>JANXHW010000004.1:34170750-34816500 GCA_026170595.1 Plestiodon gilberti rubricaudatus
AACATTTAACATTAATTTTTTACATTGCAGTTACCGGTATTTATGTAAACTTCAACAGTAGAATACTTTTCTGAACCCAATCTTATTTTTATGCTATATAGTACTGATGCAAAAGCTTACCTACATTCAGAATATGTGCATTTCAAAACAGGGCTGTGATATAGCGGCAAGACAACTTGTGCCACAATCCTGTGTCGTAAGTGGTGGAAGGGAGAAAAGAACCATGCTGGAAAGGGGGCGTGCACTAGTGGCCATTCAGCTTAACTGTCTGCTTACCATATATTCCATGTTGGATGCAGGTGGGAAGACTTTGCCTCTGACTTGATTGTGATAATCCAGAATGGCAATCATGTCATTCTGTGAAATGTATCTTTTCCTCCTGGCTTTGGGGAGATTATTAGCAGAATCCAGATGAGCTTTCAGGGCTGTTTCAACATCAGTATAATTATTGGTTGACAGGAAGAGATCAGTGGAGTTGGGTAACTCTATTGCACTTGTTTCACAGAAAATGGAAATTAATAGGGCACCACTGATTGCAGAAATTACTGCCATGATGGGACCAGGGGAGAGAAAGCTCAGTTTTAAGCCAGGAGGGTAAAGAGAAGATCTGTGGATGAAAAAGGGTTAAAAATGTGACTGGGATCAAAATAATGGGATCAGATCATCGTTCTCCTTTCCCCCAGCAGCTCCAACAAGGTGATTAAGATATATGCATAGAAGTCCCAAATATAATATTTTCAGAGAGTTAAATATAAAGCTCCACATTGTCTCAAGAAGCATAGCAACTGTACACACAAATTGCACTATAACATACACCATCTTAGTGCAGCTGGAGAGGCTGCAAAGAACATCTAACATTCTGGAGATTAAAGAGACATCTTTCCTGGTCATTATGAAAAATGCACTGATGGTGCCATTTATAAAGTATCATAAATAAACTGATAGGCAAAAACATGAGAAGTCGTGGAAACAGACTATCTTAACTTGCACTTTTAAATGGAGTCCAGCAAAATAGGATGTGTGCTAATAAAAATGCATGCAAAGCAAACTGACTGAGCTCAGTGGCTTACCTCTTGTGCAGACCCAAAAGCCTAGTGTATTGTTCTTCCAAGCTAAACAGCTCTTTTCTGTGCTCTAGTGTGAACCCTTGGAAAGAGGAGTGTGTCTTATTACAAACCCTCTAAGAGTATGAAAAAAAGGAAAGAAAAAACCTCTTCCAGCTTTCTAGCTGCTGGCTACAGGAGCTGCTAACAGCTTTTATATGTTACAGTCTGTGTGATCCATAAAGGGCAGCTCTGTCTGTCCAAGGGTCTTTTCCACAGCCAAAACAAAAGGGGTGGAGTTTTCTACAGAAAACACAGTGATTGGGTGCCATCTGTTTTTTACTATAAGATATTAGGATATTGTTTCACACACCCCTTCTCCCTGACTACAAAGAGGCAGAAGTGTTTTCCTTTCAACATTTTCAACCTCTTTCCTTAGTTTTCCTTTCTCACGACTAATACTCAATTTAGTTCCTTTATGCTCATAACTCGAGAAGAGCATCGATCTTCTTCAGCTGTCTTCTTTGCATCGTGAATTGCAAGAAAGGCAATCAGTCACTTAAAAAGCAACAGGGAAATATTTAGTGAAGAGTGAAGCAAGCAGACACTTCAAGCACTAATATATTTATATACTGTATTATATATTCACAGTTTTATGATTTTAATGTGTTAATCTTGTATTTTATGGTTTGCTTTTATTGTAAGCCACTTTGGGTCCCCCCCCATGGGGGGGAAAGCAGGGTATAAATTTAATAAATAAATAAATAAATACTGATCATTTATTTTCATTCAGGCACACTCTGAAGCAGGAAGGAATAATAAGCTAATCGCTTAGGAAATCTGTTGATCACCTGAATGCTACAGAAAGCTACAGAAGCTGCTTGACTCGAGAGCAAAAGGTGGCCCAGGAAACATCTGGTTCGCATTTTGTAGAATAGAATTGAAATAATTTAGGCAGGGAATGGTTCAGCCACTTATACAGCAAAAGCTGAGGGCACAACACCAGGTCCGCGAGGAATGCAACAGCAGCAGTAAGGGCAGCCAATGACCCAGAGCCAGCCAGCAATCTCATATGATGGGGTTACAGACTGGAGCTCCTTCAATACTGAGCAGAAACCATGCCAGGAATGGGAGGCCTGAGGAAATCTTTAAGACTGGGCCCCTCAAAAAGTGCAATAAAAATATTTTGTGATGTCATAAAGTGTAGCATGGCTGTTCAAAGGAAAAGAGCAATGGAAACAACTGGGAAAAGACACTGGTTATGACAACATGCACAAATGCTTACCTAGTGTGTCCGTGAAACTGAAGTGGTCACTTCAGGTAGCAGTTGGGGGGGGGCGCTTATCTCTGTCTGCCTACTTGCCTCCACTGCTCCTCCTTCTCCATCCACTCTCTGGACTGGAAAAAGGAAGAAGGGGGCAGAGAGGAAATGTGAAAGGGAAGGAAGTGCTAAGCTAGAACATTGGAGTGGGAGAAGCAGAGGCTGGCACATCAATGGGTAAGAAGGGGCAGCATTTGCATCTTGCATCAAGTGGACTTGGGTGCACTGGTCTAATGAATCATTCCAGGTGGGGAATATTTCATTGTGGAAGCATGGTATGGTGCTTAAGCTAATAGACTGACAGCAGTGCCACTTGAATTCTGTCCTAAATCTTCCTTGAGATGCATAAAGTAGGTCATTATTTTTCTCAATGCTACATAAAGCTTAATTTCATTCCTGGATCAGACTAGTGGCCCATCTGCCCAGTTTTTCTCTCCCATAGCACAGGTGGTCTCCTCAGAGGCAGTTTGCTCATGAAGTTGAATGAAGCAATTGCCCCAAAGAGTAGGCTGATGGGAGGTGGCAGACTGGTAGGGGTGCCATGCCTGCCCCCATCTCCACCCTCTGACTGGCTGCCCCTCTACCACTACCTCCTCCCTATGGCATCCATTGCCGCCGCCTCCTCCTCCTCCTCATGGCCCCAGGCATTCTCTGATTTTAAAAGGGAAGCCTGGAAAGTAAAATAGGAAGTGCCCTGAGGAGAAGAGAGGAGAGTGCTGGCCTAGAGAGTCTCCTGAGATGAGTCTCTCTCTCTCTCCCAGCATTCTCCTCAGTTCTGCTTCATGGCTTCATATGCTTCATGGCTGCATTGACGGGTGTCACTTCCTCAGATGGACCCTCTCTTGATCAGGCAGACTGGATATGCTCATGGGCATCTGGGTGTCAGTCTGGTCAGTCTGGTCTCCTCTGGTAGTTAGCCTGGCCCTGACCTGTACTCCAAGGAACTCATTCTCTTTCCCTTGCAAAAGGGAGCACGCTCAAGCTTGGATGACTCCTGCCTGTGCGGGTCAGCCCATGCTCAGTTGCCCAAGGGGTGTGCCAGGGAGGGGGTTTCACCACCCTACGTTCCTCCTTTTCTTTCCTCCCCCTTTGTTTCAAACTTGCCTTCTTTCCTGCCTTCCCCTTTTCTTGGCTGCTCCTCCTACCTTCTCTCCTCCCATCATCTCTATTTGTGTTGCTTTCCCCGTTTCCCTTCTGTTGTTTGTCCTTCTCCCTCTGCTCATTTTCCCACTTGGCTCCATCTCCTCCCTGCTCCCATCTCCCTCCCTTTTCTTCCATCCTGTCTCCACTTTTAAACCCTCCTGCTTCCCTGCTGCCTTTCCCCGCCGACTGCCATCCACTGCACAGCTGGGGGGGGGGGTATCCCCCTTTCCAGTGACTGGTGATGACATCATTTCCTTGACACTGACCTTGTGGAGGCTAGCTGCCAGCTCCTCCTGGGCCCTATTGGAAGCTCACACAGGGAAGCGGGTGCCACAGGGTGAAAAAATGCAAAGGGGCATTCTTTCAATCCATGGTGTATCATGGCAGTAGAAACTTTTTAAAGCAGGACTGGGACCAACTAGACAGCACACCATTTTATTATTTCCCTAGGCTGGCAAAATGTCAAACACAGAAGCGTACTAACGTAGGGGGCCCTGGTAACCAGGGCCCCAGGCGCCGAGCTTACAGGGGGCGCTCACCTTGGGCTCGAAGCTGGAGCGCGGCGCCTGCCCGCAGCCATAGCGGGCGGGCGGCACTCCAGCTTTCGAGTCCTGAGCATCGCCTGGGGGGCCTCCCGCCCGCCTCGCCAGGCCGGCTCCGGGAGCCCCCTCAATCGAGAGAGCTGGCTGGGGGACGTCTTCCCCGGCCGACTGCCCGGGGCCTTCTGAGGAAGGCCCGCTGCGAGAACGATATTTATACCATTCTTTTTGTGCATGCTCAGACTGTTACTGAGGGAAAAGGGCTGCCCTTTTCCCTCAGTAACAGTCTGAGCATGAGCAAAAAGAACGGTATAAATATCGTTCTCGCAGTGGGCCTTCCTCAGAAGGCCCCGGGCAGCTGGCCAGGGAAGACGTCCCCCAGCCGGCTCTCCTGATTGAGGGGGTGTCCCCCTCAGTCACTAGGTGACGCGCGCGCCCCGCTCTGGGGCAGCACGCGCCCTAGTGACGCCACCAGTGGCGTTCTTACGCTGGGGGAGCAGGTGTGCTGCGCCCCAGGCGCCGAGTGGGCACAGTGCTTCCAGGAGGCGCAGCACCGGAGCACGGCTGCCGAGCCCCCGGGAAGCAGCGCACCCAATCGGCGCGTCACGGCTTCCGGAGACGCTTTGCTCCGAAGCCGGGAAGCCCTCCTCCTTGCGACCACCCAGTTCGGCGGTCGAGGGCTTTGTGCGCCGGCCGAACGCGTCGCAGGCTTTTATTTGGGTTTTCTGCACATGTGCAGAAAACCCAAATAAAAGCCTGCGACGCGTTCAGCCGGCTCACAAAGCCCTTGACCGCCAAACTGGGCGGTCGCAAGGAGGAGGGCTTCCCGGCTTCGGAGCAAAGCGTCTCTGGAAGCCGGTGACGGGCCGCTTCCGGGGGGGCGGCAGCCGCGCTCTGGCGCGACGGGGCGCTCCAGCCCCCGCCCCCCCGGGCGCCAGAAGGCGTTAAAACGCCACTGGACGCCACTGGTCACGTGACGTATGTCACGTGACTGACGTACGTCACGTGACGTCCGGGGGCGCTCGGCCAGCCCCCGCCCCCCTAGCCCCAGGCGTCCGGAGGGGTGAAGACGCCACTGGTCAAACAAGTCCATGCTCAGGTGTCCTCAGCATTCTCCTTTTGCTCAGAGTATCCTTAAATGTAGCAATTACAGATTAGAACAAGACACAGTATTGTTTCTCAGTCTGAACCCCTTATCATTTTTCTCTACACACTGAATCCTGCCACCTTAGCCATATAAAGAGAGGCATCATCATATTTGTCAAGGTCTGCTGTTGAATACAGTACTCTAAGTGGTTGAGTGAGTAGCGGCCACATCATGCAGGGCCATCTGGAACCCCGTGGTTCTTTGCTGCTAAGCTGCTACTGTTAAGTCCTCCTCCGCTTCCTGTATAATTGTGGGTTTAGTTTAGTTTAGTTTATTTCAATCCTGCTTTTCAGCTAGCTGGCTGCCAAGGCCCTCCTCACTCCTGACAAGGTTGGATAGATGCCTATCCATGGAGAGAAAAGCAGAGCATGGTAGTGCTCCATGCTTTGCTGTCGGGAACGGTGCTGAGCAGTTCCTCATTAAGGTCTGTGGGTGTGATGGGGAACAAGTGCCTTTTGTTTCTTATTTCCTATTCTGGCTAAGCAGCAACTGAGGAAAGAAACCACATATTTGGTCCCACTCATGTGGTTTCTGTGGGAAGCGGCTCCCATGTTGCTAGTGGTAAGAGTGGCTTCAGATATTCAACAAGGAGGGGAAACAAAAGGCATGAAGGAATGCACACTTTCTGTTTTTGTGCAATGTCTGGAGCAGGGACTGGCATATCTCCACAGCAAGATGGATGAGCTTCGAATGCAAGGAGAAAAGTGCAACAATTTATAGGGCACTGCTGGTCCCCCCCCCCTCTGAATGGCCAAGGCTACTGTACTATACAAACATTTTGTGTAACCTAATGCCTGTAAAGTGCAACTGGTACCATGCTAACGAAAACAGGACTGCGCAACCTGTGATCTACGAATAAGAACAGTGGCGTACCCAGCTTCCTTGCTGCCCTTGTCGCCCCCCCCCAGCCTGGTGACAACCCAAAGTGACGTCACTTCGGCCCGGAAGTGATGTCACTTCAGAGCAGCCATGAGGCAGGAGGTAGAGACTGGGGCGGCCGCGTCTTCAGCTTTTCTTCCCCGCAATCGGGGAACAGAAACTGAAAAAACGGGTGCCCCAGTCTGCCGGTGGCCATGTCTTCGGCTTCTCTTCCCTGATTGCGGGGAAGAGAAGCCAAAGACGTGGCTTCCCCCCAGCCGCTTAAACAGCTGTGGCCTTTGCCAGACACCCCCTCTGGCTGGGTGGCATGTCACCACCACCACCCCTTAGTACACCACTGAATAAGAACACATCCCTTCAGCAATTACTGTCGCCTGCAAGGTCTTTTTTTAAATGTTGTTTTGTTTTTCAAAGTCCCACACAGACAGGAAATACAAGAGTAGTATCAAGCTCTTGATGGTCAGCGGACTGTGTTCAGATTTGTGGATCGCAACAAGTTGCTCAGGTTCGGTCTCAAATAAATTGCTGATCATACGAGTTATTTCAGAAAAGTACATGAGATCAGGGCTAACAGCAGATGCCAACAGCCTGGCACCTGGGGAGGGCCCACCACTGCTGTACTCAGGACTGGCCCATCCATGACACCAACTGTAGCAACTGCCTCAGGCAGCAGATTGGGAGGAGGGCACCCATCTCTTTCTGCCCACTTGCCTCCACCGCTCCTCTTTCTCCTTCCACTCCTTATATTGTAAAAGGAAGAAGGGGACAGAGAGGAAGAGGAAATGTGGAGGAGAGGGGAGTGCTGAGCTAGAACATTGGAGAATGGGAGGAGCAGAGGCTGGCACATCATCAGGTAAGAAGATGCAGCATTTGCATGCTGCTTCAGGCATCAGGAGGTCTTGGGCCAGTCCTGGCTGTCCTTGACCCAAGGCAAGATTCAACCTCCACTTTCTTGCCATGTCTGTCAGCTACGCTGGGGCATTGTATCGTGAGCAGTGCCAGTGTCACATTGCTACAAGTCCTGGGGCAAAGCCCAGTACTATCTCCCTCCAAAATGTACCAGCTGTGGACAGCAGCTACTTCTACCCACCCCATTTGCAAATAGGGGAATCTGCAGTGGCTGAGTGCAGAGGCGGATCTAGGGCGGAGCCAGCGGAGCACCCGCTCCGGGTGCCATCGCCCGAAGGGCGCCCCGCCCGGCGCCCCGCCCACAAGTCCGAGTCGGACTCGAGTCCGAGTTGGACTCGGAGACTCGAGTCCGACCGGCCCCAGAGAGCCGGCTGGGGACATCTTCCCTGGCCGGCTGCCCGGGGCCTTCTGGAAGGCCCGCGCGCGAGAACGGTATTTATACCGTTCTTTTTGCGCATGCTCAGACTATTACTGAGGGGAAAAGGGCAGCCTTTTTCCCTCAGTAACAGTCTGAGCATACGCAAAAAGAACGGTATAAATACCGTTCTCGCGCGCGGGCCTTCCAGAAGGCCCCGGGCAGCCGGCCGGGGAAGACGTCCCCAGCCGGCTCTCCCGATTGAGGGAGGGGGTCACCGCCTCCCGGAGTGCGATGCCTCCTCCTCCCGGAGCGCGACGCCCCCCCTCCAGAGCGCCCCTATTTCCATAATAGGGGCGCCACCACCCCCGTTGCTCCGGGCGCCAACGGGGGTAGTGACGCCTCTGGCTGAGTGGTACTGTGGAACTCAGGGGACCACCCTGGGTGGGTCCTCACATTTGACCCAACCTGGCCAACCTCTGACACTGCCCCAGTTTCAGGGGAATTGAAATGGTGATGCCTCTCAGCACTCGTACTGAGAGGTACATTGTCACTGCTGCGTCTCACCATCCCATAAGTCTGCCAGGGAAGGGCCTGGTAGCACTGATGGTGAGAGGCACATCATCTCCTTTGACACTCACTACTCCACTGTTTCCCAAACTTTTTCGACCTGTGGCTCCCTTGACCATTGGCAACCATTGGCCGTGACTCCCCATCACATTACGTTGATGCCTGCCAATTGGCATTGCACTGTTTTCCGAGAGAATTCTGTGGCACTCCATGGCTCCCCTGGCTGGTTTCCGTGGCTCCTCCGGAAGCCACGCCTCCAGTTTGGGAACCACTGCATTACTCTATAAGCCCACTAGGGCAGGTTCATGCAGTGGCACTGAGAGGCACTACTACCATCTGGTAAGTTCACCAGCCAGGGCCTAGTGACATAGGAAGCCCACCAGAGGACATCTTGCCCATACCCCCATTAGCTGGCTCTGCACAACATCAATGCATTCATATACAGTATACTTGTGAAAATGCCGACTCTTCTGCACGATACATGTGAGAAATAATATTTGAATGACAGTTTGTTTCCAGGGCAGTCATTCATTTTGAAATTATTAAAGCGGCTAACAGACACTCTTGCTAATGAGAATAGAATGGCTAAATAAACCCTAACTGGCTTCATTCTTGATACTGAATCAATTACAAAGAACAAAGAATATGTTATAATGGTTAAAATAACTTTTGCTTTATAATTTACCCATATATGTTATATTTGAAGAGGTATGAATTCCCACCTGGATTAAAAATTATACTGTATATATATATTCACAAGAAACTTGGTGGTATTTTTTAAATTTTATTTTAATCTCTTTCCTATTGTCAACAATTTTCTCCTAAACACATCTGCATTCAATTTAGAGGAAAAACTGGCAAAGACTAGAGCAGGCACCTTTAACTTTGTCAATATTGTATGTCTGGCTAGATTAGTTACAGTTTTATGAATTGAGCTATGCAATGGTGCCTTTGCCATTGAGCCAACATTTCAAACAAAGACCTCTGGTAACATAACTAGACAAAATATTTTCCAGAAAGAAAATGATGTTGCTAATACAGTATCTTGCAAACAGATGCAAATGCAAAGTTAAGTTCTTTATGCTGTGTTAAACCAGAAGACTAAGTACAAATTCTGCTTTTCCACTTGTCTACAGTAATACCTGTCTTTGAATATGGAAGGAAAAAACTCTCTTTTTTATTCATAGTTCAATGTGTCTAAAATCATTAGCAGATTTAATGAAAATATTGAAATGTACCTCAGATCCAGTGCCACCCTGGTACTGAAGGAAGGGCATCATAGCCACCCATTCAAAAATCTGCAATGAAGTTTTTATCTTCTTTGATTTTGACATCAACTCCTTCTCAATTATTGTGACCTACTTTAGCAAATAATACCAAATGTAGCTATTGAAGAGGAAAGTTCTAGAACTAGACAAAGAAGATAATCAAATATGCCATTCAGATTTTCCATGACCTAGAGAGACAATATAAAACCTTTTCATATACTGTATTATGTTCAGTATGCATAAAAGCTGTGTACCATGTGCACAGGATTGTTGATCTATATACCTGTAGATAACACATTTACACATAATGCTCAACATTTATACAGCAGTCCACACCATCTACAGTTTCAGAGAGGTCCAGTCCAAATGTTATTAAAATAAACACATGTGGAGTCATTCACACAAAACATGTGTACACATATAGCCTCATGTATGTAAAGTGTGAGTAGGTCTTTACAGCACCTATACATGCCTTTACGAATCCTATGCATGTCTACTCCAAAGTAGTTTCCATTGTGTTCAATGGGGCTTGTTGTTGTTGTTGTTGTTCAGTCGTTAAGTCGTGTCCGACCCTTCGTGATCCCATGAACCATATCCCGCCAGGCCTTCCTGTCCTCCACTATCTTCCTGAGTTCACTCATTTTCATGTTCGTTGCATCAGTGATGCTGTCTAACCATCTCATCCTTTGCTTTCCCCTTCTCCTTTTGCCTTCAATCTTTCCCAGCATCAGAGTCTTCTCCAGAGAGTCCTCTCTTCGCATTAGGTGGCCAAAATATTTGAGTTTCAGCCTCAGTACCTGACCTTCCAGGGAACAGTCAGGGTTGCTTTCATTTAGGATTGACTGATTTGATCTCCTAGCAGTCCAAGGGACTCTCAGGAGTCTTCTCCAGCACCACAGTTCAAAAGCATTGATTCTTTGGCGCTCAGCCTTCCTTATGGTCCAGCTCTCGCAACCATACATTGCTACTGGGAACACCATCGCCCTGACTATACGAACTTTTGTTGGCATGGTGATATCTCTGCTTTTTATTATGCTATCTAAATTTGCCATAGCTTTCCTTCCAAGGAGTAAGCGTCTTACTTGCAGGTAAGTGAGTATAGGATTGGAGCTTTACAGCCCAATCCTAACTAGGACTGGGCTACCCTTTATGAAAGTGGAACACATTTCTGCTGTTGTAAATGGCCATATGGAGGCATGCGCAGCACGCTACCGGCAACCATTTTGAGTCCGCCACCACAAACAACAATGATGCCGGTGGCCCGCTGTTGCTGCCAGTTACCTCCAGCAGCAAAGGTAAGTTGGCGGTAGGGGCAGAGAGCTGATGGGGTGGGCAGCAAGTGGATGGGAAGGGAAGGAACAGAGGAGTTTCCTAGGCAGGGAGAGGGCAGGCAGGAGGCGGAACGGGAGAGGGAAGAGATGGAACTTGGAGGCACCAGCATGCACCAGATCCTAATTAAAGTCTGGAACAGTATGATAGTCATTACTGAGTTTATATTTGAACTGTGGAATTCCCTGTACATAATTCATGCAAAACAACTGTACTTCGGTTACAGCCAAATCCTATCCTAAGATTCCTAAGGCCTAAGACTCACTAAGATTTTTTTTTTGACCGGAGGAGACCAAGAACAAACATGCACAGTTGCAAAGTATTTGCATTCAGTTTTTAATAGGCAAAGAGAAATTCAAGGTTTAGAAAACAATCAACTCACAGAGTAGATATTTAGTTATTTTATTGCTGGGTCATGAATTTTAAATGTTGTATATTTGAGATTGTTTTTATGTTATATGTCTTTATTTTGTTGATGCCAATAAAGGCTTACTCGACTTGACCTATCCCCCAGTTATGCCACCAGAACATGCATTCTGGAGGTGTAACTCACTTTCCAGCTGTCGCAAACGCAACATGCCAGAGCGCGTGGGCTGGCCACCGCCAGAAGTAGCGAGCGGCCAGGTCCACATGGTGATGGATCAAGGATGCCCGCCACTACAGGTAAGACTGCATAGGGGATTGGAGGGAGGCGGGGAGGGGTGGAATGGGGCGGCGATGGGGGCTGATTGTGCCCACAAATGAAGCAGAATCAGAGGTAGCAGCCAGCGCCCACTGAATTCTAACCCCCTGCCTGGGCCTAATCCACCTTCATGGGTCCATGCAGACTTGTGCCAGTGATATCACTGGCACAGGTCTGAGTTGACACATGGGGGCAGCAGGGTCTTACCCTGGGGGAAGGGACCAAATGCTCCCTTCCCCCTTCCCCCGAGGAGGCCTCTGGAGGCCAAAACTCCCCTGCAGAAGTTGTGATTATTTCTTCAGGAGCATCTGATTGTAATTGAGGTATTAAACCATATCCAATTCTTTTAAAATGCACTGTTGTTTTTTGCAATTTAATCTTGTCTACATTCCAAAGCAAACCTTTGATCCTTCTTGTGAATTGTGCTCTGTTCCCTACCAAACAGTCACTCGTGGAAGGATAGTTTTATTTTGTAGTGGTACCTAACCTTAAGATACCCCCCTGCTTCTCTGTCATTAAAAGCACACAAGCCATCACTTTAGACTAGAAATTAACAATCTTTGTGTGATAGTATACCTATGAGCACAGGTGGCTCATAGCTTCCTGGCACTGGCCAAGACATTCTACATATATGACGGATGAGGTAATAATGAACAAGAAGCTGAGCTTACTTGCAGTTTCAAAAATCTAACACGTTTATTTTTACAAATAAAGAACATAAAAGCATTCATTTTACAAATCATCTGTATGCAAGGGAAATAACACCCACCCCAAAGCTCTACATTACTTCATCAGAAGGATGAGGGTTCATATGGTCCTTGAAAGAGCATTTGTACTGTAGGACTATTTGATTTGATACAGTGTACAGTATTACACAGAATAGTGGACTTGTTCATCGAGCAAATGTGAGCAACTGTCCAGAAAGACTTGCCAGCTTTACATTGTGCCAAGTGAGATTCACTTCAACAGATCATAACTTATCCTGGCAACTGGACAACCCAAAGCAGTGTGACGCATATAGCCTCCGAAAGAATATCACCAGTCTTTTAGTGACTTTGACTGGAAATGCTCCTTGTCATATTACACTGAAATGTTTCTAAACAAGTCTTTTATAATAACAATGGGAGCTAAGCAAGCTAACAGAGAGATAAATGTCATCCATGTCAAACTGAATTCCAGCTGTGGAAATTTTGACAACAGCTCTCCGTTTCTCATAGTCAATGTGTGTGGGAACTTATGACTTTTTTTTTTCAGGAGAAAAATTGCAGTGATAAGCATCAAATTCCTATTATACCTACTATGCAGGTGAAGACTCCACTGTCACCTCTGTTTCGAGGTAGGGACTTTCCTGATTCTGAAGTTAAAATATGGTGACGGTATTCAAACCCTTTCTCCTGCCACCCTGCTGTGGTTCTGCCTGTGAAATCCATTACCTGTGACGATCCAACAGCTGGCAGGGGAAAACCTTTGGAAGAATTATTTATTAAATGTGAGCATGAGTGTTGGTCCTGGTGTTAGTTTTCTGCAAATCTGTGACATCTGAGGACCACTTCAAATTAGATATTTTTATGCCCTGATACAGTACCAAAGGCAAAGGGTTCCAAAGTGGTATATCGAGTCTGAATTTTTCACCACTTGTTTCTTCCAAATGCTCACATGGGTCCTGGTAATTTCTAGATGGCCACTTGAGCTCATTTCAAAGGGACGAGTGCTGAAAAATCTGCCCTCCCCACCCCATCACCCTCCTCAACAAGTTGCATCACCCTTTGCAACTGCCATAAAGCAGCCTCCACCAGCACAATGCTAAAAATGCTACAGTAATATATGGACAGGGCTTTAACACTGGGACAGCCACAGTAGTCCTTGCATCGAATTCAGAGGCAGCAGAATGGGGATTGGGACTCCACACCCTGCATCTTCCTGTTGCCCCCTCCGTCCCACTGTGAGGTAAGACGTCAGGGAGGCAGGAGGGGGAGGGTGGGGAGGAGGGCATAATGGGAGGCAGGGAGGCTGCGGGAGGGGGTGGATCTGTCACAGAAGGCGTGCACCAGATCCTATCTACTTTAGCAGCAGCCTCACCCCCCCTTTCTCTCCTCGGACTTGTGCTAGCAAAATCGCTACCACAGGTTCGAGGAGAACCATTGTGGGTCAGGAGGCTTACACAGGGGTAAGGGGATTTAAAATTCCCTTTCCCTGCTGAAGCCTCCCAGCCCGCCCCACACCATAGGATGCGGTGGTTGCCATTTTGGTTCTGCTGCAATGACAGGGGGAATGGATAGGACTAGGCTGTTACTGAGAGTAAATCATTTCCACACAGAACTGTGGAAAACTTTTATTCCAAAGTCTCAGTCTGTAATCATATATTTGAAAATATTTCATGAGTCTTTTGAGTGAAGTTAAGGCCATTTTCTTGGAAACCTGATCTTATTTGTATCAAAACCTTCGAATTGGTCAAGTTGTGTGTGTGTGTGTGTGTGTGTGTGTGTGTGTGTGTGTGTGTGTGTGTGTGTCATTTTTAAGTTTATTCAGTCCTAGAATTCAAAAGGAGAATTCAAATGTTGTGGATCCCATAAAAGCTGTCAGCTGAGGAAAAAGTTCACTTCACATGAACTCCTGTGAACTGAAATGAGATGATTGTCTTTCTGGCATCTTTTCACTTCAGAGGGGAATTTGAGTTCTGCAGGGCAAACCAGAGTATTTTGAACTCCTGAGAGGAGTTCCTGAGAGGAACAAAAACAGTCCTGACCCCAAAATCATTCTAACTGTATTAAGATACTTATCTGTGGTAGAACAGTGTGTAAGAAGTATGAAAAAATACACTACTAAAGATGAGGATTTGAATTTATAAGGCCCAATGTACAAGTACACAAGAGTAACAGGTGGCACTACTATACGTTCTAGAGCACTTTCCAAGCTCTGTTCACTTTCAGCAGAACCCCAAAGGGGCAATTATCCTCATTTCAGTAATAGCTTTCAGTGTCTGGCTTGGCTCCAAACAACCCAAAACACAAGCAGCCTTCCAATTCATTATGAAGCACCATCAACAGAAAAGAGGCAGCTATTCGGCAGGCGGCCTATGTGAGATTTCATACAGACTACTAGATAATTCTATCTCAGCCAGCCATTTCCTGTCCAGAAAATGCAAACAATTTCAATATCATATCCATTTCTTTTAAGCAGGAACATAATCTTGATTTGATGGTGGTGTCTTTCCTAATGTGGACAGAGGATCATGCTTTATTTACAGCCCAAACTAGAGTTCTGGAAGCAGCGTGCACTTGATGGAGTCATAAACGCTGTGAAGGAAGCACGTGTAGCTGTGTGCTTCTGGGTCGCCGCCACTGCAAACACTGAGGAGCACCCCCTGCACCAGGACCAGGAGAAGCTCCGCCAACTTTGGTAAGTCGGAGGGGTGGGCGGAACGGGACAGATGGGGGGAGGAAAGGGGGCATGTTGGAGGCAGGAGGGGGTTCACACAAAAGAAACCATATAAAGTTGTTATAGCACACATCATATGTAGGGAAGGAACTGCGGCTCAGCTGGAGAGCACATGCTTTGAAATACATCCCACGTTCAAACCTTGATAGCTCGAGGTCAGGCCAGGAAAAAAAAATCCTTCCTGAAACCATGGAGAGCTGCTGCCAGTCAGTGTACTGTGCTCAGTGGTCTGACTCAGTATAAGGCAGCTGTCTATGTACTTTGTTGCCATGTATGCCTCATTGGTGAATGTGGCCTGGCAGTGAGAGTGGCTGATCTGCTCTGATCTCAGAGCAGGGGTGGCCAACCTTCCACCATTAGGGCTACTGTGTTCTTAAGAGTTGTGTAGAAGACAGAATCTTGGCAGCTGCAGGTACTGATGGTGCTGCTAAAGCAGCTGCACCTGCTGAAATGCCCTCTCACCTATGCATCCATTTAAAGGGCCAGCATCCATGTTAAAAGGTTGGCCACCACTGTCTCAGAGTGAGACTTTGCAGACAGAAGCATCATCGCTGCCAAAAGTTTAGTTCTCTAGCGCAAAACTAAAAAAAAAAAAAAGCTCTTGGAATACAAAGGTCAACAAATGAGCGACTTTTGTCAAATTACATTGTCATTTGTTTTTTCTTCTTTTCAAGTACTTTTATGCTCAGCTGTGAATATATATGTGAATCTCCCGCCTCCAAATCTTCCAGTGCTAAATGGAGTGGAAGGCACAGTTGGTCATGAAGGTGCCAAGACCTAGACTCCACGCAGAAACACACACACAGAGCATTTATTTATTTATTTTTCACATTTTTATACCGCCCTTCCTCCAAGGAGCTCAGAGTGGTGTACATATTTCCTCCCCTCCTTTTTGTCCTCACAAGAACCCTGTGAGGTAGGTGGGGCTGAGAGATAGTGACTGGCCCAAGGTCACCCAGGAAGCTTCGTGGCTGAGCGGGGATTTGAACCTGGATCTTCCAGGTCTAAGTCCAACTGCCAAACCACTACACCATCCTGGCTCCATGTTTTGTAGGGACCCTTCGGCATGACACCCTCTGTGGGCTCCCTTCTCTTTCTTGGCTGCTGCCACCTCACAACCATTGTCTCCTTGCTTGCCAGGGAAAATAACTGCAGGTTATTGAGCAGGCAGGAGCAGCGGCTCTTCCCCTTTCTTGCACTGCTGTTTGTTCTCTCTCCCCTCCTTTACCAAAGGGAATGGATATGCAGCCAGAGGGCAATGATAAGGAAGAACAGAATCAGAGAGGGGTGGGGACTCTTAGAAGTGAGCTCCTTGCAGGGCAATAGGCCTCAACAGGTGCCCACTCCTCCACCAATCCTCTCACCTGTTCTAGCTGCAGGTGATGGGAACAACATGAAAGCAGCCAAATTCTTCATCCAGAAGATGCCACAGAACCCTAAATCAGAACCTTCTTAGTCCTGAAAAATGATTGAGTTGTGTAGACAGCAGTAGCAGTGCCATGGCCCTACGTGTGTGGCGGGGTGAAATAGGCTTGATAACACGCCAGGCCCTTATCTTTGATACCCCTGCAACGGAGCAAACAACTTTCGAACCCCTTTAATACTTGGGCTGTTTTTGTTGTACAATCTTTCAGTGCAACACAGAAAGGAGAGCATGTACATTGGACATTTTACTTTTTTTCCTTGGACAATTTGGCCATCTGTCAGACTGAGACCAAGGTTAGGTGTAAATCACAGAGGCACTTGTTCCAACGTAAATATTAGTTTTGAACTCAATCTTCGACTATTCCATAATATACCAGCTGTTCCCATGAAGAGCAGCATAAAAACTTCTGTTTAAAAACAATATGTTTATTTTATGATATCTCCGAAACTTGCACTTATGAAAGCATACAGCAATACTGGGAAAAGGATTAACTCTTTCCCCCTGTTCACTTACATGGCATCTTATTTGGATGAAGTAGTAATGGCTAAACCAGCACACTGTTCAGCACACTTTTCCCATCAGCACCAAATAAGGGCCCACGTTCAACATCCCCTGCCTTACCCCAAGGAGACCTCCAGCAGCCAAAATTTCCCCACAGGATGTAGCGTAGCCTGTGTCGCTGCATCGCCACACAGAAATTTAGTTAGGATTGGGCTGTGAATTACATTACATTACATTACAGGCCCAGGCCGCAATCCTATACACACTTTCCTGAGAGTAAGCCCCATTGAACACAATAGGACTTACTTCTGAGTAGACACGCATAGGCTTGTGCTGCCAATCTTATTCACATCCTGTGGTGGGAGGGCAGTCATGGAGGCCTCCTCAAAGTAAGGGAACATTTGTTCCCTTACCTTGGGGCTGCATTGCGGCTTCATCAGAGCTGGAAAGTTGGATAGGATTGGGGCCCTAAGTATATTATTGGCCCTTCACAAGGGAAGGAATTCCAGAGCCAGGGAGCTACCACTAAGAAAGCCCTGCCCTACACACACCTCAAACAAACCTCAGCAGGCAGTGGCAGATGGTTCATGGTCTCAACTTATGATCTGAATGGATAGGTAAATTCACATGAAACTAGATGTTTAATAAGGTACCAGGCCCAAATGTTTAATAGCAAAATTGGTGGGGTGATTGTGTCCTCTAGGTTCCAGTGTGTTGCCTAAACCCCCAGTTACACAGCTCCTAGCCTATAGTATGATAAAAAGAAGAATACAACCAGATGAAGATTGTATAAGGTTCACAAATAATTAAAAACATACCAATCGTAATAAAAAATGTATGGCAGGCCATTTCTTACAGGAATTTACAAGTTATTATTGAATAGGAAAATGTTTGAAAAAATTATTCAGGAACTAAACGGAATAGCCAAACAAGAAAATATTCAAGATGTTTCTAACTAGAGTAAACAGGAACATAAGAATACCCTTTAAAAAAAAGAAAGAGATTTAGCATGTCAAAGAAACGATGAGATCTTGAGCTGACCAAGCAGTTGCCAAAATGCAAATATTGTTGGAAATTACTTGACAGGGTCATCAGCCTACAGTAAAAGGTCTAATTGTAATGTGTGTGGATCCCCTGTTTTGATCTCTATGGTATATTTGAAACAGGTCACAGCCTGATCCAAACATACCAAATTATTTTTCCGTGTCCCCACCCTGTTACATTACATCAACCACAGGTGTGAGCTTCCAGCTGCCCTTCTGTTTGGGTGAAGTTTCAAACTTTTTTTGAAACTTTTTACAAAAAAAGGATTTTATTTTATTTTTGTTTTCTTGCTTCAAAAGTTTTCCATCTGACAATGGTCTGCAAAATCATCCCAAGTGGCCAGCTGGCTGCCCCAGACCAACAACAGCTCCCCAGGCCAAACCATTTTGAGACCCAGAGTAGCTTCGAAAGCAAATTGTGTTATGATATGGAAGGAGAAAGGGTCTGCTGTTCAAAGAAACAGATAAAAATCCAACAAGGTTTGCACTAAATCTTGGGAAAGCCTTTGGACTCTGTTATTATTTCGGGGGGTTTTAAGACATTAGACGAGAAAGCACAACAGCCTCTTTGGAGTGAAGCCAATGGCCATTCACCATCTCTGCTAGAAAATGAACTACAGCCATTTCCAAGAACTGCTGCTGGGACGATACTAGAAAGGAACACGTCAGACTGAAAGATAGGACTGACGTTCGAAGCAGGCTGTTATGTTCTGCTTAACTCAGAACGTTTAAATTTGTTTAAATCCCTCTTCAAATTAAGACTGATTTTATTCTAAGTACAAGATAACTGTCTGCTGTGGAACAGCGTTGCATTCTTCTTGTTCTGCCAACTTAGGACAGTTAAATTAAACCGTAATCCTTAAAGAGACAACTTACTTCCCCAACAGGAGAGATGTCAGGCAGTTAGAGCAAAGTGGTTAGAGCAAACTGAAACAATCCATTTCTCAAAGAAATAGCCAAAATGTGATTGAGCGAGAAAAAGCTAGAGAATTGGACTACTACAGGAAGGCTACTTAGCGCCTGCAGAAAAGAGAGGGCAAAAACAAGGCTGGGAGTCAGTAGCGTCACTAGGACACGCATCACCCTGGGGCAGGGGGCGCGCGTCACCCTAGTGACGCTCTGGCATGGCGACGTGGGGGGGCTGCCCTCAAAAACGGTCTCTGCGCATTGGTGAAAATCCGGAAAATACCCGGATGAACGCACTGCGTGGGCCTTCTTTCAGAAGGCCCTGGAGCGCCGACGGGGTCGGCAAGCCAGCCCCTGCCCAGCGACAGCGGGGATGAGCAGACAAGACGGGGCGATGCGCGATACGTGCCACCCCCATTCCATATGTTTGCAACAGCTCCCACAAGAAGAACCCAGTCAGTTCATTGCCTTTTAGTGCCATTCAGATTAGTTCCCATTTGGGAAATTTGCACTCTCATGTCTGCCTGGAAACCAAGTATCTGGACCTGAAAGTACCCCTGTCCTAGTTGCATGGGGGCTGGCTGCAGTTACTGAAAAAGTCTCTTTACATATATTCAGAGGACCCTTTTATAAGTACTTCAAGTGATTGAAAGCAGAACCTTGATTGACGCTGATGGGATTAAGACCAAACAAAAAAGAGTGTGCCCAAGAGGTGGAATTACTACATGTGATAGTCTACAAGGGATGGTGGGTTGCGGTCAGGTTTTACACATCCTGCTACAGCTATTTATAACAAGAATACTTAGCACTTGTATGTGTTAAAAGTACTTCACATGTATTATTTTGATGTAACCCTTACCAAAACCCTGTAAGGTAGGCATTATTATCCCCATATGGGCAGAACAATCCTACCTAACTATCCGGCGAGCGGCATGGATCCTATCCTTGCTCCGGCCTGATCGATCAGCCCGGAGGTCTAATCAGGGGAAGAGGACGTTTGTCCCCTTCCCCCGGTGTAGCGTGGCCCGGCCCCAATGGGCCTCCTCAGATTTCTGCCAGCTGTTTAGCTGGCGGACATAACAGGAGGCCGTGTAAAGGCCGCGCCGGCCGGAACGGGGACAGAATGGAACGGAAAGGCCGCCATCCCCGTCTCCTCCTGGGCCAACTCAACCAATGGCCTCCCTCCCTCGTCGCCTGGTCTGTTCCCGTGCCCACCAGGGGATCTCTTACATTCTTCGGCAGCCGCAGAGTCGATCCAGCGGCAGAGTAAGGGCTGCCGGCCTCGTGCACAGCACATTCACGACGGCTTCGGGCAGAGTACTTGCTCCACCGCTGGAGGTTTGTGCAGGATTGCACTTTTCATCTGTGGCTGAGTGGGAGTAGCTTGCCTAAGGTTACCTGATGTGTTCATGGCAGAGGCAAGACTCAATGAAACTGGGAAGTCATGGTTGGCAGCTCAAGCATTCTCAACTACACTGTGTCAGCCCAAAGCCTGCCGAGGTTGGCCATCATTTTTAATAGCTACTCCTTCTCCCAGAAGTGCTACACCACTGGAATCAAAGGATCAGGCTGCCTGCTACTGACCCCTTCACCAGTTTCCTCCTAACAATATTTTCCTTAGAGATTCAATACATATATTTTCTTTCACTCTGTTCTATGGCTTTGTTCTCCCCAGCTTGAGTGACTTTGAAAACGTACATGCTTTTAAAGAATTTTCCTTAGCTAAACATTTTTCTCTCACATGATCCATTATTCTCAAATATCTGAAAACGTTACAGGGCTTTACCAAAAAACGTACACAAGTTGGGGAACTTTGGCTGGCATTCCACGTAGAATTTTTAAAGGTTTCCAAAATTATGCTGGAACCTGTGAGTGTATTATTACTGAGGTTCCCAACAATGAGCATACAATATGATTTCTTAGAAACGTCTCCTTCACAGATTATGGTTACACAATGGACTAATAGTTTGAGCAATTCCAAACAGTTTTATACTGGCAGTTTTGTTTCATTTGTCAAATATAAAAGAATTCAACGAAGTTGCATCTCCTTTGGTTCCCTGAATTTAATAAAAATGGCTAAATATAACATTTACAGCCCAATCTTATGCATGTATAATAAACCCTTCTGAATTCAGTGGGCCTTAAGAAAGTGTGCGTAGGACTGCAAACTTATTCTGTTTTATATACTCACTACACGTCAATGTAGTATATTGATCACAGTATAGTGACGATCCCCTCCATCACCAGCCTCCCCATCCCCTTTCTCTTCTTGAACCTGTGGCAGCTAATGAGCTGATACAGGTCCAAAGAGACCCATTGCAAAGCGGGAGGCTTATGGAGAGGTAAGGAAATTTAAATCTGCATTCCCCTCCAAAGCCTCCCAATCCACCCTCTCCCCCGCCCACACCGGATACAGCACGCTTCTTTTTGGCATGGCTGCACCAGTGGGGGGCAGTAGCGTCACTAGACGCGCGACACCACTAGACGCGCGTCACCCCCCCGCCCTAGGGTGAAACCCCCCCAAACACCCCCTTACCTGAAGGCCGGGGAGCCCGCCGGGGAGCTGGCCTCGGAGCGTCCGGCTCCACCGGCGCTCCAGGGCCTTCTGAAGGTCCGATGCTTGAAAACGTAAAGTTTTACGTTTTTCGCGCATGCGCAGTACATTTTCTGAGGGCAAAGGGCTGCCCCTTTGCCCTCAGAAAAGTACTGCACATGCGCGAAAACGTAAGAATTACGTTTTCAAGCAGCGGGCCTTCAGAAGGCCCTGGAGTGTCGGCGGAGCCGGACGCTCCGAGGCTGGCTCCCGGGCCTCAGAGCCTCCGGCCTCGGAGCGTCCGACCGTGACGCGCGTCACCCATGACGCGCGTCACCCCCGGGCGGTCCGCCCCACCCGCCACGCTCCTTCGATGCCTCTGGTGGGGGGGGGGAGGATAGGATTGGGCTCTAAGCAGTGATGTAGACTTGAGTCTATTGACTCGGACTTGAGTTAGACTCAAGTCGCGCCAATGACTTGACTCGGACTTGACTCAGCGATTGTAAAGGACTCGAAAGACTCGACTCGAGACTTGGAGCCTTTTATGACGGGTCGAATTTTATTCAGGTTTAAACCTGTTTCCCCCATTAAATAGATAGGGACTCACAACTCGCAGCCGAAGACTCGGGACTTGGGGACAAAGACTTGAAACTTGACTTGAGACTTGGACCCAGAGACTTGGGACTTGACTTGAAACTTGGAGTCAGAGACTTGATCCACATCCCTGGCTCTAAGAGTACATTCCTATACACACTTATCTGGGAGTAATTAAAATGAATGAGATTTACTTCTGAGTAGAAATCCATAAGATTGTGCTCTTAGCCATCATTTTAACTCATAGCCACTAGACTTGAGATTGCACTCCTCTGGAAACCCACCTTTGTTTGCTCTGTTAATTTATGGTGTGCAAGTGTTTGGCACATAGCATAATTGGAAAAACTGACACATCAGGTTTGACTCTCAAAGGGATTAGTCAAGCCAGAAGATTTTTATTCAACATTCCATCCATTCATTAGTTTTAACAACATACCTTAAACATTCCTCACCTGGCAGTAACGCAAGAATCCATTTGAAAAGTCTTACTTTGGATGAATCTGGTCTGCCTTCATTCAAGGACCGTTCTTCCTTGATTGTTCCTGCTTGTCTAACATCTGTGCATTTTTTTTCTTTTGTATTTCTGTTTAGTTCATTCATGGTTAAAGATTTGTACGTTATCATTTAATTATCTTTTTTTTTTTTAATGTCGTGGGCCTTTCTCAAATCAGGAGCCCAGATACAATGCAGCTACTGCATCCCAGTCTCGACATTTCCGTCCTGGGAAGGAGCATCACTTTCTTCTCAGATCAAGCAAACAAGGAAACCTATTTTCATCCTTCCACTCACAAGCTGCCCACCCATTGTAGTGTGTGCACAATAGGAGTGTGGCAGCAAATATGGAAGAATTCAGTGATACCTTCGCTGGAAGATTGGTGGTGGCTGAAAGTTTTGGATTATGCTGAAATGGATAAGCTTACAATTTTAATTAAGGAAAAGTCAGTTAACCTTTTTGTGAATAATTGGAAACCATTTATTGATTTTTTTTAAGAGAGAGAAAGAGAGAAGAAGAAGAAGAAGAAGAAGAAGAAGAAGAAGAAGAAGAAGAAGAAGAAGAAGAAGAAGAAGAAGAAGAAGAACGATGTGATGAAATGCAGATTTAATGAATAGAATGTGGGTGATATTTTGGCTTAGTTGGATATTATATGTAGAAAATAGTGAATAGTATGCTAGTAGGATGTATTGCTTCATGCTTGCTATAACCTTACAAAATATGTATTGTTTTTATGTTTTAATATATTAATAAAATATTGTTGTTGTTCAGTCATTAAGTCGTGTCCGACCCTTCGTGATCCCATGAACCATATCCCGCCAGGCCTTCCTGTCCTCCACTATCTTCCTGAGTTTGCTCATTTTCATGTTCGTTGCATCGGTGATGCTGTCTAACCATCTCATCCTTTGCCTTCCCCTTCTCCTTTTGCCTTCAATTTTTCCCAGCATCAGAGTCTTCTCCAGAGAGTCCTCTCTTCGCATTAGGTGGCCAAAATATTTGAGTTTCAGCCTTAGTATCTGTCCTTCCAGGGAACAGTCAGGGTTGATTTCATTTAGGATTGACTGATTTGATCTCCTAGCAGTCCAAGGGACTCTCAGGAGTCTTCTCCAGCACCACAGTTCGAAAGCATCTATTCTTTGGCGCTCAGCCTTCCTTATGGTCCAACTCTCGCAACCATACATTGCTACTGGGAACTCTTGTAACCATACATTGCTACTTTCCTTCCAAGGAGTAAGCGTCTTTTAATTTCATGGCTGCTGTCTCCATATATTTAAAATTAAAATATATACAAAAAAGGAGTGTGGCAGCAAATAGTAAGAAGGAAACTATTTTCGTAGGGGAATACCACATTTCTGTTACTTTCATTTGAAGAACACATTGCAAGTACCCCGCTCCGACGTGGTACTTTCAGTGCCGCATTTTCACTTCCAAGAGGCTTCTGCCTTTGTCTGAGCCTCTCGGGAATATGGAGGACCCTTCCACCCACCCAGAGTCTCCTACCTGCGTTTTCTGGCCTCCGGAAACCCGAAAACCTGGGAGTAACTGGCGATTATGTAATCACCAGTCACTTTTGGTGGTACGCAGCAGGAGAGTGGCGGCAAAGGTGGTACTCGGCCAGGAAGGGGTTGAGAACCCCTGTCCTAGCCAATTCATCCTGGGGGGAAATTTGTCCAACCTCAGTTATGGTCATCACTTATGATTAAGCAAAATCTTTAAAATTAGGAGTGGACTCAATTAGCACCTAGTCTTATAAAGTTCTAATACCTCTTTGGGCTGCTTCACACACTACAGCAGAAACAAGCACATGTTCAATATGTAGCAGTTAGTAGAATTGCCAGATTGCCAGCCACAGAGCGTATCTTTGCCTTTAACAATGTAATGCACTGGGAGAGGTTGCTGCAACAGCACCTCCCACCCTGTCCCTTACTGGGTCTTAATGCTGCACATCTCTCTTTCCCTTCTAGGGAATAAGAACAGCCTTCTCTTTGCTGTGAGGCAGAAGCTCACATGAGCTCACTTGAGCAGAAAGAGGAGGGACTTCGGAAAGAGGAGAAACAACAGGATTCAGGAAGGGGGCCTCAAACTGGGGCAACCTGCACTCATGATTTTGGAGTCTCATCTCTCGCACACACACCCAGTGCTCTGCCTGCCCTGACTAAGCATTGCACTGCAAGGATGCCACTGAAGCTACAGTAATGATCAGCTGGTCCTGCTGATAAACTAATCCTGTAATACTATAATCCTATAATATTATAAAACACCCACCTGAATGTTCACTGTTCTGTCACTTGTGTCCCAATTCCACATTTTCTCATTGTGTTGCCTCGGTTTTCCACCCAGTGCATTTCAGTGCATTTCATTTTCCCCATCCAACATTCAACAGTTATTATTAGGTTGCTGGGGAATTTTTCACATACCTTTCTATTCTAGGCTAGCCTAAATAACATTTTTTTTCCTGACTGACCATTCAACACCACTTGCCAAGATGCATCTTTATAAGAAAGGGGTAAGGGAATTTACCTTCCCATTCAGCTTTAGGGTTAGTTATAGAGTCAGGTTTAAGGAACCATGAATCTTGCACTGACTATCCCACAAATGTTTTCAAATTGCAACAAGAGCTGGTGCAAGAGTTAGTAAGTAGAGTTTACAACCGTTCTCATGTTTCCACTTGTGCCTCCTTACCCAGCTGTTTACCAGCAACTATCTCTATTCCTCCTCTTACTCATTTTCCTTCTTCCTAGATTCAGAAAGGAAGAGGGGAATGAATGGAACAGTGTCTGTGACTGTCACAAGCAAGCACCTCTCTCCTGTGGAAAGCCCCCTTTTTGATGGCAGCACTCTGTGTACATTGAGACTGACACACAAATCAGCCTGTTATATTCTCCATTCTTTCCAAGTCACGTATACCAGGTATAACGTATAACTTAAGTTTCTCCCCTCAAATGTGTATTGAAGTCCCCAGACTGTCTGGTTTCCCCAACGAATAATAGGTTTGATTGAAACCTTCCAGGATCCCTGCTGGGTTTAGCTCACACCGGGTCATTGGTCCAGTCTGTTCATTTGACTCAGGAGTGGGAAATTTGAATGTGAATTAATTTCAAACCAGCCTATCAGAGCTTGGGGGGCTAGGCTCACTACAAAGGGATACAAGAGAGCTGACCAACTGAGCTAAGTGCCACAATGTGTGGGAGATACAAGATGTGAGCTGGAGGTTGTGTAAGATGGGGGGCCACGATGGAAGCTGTGATGCCATCCAACTAGGACAGAGTTAAGGTGCCAGGAAGATGCTGATTGTAAGTGGATTTCTTTCAGACAGGGAATGTTTTAGTTAGAATCTGTTTTTACTTTATTTTGAACTTTGCCTCTTCCTCTCAAACAGAATTTGATTGTCTGTTTATCTGTTTTTCCCCTTGTTCCATTTTAGTTCCCAATAAATCTTTTCTTTTGATTTGATTAAAACAATCCTGCCAAGTGCTTAAATCCAAACAGGAACGTTTGGAGTCTTTGAACCCTTGTTCGGCTTCAGCGTGACCCACCAAAGGCATATGGCTGTATTGGGATGTGTGGGTGAGAGAGGGAGAGAACCAAAGCAAGGGCATCAGTCAAGATGCTCCCCTTTGTTCTCCCTCCTCAGGTAACTCAGCATGAGGGCTGTCAGTTGACAGACAGACCTCGCTGGATGAAGGGGTGTTAATGTGACAGTGATCCCTGGTTGGTGGGGGCAGCTGGAACCCACCTGTGGTGTATGCCAGAGCATGTTGTATGTGCAGTTTTTAACATCTCAGAGGGGAGAGAAGCTCAGATTCCCAGAGAGGTGGATGTAGTCCTTCTCAAAGCTTCCCTGGAGATTGTCACTAGCCGCCACCACCCCACTCTCACCTCCGCCACATTATTTGTCTTCTGTAACATTCCCCTCTTCTTTTAAAAAACAGGGAAGAGGAGCAGTAGAAATGGGTGGGGGAGTGCTCCCCACCAATCTCCTGCCTAAAGTAACCACCTCAGTCAGCCTCACAAGTAGGACAGCCCTGTGTTATGCAAGCCCTTGTGTAAGCACATAACAATGTTGGATTTAGTTTAACAAAATAACCCTTCCTTGATAGAAGATGCCTTCCACATGTGGAAGAATACCTTTGGATTGAACCCATAGAGTTGTCATAATAAAATGCAGCACTTTAGCTCTATCATAGTATGAGGACCATAGCCGTGTCCTTTTCCTCCCTCGCAAGGAGGCAACTCCATATTGAATGGGTTGGTGTAGTAGGCCATATTCCTTGCAAACAAGAGTTTGGGACAAGAGGTGCTTTCTCTTTATCGTGTTTTATTAAAGCAACCAAAATGGAGGGGGGGGGAGAGGGAATACAATAGAATAAGAAGTGAGGTGTTCTGGTGCACCCTGTTGGTCTCTTCACCCTATGTGCCCTTATCGACATGAGTGGTGCAGTGGGTTAAACCGCTGAACCATGAGCTGTCGAAAGGTCGGCAGTTCGAATCCGTGACGGGGTGAGCTCTCGTTGCTTGGCCAGCTCCTGCCAACCTAGCAGTTCCAAAGCATGTTAATGCGAGTAGATAAATAGGTACCGCTTGCAGGAAGGTAAACAGCGCTCCATGTTCCAGCCGCATGCTACGCGCTGCGGCAAGGAGAGTCATGCCGGCCACATGACCACGGAGGCATCTTCGGACAACGCTGGCTCTTTGGCTTTGAAATGGGGATGAGCACCACACCCTAGAGTTGGACACGACTGGACTTAATTGTCAGGGGTCACCTTTACCTTTACCTATGTGCTCTACCACTCAGCTGCAATCCCTCCTCTGCTAGTTGTGACAAGAATGTCCTCCAAGCTCCAACAACTAAATTAAGATTGCAAAAAAGCAATTACCCGGTAACTTTACCTATGAATGTCAAGTAATATAAGATAGTGGGCTTAAGGTTTTTTAATATCATCAAAAGATTGAAGCTGGGGAAAAAGGGAACATTGATTCAAACATAACAGTGCATGTCGCATATCCAGAAACTAGGCCAAGAGTCAAGAGATGGGCAAGATTCTGACAAAATGAAGATGGGCGATGCCACTGTTACACTTTCCATTGAAAGTGGCTCCAGATTTACTAACAAAGTATTGGAACTGTACAAAGAAAAACTTTTTTAAAAGATTCACAGAAATTACACAACCTTTTTCGTGTCAGCCAAAATGACTGATCCTCAATACAAACAGTGAGGCCAGAGCAGGAAGATGAGGCCGAAAATGTGGTTTTATTTACCAGAATTGTAACTCTTTCATTTTGGTTAATGGCAGTAACTCAGCCTTATGAATGTTTTGTTTTTAAATGAGCACTGTTCCAGGCTGTGAAATACTCCGAACTCTAATAAATTTACCCAAATAACCCCTCTACTACTGTTCCTCTCTAGCTCAGGTACATGTCCCTACAACCTGGTAGCCAGTGTCGAAACTGTCGTCAGTTTTGACAAGAAGGGAGATGGTGTTGAAGTCTCTGGTCAGGTCTGTATCACAAACAGGTCCCAAGTTCAAGGCAATCCTTCAGTCTGTGCTTCCAACTTGTTTAAAGCTGATCCTGGTTCCACGTCACCAAGAGTGACCAGAAACGCCCAGGCAAGTAAGCTCTGGGCCAGTACATTCAATTAAAGTCGAAGGTAGGATGACAACAAGAGTAATCTGAGAAGGAAAAGGAGAAACCAAGTCAGCCAGGGAACTAAGGGAAGCAATACACTTGACAGCAGATGTTGACATTATCCTCAGATAGCTCTGAAGGAGGCTGGAGATAGGAATACAAAGGAGCTCATGGGACAGGGAGGCAATAGTACACTTTAAACAACATCTTGTCTTCTCCTAAGGCAATTCCTAGTTGGAGGTTGTGGAATGGGCAGGATATTCACAGGCGTAGTAATGCCAACTCTTGGTTTCAGAAATGCTGCCTGGCCCACTGAGTAAGAACCTGGTAGGTCCATGGTAGAGTTGTGTGAATCTGGCTAGTTCACACAGCTGTCTGGCACTGGAACACTCTGCCTTGTGCAGTAGTGTCTCTTCCTCACTGGAGGTTTTTAAGCAGAGGCTGGCAAGCACCCATCAGGGATGCTGTAGCAGTTGCTTGCACTGAGCAGGAGGCTGGACTAGATGATCTCCAAGGTCCCTTCCAACTCAAACATTTTGTGATTTTATTATTCTAAAGCCACAAAGAATCTGGTAAGTCATGGGCAGAGCCAAAAAGGTCCAGGTCAGTGGTCTTCGACTTGTCAAGAGCTGGGACTCACCTCAAGCCCCAACTGCAACACGGGGCCCAACTTCGTCTAGCAGGCAAGAGAAGAAGACAAGTAGGCAGCCACCGTTCCAAAGTGGCAACCAATCAGCATGTGCTACGACTGTGTCTTTCTGCCTCTTCTTTCCTTCCAGGTCAGTTGGAAGGAGAGGATGGGCAGAGAGTGGTATAACAACAGTGTAAATTCAGTTTTAAAAGGCGGAAGGAGAGAAAGAGGAAGTGAGACAAGGCAAGCCAAGAGTAGGCTGTGTGCTCTCGGAGACATCTGGTGGGGTCACCTGTTGTCTGTGTGCTCTCGGAGGCATCTGGTGGGGCCACTGTGAGTTACAGGACGCTGGACTAGATGGGCCTTTGGCCTGATCCAGCAAGGCTCTTCTTATGTTCTTAGAGGGAGTGCCTTGCAGGGAATAGCCAAGGTATGCCTGAGCCTCAAAACAGAATGGTGGCAGAAGCATTACTGTGACCCACTTGGGTCCCAACTCACATGTTGAAGACCCCTGGTCTAGGATATGTGATCAATAGCAAAATATTTATGTTCTGATATTTACTGGCTTTTGGGGCCACTGTATTGGTTGCCTGCCAGAGTATAGTTTTACTCAGCTGACCAGTAAAATAGTGAGAATTTGGCAACCCGAGATTTTGTTTTTCTTTCTTTTAATTTAGGACTATGTTTCCATTCAACATCTTTGAACGTGGCCCATGCATATCTATCCTGGACATTGGCATGAATGAAATTATTATGAAGGAAGCCCTGCTTTTCTAGTTCCTAAATACTGGTGGGTGTTTTTTGCCTACTATGTGAAAACTTCCTGCTGCTTTTTAGAAAACAAAAGAGGCTATCACTGTCAGATTTCAAAAAAGAAAATTCTGATCATGTACAAGATTTGACTTGGAAGACTCTCCCTGAGGAAGTGTGCTGTTTTCCTTTTTAATAACCTTTAATGAAACATATTGATCTTCTTTCATATATTATGCCCTTAGTGCCAAAAGAGCTACTTTTGGCACTAAGCTACTGTACTTATTTTGTAATTATATCTCAGATTTGGCTAACTCAGTGCCTCAGAATACTCTAAGTCTTAATCAGCTTTGTATGTCAACTTTTCTATCCGTGACAGTTCCATGTCTACTTTAATCTGGCATTTATACAATTTTACTTTTCTAAAATGTTGAATAAAAGAACATCATGCAATGTTCTGACAAGGGGAGGGTTCACTTGAAAACAACAACTACCCCACATGGTTAGGGTGTGTGTTTTTCCTCATCTACCAATAAGATTGGATTTGACACTCAATGCATCACTTTGCTGAAATGCAGGTTGCTCTCATGATAAACTCTGGATTTCAGGACCCTAGATTAAGTAGACCTTTGACAGCTGTTCCATGTTTTCCTGGAGTGACTGTCCAGGAGCTGTCAAACAGCAAGCGAAGTGATGTCAAACAAGTTGTGTGGGCTTACTAGAGGAAGAATCAACCCTTGGCCATCAGTACTGGGCAGGGCCAATCATCTAATTCAAAACACATTGTAGTTTTGTTTCCAAAGACAGAACTCTACAACTGAGAAAACAAGGGGGATATAGAACAGATTCTCACGTGATTAGTGCCCAGGTAGACAAACTATTTTTTACAGATGCAGAATCTCTCAGTGTTGTCGCATGGTACAAACCACTTCGACATTCTGGGTGATTTCACAATTCTTCTATTTAGGTTGTGTCTCCACCAGCTTCTTTTGTGCAAGGCAGATAAGCACTGACTACATTTCAATATTCAACCAAGTCACATGATCTACAGTCCATGCAGCCTGGCCTGTGCATACTCCATACAACATGTCTCAAAGAGGTTACATATGTATTGCCACTCATGCTATAAAGTAAGTTAAATATAGGTATTAACACCAAGTGATCTGCTTCAGCAAGCACCAAAAATGTTTTCTCTCATCTTGTTCCACCTTGAAATATGAAGGTGGTCACAACTGGAGACTACAACTTAGAATGAAATGTCTTGGGAGTAGCTTAAATTCTACTTCTGGACAAGCTTCTAGGAGTTTCACTGACTTCTAACATAGCAACATAGAGCGCAATCCTGGAAATGCATCCGGCGACAGAACGAGTGTTCCGTTGCCAGAAGCCGTCACGAACGTGCCAGAAAGCACGTTTACGATGACTCGGGATTAAGGGAGGCCAGCGCAAGGCTGGCCTCCCTCACTCCAGCGCCAAATCTCCATGTGGATGATGGCGGAAGAGCTCCGTCTCTGGCCGCATGGGCAGTCCGACCGGGCGACGGAGGGGACCTGATGGTCTAGACGGCCCGGAAGGGGACGGGGGATGGCGTCGGCCATATCACCGTCCCTGCCGGGCTGGCGGGGACGTTACACGGCTTCCTCTACTTCCGCGGAAATCTGAGGAGGTCAATAGGGCCGGCCCCAGTTTACACCCGGGGAAGGGGAAGAGCGTCCCCTTCCCCGAGTAGACCTCTGGCCCAGCAGCGGCAGAACAGCAGTCAGGGCTCAGGATCCGGCGGGTGGCCCTGGGCCGCCGGCTGGATGCTTAGTCAGAATTGGGCTGATACTGTAGTTTATTCAGTGGCTGTCCAACAGTTTAGGTGTCCTGCCCAGCTTCTGTTTTTCATGTGTATTTAAGGTTAAAACCTTTCTAACTACATCTGCAATATCTCACATATCAATCTCAAATTGTTTGGGTTTGTTTTTCCAATATACCGGTACTTACGTTTTCTGGGTTCTTAGTGTTTGTTATCTATCTTTACTGGTTTTAGCAACTTAGAGTGAAAGCTTTTCACGGTGCTGGACCAAACTCTACTCTGCGAAACTTCTATCAGTTTAACATATGTCTGTTTAGCATTAGCCTTCACATGTGATCCAATTCTCAATCTTGAGACCAGAGCCCAAGTGGCCAAGCCAGTTGAAAGAGAGTCACTTTGTGAGTTAAGATGTTGTCAGACATAGTATTAAATGTTGTACTTAACTACAGATATGTCATCACCTTGCCTCTCCATACTTTCATCATAACATCATGATGAGTCCAAGTTTATCTATCCAGGCTTGCAGTTTTGTAGAGTTTGTGACATATTTTAATCTTACTAATCGTTTCCCCATTTTATTAACACAGTTTTAAGAAGAGATCACATTATTGAAATGCTACGATGACTTGAGTCTAAACACCAATGCACATAGATGCATCTCCCTGCCAAATGCTAGATTTGAACTTTTAACATTTCATTCACCTTTCCAACATGCTAACTAAAAACTACATGAGACGTTTCAGTTCTGTTCTTTTCACTGAGCAGCAAGAGAAAGACATACATTCATTGTTTTTCTTGAAATGAGTTGTTGAGCAAGGATACTTAAACAGTACTGTATTTGTACAAGTGCTTGGGAGTCCTAGTGTTCAACACAGAATTCTTGATTAGATGGAGTTTGTTCTGTTCCAATAAAGCAAATGGTTATATTTTTAGAGACAGCCCCATGTAAAACCTTACATCAGAACTAGTCGTCCATGTAGACTTTTCAGAGAGGATATGTGAGCTGGATACTAGATAACTGCTTGTACACAGAACCTCTCAGAAACTGAGCAGTGGGTACTCAACTACGGTTTGAGTAGTTTCACATTACATGTATAGGGGAAATCAGTATGATGCTATTTAAACAGAGGCAAAAATTAGATTGGAAGAGAGAGGACCTATGGATAATGAAGAGCACTTTTCAAATAGGTATCTCCAAGACCAAGATGGTTTACAATAAGGCAACATGATTGTGTGCTTCATAACAGGTTTGTTTATTTGTATTGCTTTTCTACTCTCAAGTTCCAGTGATAATTGGGTTGCACAACCTTTTTTCCTGAAAAGTTTACAAGATAAGGCCTCCATACTGCAAATTAATCCAGGCAGTTAGACTGCTGGGTTCATGCAGAGTCCTGATGAAGTCATGCACTGAGGAAGCCAAGACTAAGAAAAGGTAAAGCAAAAGAAATGTAGAAAACAGCATAAAGCTCCAGGTAAGGTGGAGAAGCACAGCTATCACAAGAAGAGGATGATGCAATTACATAGGCTAGCTATATGTATAAGGGAAATGGGGCAAAGTGATTTAGGAGACTTTCCTTTAACAAATGCATTAAATAAATGAGATAAGCTCTCCCTGACCTCCCCTCAACCTATCTGTGGAACATTTTCAAAGCTTTACTTTCCCAGAGCCAAAGTTAATTGCAACTGCTAATAAGGTCAGCAACGTACAATTCTTCCCAATGGAATCAGTGTATTTCTGGTTGTTTAATCCTTGTAGGAGTCTTTTGGCATGGGTTCCACTCAAACCTGCCAACAGATTAAAAAAAAGGCATCAGATCATAGCTCGCTAGAAGTCCAACTGTAAATGTGACCAATGAGATCTGACACTCAAAATTAGGGAAGCCGTACCAGAGCAAACAAGTGCACACGGAGTCCCAAAGCTCAGAACAAGTGCTCTCTGCTTTTCTTGCTGGATCTCATAAGTGCACCTTCCCCCTTTTATTTAGACTTTAATTGCATGCTAGAATTGGAAATGGGAAAAGAAGTCAGTCTCTGTGCTGGTTTACATATGAATAGTTTATTCGCTAGAAAAAAGGGTTTGACTAGGATCAGGGGAGTGTCTGATATCATGCAGGCAGCTCAGATTAGACCACACCAAATCAGGAAGACCCTTCCCTAGGTCCTTCCATCATCATGCTGTGTATCTGAAAGAGGTGTGCCCCTTTGCTTTGCCCCCTTTCCCTGAGGCCAGGCCCAGCAGTTGCTTTGGGCCAACCTGGACCTGTGCCAGCTCAATCGCTGGCACAAGTCCGCGTTGACCTGGGAAGGCAGATCACGCCTGCGAAGGTGGTGTGGATTCGGCGTGCACTGTCACTACCATTTCATTTCGTAAGACTTACAGTTTTCATATCTATTTCATGGGATGTGATACCACCTTAATTTTCTGTTAGCCATATTGAAAAATTACTGTTACTATTTAACAGAAGAATATAAGAAAGAAGAACCCTGCTGGATCAGGCCAAAGGCCCATCTAGTCCAGCTTCCTGTATCTCACACTGGCCCACCAGATGCCTCAGGGCACACAAGACAACAAGATTACCTGGACAGTATCCTTTTGCCACTCCCTTGCACCTGGCATTCAGTGATAGGCTACCTCTAAAACCAGGAAGTTGTTTATACCCTTCATGGCTTGTAACCTGTGATGGACTTTTCCTCCATAAATCTGTCCAATCCCCGTTTAAAGTTGGTGTTGGAGCTATGTCTGCAATTATTTATAATGTTGTCAATCTACCATGTTTCACACTTCGATGCCAAAAGAAGCAATTCTGGTATAAATTGCTAGATATCACTTGCACTATTTGGGTTGTGAAAGTGCTGAATTTAGCTCCTACCCAGGGCTGGCGCAGCCATGAGACCAAGGGAGGTGGACTGCCTCGATGGGTGCAGGCAACACCCTTTTCCCCTTCTGCCACCACCGGAGCTGCTTCACTTTGCCTTTGCTTACCTCCTCCATGATCTTCACTCTGCCACCCTGTTTGCGAATAGAGCAACAGTGCAGGCTGGAAAACAGAAGTCGAGAAAAGCTCCACCCTACTTCCAAAAAAGAGCAAAGACTACAAAGGAGGCAGACAAGAAGGAAAAGTGGGTGGGGTAGACGGGGGCCTGCCTCCAGGTCTGGGAGGGAAGGAGCCTGCCTGCAACAGCACAGTCAAAGACCGTGGCAGCATAGCTGGAGGAGGTGGGAGGGGTTCTTCACCACTGGGATTCCCACCACTACCACGTGCTTGCTTGCTTGTGTGTGTGTGTGTGAGGGGCCATGGCAGAATTGGGGGGTGCACATCCACTGCATTAGGCAGATCAGTTGGCGCTGCTGCTGCTGCTGCCTCCACCCCAATTCTCCTTCTACTTGATGAGCAGTGTGATTATACCTAATAAATCAATCTGTTTAACAAGTATGCATACACTAGATCAGCGGTTCTCAAAGTGGTAGGTCGCAACCCACCACTAGAACCGGATGCTGTTCCCTGCCACCATGGCAGTGTCGGCAATCCCAGGGATCGCTGCCACTGCGAAAAAAGGTTTAAAAATGTAGGAATCCCTGACGGCTTCCAGGGGGTGCAGGGAGGCCTGCAGAAGTCACTTCTGCTGTTGTAAAATGGCTGCCAATGGAGTGCACAGCGCTCTGTCAGTGGCCATTTTGCAAGTACTGCCACAAGAGTGCTGCAACTCCACCACTGGATCTCACTGCGCCTGTCAGACCCGGTAAGTCAATGATGGGGTGCGGGATGGGCGGAACGGGGCAGGGGAGGGTGGAATGGAGCAGAACAGGGAGAGCAGGGGGCGTGATGGAGGCGGGAGGGGGAGTGTACTGGTGTACGCAACCTGTGCCAGTATGCTATCCCCTCCTCACCTCCCGACACAACCCCTTTCTATCCTCTCTCCCGATCAGCCCCCACACACACAGGATGCAGCACAAGCCTTTTTGGCGCAGCTGCATCAACCAGGGAGAAAGGATAGGATTGGGCTGTTAGTTACATTAATGTAATCTTCATGTTAAAGTGGCAAAATAAAGAATATTCCTTATGACAAAACAGAAAGTGTTGTTGGTTAGGGTGACTCGATAACTTTTCTAAATAATGTTTGCTTTATTTTTTCTGGATGCAGTCAGAAGAAATGTAATTCATTTCACAGTGAATATGCTATACATCAGCTCTCCTTGCTGGAGGTTTGTATTGCAAGATAAAGGGCCTGTGAATTTTCTTGGATTGTTTCCTGGTTTATCTGGAAGAACATGTCACTCTGCCCCTGGACTGTAGGCTGTTACAGTCCTTGGCTTTACAATCTCTTCAACAACAACCTTAATCAACAGTATGTCACATTTTAATTGCCTATCCTTCAGATAGCGCTAAAAATCCTAAAGCTAACATTTCCTGGTGACAAGGCTTGATTCATGGAGGAGGACTAACTTCTTCCTAAAAAGCAACGTTGTTTTCTATTCCCTTTTCACTTATTCGTAAGGCCTTTGAGTTCAGAAAAGAATAGCTATCCATGATTGCTTGGCGTAGGTTCCTTTGTGTTTAGATACTTGCCAAAAAGAGTGTTCCGGTGTTTGTCTTATTAATCTAGCAATTTTCAAAGGCCAACACTAACAGCGCAATCCTGCGCAAGTTGCAGCGGCCGGCCTAAATGGCCGACCGCTGCATCCTGCACAGGATGCGGGCCGTCACCCTTTGTCCCCTTCCCCCAATGTAAGTACCAGAGACTTCAATGGGCCTCCTCAGATGCGCACCAGCTCTTTAGCTTGTGCACATCCGGGGAGGCTGTGTAAGGCTGCCCCGGCTTGGGAAGGGGCATTGGATATTTCCCTCTTCCCCTACTTGGAGCACTTCTGCCCCAGCAAACTGGGCCTTCACCAAGAAAGGAAAGCCTAAGTGAGGAAGGGCAGGATGGGGATTCAGGAGGCACATATATTTTTTAATTCTTTAAATAAATAAATAAATAAATAAATAAATAAATAAATAAATGCCTCCTGAATCCCCATCCTGCCCTTCCTCCTTCCCAAGTGCAAGTCTGGATTGCAGTATCTTACACTTGGTGAAGAGGAAGGGCTGAATGAGAATACAGGAAGCACACATGGCCTTCCCCTCCAAAATGGCCTAGTACAGTGGTTCCCAACCTGGGGTAGGTGTACCCCTAGGGGTATGCACCAGGACATAGGGGTATGCTAAAAAAAATGAATGATGTCATAAAAATATGACAAGTGGTGGTGTGGGTTTTCTTCGTTATTTAACCTCACGCCTCCATGGTCATGTGGCCGGCATGACTCTCCTTGCCGCAGCATGTAGCATGCGGCTGGAACACGGAGCCTTCTACATACAGTAGTTTTTGTCATTTATATATGTGCACTGTTTGTTCACCTTATTATTCTATTGCTTTTTAATCCAATTATTGGGCCTTTTATTTACAGTAACAACATATAAATTTGAAATAACAGCTGAAGAGTACAATTCCCAGTCTTGGCATCTTCAGTTCCCCACTTGTAAAATGGGAAGAATTTCCCCTAAGCCCACCCATGAAGGGAAATAAGTCATTCCAGGAGCCACAGTTGTAAACTTGGGCAGCCTAAAATGTAACGCAAGGCAAAAGTTAAGGTTTGCTGACAAATGTGGGTAGAGGGCTGTAGAGTGCTATAACATTAAATCATGTCACACTTACCAAAATGGCTATCCCTGACCCCTTTTGTTACAAGTTTGCACACATCCAGTACTAAACCCATCATTATTGTCACTACTTTGCTACCTCTGCTCTCCTTGACTTACAATGAACAGTATCTCTGCGGAAATGGTCAGGCTTAAGAGGTAGCTATACTCATTCCCCCATCCTATGAGATGGGCAAATTACTAAGAGCTCATCTCAGATAGGCCTGGAAATTATCCAAGTTCTTTCTCCCCAAAAACTAAATTAGAAAAACATCTGATAACTCACCAAGCAAATCCGTTGCATCTCAGATAATTTTTTCACCCCTTCCCTGCAAGCCCTCCATCCACCCTCTGATTATCAGTCTTGGCAAATGCAGTGGAATCGCTCTTGGGAAGAGTTCAAATCCCAAGGGTCACTGCATCTTCACTCTGTGCGAGAGCAAGAACAGAGGGGAGAGAGAGAGAGAGAGAGAGAGAGAGAGAGAGAGAGAGAGAGAGAGAGAGAGAGAGAGAGAGAGAGAGAATTTAAAAAGCCTCCTTCAGTCCCCACGTGTCATTCCCACTGCCTTTCTTCTCCTGGCACACAGAAGTGCCCCACAGAAACAGGGGGGGGGGGAGGAAGGAGAGAAGGAAAAAGTGACTCCCTCCTCCTCACATGAATGACTCTGCTGCTGCGGGTGGCGCTATACTTGCTGCCCTGCCACTGCTGAGTCAGGAAGGGGAGGGGTGGTGGCAAAGGGGTGGAGAATTATCCGAGGTTTCTGAGCTCATAACTTGGAAAGTTAATTTGCCGCCCCATTGGGAGTGGGCTATTCTGAGCACTGAGAATTCTTTCAGACTTGGCAAGCTTCACCAACGTTCCAATCCCCCACTATTTCAACCATTTCCAACCAATTGGAAATTTTGAGCAAATTCCAACCACTTTCTATGATGGCATGCACATTCATTGCCTATGGAGGAAGTTTAGCTGAGTTCACTATCCAGCGGTCGCCAACAACTGGTCCGCGAGAAGATTTTGGTGGTCTGTGATGATCCGACCCCCCCCCCAGGCTCTTACTTTTTTCCACCAAGCTTCGTTTCTTCCTTAAACAAACAGGAGAAGCAGCCTCCAGATGTTTATTGCATGCAAGTGGAAAGAGACTGAGCCCTAGAGAAGCTCTGCAAGGTTAACAGAAACCTTGCAGAACCTCTCTAGGATTTAAGGCACAATCTTGACTAAGCTTCTGGCACCGAATGAGTGCTCCGGCACGGGAAGCAGTCGCAAGCGTGCCAGAAAGCACGTTTGCGACTACTCAGGAGTAAGGGCGGCCGGTGCAGAGGCCGGCCACCCTCACTCCATCGCCGGAACATCTGAGTGGCCACCAGAGAAAATAAGTCCAGATCCGGCCGGCGCGGGGGTGGTTCGGCAGGCAAGGGAGGGTGGCCATTGGCCTAGCTGGCCCAGGAGGGGGCGGGAGATGGCTCCCGCCATATCCTCGTCCCCGCCGGGCCTGCTAGGCTGTTACACGGCCTCCTCTACTTCCGCCAGCTATTTAGCTGGTGGAAATCCGAGGAGGTCGATAGGGCCAGCCCCGGGTTACACCCTTCCCCGAGTAGACCTCCTGCTCTCCAGTCGAACGGCAGCCTGGGCTCAGGATTCAGCGGGCGGCCCTGGGCTGCCGGCCGGATCCTTAGTCAGGATTGCACTGTTAGTCTCGTTCTACTTGCCTGCAATGGAGGCTGCTTCTCCGTTTGTCTTAAGGAAGAAACGAAGCTTGCTTAAAGAAAAGTAAGAGCCGGGGGGGTCATAGGCGTGGGGGGAGCAGGCAGGGTCCACGGGCAGCAGCGGAAACACGGTGGAGCGCGTGGAGCAGGAGCTCCAGTTGCTCGATCGTGGGCGGGCGGCAAGATTGCGGGGCGGGGGAACTCACCCTCTCCTGAAGAGCAGCGTCATGTCTGGGCCCTCCCTCCCTCCCTGGAGCCGGTTTGGCTCCGAAATGAGAGCAAAACGGGCGGGGGGAACGTCGACGCGACACGACGCTGGCCCCGCCCCCTCGCGCCCGGGCGCCCTCCCGGCACCTGGCGCCTCTGTCCACGAGATTCAAAATTGTGGTCCACGGGATTCAAAATTGTGCGTTTAATGGTCTGTGAGGTCCGAATGGTTGGCGACCGCTGCACTATGCCATGTCATGTTCTCAGCTGAACCTCGGTCCGCTCCACAGTCAACACATTCCACACACACACACACACACACACACACACACACACACACACACACACACACACACACAGCCCATTTTCTGTACACAGGAGTTCAAAAGTTCATTTCCACTCATGAGTAGCAAAATACTTTTTCTATCTCTGCTTTTAATCCTGCAGTTATATTTACAATCTGTTTATTTATCTGTATTTTCTCAGTTCAGATCTGATTCTCCAGTATTGCATTTCAAAATGGATAGAACCCCATAAATGATTGGAATGATTTGCATTCACATTGCATTGGTACAATTGCCTCTACAAAGCAGAAAGCACTGGGCAATCTTAATAGGCTAAAAGCATAGAAATATGTTATTCTCATGTAAGAAACCAAATACAGTATTTGTATTAAATCTAGTAGAATACAGTACATTGATGCTTGGAATTGGCTCCATGTGCCAATTGCTTTGCTAGGAAATATCTGAGTTCACTAGTCTCTCTTCATCCGGATTTTATATGTCTTATATGTCTAAAATCAAACTCAGGAGCCATGTAATTGACAAATAAATGGGCAGCCCAATCCTGTGTAAGGATACACAGCCTCCTGTAGCCAGCAGGATACACATGCCCCTGCTAACTGGGCAAGAGGCACTTTTTCAATTGGTGCTCCTCTTATATTTAGCAGGGGGGGAGTAACTGTCCCCGTTTCACCCCAGCACAGTGTCTTTTCTGGTGGCTATTGCTGGTGGTGTTATGCATCTTTTTAGATTATGAGCCCTTTTGGGACAGGGAGCCATTTAATCATTTGAGTTTTTCTGTAAACTGCTTTGTGAAGTTTTTTGTTGAAAAGCGGTATATAAATAATGATGATGATGATGATGATGATGATGATGATGATGATGATGATGATGATGATGATAAAAAGGGCTGGCTGCTGCATCCTAAATCCGTTGCGGGCTGCCCTGGGGTTGCTAGGCCACACCTTGGGAGGAGGTATGAGCGACCTCGGCGTCTATGGGCCTCCTTGGATGTACACCAGGTCCAGGCCTGGTGTACATCTGAGGTGGCGGAATAACGCCAGCCTGGGTTGGTAAGGCCGGCTCCCTCTCCCAACCCGTGCCAGCCAATGGCCACCCCCTGGCCGCCATCCCCCCGCCCCTGCACCCACCGGCGCTGGACTTACTGTTGTCAGCGGGCGCAGGGTCCAGAGGGAGGCAGAGGGAGGGCCACCATCAGCCTCCATGCCACCAGCCTTACTCCCGAGTGATTTATGGCACGTTTACAACGCTTTGGAGCGGCAGAGCGCACGCTCCACCACTCCAAAGTTACGCAGGATTGTACCATAAGAGTTTATCATCTGTGCAGGCCAGTTCTATGCATGCATACTCTGAATTGGAAGTAATCCTAATTAAATGAATGAGTCTACTTTCCAATACATGTAGAATTCCCTTCTAACTTCAAGGTCTTCTGGTTAAAAGCAGAAGTGGGGGGGGGGGAATCTCGCCACTCATGAATGGCAATAAACTTTGGGAAAATATATTGTTGATGATGGAATGGATTGGGATAAGGGAAATTCATGAGAAACATGAATGCATGAAAGCTAAAATGATGTTATTGTATCCAAAGTCTAGTCCCTTTCCAGTTGTGGTGTGTGCGTTTTTCAGCAGTTTGGCTCTGGAAAAAATGGGGAAGGGAAAAAGAGGAGGAGGAGGAGGAAAGAGGAAAGAACAGAACAGAAGGTAAAGGCAAAAGAGTCTGAAAACCTGTGGTGTCCAAGTCTTGTCCACTGTGTCCTTTGTACCAGGAACAAGATACAAAAGATTTTGTCACTGAACACTTTGTCTGGGAAGTCAAGTCACTGATTCATATCTTCGCCCTGCCATGAACTAAGCCACTGCTTAAGTAGGCTTAGGCAAGCTGCTGTTCTTTCATTCGGTATCCCATTTCTAAAAGACGTGTATAACATTACTGGCCTGCCTTTCAGGTCTTTTGCAAGAACTACAGTACTGAGATAATTATTCGTCACTGGTCAACCAGTTCTTTAATCAGGAAATTCCTGGCTAACATATCAGAAAACCAGTAGATGCTCCTTAACGAATGCAAGATATAAGAGCTCAAAGAAGCTGGTGTGTACTGTAGTTGATATAATACCAGCTGATAGTAGAGGCTGGCTGTCATTTGCAGCTTCAGAGGGAGACTGGATTTGAGATGAGGAGAAAATGAGCTGGAAGCTGACTGAAGGCACTTTTCGGGTGCAAGGGTATGTTTCTGGGAATCTGAGATGAGGTAGTGACCTTGCTGCCTGGTAGGAGTACATGTTTTCCACCTCCACTTGATGTTCACTTCAATGGGTATGTTTTTAAATCAACCAAATATTACCAAGATATCATAAGCATCTAGTAAAGGTAAAGGTATCCCCTGACAATTAAGTCCAGTCGTGTCCGACTCTAGGGTGCGGTGCTCATCCCCATTTCAAAGCCGAAGAGCCAGCGTTGTCCGAAGATGCCTCTGTGGTCATGTGGCCGGCATGACTCTCCTTGCTGCAGCGCGTAGCATGCAGCTGGAACACGGAGCACTGTTTACCTTCCTGCAAGCGGTACCTATTTATCTACTCGCATTAACATGCTTTGGAACTGCTAGGTTGGCAGGAGCTGGCCAAGCAACGAACGCTCACCCCGTCGCAGGAATCGAACTGCCGACCTTTCGATCGACAGCTTATGGTTCAGCGGTTTAACCCGCTGCACCGTCATAAGCATCTAGTGAACTCCAAAGGAAGACAAAACCCAGGTAGTGCTGCCCCTGGAACCTTTCACCAGTTGGGAAACTGGGAAGCCTGTAACAGCATTTAAAATACTTTGAGTACTTTAAGTGTCCTGTACAACTGCTATTATTTTCTTAAAGTGAAGGATTCTCTTTAATATGTATTCTGCATCAATCTTATATTTTTTTTTCTTTAGGGGATCTTTGATTTAGAGGTCTGTAAACTTCCCATTTCAGTTTAATTCAATAGAGCTTTTTGGAGTTTGTTTGCTCCTTTTCAAGCTAGCCCAGTATGTTTCCATGGCATTTGAAATAAGGTTTTGATTACAGTATTTGGACAAGCAGTAATAATATAAAACCAAGTCCAACAAGCCACATAAATTTAGAAAACAGATTTTACTTTCTTACCTTGCAGTCAGCATTTCTGCTTCAAATATCGCTGCTTTCATAAAACACAAATCCCAGTAAGGGTTTTAGAATAAACTAGAGTGGACAAAAAATAGGTTTGCTCAGCTGAGCCTAAAATATCTGCACTATAATTTTTGCATATTCTTAGCAGCTTTGGAAAAAGACATGAAGAATGTTGATTAATTATCTTCAAATGTTTACACAGAAACCAGTTCATAAAAGGGAACTATAATTTACTAAGTCACATGACCACATTCTAAAATCTTGTTATTAGTTATTAATTCTGACACCAGCAATGCTGAACTATAAGATAGTTAAACCCACAATGGAAGAACTAAACTGAATTGATGCTACACTAGCTCTGGCAGAAGGTTAGCATTGTTTAATTTTAAAGCCAGCCTACTGAAATCATGTAAATCCATAATATCTATGACCTCCATATCCTTTAACAGACTCTCATCCATCCTGGTATTGGCAAAGGGCCACTTTTAGACTAAATGACAGCAGGCTTGTATGAGCATAAGATTCATGTCCAATTTTCTGAAGCACCAACGAGATAGTTTTATTCTTTTTTATTAGTATTCTGCTACTAAAAATGCAACTAGGATAGGTTCCAAACTGATTTTATGAAAGCCAAGAGCTATGATGAGTATATATAAGTTGTACATTTCTGGTCAAAGCTCTGAAATGGTGGCGCACTCCCCAACTATGGTAGAACTACACCTGAAAAGATGAACAAAAGTTACACTTTGTTAAGGCTTAAGGCATTTTTGCCATCCCCTTCCTCTGCATTACCTGCTTTTGAACCATCATCAAGCATACGGAAACATATGCTTGACTTCAGTTGTTTTCCAACATGTAAACTCTTAACTTCCCATTCAAGGTTCATGTCGAGAATTCATAATCTTGAGCTGGTTTTAAAAGGCTCCAGCAATCTTTAGTTCCAAAACAAATGAAATGCTATAACCACATGTGGTTTCCAGAGTGCAAGTTCAAGGTAGGGCAGCCATCATAGCTCAGAAACTGTGAACTGAGCATATCCAGAGCTTGTGAAATAAATGTATACAAAGTCCGAGAAAATCTTCAAGTGATGGGTGAGAAACTCCACAACATATTGCCAGGGGAAAATTGTAACTCATTTCATAGCTTGGATGGATACTCTTCAAGGACATTGTTTGAACGGAATGAATGAAAGCCAAAAGAAGATGCTTGAGTGATACTGAAAGTGTGAACCAAATTGAAAATCGGGGAATTCCTCAGAGGAACAGGCACATATTTATCATAAAGCCCAGACTCTGATTATTGTTTATGAGTTTAAAACAGCAGAAGATCATAAGAATGGAGGAATGCAATGTTAGTCCAATAGGCGAGTGGATTTTCAGAAATGCAGATATTATTTTTTGGCTTCCTAACTCTCATATGAACTTTAAGCATGAATGATTAGACAGAAATGGAACACCAAACGGCAAAGAAAGCCAGTACGTCTTCCTTTCTCTGTCTAGACAGGCAGCCAAGTTCACTGATAGGTTGTATGCATACTGCTGTGAAGTCCCTGGTAGCTACACTGTAGGTCCAATTAGACAAGAGTTTCAAAAAATATATATTCCATGCTCTGAAATGTGTTGTTAATGATCGCATTTATTCTGTTATTATAGTTACACTTGCCTCCCCCATTCAATTCTGTCTCTCTGTTGTTTGTTACTGATCCTTCTTATCTCCTTCCCCCACCCACCCCTTCTCTCCCACTATTTCAACTGAGATTGTAATCACTTTCAGGTAGGGACCACCTGGGCATTCAGCAGCTATAGTCTACACAGTTCTACATGAGCCACCTCCTGCCTTGGCTGCCTCCAATCTTTGTTGACCAGGAAGGAAACAGGGCTCCCCTCCCTCTTGGTTACTGCTTAGCAGTGGCAGCCATTCCTACTTTCTTCTCTACTTCACCAGCAACCACCACTCAGGCTTAGGTCCGTAACATGTTCTGAACCAGGGACCTGAGAGATGACAGGCAAAAGTTCAACATGTGCACCATTACAATGTTCAGGCCAAGGGAGGGAACTATAGGCAAACCAGTCAAGTAACCTGCCTGGCTAAATGTGGGTGCTAAGACCAAGATCATGCACGAGCATGAGTACATGGGGTAGAAAGTACCCAGAAAAGTTGCATTCGTGGTTTGCTTTCTTTTCAGCTTGCATTTTAACAACCTTCCTTGCTAACCTTTGCCACCACCTCCCCTTTCTTCTCCTTCTGTGGAATTACTCATGCTTTACTTTTTACTTTGCAATTTTTGCTCCACGGTTTTGATGCCTTCTATAGTCTTTTATCAAACTTCTTCTATTTTTACCATTTTACCTGTCCAGTTCACTCAGGAGGGAGCAAATTGGCCATCTTCTGAGATCACCAGCCTTCACTACTGTTCAGCTTTTAAAGAGACCCCCCCCCCAAAAAAAATTCTATCATTCTCTATTCTTCTGGGATGGTGATTTCTTCAAGGCAGTCTTCTGTTGTCTGATTTCCCTGTCCTTGTGTGGTGTACTGTCCAGTTTAAATTCTAATTATAGGACAGGACAGATTGGGAATGGGGGGTCAGCTGCTAGATGCTGTGCCCTGTGACCATGCAACTAACTACATCATCAACAGCACAATCCTGTCTACAAGTAGACCGGCGGAACAATTGCTCCATTACACAGCCGGCACAAATGTGCACCAGCAAAATAGCTGGTGCGCATTCGAGTTGACCCGTTGGGGCAGCTGGCAACTCGGGGTAAGAAGATGAATGTCCCTTTACCTCGCGTAGGCCTCCGGCTGTGACAGTGCAGGCCCAATCCTGCGTAGGATGTGACGGACACATTATTTGTGAAGCCACATCCTGCTAGGCAGGCTGCTAGTCACCAAACTTGCACTTTCTCCCTATACCTTTTGTTGGTTCAAATGAGCTTTCTTCCTCTGGATACTGATGAACAGTGCAATCCTGTGCAAATCGGCACCTGCGGAGCGCACGTTCCTCAGGCGCTAGGTGTCGTAAACGTGTTGTGAAGTGCATGTACGGCACCCGGAGAGTAAGGGCTGCCGTCACTTCAATTCAGAACAAGGGCAAAGTGATTGGCTTAATTTTCCCCCGCTGATGTCATCACAAAGCCAAATCTCATTGGCTATGTAGTGCATTGACATAATCACTTCAGCTATGTGATCCCTAAGTGGCTGGATCACTTAAAAAGCAATTAAAATACAAAGAGTGGAAGCAAGTTGTAAACATCTAGTTGTAAACAACCATAAAAATATATATAATTAAGGGGGGATTCAGCGGGGTTTTGTGTCACTTTTAACCTCAAATTTATCTGAGGGTGAAAATCCAATCAAACTTTATTCAACAGTACTGTCCGCCTGGCATACTTATGGATATTTGGCATATCGCCCCATTTTTATTTGTTTCTTTATTTGTTAGAAAAAATTGGCTTTCACATAGGTAAAGCCCAAAGCCAAGTTTCAGCATAGCATTACATCAAGCTGTTCTCAGACCCTAGGGAAAGAGTTGATCTGCATTGGCAAATTATCAGCAGAGCCAAAGGACAAGGGAGATAATGTGTCAGCTGAGAAGGAAAGAAAATAATTTTAACTCTTTCTTTTTTTCTTTCTTTCGTTCTTTCTTTGGTTGTTGGAGCACCACATCAAAAGATTAGGGTTTCTAGGAAATGCTGTTTCTATTTGCTATGGACTTTCCAGGCTCACGGCTGGCTTGTCTGTCTTGTACATGGTCTTCATTTCTAATGGATCAGCACTGCCAAAGCATTAAAAGCTTTCCAGCTCTCTTATAATAAGATTAGAGAACCTTGCCCCCTTTTTTTTTTTAACTCCTTGGGCATCAAGACACTAAATGATAAAATAAAGTGTTGAAATCCAGTGAAGCATAATTGAATGACACATTGTCATTGGGCCTTTAATCTCATAATGTTTTATTTTCATTCAAAATAACCATATTGCATATAGACCGGATGAGTTATGGTTAAGATGTAGTCAATGTCATTCAGAGGCGTTGCTGGAGGGGGTGCGGCACGCACCGTAAATGGTGCAAGGTGCTGCTCTACGCCTTGCAAACCAGTGTAATGTGGCCCCTCCCACTCACCCCTGGAGTGCGTTGCCTTCACTGCCGGAATGGCTCCAGGGGCGATTGGGAAGGGCTGCGCTACACCATTTTGCAAGGCGCAGTGCAGCGCCTTGCACAACTGATGGTGCCGCACCCCCTCCAACAACACCACTGATGTCATTGTATATCTATTCCATATTTAAAAGAAGCTTCTATTATTTGCTTGTATAAAACAATATGGCATACGGTTCATTATTTTAAAAAAATTACCTGCGTAACGAATTTATCTGGGATTATGCTCCTCCATTGCTTGTTGCTCATTCCTTCTCATTTGGTTCTCCTGCTTTCTTGGACCGGTGGCTTAGGTCAAGTGAATTTTATAACTGAGCATCAGGTTGTGGCCACCCTGTTCTCATAAGAACATAAGAACATACTGTAAGAAGTGGCCTTGCTGGATCAGGCCAAAGGCCCATCTAGTCCAGCTTCCTGTATCACACAGTGGCCCCACCAGATGCCTCAGGGAGCACAAGACAACAAGATACTTGTATCCTGTCGCCACTCCCTTGCACCTGGCACAAAGAAAACCTACTCCTACAACCACCAGGAGGTTGCTTATCCCCATCATGGCTTGTAAGCTGTGATGGACTTTTCCTCCATAAATCTGTCCAATCCCCTTGTAAAGTCATTCAGGCCAGGTGCCATCATCACCACCTCCTGTGGCAAGGAGTTCCACAAACCAATTCTCCCCAGTTCTCCCCAGACTGTGTTGTCAGCAACTCTGCAGACTTTGACCCTGAACCAAGACTGTTTGCCAAGGAGACCTCATGGCTCTTGAACCTGCTGTATCTGGAGTCTCAAGTGCAACTCCCTGAAGATATCTCTGAAGATGAAGATGACGTCCCAAGGTTTGACTTGGAAGGACAGTACCAGTGCACCATCCAAGACATTCTTCTTGGACTCCAGGGAGAAAACAGAGCCTGCAATTCAAGGCCATTCAATGTTGCCACATCCAATGTTGCAGTTTCAAGTCAGAGCACCACGCGATGACTCTAGTCTGCTCAGAGGTAGAGCTTTTTCTGAGGAGGAGTTAGGAGTCAGAACCAAACTACACATTGCATTAATAACATGCTTGGGACAAACAGTTTTGCCAAGGACACCAAAATGCCCCCCCTGAGTCCCCCGAATGGCCAAAGAGGCCTGCAACACATTTAACATCCACACAGAGCAAAAGAGAGTTCAGTTTTCTCCCAAGTACTTGAACTTTAGCCAGTCCAATTCGTCAAAAGCTATTATTTAAAAATAGTCTGTGGGAAAGCCCCAAACAAAATAAATATATTTTATTTGCAATATCTGTTGTTTGGAACTGGGAGAGAAACAGCTGGCACAGCAAAGTGCCTGAGAGTGTTTGACTCAAAGATTAAGTCCTAATAACGACGTAGAGATTTGCAAGGGGAACGGGGGAAATATGTAGGGTTGTCACCTTTTTCTGGCAGGTTTTCTGTGCCTTTATCAGGTGGCTGGTGGGCAATGTTCAGCTGTGCTAAGCTAGCACTGGCATGAGGTTCTAAAACTGAAACTCACCAGACAGTTAGGAGGGGGAAAGATTTAGTTGTAGCTAATGCTGATAATAAATGTCAAGTCTATAGCACAAGAAAATTAATGCCTTTCTTATTTACCAAAATATATTTATGTTCATATGAACCTGCCTAAAACTGAATCAGACCTGGGATGTCACCTTGGATCTGCGACCTCCACCCAAGGAAAAGAAATAGCAGCCACTGACAACACTCCTTGCACAGTTGCTTCGAACGCAGAAGTGCAGGACTTCCAGTTTGATTTCAAGGGACCCTGCAAATGAAGGGGCTCCTTGGTTCACGGGGTCCCTGTAAATGAAACTGGAAGCTCTGCATGTCTGCACTGGAAGAAACCACGCCAGGAACAAGAGGGTCCACTTTTCACTCTCTTTTAGCAGGCGGAAAGCAGATCAGTGTAGGTTGTAGCTGTGAGGTGACAGCAGACTCCGGGTGAAGGGCATTCCGAATCTGCTGCCCTCTCTCTCACCCCCATCAATCTGCCACTGACGCAACCCACATCACCTCTCCTAATGGATGGACCACCCATCAGACCATTGGTCCATTTAGCCCAGTAATACAGATACTGAAAGATTGAAGGCAAAAGGAGAAGGGGAAGGCAAAGGATGATGGTTAGACAGCATCACCGATGCAACGAACATGAAAATGAGCGAACTCAGGAAGATAGTGGAGGACAGGAAGGCCTGGCGGGATATGGTTCATGGGATCACGAAGGGTCGGACACGACTTAACGACTGAACAACAACACAGATACTGACTGGCAGTGGCTGTGATTCCGCAGGGTTTCAGACAGGCATCTTTCCCAGCCCTGCTTGAAGGTGCCTGGGATTGAACGGAAGACCTTCTGCCAGCAAAGCATAAGCGACATCCTCTCCCATTGATGTGAGCTGCTTAAGAACCCCTTGCTCTTACTCCAAGCAGAACTCAAACTTTGTAAACTGTATAGCTATTACTGTAGAATTGTATACTACATTTTGAGTCGATGCCCTTGTTGATACAGGCTTTCTCAGAAAGATTTTTCCAGAAAGATTTGTCGAATCCTCCTAGAAAATATACCCCCTCCTAAGCATTACCTGCTGTGCATGTCACATTTTTCTCATGCAACCCAAAATGTTGCCTGCAGGACCAGAAGCCGCATGTTTATGGCTTTTGCAACCAATCATGGTCGCTGCTACAATATGATGACACAACATCTGCAGTAATTGATGGCGGCTCATCTGTAAGATCTCTCCTCTTGACATTTTGCTTCAGATGCAGACTGCGCTCTTTTGCCTGAACCTGATCTGCTAATAAATGGCTAGTCAGTTTAACAAACTCAACTAGTGGATTCTCCGGAGTAGGATTCTGAATATATACTAAATTTGTCAATAATAAAAAAATATTGTCCTCTAATAATTTTTTAGATTGTGAGCATTTATGGGACAGGGGACCTTTTTTTCCCCTCTGTAAACTGCTATGCGAACATCTTATAATAATTAATAAATCTTTTGAAACGACGGAGTTTGCCTGGCAATATGTTGGTCTTCAATTCTGAAATATGGTCACGTCGTGACAACTTGCGAATGTATGCTATGCGAATGTTTTTATTGAAAAGCGGTATATATTCTTAATAATGATAATTAATAAATAAATGATAAATAACTATCGCTGGCGCAAGTCCACATTGACCAGTGTCGGCAGATCAGGCCCAGGAAGGGGGATAGGATACGACATGTGCCAGCGCTGTTGATCTTGCCCCCCTTCCGGACCTGATATGCCCACCCCCTGCCCCTGTCACCACTTTCCCCCACCCCATTTTGCCCCCTCCCCACCCTTCCCCCACCCTGTTCCACCACCCCCCATGCCAACTTTCCTGCTCCGGCAGGTGTTGCCCCAAGTGCCAGCAGGAAGATTCCAGCCTTCCCACTGATGTGTCGCTAACTGCTGCACTGTCACAAAGTGCTTTACAGCGCTTTTGCAACAGCGCACACCAGATGAGCACGCACTCTGCCAGCATACAGGCAGACTAGGATTGGGCTATCAGAGTAAGAGCAGTTCGCTTCTTTTGATAGTCTCAGTGATATTGTCAGTTGGCCAAATCTGATTAACTATGGGGTGTTGTAAGATTATCCCTCTTATTAGGTGATTCCTAATTGGCTAGGATCACCCCAGCAAAGAAAAATTGATGAAGCAGCAACAGTGAGGCAAAATAGTGGCTGCACGTAAGTATGAACAGCGATGAAAGAATTTTCAGTATATTTGAGGAGAGGAACATTTGCTTCCCTCTGGGGCACATCATAATCCCTAAACATGTTTGTGGGTGGATATTTAGTGCAGTCTTACAATTAAAACAAAATCTAAAACATAAAGCATATATTCATTGTAATCTAAAATACTATACAGGGAAAATATTTTTTTTATTTCTCTCTCCTTTTTAAAATGATTCTCTCTTTAGATCTATTTATTGTGTTATCTTCTGCTACTTCATGTGTTTGAAAACCTATTTTATAACCATTGCACTTGTTTACTTCAGTAGATCCCTGAACTCTGCAGTAGAGCAAGTGACTATATAAATAAGCTTATTAATGCTGCAGATGTTTTTCCTACTTGATAGCCAAAGCTTGCTCACAGCTAGGCTGGAACTTGTCTTCTCTCTTCAACTTACTGTCTAACGTTTCTTTGTAAAGGAACTTCCTGTCTAAAGTAATAATTAGTTTTTTAGGGGGTCACTCCATCAGAGTTCATGCCAGACAGCAGGTTTTGTGCAGTTCATTGTACTGTATTATGCCTCTCATTCACAGTGTAGGTTTGCTGTCAAGTAAGATAAAGTTTCATGAAAACAGGTGGGTTTACTCATGAGTAAGTAAGTGGTTTTAGTTCTGTGACCAAAAGGGAGTACGTAAACCTCTTTTCTGTGGCAAGGCTTGCACAAACAATCCATTTAAAGCATTCCCTTGCTACATACTAACATCTACGGGGTTGTCTTGCAATTCAAAGGAAATAGTACAATGTTCAGTCTGCACACTATGGAAGGGAATGGTAGCCTTTCTACAAAGGAGAGAGAGGAATGCAACTGTCCACTGATTGGTATGTGCTGCAGTGTGCCAGAGGGGAAGCTCACAGCACGTAAATAGGGGTCTTTCATTGGAGCTGAAAGGGATCAGACCCAAAGCAAAGTCTTGATGAAACTTTTGTCCATTGAAACTTGAGAGAAGATTTCCCTAAACTCTTCAAGTTAGGCTCTGCAGACCTGATGGGAATTAGGCAGGTTGAAACTGACACAAGGACTTTTGAACATCTGCGTTACAACTAGAGGGAAAAGACTTGGAAATGGGGAATTTGGACTATGAACTTGCCTTCTACAAAACGTTTCACCTCAATATAGGTCAAAACACAGACTGTCTGCATGCCACTGATAAGCTGCAGAGCCCCTGTGAGGAAGAGAAGCTGCAAAAGAAAAGACTTGAGTGGGAGTGGGAGTGGGAGTGGGAGTGGGAGTGCTTGTCAGTCGAAGCGTGATGAGGCGAACGTCAGAGAGAGGCTGGACTGTGAACGAAACCATCTAGAATGAAAGGGTTCTGCTAAAAAGCAGCCGTAACGCATGCTCCAGCAGCGCGCTGTGTAGTGCACTGCCTGAGCACAGGTGGGAAGGCGGGAGCCTTCCTACCTGCGTTGGCGGACCCAGAAGGACCGGGTGAGGCAGGTAAGATGGCAGGGGAGGTGGAGAGGGCAGGGAGGGGGGTGGATCTGGTGGTGAGGATGCATGGCAGATCCTATCCCTTCTGGCAGCAGCCTCACCACCCCCTTTCTCTTCTTGGACTCTCACCAGCGAAATTGCCTCCCGCAGCGCTCCCTCGCTGGATACATCACATATCTTCTTGGCACGGCTGCACAAGTGGGGAGGAGGATAGGACTGGGCTTTAGTCTTGCTGCATCTTATCTTAAGCCAGTGTATGTGCAAGAGCTTTTGTGAGATTTTGACTGCAAGCCTATGCACATTTCAAAAAGGATATAGTGGAACTGGAAAAGATGCAGAAGAGAGCAACCCAAATGATTAGTGGGCTGGGGCACCTCCCTTATGAGGAACGGCTACAGTATATGGGGTTCTTCAGTCCATAAAAAAGCAGAGGCGTCGCAGCACCTGCATGCAGGGGAGAGGCGGCATACAAAGTGCCACCCCCTGTGATGTCACTGACTGATGTGCCGTCGCCACCGTCGCAGCAGCAGCAGCAGCAGCAGCAGCAGCAGCAGCAAAAGGCTTCCAAGGCACAGGGCGGACGGGCAGGCCAACTTGCTCACCTGTTTCTTTGCTGCTGCCGCCGCCAATACAGCATGGTTCCCCCCCCCCATGTCACCGGGGGACATGATTGAGACGTATAAAATTATGCATGGGATGGAGAGAGTGGATAGAGATAAGTTATTTTCCCTTTTGCACAACACCAGAACTAGGGGACATCCACTAAAATTGAGTGGTGGGAGAATTAGAACAGACAAAAGAAAATATTTCTTTACCCAGTGTGTATTTAATCTGTGTAACTCCTTGCCACAGGATGTTGTGATGGCACCTGGCCTGGATGCCTTTAAAAGGGAATTAGACAGATTTATAGAGGAAAAGTCCATCACAGGTTACAAGCCATGATGGGTATATGCAACCTCCTGGTTTTATTAGTAGGCTATCTCAATGTCAGATGCAAGGGAGTGGCGATAGGATACAGGTATCTTGTTGTCTTGCATGCTCCCTGAGTGGGCCACTGTGAGATACAGGAAGCTGAACTAGATGAGCCTTTGGCCTGATCCAGCAGGGCTCTTCTTTTCTTATGAGAGGAAACCTCATGAAAGTAAGTGGCACTTGCTTGTTAAGTACCGGTAATAGGACTGGGTTACACACTTCAATTTAAGCAAATACAGTACTCCCCCCATATCCGCTGGGGATATGTTCCAGGCCCCTCCGTTTATTGTAAGCCGCCTTGGTTGCCCTTGTGGGAGAAAGGCGGGGTATAAATTCTATAAATAAAAATAAATAAATAAATAACTTGAAACCGTGGATAGGAGCGAACACCCCTTCCATGGTTTCCTGAGGGGTCCCCGCCCTGCCTACCCTGCGGGCAGGCGTGCGGGCCCCCCCCCCAGCTCTTATTTTTCTTTCAGCAAGCTTTGTTTCTTCCTTAAAACAAACAGAGAAGCAGCCTCCATTGCAGGCAAGTAGAACGAGACTAAGTCCTGTTTCTGTTAACCTTGCAGAACCTCTCTAGGACAAAGACTCATTCTACTTGCCTGAAATAAGCAGCCAGAGGCTGCTTCTCCTGTTTGTTTAAGGAAGAAACGAAGCTTACTGGGGAAAAAAGTAAAAGCCTGGGAGGGTTCCCGCGATCCGTGGATAACTGAAACCGTGGATAGCGAATCCGTGGATATCGGGGCCCACCTGTATTTTAATTAGGCTGTGGATCAGAGAGGACATCTATTGAATTAATGTATATAAGACAGAGGTGCTTGGCTTTGTATCAAGATCTCTGCTCTGCTAGATCTTTGTGCAAAAATCTGTTTCTCAGGAGTCAGGGTATGTTTCTTAGGAGTCAGGGACAGATACTCTGACAAATGTCATTTTGCCAATAAGATTAAAATATGGTGTCTGAGTTTTAGAAGAACACTGTGTCTTGATTTCTGTACAGCTCTGCCTTGCCAAATGTCATAAAATACATAATTGCTTCTTAAGAAGATGCATTAAGCTGTACTGTGGGCTCAAACAGATATGATCTAATGAGAATGATTTATCAATCAAAGACATATCTGATTCATTGAAATGGATGCAAAATTGAAACTGAGCATTGCCTATTACAAAGCTCAAGCTGGGAGTGGGGTGGAACCTAAAGGTGTGCCAGAATTCATGTCACTTTAGAATCAGCTGATCTGCCGATCAGGCCAGTTTTAAACCAACTGAGACTACCAGCACAATCCTATCCAATTTACACCACCGGTGTAACCAGCGGGGGAGGGCAGGGTGGGAGGATTTGGAGGGGAGGGAGGGGAGATTTAAATCCCGTTTGGATCCCCCTTTGGAGGGGATTTGAATCCCCTTTATGTTCTGGGGCCTCCCGTTCTCGCTGCACCGCTGGTTACACCGGTGGTGTAAATTAGATAGGATTGCAGCAGTAAGTTTAAACTAAAGCACTGTGAAATATAAGTCTTGTTGATTTCCGCAGAACTTAAATGTGCTAATCATAGCATCATATTGTTGTTTTAAAAAATGATAACGTAACAGCTTTTATGTTTGTTGCCAAAGTGATTTCAGTTCAAAATATAAATTGGTTTGTAGTATTTTAAGATTTACCAAACCTCTGGATTCTCTTAAGCTATGTTAAACAGCTGGATAATTTCATACAATTTGTCATCTGATATAGAGGTGCTGAGGGAAAAAAAATCCCTCTGAAAAAATGAGTGTACAACTGGGAACAAAACACATTTTTGAGATTATAGCTGCCATATACCACTTCTCTGTTTTCCAGCTCAGCTTGTTTCTTCTCAATGTGTATTATTTACAGTTCCTGCTGCTCTCCAACTCTAGCTGCAGACTTTTTACGCTCACATAAACCCCAACACTTTGGGAGCCATTCCTCCCTGAGATGACCAGAAGCTACTGGGAGGTTTGTGTGAGGGGAGCGATCTTGGGGGCAAAGCTGTTCAACTGGCTCTTTCCCAGCTACTCACTCCGTCAGCACCGTGTGACTGCAATCTTGACACACTGAATACAAAGAACAAACATTTGCTTAGATGTCTTGCCTCACAAAGCAAACAGCAGTTTAGGAAAAGGGGCAATTTACATCGGCAAAATGGTGGGGGGAGAGGGTTAACCTATGGGACAGTTGCTTGTGGGGACCAAGGAGAAACACAGACAAAGTAACAAGTACTTAACAGCATCAATAACACACGATCTCTGAATTGAGATGCCTACTCTGTGTTTCTGAGGGAAGGTGGTGTTGGAAAATGGGGGAAAGCAGAGCAATCAGTGAAAGGACCCCTTTTCGTATGCTAACATATACTACCTGGCCAGGCTGCTATTAATAAAATATACACAGGAAGAGAGGATTGTTAATATTTCAAAAGAAATACTTTACTCACTGTTTCATAGTTGTATATACATCTTCTGAGTGGTCAGAGGTTCCTACTACTTTGGAACAGAAAACTCTAGAGCTGTTCTCTGTGTGTGGGGGGACGTTATCTGCCATGAGGGGACAGAGCCATCAGGCAGTACATCCTCCTTCAATGATGTAGAACAGTGTTTCTCAAACTGTGGGTCGGGACCCACTTGGTGGGTCGCGACCTGATTTCTGGTGGGTCCCAGGTGATGGAAAGATCAGATAAGTAATTGCCACAAGCCCTGAGACTATTCAAAAATCAGATAGCTACTAATTGCCCTTCAGAGCCCTTACAGTTTGCAAGATAGCTGCTAATTACACTGCAAGCAGCTGAGCTCTTTACTTGTAAATAAATAAATAAATTTGTTTATTTCTAGATCACCTTTTTTTTTTTAACAGCCCAATCCTGTGTACGGATCGGGCAGGTGGCTGAGGCCGTCCGCCCAATCCCGTGCTCCGCCGTGGGCAGCCTGCAGCAGGCAACCCGCAGCAGAAAGTCTACTCTTGTCCCCTTCCCCGAGTGTAACGGCGGCTGGGGCCGATAGGCCTCCTCGCATTTCCGCCAGCTATTTTGCTGTGTAATGCTTCTTAAATATTGCGGCTCGCGAACATCTCTCTTACAGATCTCAAATATCTGAAGTTTATCGTATGTGGCTCTTACATTAAGCAAGTTTGGCCAACCCTGGTATATTCAATCAAATCTGTAACTATAAATAAGTGTGAACCCTGTTCTCTTGAATAAGAAGGACATTAGTAAAGTGCTGTTCATAACTTTATGTGATAGGGTTATAATTTTGAATAAACTTTCACCGAAGTTAGAAGAAAATAACAGTGTTGAAGCAGATTAACAACATTTAAGCAACATAAATGTTTAACACCCAGTCCTAAACACATATATGTGAATTGTCAAAGTGTCATTCATTTTCCCAGTGTATGAGTTGAGATTGAGAATAGCTGTCTACAAAGACCAAACTAGCATCCTTTTTTAACTCAAGATGACCTTCCCATTTCTACAATTAAGTCACCAAGAACTGTCATGCCAGAAAACCAGTAATGCTTGCTATTTATAGCCAACTTGTTCAGATTAGTTGGCCTTAGATCATAGCCATCTCGTTTACCTCATAGACAGTTTGATCCTTCACAAATGGTGTCTGAGCCAAAAGGAGTCACAAGGATAACTTGTCCTTACCAGAAAAAAGAAACAACGACTTGGTGCAACTAAACAATGTGAGTTCTGAGCCCCGCCCCCTCGCCATCGGTGCCATTCAGTGCGGCGAAGGCAATGCACAGTAGGAAAGGGGGTGGGGCCACCTCATGCTGGGGAGCAAACGGAGGTTAGCACAATGCGGAACGTTCCGCCCCACCTCGAGCGACGCCATTGGGGGGCAGTGATCCAAAATGTGGCTTTAATTAAAGGGGAATTGATGAAGGAAAATGGCAATTGGTAGCAGCAGGAAAATAAAAGTGGATAATAGAAAGGAGGGAGGCAGGGGGAGTGTGGAACGTGGGGTAGGTGCAATGGGGTGGCGACGGGGGCAGGGAGAGGAAGAGAATTCTAAGCATAGGAAGAGACCAGAACAGAGATGAGAGCGCATCAAGGAAACTACAGTACTAACGTTCTGTGACAGTGACACTACAGATGGAGGTAGCAGCTAAGTTGCAGCTTGGCTCCTGTACGGTCCATACTGCAAACTCAGTGGAGACTAACCTGATATGGCAATATAGACAATACAGGGGTAAAGTACAGGCATTTGAAAATCCAAGTGTGAATCTCAACCCACAGATCCTTGAATGCAGCCAGTACGTAGGAATTATAAGTAAGTTATCCTACATTCGTCTGAATTCCATTTAGATGGCTGAAGCACTGGTTTCTGGTTTTCTGCGATTTGTGTAAATGGAGAAAAGACTTGGCTTTGCTGATCTTGGGGCCTGCTGGTCTTGGAATCAGAAATGTAATGGAAGATTTGTTAATGAATCGGGAACCTCGACCACATTTTCATTTCCAGAGCTCTTGCTGGACATGGACTTGCATTGGCTTGACAGATCTGCAGACACAGAATAGGTAAGCATGGAGTTTAGGTCTTGATCGATTCCAGTTTATTGCTTGTTTCAAGCTTTGAAAGGGTCCATCAGGCGCAGAACTTCAGATCTTTTGTAATAAAAGGCAACAAAGCCCAGGGTATAAATAACCATGCAGAGGGGAGCCTGGCCAAAATTTCAGTGGCTCCCATTGAGCTCGGTGGGACAAAGTAAACAGCTGCAGTCAGCTGTATTATTATAGAAGAGGCAACATCTGCTTTCCCCTTGCAGGAAACTGGACTCACCAAATACAGATGTAGCCCTGCCTCATCCTCTCTGAGGATGGTCCCACCTTTACTTTCTTTCTTACAAATGAATGGCTGCTGTTCACTTCATTTTAATACTAAAATGCTACTCTTGGGAACACTGTAGTCACATCATAAGAGTAAAATATTCCCCCTGCACCTCACCCTAGTGTACATTTACCGTATCTAACCATGTACATGCAAAACTTTCTGGGAATACCACACTGAAGAAAACACTGAAGAAAACAACACTCACAAAATTGGGCACTTTGCAATGCCCACTTCCATTAAGATCACATAGAACTCTACCAACGCAGAGAATGAACAAAGCATAACAAAGACCACTGTTGTGTTAGCTGGGCTGGGTATTGATATGCAAAACATACCACACATGGGGGCCCAGTTCCTTTCCATTGGTCAAATTACCTAGTGGTGGAAAGAGTATATTCTCCAGGCCTCACTCAACAATGTTCCATCCCTCTCAGTAATTCAGGGCTTTCTTTTCCCTTTCCTCTAAAACATTCACCCAAATGGCACATTTTATATCAGGATTTTGCTGCCATTCTACCTTATAAATCATTAAAAAAAACTTTGTTTTTTTTTCCACGCTCATAAAAATAGTAATGACAGTGAATCCGTTTCCTCCATAAATAAGCCTCATTTTTCAGATCTGCATTACATCTTTCAAAAAGTTACATTTGGCAGTATCTTGGGTTTAATGAATTGCAGAAAGGGAAGAGGAGAGCAAGCCAAAGTCTTAGGTGGAAGGGGAAAGTGACAGCATTTTTTTTTCCCATGCAAACAAAGCATTTACCATTTATTTGCTTCAGGACAACACCCGAGCTTCAACATGTATACAGATCTTCTGTGTTGCCTTCTACTACTTGTTGATTGTTGACAGGCCTCAGCCAGACAGAAGATGCTACACACATTGCAAGACAGGACTGGGTTTCTTTCACTGATGAACAGAACATCCCTCCTTTCATGGGTGAAGAAGTATGGCATGCTGCAAAGAATCAAGCCCGTTTTCATAAGCGTTTGGGAATGCTTATGGGCCGAGGAACAAGCAAGGAAGGAAGCAGACATCCACAGAACCATTAATTCAAATTGCTGGGAATTTATTTGAGGAATAATTGTTCTTCTCTTCCACATAAAGTTTGACCCCCAAGATTTAAAACATATGAGGCTACCCGATATTAAACCAGACCATCAGGCCGTGTTCCCCAGTTTGTCTTATTCCGAATGGCAGTAGCTCTCCAAGATCTCAGGCAAGAGTTTTTCACTTCCCTGCTAGCAGGGAAAGTGGACGGCAAAAGGAAGAGGGGCCGACCAAGGGCAAGATGGATGGATGCTATTCTGGAGGTGACAGACTTGACTTTGGGGGAGCAGGGAGTGGCGACGGCCGACAGGAAGCTCTGGCGTGGTCTGGTCCATGAAGTCATGAAGAATCGGAAGCGACTGAACGAATAAACAACAAACTATCAGAGGGATCCTTTTTAGCTCAAGATACCAGGGATCACACCTGGACCCTTCGGCATGCAGAGCATATGTTCCGCTGCTAAGTAAATGGCCATCCATCCATCCTCCTCCAAGAACATTGTGTGTTGGTTGCCTCCCCACATAGCTGCTATTTCAGCAGGGAGAAAAACAAACCAGAGGGCCAAACAACACATGTAATGTAACATGTAGTTTGAACTTAACAGTAACTTCCTCGAATACCTGAACATTGAACACAATACAGTCTGTGCAGTTCTTCCCTCTGCAGTGTCCTGTTCCAGTGAGAGAGCTCCATATGTATAACCACAGTGGATGCAGGTATTCATCTGGGTGAGGATGTGCATCCTTGGTGCAATTAATTCGATGTGTACTATATATTGATCACATCGCCTTCTGGGTCCATTTGTCACATGCAACACTTCCAACTAGAACTGGGTCAAGCCTAGAAGAAGAATACTGTCGTTTATATGGGGTGAGTTTTTTTAAACTCCAGAATCCAGTGGCATTCCTACACCCCCTGTGGGGGCGCTGACACAATACCCCCACGTGATGCTACAAGCCACACCCCCTAGGGGCATGACATCATTTTTGCGCACCGCCACCGAAATGTGGCGGCGGCGCGGCTTGAAACACACACACACACCGCCGTTTTGCATAGCTTTTTTGAGCCAAACGGCTCCAGGGCAGGCGGGAGGGCGAAAAGACAAGACGGCCAGCACGAAACGACGATAGGAGCAGAGGGGGGCGACCAGGCGATGCATCCAGGAGGCAAGTACACCCCCTGCCGCCATGTGCACCCGACGCCCTGGGGCCCACTGCACCCCAACGACGCCACTGCCAGAATAAAAGCACATAATTGAAAAAATCTCTGCAAGAAGAGAAGGAGAAAAAAAGTCTCAGGAAGAAATGCAAATTATCATCTTCTAGGTCCTAGAAAAAAAACGATTTCTTCCTGAGGCTTTTTTCTCCTTCTCCTCTTGCAGAGATCTAGGAAATGTCCTTTGACAGTCCTGGAATTTTTCTTAAAGAAGCATACTATCGGTTTCTCAAAGAACCTACAAAGCTGCTGTCTACAGAGTCAGACTCTTGGTTCATTTTGCTCAATGTTGTCTGCACTGGTTGGCAGCAGCTCCTGAGGATTTCAGGAGAGGAGTCTTTCCCAGCCCTACCTAGAGATGTCACAGATGGAACAATCCTTGAGGCTGGCAAGGAATAGCACCCCCAAGAATGCCACCGATATTCTGGTGTTACCCAGCTCCGCGTGTCAAATCCTGCAGAAAGCTTTCTTGATGCAGAATGTATTTATTATTTATCCCAGATTTCTATTCCACCCTTTCCTAAAGCTCAAGGTGCTACACATGAGTTTATTCCCTTTTCTCCTCACAACAGCACGGTGAGATAAATTAGGCCAAGAAGAAGTGATTTGCCTAAAGTGATCCTATAAATGTTTGGGCTGAGCAGAGATTTGAACCCAGGCTTTCTTGGGTTGACTCCAACAGTATTTGTTGGGCAGATCAAGGGAGTTCGGTGGCCTTAACTAGGAGAGATTCTATGGGGAAGGACCCAACAGGGCTGTGGTTGAGCTGAACAAGAATGGCTGGATAGAAGGCAACGTTGGAAAACACGAGAGAATGAGGACAACAGTGAAATGTGGGTGGGCTGGGTGGAGAATAAATGTGGGATTTGGAAAATGTTTAATGCTATTTTTTTTTCAAGGCTTTGCAAATTAAAAGTGTATGACCCATTCCTTGGTGAAGTCTTTGGGTTTAGAGAAGCAGGACTTGTGGCTCTGGCAGAAACACTAAAGGAGCTCCAAAACCTCACAACCCACAAAAAGAAACACGGCTGTCTAATGCAAGTATGTTTTCTGGCCAAGCAATGGCTGCTCAGAAGGCTGGCTCTGCTTTGCTGTGAACCTACAAGCCCTGCCACCTTTTTCAAGACACTCAGGCTCCCACCGGGCTTGAATATGTGCAGTACTGAACATTGTCAAGCCCCAATGGGACACTGGAAACTTAATAAAAGCCACAATGAAGATGATGTCCCAGAAGAAAACAAACTTTTGCTTTCGTTAGGAATTGTTGATGCCACTAGGAATAGCCACATTCACCATAATTCATTCGAGCCTTACCAGCAAATCTAGTTGTATATCGCAGATGTTTCTGATGGTTGCTGGGATAACTGAGATAGATAGATGTTTTGTAGAGTTGGCAATTGTTTCCAAGAGCACCTATCAAGTGAGAACCAGGTTGGTGTAGTGGTTCTGGAGTTGGACTTTGATCTGGAAGATCTAGGTTCAAATCCTCCATTCAGCCATGAAGCTTCCAGGGTGTCCTTGGGCCAGTCACTATCTCTCAGTCTAACCTACATCACAGGGTTGTTGTGAGAACAAAAGGAGGGAAGGATGTACACTGCCCTCAGCTCCTTGGAGGAAGGGTGGTATAAAAATGTGAAAAATAAATAAATGATTTATTTTCTATCAACCCTGGGCATTACAGAAATAGTCAATCCAATTTCAAACTTATTGCAAAGGTGCCAGTATTCAGTACAAATTTGGTAGAAACTAGCCTCTAGTAGTACATGCAGTAAGAATGTAGGCACCCTAGCTTTTAAATACTGTTAAGTAAATATTAAAGGGGTACTGTGGGAAGGTATGGCATAATAGCCTCTTGTGTTATGCTGATGAGGAGGAATGGTTCTCTGCCTTTTGGTTCATTATTAGGGCTGCCAATGTTGTGTACTGAGCCATTAGCATCAGACTAGGCACCAACATTTAGTAGGAGAAGTTTTTCATCACATGGACATAGCAGTGATGGAAAATACTTCACCAGGTATATTTATATCCTGACCTTCAATGTAAACCAATGATGAAATCTAAAATCATCAAACAGCAATAATAATTATAATAATACAGTTATAGAAATCAACAAACAGCAACGTATAATTCTGCAGCAATTAAAATACTTTCCATCCCAGATTTAAAATCCTGGCAGAATAAAAAGGACTTTGTCTGATGCCAAAAGGACATTCAAGTAGGTGCTAGCCAAGCCTCCCAGAGAGAGCGCTGCATTAGAGGCACCCTGGCGGAAAAGGTCCCCCTCTCTTCAGTGGGCCACGGCTTCATCTCAGAGGGCAGGGGGGAGCACCCAAAGAAGGGCCTCTGAAGATTAGTGCATGGGCAGCTTGATGTGGAAGTAAGTGATCCATTAGGGACCCTGTCCCAATTCATTTAGGGCTTCAAGGGTAAGCACCAGCACTCTGACAGTCCAATCCTGTGTAACTCTTACACCAGTGTAACAGTAGATCCACCAGTGTAAGTGCACCCCCTCAGATGCTGTGCGTGCGCAGTTCAGATGCAGGAAGTAGATCCACCGGTGAAAGTGCGCTTATGGCAGTGTAACTTGCCCTACACCGACGGACACAGGACGGACACCGGCGTAACCCCCCTTGGACACTGCACATGTGCAGTTCGGATGCAGGACAGACGCCGCTGCAACTCTGCCGGCTCAGGGGGCATTCTGGGGGCGTTTGGATGCTGCCAGAATGCCCCCCATGCTACCGGAGGTGCGCTGGTGTCCATCCCACGTCCAAACTGCATATGTGCAATGTCCAAGGGGGGTTACACCAGTGTCCGTCTTGCGTCTGTCGGCGTATGGCAAGTTACACTGGCATAAGCACACTTACGCCAGTGGATCTACTGTTAAACTGGTGCAAGAGTTACACAGGATTGGGTGGTGAATTGGGAATAGAAATGGACTGGGAGACAGTGTAGCTGTTGAAGCATTGGTCAGATGTGTTGCCTCTGCCTTTTGCTGCCATGGAATTGTGGTCACGCTCATGTCCCTGCTAAGGAGCAACCTGGTTCAAAATGTGCTTCCATCTGAGCTTCTGCATCCATAGCAAAAGTATTCACTGTTCTTCCTTTACACTTAAGAGGTCTGAAAAAGGTAGACTAGTCAGCCTCCCCAGCAGCCACGTCTTCTCACTGGCATGTTGAACTGTGGCCACTGGAAGTTCAAGTAGTGCGACCTGCCTCCTCGTTCTCCTTGAATCACTTCTGGAGTTGCTGGCAGCTGTATGTTAGATTTGGCTACCCTTTCTTTGATCGCCATAGGACTGCCTGCCTCTTCATACTTTGTGATCCTCAGCTACTTACTGATGCCAGCAATAACGCCAGCAAGAGTTATTCCCAGACACCATTAAGATAAATGAGAGGAACGTCTTGCAGGTTTTGTGGTCGGGTGACCTATCACTTTGAGGTCTTCTTGAGGCCAACGATGAGGCTTCTTTCTATTGATGAGGAGAGTAAGAAAGAGCCAAATTCAAGAATTAAGAGGTATAAAGAGCCTAGCGTACAGCCAAATCACTTAAGACAGAGCTTGTCCCTTATGGTTGTTCGGATGGAGACTCTCTGGAGTGCTCAGCCAATCACAGCAAAAATGTGCTAGTTTTAGTTACCAAGCTGTTCAAAGATGTGCTCTCCTCTCTCTCTCTCTCTCTCTCTCTCTCTCTCTCTCTCTCTCTCTCTCTCTCTCTCTCTCTCTCTCTGGAAAGAGTCTGAGAACTCTTCTACTTCTCCTTCCTCTCCTTGCCCAGTGTGAAATTCAGGGTGGCTTTTGGAAGGCCACAGGCAGAAGTGCGCACTGCAGACTGTCCTTGTTTATCTGCTCCCTTAACATCCAGATCTCAGAGTGCTACAAGCAGAGAGCTTCCAAGGCACCAAGGCAGCTGCAGAAGAAATAGCTCGAGATTGCTCAACCAAGCCATTTCTAACAGGAGGAAGCAAAAGGTTTTCCCTAGGTCAGTAGACAATGTGACTCAAGGGGAAATTCCTTCCCATTCACAGTGATGGTGAATTTGTAATCCTCTTTGGATCTGCCACTTACATGCTCTTTGCAAATTCGCTCTTATTGTTGAGCAAGAAGGTACAGTGCCGCTTTTCAAAAAATATGGGGACAGAAGACACAGTGTAACGTTTTGCAATGGCATTAGTGATGCTAATCCATTTGCAGTAAATAGTCATGGACAGTTCTAGTGGTTTTGAGTACACAGCTTCCAAGGATCAGAAAAAGATAGGAAATGCTCTGCAGACAGCAAATGCTGGCTGGCATATACAGGACTAGTGTCAATGGCATGCTTCACATCTGGAAACAGTAAGCTGTCCAGGCAGTAAGGATGAAACAGATGTACCTTGCTCTGGCATTTTTTTATTTTATTTTTATTTTTTTACAGTATTTTTACCCGCCTTTCTCCCCGAAGGGACCCCATTTTGTCAGGTCGTCCCAGGCATGGCTTTCTGACACAGACCAGGATTTGTAATCAGAGAACAACTTCTTGAAAATTATAATGCCAGATTGTAGATGCTTTTGCAAAATTGCTTTCTGACTGCTTTGTGTCAGACCCTTTTAAGAACACTGACCTGCTCAGACTAGGCCTGGGGTTGAAATCCCCATGAAACTGAGCCATGAAACTCACTTAGGTCCTAGTCATGTACTCTCAGTCTAACATACCGCACAAGGTTGTTGTGAGGATAAATGGGGGGAGCCAGTTATGCTTCTTTTATCACTTTGGAAGAAGGGTAGGCTATAAATAACGAATGTGTAGTGTTATCCACACTCCCCACTTCCCTGAACGGTGAGACGTTTCAGGGTGCAGTGCTATGTGAACTGTAGCTTCCTCTGGAGGAGAGATCACTGGAAGCATATGGTGTGTAGTATTTGTGATATTTGGTTTATTTACAAATATGCAGGTTGAGTATCAGGTGGAGGCAGGGCCAGCCCATCCTCGAGGCCAACTGAAGCTGTTGCCTAAGGCATCAAATTGTTGGGGGATTTGCATCTCTGTAGGCCTACTTGCCTCCATTGCTTCTCCTTCTAGTCTCCCTGGATTGGAAAAGGAAGACAGGGACAAAGAGGAAGAGGGAATGTAGAGAGGAGGAACGTACTGAGCTAGAACGTTGGAGAGTGGCAGGAACAGAGGCTGGTGTGTCATCGGGTAAGGGGAAGCAGCATTTGGGCTCCTCACAGGTCAGCAATAGGCCATAGTTTCCAGAGGCAGGGCCAGCCTGTACCCTAAGGTGCTTCTAGCGCTCCCAGCTTCTCCATTTCACTCTCTCCCAGCTTCTCCATTCCATCCAACAGTCTCTCTGTCAGTCAGAAGCCACCAGCCAACTCCTTGTCTTTCATTCTCTCTTGATCCTCCTACCTCAGCCCCTTCCTTCAGGCAAAGGTGAGTGTGTGACATCTTACCAGACTCGGATGTCATCTTCCACCCACTAAGGAGGCATCCAGGACCATTAAGGAACATTCATTCTTTTCTTTTTTTAATGCCAGGCACACTGACCAGGCATTGCTTTAGGTAAAGGTAAAGGTGACCCCTGACAATTAAGTCCAGTCGTGTCCGACTCTAGGGTGTGGTGCTCATCCCCATTTCAAACCCATTTCAAAGCTTTAGGTCAGGACAAAAACAGGGTCAGGCTCAATCACAACATCAAACTCCAAGGTCATAATACCATTTCCCATAGTATGTCGCTTTCTTTTCCTGAGCTCACATAGCACCATGCTCTGGCTCTAAATGTCTTCTGGATTAACAACACAATCCTAGGCATGTCTACTTAGAAGTGAGCCCATTGAGTTCAATAGGGCTTACTCCCGGGTAAGTATGTATAGGATTGCTGCATAAACCATTCCCCTGCCATGATCACACTTGTTTTCCCCTTTGCTTGTCCCTTCATTAAACCTTTGCTGTATGACTTCCAAGAGCTGTCTGTCCTGTTACAAAGTTCTCTCTTCACAGAACTCACAGCTGCACTAACAGCCTTTCCCAGCCATCTGCCAAGTCTGTGGGATCTTTCTTCTTTTCCTCTTCAGTGAATCCAAAGCTTCCACCTGTATCTGTGGGCCGTCCCTAACCTTTCAGAGAAGAAGCCTCTCTCTCTCTCTCTCTCTCTCTCTCTCTCTCTCTCTCTCTCTCTCTCATTCATTCATTCATTCATTCATTGCTCTGACAAATGTTCTAGCGAGCCACCTTTGTATTTTCATATCTCTTTGTACCAAGGAAAATCCAGAAAGCTCCTTTACGCTACATAGCAGCACACTCTGAAAACATGGAGTAAAGCCATCACAAATGTTAGAACTGTGACGCCCCTATTGGTTGTTACATAGATGTGATCTCCTAATACAGGATCTTTTGCACATGATAAACCGTTCTGCCATTGCTCTGGTGGCTACACTGACTGCCCATTCAAGTCCAAGCCCAATTCAAGGTGTTGGTGATTACCATTAAAGCCCTGCATGGCATGAGACCAGGTTATCTTAAGAACTCCCTTCTCCTTTTCTGTTGGGGCACCATGTCTGTGGAATCAACCCACAGAAGACCAGACGGCAGCCCCCTCTCTACATGTTTTCTGGCAGGATTTACAAACACATTTATTTCACCTGGCTTTTGAGGAGGGATAATGCTCCTAGGAACCCCTTTTAAATCAGTGTGCTATAGGTTTTGTTACTCTGTGCTGCTTTTGCAGTGTTATTTTTACTATTATTAGATGTTTTCATCCGCTCCTTGTATCATTGCAAATTATTTTGACTTTATTGTCTTTATTTTTATGTGTTGTTTTTAACTATTTTTATGTCATATTGTACACCACTCTGAGCTTTTGGAAAAGATGTCTATAAATCTTTTAATTGATTGACTGATAAGAGCATACATTGAATGTATTCTGTTACATTTAGAACAGGGACTCTTGACATTTCTAATAATGGTATTCAGATTTCTACTATCTGAGTTTTGCATCTATTGTGACTCAGGCCCCAGTTGCCTCTCCCGAGTTGCCCTCTTGTATGATATCAGCCCCAAATTATCAAGGACTTATTGCTCTTGAATCAAGTGGACCAGAATCAATGGGGGAATTCTCCATATTCCTCTCAAGGAGGAGGCCAAGGGAGGTAGACTTCAAAGCTGGCAGTGGCCGCTTAGACCTTTGAAGAAAAAAGTCTGAATCATCCCTTACTAAATACCCAGAGCTGTTCATTGTCTACAGGGTCCACCTGCAAATGACACCATTTGAGGTCATTCAAAGGTGCCACTGAACACAGCACCAAGCAGAGTGATGCTCCTTTAAAAATTTTGTCACTTTACTTGATGCTGGGTAGGCCTCTGGCAGTCACCTGATCCTACTTGAGAATTCTGGCTATGTTTGTTTTTTACCTTCCAGCGCTAGGAACGCTGGAGAGCGGATTTTTTTTCTCCCTCCAGCACGATCAGGTCACTTTTATTTTTAGCTTCGAGCACCCTCGCCACACTAGCAGTTTGAACTGCGAGCTCGAAGCTAGAAAAGATGGGGGCCTCATGGACCAATAGGAAGGCTGATTGGCTGCAAAGGAGGTTGGGAAACGTAGTGCGAGGGAGCAGCGCTTTCACCGCCTTGAATGGTTCCGAAGGCGAGGGGGCGGGGCCGCTTCATGCTCCGGTATAAAGGAGGGTCAGAGCCTCGGCGGAACTTAGAGCTCCGCCCCCCCCTGCAGGGACACCAGTGTGCATTGAGATGGAGATTCCCTTCACTGTGGTTCTCTCTGCCTCTCAAGCACAAACTCCAGGAGACCATGTTCCTCCTTCGGTCAAGGTGCATCATCGTGTCTCCTTGGGGAGGGAGAAGAATAAATGCCTTCCTTGCCCTGAACCACTCTAGAAGCATAGACCATATCATTTGATTTGATTTGACTTGCAGTCATCCAGTAATGTGTTGTAGAATCGGTAATGGGTGAGGGATTTGTGTTGAATTTTATTTATTTCCATTCCTGTTGGCATTTGACAAAAGCAAACAAATGGACAAATGCTTTGCTTCAAGGCCAAGTCCTGTTCAATGTTGCTTTTTATTCCTCAGTGTCTTTGCCTGTTCAACCACATGTATTTTGCCAAGTTTAAGAGTTAATGCTGCAGAAATATATCACTGTGTTACAATCAGGGAGCTACGCTTTGTTTCCATGTCTTCAGTTTGGACTTGGAAGGGTTTTCCCTTTGTTTAAAAGGATCAGGTCTTAGACATAAAATGCTGGCTATGGGATTGTGCCTCCCCCCCCCCTTTTTCCTAGAATTATCTTTCACATAATGCCTTCCAGACCATGGCAGTTTCTCATAAGCAATGCCACGGGACAGTAACAGATTTGCTGCAGGTTGCTTAGAGTGAAGTCCTGACTGGCGTTTCCTTTCTCTTTTTTGGCTTACGGGATTTGCCAGCTGCATGATGCAAGGTCACTCCAGTTTTTGTCACTGCTGGCCACATCTTGCTTTTCTGCTTCCAGCAAAGTGTGCCTTTTTGCCATCTGTTTTGAGTGCATTTTCATCTCATTTATCCATGAAGCAAAGAAACAACCATATTTTGACATTTGGCAAAAAAAAAAAAAAGGAACCCTCAGTGACTCAAAGACAAAGGAAAAGTGAAATAATCATCTTGTCCTTTGTACAAGAAAGGAGAATAAAAGGAACAGATACAAAAGCCAAACTTTTCAGACCTGTTTGCCTAATCTTAGAAACCCAATTTCATGGCTATAATGTTGTCCTGCCTTTTCCACTGTCCATTTCTGAGCCTGTACATGGTTGAAAAGTCAGGCCCCTGTATGTTTTAGAGTGGCAGCAAGTCGAGACTGAAAACCTCAAAGCCAGAAGCAGCAGCCCTCCCCCCAAAAAACCCAACGGGTAACAAAGGGGGGGGATAAAGAAGATTTGGGGGAGGGTTGATCAGCCCTTTCTTACATATTACAGTTTCCCAATACAGAAACAAGTCAATATTTTATATAGTATTCTGTTTCTAATTCAGCTGTGGGATATGCTAAAAGAAGATAAGGTGAGTGCTTGCTCACCCTTGCTGCTTTCTGGTGCCACCAACCAACAGCAAAAGTAAATGAGGAAGCAACTTCCAAAAGATGCCCAGAAAAAGTGAAATTGCTTGTAAAAAAATATTTCTATAAGCCCAACTTGTTTCTATAAGGCTTAGTTGGGAGAGCTGCAGCTTTACCTGCCTGAAGATCAAGGCCAAGGACGGCAGTTCGAGACTCTGTCGCTGCTGACAAAGCTGCAAAAAACCCTCTGTGTGAGAGAGAGAGAGGAAGCTGCAGCTGGCACTCTGTGAGAGGGAGTTGCCTGTCAGTCAAAACATGTGAGGGGAATGCCAGAGAGAGGCCAGATTGCTAAGGAGCAATCACCCTGGCTCTGTAACATTTCTATTTTTGCTCTGAAACACAGATTTCTGAAGATTTCTGTGTGATCCAAAAGCTTGCTCCCAGTCCCAGCATTTTAAGAACTACTAGATACAAGAAAAGGTATCATCTCACCTGCTCTACATTTCAGATTTACTGAACCATTTGGCATTTTGAGTAAAGAGAAATTTTAGTAGGGACAGGTGAACTCCTCTACAGATTTTTCACTTTAGAGAAAATCCTGGCAAATGCTGACGTTATAAATCAACAAGTATGTTTCTTGAAAGGGTAAGCATATTATCCTGATACTGTACCAGCAGTTTCCAGTCAGTTAAAATAAAAATATTACACATTATTTAGGGCTGTTTGCACTAAGCGAACTTTGGGTGAACGGGAAAGTTGGTGATCTGATGTAGTTTTTGGAATAACGTACAAAAGCACAGAACTTGGCTTGACATTCTCAGCTTGATAAGATATCAGGAAGTGAAGCGAACAGGTTGTTCCTCGCATGACCACAGTCCTTACACTCTGGATTTCCCTCATTTGAACAATAACAGTTGCTTCTTTATTGTTTTCTTTACTAGATAAAAGGAAGTAACTTTGAAATTAGAAAGCAGATTTTCTACACAGCAAACTCCATATTCTAGGGAAGCATGAGATTATAAAGTGTTTACGTAGGACAGATAAACATTCAGAAAAGAACCAATATATCGTTCCAGAGCAAATATACATTCTCTAGCCCTCAGTCCTATATCAGCCTCAACGTACTGATGTAAAGGGAGCTAAGAATGCTAGTTCTTTGCAGCAATCCATCTACATGGACAATAGATGGATGCTCCCACTGGCATCGCTGCAGGGGGGTGGAGCTCTAAGTTCCACCGTGGTCCGACCCTCCGTTACACCGGTGCACAAAGCGGCCCCGCCCCTTGCCTTCGGAACATTCAAGGTGAACCGCCTTGAATGGTTCTGAAGGTGAGGGGGCGGGGCCACTTCATGCACCGGTGTAACGGAGGGTCAGACCGCGGCGGAACTTAGAGCTCCGCCCCCCTGCAGCGATGCCAGTGGATGCTCCTTCTGTTCATGGAAGGAGAGTGGTGCTCAGGGGAGTGATCCTTTTGCAAGCAGGAGTCCTTGTGTGCAGGGCCAGCCCAACATCTGCCAGCACCTGAGGCAACACATTAACTGCTGCCCTCCTTTACTGTCCTGAAGGTGCACCAGCCACCTCTTCCTCCTCCTGCTCCCTAGATTCAAAAAGAATGTGAGGAAACCTCCCAAACATGTGCAGGGGGAAAAAACAGTTTATTGTAGATAAGCACTGAAAAAGAGGAAATGCCAAAGAGCAAAAAGGGGAAGTGGGGAGGAGAGCAGCAGAGTGGTGGGCTAGAGTGTCAGGCTTGCTCTTCTGCTCTGGTCCCCTCTTCCTTTTCTAATCCAGAAAACAGAAGGAGGAATAGTGGAGGTGGGCAAGCAGATCGATCTCCCCGCACACATCTGTTGGCTGAAGCAGTCACCTCAGGAAGCCTCATGTATGGGCTGGCCCCCCTACTTGCATGAGCACAACTCTCCTCTGTAAGCAGAAGGCATTTACATGACTGCAGCAATAAATCTGGATCCAACCCACTGCCTGTTCTCATTATAAGCCATTCTTTGGTTCTAGTCGGTCATGTGACAAAGTAGAAATAGTTTTGCAAAAGACATGTCTCTTTAAACACTTGCTTGGGCTTTATTCTGTGAAAGCTGCTCTGTTTAGGGGGCTCCTTCTATAAAACATAGGAACTCTGACATGATCACGCATTCCACATTTCACCAGAGCAAAGGAGTTTGCTTGTAAATGTGTTGCTTTCACAAAATAAAGCTCAAGTCTTTGTTTCCATATTCTCATTTGTTTAACATGAGTTTTCTCTCTCTGGCACCAAAGGCTCAGAAAAATACACTGTAAATATTTCGCACAGCTTGCTTCATTCTGGAAGATTGGCACTCAAGCCAAGCTGACCCTTTTTCTTTTCTTTCTTTTCTTTTTGGCAGTCATTCCATTGATTGTTATGGTCCAGTTGCGGCTGGATATCTTCCAGCACTCTTCAAGAGCTGTTGGCTTGTTTTCATAGTCTTCCAAGATCTCTGAAATCACCCACAAGGCATCTCTGTTGCACAGGAAGTATTTGGACGGCTGAAGCCTGCATTTCTCTGCTATGAGAGAGAGGCAAGGCAAGAACAGAACAGGGTTTGGTGAGGGGGTGCAAAATCAGTGGGTTTCATGCATGTTTCTTACAGATTAATCTGAGATGCATTGCAAGCAGAGGGATGTGCTGTTTTGAAATATTGTGTTTCCCCCAGCTGTCCAGAACTCTGTTTGGCAGATTTCTAAAGCCATGAGTATGTGGTTGTTTTTAATTATCTAAATAGGGTATTGCTGTGTCTTAAAATTAAGAGTTTGGTAACATACAAAAAGGAGTATGGGGAAATGGATTGTCTCAAGCAAGGAAGAGTGACCATAGACTAGATTTCCTGGATTTTATACCAATGGGACATGTTAAACAAGAAAAAGACATCAAGGATGTGACTGTCATCTTTCTTCTGTACACTTACTTGGAAAGTTAATTCCTTAGAAGTCACTTAGAAGTCACTGGAATGTATGTCCAAATGAAATGTTTAGGTTTATTCCGTCAGACCACCAGTTTCATAATGTTCTCAATGAACCAGTGAGGCAACTGAATTGCACATTCTTTTGACGAATGAGGTCTATGGATCACAAGGCTAAAGGTGAAACCAAGAAGCTTCATTTGAAAGCCCAGTTAATCACAAATGGAAGACTGTGCAAGTCCCTGTTTCCCAGCTGGATAAGATAAAGGATATAAAGTACTCTGTCCATTATACAGTGTAGCATAATAAATAATGATATTGAATTATTACATAGATGACTATGACATGATTGAAATATTTGGTGAAATTGCCTTAAGAAAATTCTCTCTCTCTCTCTCTCTCTCTCTCTCTCTCTCTCTCTCTCTCTCTCCTGCACTCCCCAATGGTGTCAGCATGTTCTTAATTCTCATAACTTGATTAATCAACATTTCATGACTCACAAATTACTATTATTATTAGCAATATTTCTATAACCACTTTTCAACAAAAAGTTCCCAAAGCAAAATAAAACTAAATGGTTCCCTGTCCCCTAAGGACCCACAGTCTAAAAGGGCCCACAGCCACTGGAAAAGATGCCATGCTGGGTTGAAGAGGGACAGTTGCTCTCCCACTGCTAAATATGACACCACTTTGAAAGCTGCCTCTTTTTCCCAGTTACAGGGGGTCTTGTGTCAACTTCCTTTGTTGAAAAGCATTATGCTTGTGGTGAGAGGAGACAATATGAAAGTTCATTCTGTGGCGTTTGATCTGCAGTAGCTCATTTACACCTGGAAGTTCAATCAATGGTATAGTCACTGAGCACTCCCTCCTCCCCAAAAAAACCTCTGGTTGCTGTGGACTTCCCAAAGCATTTGGCTGACCACAGCAAGAAACAGGATACTAGTGGCCCAATCCTATCCCCTGCCAGCCCAGACCATGCAGAGCTGCCGACAGAGCGTGCATTGCATGCTATGGGTGGGAGTGATATAAATATTTTAAACTCACCGCTCCATAGGCCACCTGGCCTCCAATAAGTCTCCTCGGCCCTATGCCAGCTCTTTTGCTGGCGTAAGTCCGAGGAGACTCCTGAGGGTGGGTCCAGGTTGAGAAGGGGGGGATAGGATCTCAGCATGCATGATGATTGCCCCTGACATCCTCCCCTCCTTCCCCTGAACCCAGCCCAGCCCACTCTCCACTGCAAACTTCTCCTAATCCTCCCAGTGCCCCTGCCACTGACGTCATCATCATCATCATCATCATCATCATCACCAGTATTTATATACCACCTTTTCTTTGGTCATCAGATTCCTCCTCAGATTCAAAGGCAGTTTACACAGGCAAGCTTTCTAAACCCAAGGGTTTTTTTTTTTACAATACAATATGTTCTAGTCTTGCATAGAACCCTTCATTCTAGGTGGTTTCCTTCACAGTCCAGCCTCTCTCTGGCATTCATCTGGTCTCCCACTCAAGTGCAGCTGTAGCCTCACAGAGTCTCTTCAGCTTATCAGTGGCGCTGACAGCTCTCTCTCTCCACCAGACATGGATAATTCCGGCCGTCCCAAACTGCCGTCCTTCAGATCTTCAGCCATATGAAATGGCTGCTCTACCAACTGAGCCAGACCTGCTACCAGCAACAACAGGTCGCTGTTGCCCACTCATGGCCTCCAGCCATTTGTCCTGGTGACCACAGTCCACCAAATGGCAGAGCAATTTTCTTGCCATCACTCCAGGACAGTGACAAATTGTGAGATCCATCAGCATAAGCCCCAGATAGGATTGGACTATATAGGTCACATAGGTCCTGGTCTGATCTTCATTCCTTCTCAGGTTAGCCTTTAAACTGCTGATGTGTTCTCTGTTCCTCCACTTTTCATATGTTTCCCTTTGGATTTTCAAGAATACGAGAGAAAACTTTTAGTGAGTACAAACAAAACAGGCTGGAGGGTGGCAGAAAAGAAGGAAAGAAAGGAGAAGTAATGTTGTAATTGACACAGTTATGCCAAACTGTTTATTAATGGCTACATGGTTAAGGTATGAAATCAATACCAAAACGTGCATACTTGCTCTCATGTTAATGCCAGTACTTCTTTAGTTGTGGTAATTTGTTCAGATTGAGGACATGCAGTATACATTTTTCTGATGCCAAATATATTATTACTCTAAGATAGAAGCTTTTACAAGGCCTTTAGGAACCTCATATTTAAAGCATTTATTTTGGAAGAAATTCTGCAGCTTAAAGTATATGTTGGAGAGAGGGTATTTTAAAAATATACACTCTATGGTTTATGCATAATCACTGAAATCAGAATAGCCCAACATACTTCTTTGGTTCACAACATAGTTGTACAACATTGCTGTTTAATGATTTATTATTGCTTCTGTAACCTTCATTGCCAAAGGTCAGTGATTTTCAGATGTTATATGAAAAGGAGGCAGTCTTTTCCCTGTGCCTGGGACACATCTGCCAGCTCCAACAAGAAACATAGAAGGCATTTCATATGCCCCACCAGTCAATAGAACTCTTGTCTATCTGTTGAAGATGACAGTACAGTTCCAGGGACTGCAAGCATGCTTGGTTTTTCCTGCTCATGACATTATTCTGCACTGTCTCCAACACAATGTACTCTATCCAACCTTCTAACCCGAAATCTTCCATATAAGCCTGCCCAAACCGGTCACTCTTAATTGGAGGCCCTATATTCCAGGTCTCCCACCAACTGAAGGCAGATGGATGGTGATCAGGAAGAGGGCCTCTTTAGTCATGGCAGTCATTAGATATGGAATGCCCTCTCCAGAGAAGCTCACCTGGTGCCAACTCTGATGTGCTTTCAGCACCAGTCAAAGTCTTTTTAAGTTGCCTGGGATTTCCAGCAAGTTATATAATATACAGTACAGGTGTCTCCCCCCCCCATTAATGACGGATCGCTTAATGACGATCCGCATATACGACGGAGGTTCCCAAAGTGTAAACAAAGAATTAAAACTGCAGTACTGTATTTTAAATGCAAAAAAGTCATCTTCAACTCTGCGTGTGTGTGTGTGTGTGTATTTTTACCTCCATTGACAAGTAGAAATCTTGTTGTGCTTTGTGTTACACTCATAATGTACACTGTGTTTGCCATTCATTCCCTATTACAACTCCACTGTGTTACATTGCATTATACTGTACTGTATTGGTTTTACACGTTATACCACAATCAGCCACTAGATCATGCTGCAGACTCGCTTAATGATGGTTTCCCTATATAATGGGTTTCCCAGAACGTATCCCCATCATTAAGCGGGGGGCACCTGTAGTTGGTTTTAATGTTGTTTTCTTGCAGAAGCGTCACTGGGGTTTGCATCACCCAGTGCAAGAGCTCAGCGCGTCACCCCCATGTTGGACCCCAGAAGAGAATAGGGAGAAACAAGGTTGGGCTGAGTTGGGTTCTACAAAAGATGCCCATCAGGCAGGACTATGTATTTCTACAGATTACTCCCGGTCAGTGGTGTCACTAGGGTTGGTGTCACCCGGTCTGGTAACTCATGGTGTCACCCCCATTAACTTTATTTATTTTAATATATAACAGTACAGATCACCCAACAAATCAGTAACCAACTTGGCTCTCGAGACAATCAGTCTCACTGGTCTGTTTTGAGTTAAGGAAATACACTTTTTATTACATAAAACAGTTGTTTTATTTACCTTTTGATAGAATACAGATAATTCAAAATGGTTTGTTTTATTGCATTCTGCATGAAAGTACACATTGAATGATATATAACATGAATATATATAATATTCATAAATAAAACGTTTTCACAATTTTGGCCACTAGTGGTGTTGCCGCCCCCGAGGGTGTCACCCAGTGCGGTCCGCCCGCCCGCCTCCCCCCCAGTGATGCCACTGTTTTCTTGTAATCTTTTTAACTATTGTTTCTGTGGTTTTATCGTTTTTGTTTTATTGTCTTATGATGTTTTATTGTATTTATTGTAGTATAGTATAGTGCACAGTGCCTGGGAGCCGGGTGCGGAAGGATGGCTCGCAAATGGTCTAAATGAGATGTGAATTTACTGTCTAGAGTCTATCCATGGTCCGGTAAACAGGAGCAAACACCTGTCAGCTATAACATTGAAATGACGCTGAAACTGAACCCAGAAATGGGCTGTATCCAATAACCCCTCCAAGGGGTCCATTCCGGTGCACAGACCCCTTTGGCTGCCATGCCAGAGCCCTGAGGCGTTTCCAAATGCATGGTGATGATGTCATATGTCATCGCCAGACTTCCAGGAACACAGAGCTCCAAGCTGCATAAAGCTCAGCTTTCCACGGATTTGAGCTGTGCGGCAAGTAAGTGCAGGTTGGGAATTAGGATTGGGGATCAGTGTGCATCCTGTCCCACTAACTTGGGCAACTCTGCATTGCAGGCATACTGACCGCAGCTTCTGGGCCCTACTCAGGCATGCTAAACCCTGGCGGAGCCAACCTTGGAGGTGCCATAAACTATAAAGACAGGTGCAGGAGGCAGGAGAAGCAACCAGTACTGGCCCCAAAGAGGGAGAGCACTTTACTGGCTCATCCACGCTGGCTACAGATACAGAGGAGGCAGCCTAGAGGACGCCCTGGCAATAGGGATCATCTGGGGACCTGACCAGCCAGGGAGAGGAATCCACAGGAGGGTCAGACGCATGTAAGCTGTTCCTCCAAAATCAAGGAAAGTCATTGTTGCACCATCTGTACTGGTAAAGCACCTGTAGGGACCCCCTGCAGGGACCCCCTGCCCAGGGCACATGCTCACACGTCACCCCTTAGATGTGGAGCTCCCACAGTGCCACAACCTGTGGGGGCCGTGACACCTTCCATCATTCAATCCTTTGTGCTTTGGTCATTGAAATAGTCACTTCTGACAATGTTTGGTTCAAACAAGACTTTTTTGGAGCTCTTCAAATCAAGAGTCATATACCGTATGTGGCTTTTCCTGACATCCCAAGTTACAGTCAAAATGAGTCTAGCATCCTTCTTAAGGAACCTTCCTAAATAGTCCACATTGGCCACCAATTACCATATCACTTGCTAACATGGATGCCTCCCTGCTGGGAATACTTCCCCAGGCATTTTTGTGTAGCAAATATTACAGCCAAACAGGCCTACACCTATACTAACAGCCCAATCCTATCCACTGAGCTCCACCAATGGAATGTGCAAAGTCTGGATCCTGGATCCTGCCAGGTGTCGCATGACGGTGTTGTGTACTCCAGCGTTGCAAGCGAGCACAACGAGGGCTCCAGTGCAGTCACTGGTGGTTGCACACATGGGCCAGCAGCAAGGCCTCCATCTGCTGGTGCGAGGTGAGTTGGTGGTTGGGGTGGTCAGTGGGATGGATGAGGGAGAGAATGGGAGGATCAGGGAGAGTCTGGGCAGGGAGGGGAAGGAACCGGGCAGGACAGAGGCAAAAGGAGGTGGATCAATGGCGCACACCGGATCTTATCCCCTCCGTTTCAAACCTCCCCGCCCCTTTCCTCTCCTCAGACATATGCCACCAGCATAGGTGGCACATGTCCAAGGAGACCCATTGCCACTCGAGCAATGCCACTTACCCTACCAGGGGGTAAGTAGAAATTTTTTTACTTACCTCCTGGAGGCTGAGTGCCACCCACCACCGCAGGATGCAGCGCGCGCCCTTTTGGCGCACGTCCATCGGCGCTGGTGGGGGGGGGTAGGATATGGGCCTAATATCCATTCATTTCCGTATGTTACACCTCTATATTATTCAAAATTTGGGAATATTAAGTAAATCGTTCACTCCAGGCAGCAATGATTTCACTTTGATTTTGGCTGTGAATTTCAGGTTGCAGTGATTTATCTTCTGAAAATCCCTACTGCCTCTTCTTGGATATGATTTGTGGGTGCAATCTAAACAAAAAGCCAACCTTGTGAAAGGTCACAGTCAACAAGGTCAGCACACACTCCAGTCAGGCCCAAAAGATCCAGCGTTGTGACAAGAGTATTTGTGGGATCAGACAACCCGAAAGGTAATAAATTAATAACTGGAGTGCCAAGAACATCAGAAACACTTTCTTTCCACAAGGTTTACTATGGTTTCCTAAGAATATTAGCAGACAAGGAATTTACTAGTTCAGATTCCTGGATGGCCATTAATTGGCACAAAAGTTATTCCCTTGGCAGCAGTTTTCCACCAATACAGTGAGAGTCTGGATACTCTCCTGTTATTAAATAAAACATCTCTCCATCGAAAAAATGCAGACAGAAATATGAATCTTAGCAGCCTCTGGGCTCCTAATAGATGGTCAATTTATCTTAAGCAGCACCAGAGAAAGGATAAAGGTGGGCCAGTGCCGCTCTCAACAGGCAGCCCATCTGTGAAGCAGTTGCTTTGAGCGCTGGGCTGGGGAAGGGGGCAAAGTGATGGGGGGGCAGTCTGTACTATGTGCCCACCTGCCACCTCCTGCCACTTGTCTGGCAGCCACTCCACCCAACCACTGTCCCTCACCTTCTAGCATGCTCTCTTGGGAGAGCAGGTGAGAGGAACCTGGCACATGGTTCACCTCCTTCTCCAGCAGCACAGCCAAGGATCACAGGAGTGGAGCTGGAGGAGGAACTAGTGGCCCAGCAGCACTACTGCTTCCAGACCACTGCTGCTCCATTGCTGCTCTTTGTAAACTGGTTGGATTGGCAGGTTGCTAAGAGTGGAGCTTGTCCAGGATCCCTTCTACTGGGTCAGCTTACAAGAAGCAGCGGAGGAGGGCAATGGCAACCAGCGGCATCACTACAGTTAGTTAGTGTCACCCCAGTGTTGGAATCATGGTGTCACCCCAACCCACAAAGCTCAGAGCCAGAAGTAATTGGCAATGCCGAGCTGGAAGTAATTGGCGGTGATGTGATGGTGAGGTGTCATCACGTCACCGCCAATTCCGGCTTGCTGAGCCTCTGCTGGCTCTGGGCTGAGTCCCTTCTTCATGTTCAGAAGCGACTCGACTTGGAGCCGCCGAAGGCTGCCAAGGAAAGGCTCTGGTGGTGTGGGCAGGGAGGGGTGCCTTCAATAGCCTCAGCAGCCTTCAGTGGCTCCGAGCCGAGTCGCTTCTTCATGTTCTTGTGAGCGTTGCTTGTGAGAACACGAAGAAGCAACTCAGCTCAGAGTTCTCAAAGGCCGCTGAGGAAAGGTTCCGGCAACAGGCAGGGAAGGGTGACACCCCTTCATTGGGTGTAACCCGGTAGTGGCAATCGCATTTGCAATGATGGGTGCTTTATTTATTTTAATTATTTATATCCTGCCTTTCCCTGCTAAAGACACTGGCATTCCAAGGGTGGTGCGGAACCGTAAGTGGAGCAGGACGCCACTACGTGTGTGCAAGCGGCCCCTCCCCTTGCCGGTCAGAGCCACTCCCAGCAGGTGATGGCTAACGGACAGGCAGCTCCGTTCCACCCACGCAATAGCTGTCACCCACTGGGAATGGCCAATCTGCTGCTGGAAGCAAGTTCCTTGGTCAGCTTCATAGATGGGTTGGCCCCGGGAACATGTTGAGCACAAGCCACCGTGAGTCTCATAAGCACGTTCCATTGGAAGGAAGAGCTCCAGAAGAGAACAACTGCAAGTTCCAGTGTCAATCTTTTACTGTGTTGTGTATGTCAGTTGGCTCAAAGTATCTGGCAACTGATGTAGCAGTTTGTATTTTAAGACACGTTCAATATTTCACCAATGGGATTACGTGTTCTTATCTACATAAAGTCACTCCACATCTTAAAACAAATCAATATTTTTTCTCTTTAATGCAGCTGTTAAAATTGTTGGTTCACTTTATCAGACACAGCTCGATTTTAATCTGATGCAAGCAAGATTATTTAAAAATGAATTCCTATCATCATGTTGGCTGGTCCAGTACATTTGCAAGAAACCCTAGTTTGCAACATCAGCCACCAGAGGGAGCTCCAAGACAGACAGACAGCAAGAGTTCTTCCCAAACATCAACATTGAAGTTGTCACTGAATTATGGAAGTCTCTGGAATCCAGCAACACATGTGATGTTCATCCCCACAGATGGTGAAGGCTTGTGAGGGAGGACCCAAGACAAGAGATTCCTCTGTGGATTCAGAAAGCGTCAAGGCCAAATCAGGGTTAGTAGAGAACTCTGAGTCATCGTTCGGCAGTAGGGCAGTTGCTTTGCATGTAAAATGTCCCAGGTTCAATCCTTAATATCTCCAGGTATGGTAGAGAAAAGTTCTTCTCTGAAAATCTGGTTAGCTGCTGCCAGTCAGGGTTGGCAATACTGACATAGCTGAACCAATGGTCTGACTCAGTGTAAGACAGCTTTCTAAGTTCCTAGGATTGTGTTCATTTGCACAAGATTTAGCAGTGATTGCAGTAGCATCGCTGCCATAGGGAGGGGGGCCACCGCTCCGGGCGGCACACATGGACTCCTCACAAGGAGCGGCCGCGGTGGTGTCTCTTGACATGAGCCAGACCTGCCTGCCCGCCCTTGCTTCCATTAGCCGCCACATCTTACACAGGATTGGATTAGGCTGAGAAAAGCGTACGTTCTGAAAGGAATTTCCAGGCCTCTGGCATGGAGGCTGATTTAAAAAGGACAGGTTACGTATCTTTGCTAGAAGATCAGTAATTTCACATTTGAATTCATTAAGAACTCTTGGGTGGATGCCATCTGGGCCCAGTGATTTGCTCATGTTATTTTGTCGATACATACTACTGCAGTTCCTTGCCACTTCTAGTTGACAGATACTGAGAAACTCTGGGTCAAGATGCAAAACGAGGAGAGGGGTATACTGGGCAGAGATATTGGCACTCTTGAAGCATAGCTGAGGACTGGGGAGCCTCCCACCTAAATGGCTCTCCTGAGGACTGGACCACCAGGGTGAAATTCTTGTTGCAGTGGAAGAACTCTTGCTGACTCCAGTGATTATGGGGAACACTTGGTTTAAATATGAGACAGATTTCTTATTTCCCAAATGGATGGACATCCAGTAAATCATCTGCTTAGATTTCCTCTCTTCTGCTAATAAAGCAAATTTGTAAATTCTGTTTATTGTTAGGGAGGAGAACACAACACACAGAATAATGTTTAGAGCAATGATTTTTTTTTAGTCAAAACTCTTGTAAATTAAACTCAATTTGAGCTCTCTTTCAGTCCAAGAGTTGACTCCAAATGAATTCTATATTAGTGGAATTAGAGAAACATTGGATTTTGTGGCATTATTTATTTACAGCTCTGAGAATTTACTTTGGAGACTTCCATATAATCCTGATGTAAAATTATAGTTCCCTTAGGGTGCAATCCTCCCTAGCGCTGGGCCAGCGTAGTATGTCCTGTGCCAGCCCAGAGCTGGCACAAAAGCTCCTAAAAGGCAGTTATGCCACCTCCAGACCAGTACAGAGGCCTGCACCAGAGCACTGTATCCACGTGGCGGGCGGTAAGGAGCAGGTAAGTCCGTGCCGGGCGTTCCGGGGCAGGAGGCATTTTGGGGCGGGAGGAGGCAAGAGGCATTCTGGGGCAGGGGGAGGGTGGTGACGGGGGCAGACCGGACAAGGGAGAGGGGCAGGAATGGTGGCAGCAGTGCATGCTGAATCCTACTGCCCTTCCCTGGCTAGTCTGCCCTACATAGGGCTCCCTGATTTGCACTGCCAAAAAGGTGGGCGCAGATCCGAGGAGACCCATTCAGGTGACTGGGGCTTTACCTGACGTAAGGGAACAAATGTTCCCTTTCCCCAACGTGACCTCCCGCCTGCCTTTTTGCGCCCTGGAAGCAGGGTTGGCTGCAGCAGCCTCACTGCATTGCAGGGTGTAAAGTTAGGCAGGATTGGGCTGCCCGACTGCAATCCTATACACACCTGGCAGTAAGTCCCATTGAACTAAACTGAGTTCACTTCTGACTAGACATGCATAGGATTATGCTGTAAGATACTGAGCAACGTCCAGCCAGAAAACTAAATTGAGTGCAAATCACAAGCAATTATATTGTTGGAAAATGAAAATACATGTGTACAGAAAATGAACTATTGTGGGGAAATAATTATTCTTTCAAAAAAAAAAAACCAAATTAATGTTGCTCCATTAATTAAATTGTCCTTAAAAAGTAAAGTGAATTTTGACTGGGAAGATGACATTATGTATGTTTACATATGAAGTTTGCATTTGGAACTGCCATTTCAGAGCCCATTTCTGAAAGATGCCAAAAAATGAGGTAATTTGTCATCCTGGCCACAATGCAGCATAATGTAAGAAACCACCATAAAATAGTTTCCATCTTTCTTTAATTAATGACAGCAACAGAAAGTTATAATTGATTGCTAATGATTAAATGGATTTTTGCATCCTTCAAGCAATATATAAACATACACTGGTGTAGCAGTGGTTTAAGATTATGCAGATTTGCTTGACTAACTCTGTAGAATTACAGTAACTGCAGAGTAAACATGAACAGGATGAACGTGAATGAGTGCTAGCTAACACTCAAACCCAGTGGCGTTGCTGGAGGGGGTGTGGCGCCATAAGTGGTGCAAGGCGCTGCACCACGCCTTGCAAACCGATGTATTGCAGCCCCTCCCACTCGCCCCGGAGCCATTCTGGCGGCGAAGGCAACGCACTGTGCATTGCCTTCGCTGTTGGAAAGGCTCTGGGGGCAACCAGTGACCGTGCAAGGTATTCTGAGTGAGCCACACCTCTTGAACTGGCCTGTGCAACAGCTTGAAGTGGCAAAATATTTGGGGTCACTTCCATGGCTGAGATCAGTAACAAGTTAGAGAAGAAGGAGAATGACCCGAGTGAGCAAGAAGGAGATGATGGCAGTTTGCCTCAGCAGCGAGTTGGAGTGATGGTGGCAGAAGAAGACTCCAGGTGAAAGGCACCCTGATGAGTCCACCGCCCCTCAAACCCCTCTCGATCTGCCTCTGAGGCAACAACATGCATCCACTAGCTTCACAGATGGGCTGGCCCTGTAGCAAAGGCAGAAGCTTTGCAGTCCAGAGTTTTCCAGAAGATGTGTCCTTAAAAAGCAGATTCAAAAAAGAGGCTCCAAAAACTTCAAGTCAGGTTTCCAACATATCTGGCAAATTAAGGTAGTGCACCATTGACCAGGGGTGGCCAAACTTGATTAATGTAAGAGCCACATACAATAAACTTCAGATGTTTGAGAGCCGCAATATTTAAGAAGCATTTAAATTCTTAAGTATATTTACTTACCATGAACATTACTCTTATGTTTTAATTCAGTGGACTCTCAGTTTATACCTGGTAAATAATTATAAAGCTTGAAAACTTACCTTTTACATATGAATTGTGATGCAAAAAGGAGCTCAGCCAACATATTTCCAAGAGCCGCACATTATACAGCAAAGAGCCATATGTGGTTCAGGAGCCACAGTTTGGCCACCCCTGCCATTGACCAATCTGTAACGGGGTTCAATGATGTCAGCATCTGTGTTGTTTCCCAGCATCCTCTGCGATTTTCCAAACTCTATCCCACTCTGACACCCCTTACTTCATTGGTGCCTCTAAAAATATTGCCATTCCTAGCTACCACTCAGGTTGCTTTATAGTTTATAGGTTGGTTCTGTCCAAAAATACAAACATGGACATTTTCTGTATCAGTTCTTAATCTTTAAAATGAGGTCATATCAAAAAACAAAGCTTTGAAATTGCATTTTTGGCACACTGAAAAACCACAGATTTGGGGATGCATGGTGGCCCTGTACATGTACAGTTATCTGTGTTGTGGTGAGCTCCTTGCATCCCACATCTCTCCAGTTTCAGTGTGTGATGTGCACATGTAAAGCCAGGGGCCCGATATAGATTTTGTGATGTTACTCACAGAAGCACTGCAAAGAAAATGGCAATGTGCATTCAGACGCGCACATCTGCATCCACATCAGCCACATACACAGAATATTGCTTTTGCTGGATCAAGGTGTAGAATTCTTTTTAAAGGAAATTTTAAGTAAAGCTTGGACACTATTTAACGATACAATTTACAATACATCAATGCCAACAATTCTTAAAGAGATGGGGGTACCAGACCACCTTACCTGTCTCCTGAGAAACCTGTATGCGGGTCAAGAAGCAACAGTTCGAACCGGCCATGGAACAACTGATTGGTTCAAAATTGGGAAGGGAGTACGGCAAGGCTGTATATTGTCACCCTGCTTATTTAACTTATATGCAGATTACATTATGAGAAATGCAGGGCTGAATGAATCACAAGCCGGAATCAAGATTGCCGGGAGAAATATCAACAACCTCAGATATGCAGACGATACCACCCTAATGGCAGAAAGTGAAGAAGAACTAAAGAGCCTCTTGATGAGAGTGAAAGAGGAGAGTGCAAAAGTTGGCTTGAAACTCAACATTAATAAAACTAAGATCATGGCATCGGGTCCCATCAATTCCTGGCAAATAGAAGGGGCAGAAATGGAAGCAGTAACAGATTTTACTTTTCTGGGTTCCAAGATCACTGCAGACGGAGACAGCAGCCATGAAATTAAAAGACGCTTACTCCTTGGAAGGAAAGCTATGGCAAACTTAGACAGCATAATAAAAAGCAGAGATATCACCATGCCAACAAAAGTTCGTATAGTCAGGGCGATGGTGTTCCCAGTAGCAATGTATGGTTGCGAGAGTTGGACCATAAGGAAGGCTGAGCGCCGAAGAATAGATGCTTTTGAACTGTGGTGCTGGAGAAGACTCCTGAGAGTCCCTTGGACTGCTAGGAGATCAAATCAGTCAATTCTAAATGAAATCAAGCCTGACTGTTCCCTGGAAGGACAGGTACTAAGGCTGAAACTCAAATATTTTGGCCACCTAATGCGAAGAGAGGACTCTCTGGAGAAGACTCTGATGCTGGGAAAGATTGAAGGCAAAAGGAGAAGGGGAAGGCCAAGGATGAGATGGTTAGACAGCATCACCGATGCAACAAACATGAAAATGAGCGAACTCAGGAAGATAGTGGAGGACAGGAAGGCCTGGCGGGATATGGTTCATGGGATCACGAAGGGTCGGACACGACTTAACGACTGAACAACAACAACAACAATGCCAACAAAGGTAGATCTCTTGAGTGGGTATTATGGTGAATTGCTGTTGCTTTTCCACATGGCACATGTTGGTAAGAGTCATGCTTGTTGAACTACTCTTGTTCAAATAAAGTTTGTTTTACTTCAGAGGAAAAAAAATACCCCCCTCCGCCCCACACGATTTAAGAGGACAGAGCAAGAACATTGTGGTTTGAAATGCAGTCAAATTCTCTGATACTTATCAACTGTTGCACTTTCTTGGACAGAAAGATGATAAATGATAATTTGCAAACTGTCTTCCAGGGATGGCTCAGCTTTTTGTAGGAGGACCCCAAGTTCAGAAGGACTAACTGGTGAGCCAGCAAAAACAGCTGTGGCTAGTTAACATGGGAAGGATTAAATAGACTAATTGGAAGGCAAGGCTCTGTAGGCACATCAGTTCAGAATTTTAAACACATTGACTAATGCTGAGGTCATGTGAATTCTGTTATCCTATGGACGAGGTTAGCTTAGGGACATTTTACATATGATACACCAGCAGACATGGGTTTGCCATGGAATCTAGAGCTAATCCTGGCTCTTTGACAGGTGTACTTCTCCTTACTTCTCCTTGTAGCATTCACTCTTTATATTTTACAACTCAAAATGCAATGGGCAAGCAGTTCTGCGTTCACTATTATTTGATATAAACAGAAATCGAGCACACTTTTGGTGAAAGAAATTAGTCCTGTGTCTTGGGCATTGGACAGGTATTGGGCGTTGAACTGTATAAATGCAGCTGTCTTCCATTCAGCAGAGTTGCAAAACACTCTGTATTGCAGCCAAATACCAAAACGCAAATATCGGCATTATACAACATCATATAGTCGTATATTGTCTTTCCTCCAAGGAGCAGAGCAGCTCACAACAACCTTGTGTGGTAGGCTAGGCTGAGAGATAGGGAATGGCCCAAGGTTGCCCAGGAGGTTGCCCCAAGGTTGCCTCATGGCTGAGTAGGAGTTCGAACCCAGGTTTCCCGAGCCCAACAGCCCAATCCACTGTAACTCCCCGCATGGCAAAGTAGCAGTGTCAATGTGGCGCCCTCTGTAACCCTGCAAAGGAACATTTGTTCCCTTGCCCTGGGGTAAGCCCCTGCCGGCCTGGTGAGTCTACTCAGACCTGCACCAGCGATATCACTGGCACAAGTCCACATGGATCCAGGCCGATCGAGGCCAGGAATGGGTTTTTGATTCAGTGCTTGCTGATCCTGCCCCTTCCCGACCCCAGCCCTCGTGCTCTGGCGTGTTGCCAATAGGATTGGGGCCCAAGTCTATTACATCACACCAGCTCTTAATTAAGTCATTTAATACAGAGACTTGTTGTAAGGAAAAATACCCCTCTCATATATTTTTATGTCGTCCGCCCTGACCCCCTGAACCTATTGCTTTTTACCCCATCCAAATCGGTCCAGGAATCATGAAGATACAGCCATTTTTGTTAAAACGCATTTAAAATTCGGCTTTTCTCCGCTTTCCACCACATTTGACAGCGGACACGCGTCACCCTAGGGCAAAAGTTCAACGACACGCGTCCGCCACGAGCCTCTGGAACCTCTAGAGAAGCAGCGGCAGCAAAAGTTCACTATGTGCCTTTCTAATCCTATTAAACCTCTTGACCCACTGAACCGCTAATCCTCTTTACCTTCACGCTTCACCGAGTTCTGGGCGTTCAGCCAACTCCGGGAGACCGGCGCGTGCCGCTCATTACTAACCCAGTCTTCACCTTATTCGCCCTTTACTTTTGACAGCTCCTCTTAAAGCCGCAGTGTTTTATTTCAGCGAAATTGGATTTTCTGAAACGTTTTTGGCCATTTCAGGGGTCCCTTGGGAGGTTATGTGTCCGGACCCTTGCGGGGGTCAACAGGGCCTTCTCTAGGGAGGGGACCCATGCAGAATGGTCCCGATCCTGTCACTTGGCAAGGGCATGTCCCAGGCTTCAGTGGACAAGCTCCTGGGAGCAGTACAATGGATCTGCAGCCGGTAAAAAGCCCCGTTCGAGTCGGGGCACCCTACTTGGGCAATCGGGAAGTGTTGGGAATGACGAGCGGTTCGAGTCCCTCTACCCACCTTCGGCGAGATGACAAGAGGTTAAATGTAGGGAGCCCGGGGGGGCCCTCCTGCCATAGATCCGTGCTGCAGGGAGCAGGAGAGGCCATTTTAAAAGCACATAACCTAAAAGCAAACCATCATTGCTCCCATTCTGTGTTGCTCTCAGATGGCTTCCTTCTACCTGGGAAGCTAGCTGGGGGGAAGGGGACCCGTGGGAACTCCTGATTAGCCATGAGGCTCGGATTGCCCCATTTCCTGATCTGAAAACGTGTCTCTTGAATGTTTTCCTCTCCATCGGTCATTACCAACCCCCTCATCCTGCTGCCTGTCACTCAGATGTATGTTTCCCATTATCATTTCTCTGAGCCCAGCCTGTCTCTCTGTGCATGCTCTATCACCATCTCTCCACCCATTATTCCCTAGCTGCCTGGTCTATCATTCAAATTTCTCAGAACTATTCACCTTGCTCCTTCCCTGGCTTGCTACAATTGATTCAGATGCTAATCTAATCACTTGCCCTGCTCTTCCTGACTGACAGCACGGACCCAGACATCTCCAGTTGTATACCTGGTGCCAAGGGGGGACAGGGACCTATTGTACTGGCATTTGTTGCCTATCTAGTTTGGAAATTCAGTCTTTTGTGTCAACAAGCTACACAAAAGACCCCATTCATCCGATTCCGGAACACCTCACTCATTACCCCAGCCACCCAGCACCCTTACCCTTCCTCCCATTGGCTGTCCGGTCCAATCCCCATTGGCCCCAGTTGCACAAAGCACTACACTTTCATTGGTTCTTTTAATAAAGTTTGTCTTTTATTGGTTCACCGATTCATACATGCTGCTGCTGTTCTCATTGGTGAAAAGTTTCAATCCTACATCTGATTGGCTGTTGTTGTTGTTGTTCAGTCGTTAAGTCGTGTCCGACCCTTCGTGATCCCATGAACCATATCCCGCCAGGCCTTCCTGTCCTCCACTATCTTCCTGAGTTCGCTCATTTTCATGTTTGTTGCATCGGTGATGCTGTCTAACCATCTCATCCTTGGCCTTCCCCTTCTCCTTTTGCCTTCAATCTTTCCCAGCATCAGAGTCTTCTCCAGAGAGTCCTCTCTTCGCATTAGGTGGCCAAAATATTTGAGTTTCAGCCTTAGTACCTGTCCTTCCAGGGAACAGTCAGGCTTGATTTCATTTAGAATTGACTGATTTGATCTCCTAGCAGTCCAAGGGACTCTCAGGAGTCTTCTCCAGCACCACAGTTCAAAAGCATCTATTCTTCGGCACTCAGCCTTCCTTATGGTCCAACTCTCGCAACCATACATTGCTACTGGGAACACCATCGCCCTGACTATACGAACTTTTGTTGGCATGGTGATATCTCTGCTTTTTATTATGCTGTCTAAGTTTGCCATAGCTTTCCTTCCAAGGAGTAAGCGTCTTTTAATTTCATGGCTGCTGTCTCCGTCTGCAGTGATCTTGGAACCCAGAAAAGTAAAATCTGTTACTGCTTCCATTTCTGCCCCTTCTATTTGCCAAGAATTGATGGGACCCGATGCCATGATCTTAGTTTTATTAATGTTGAGTTTCAAGCCAACTTTTGCACTCTCCTCTTTCACTCTCATCAAGAGGCTCTTTAGTTCTTCTTCACTTTCTGCCATTAGGGTGGTATCGTCTGCATATCTGAGGTTGTTGATATTTCTCCCGGCAATCTTGATTCCGGCTTGTGATTCATTCAGCCCTGCATTTCTCATAATGTACTCTGCATATAAGTTAAATAAGCAGGGTGACAATATACAGCCTTGCCGTACTCCCTTCCCAATTTTGAACCAATCAGTTGTTCCATGGCCGGTTCGAACTGTTGCTTCTTGACCCGCATACAGGTTTCTCAGGAGACAGGTAAGGTGGTCTGGTACCCCCATCTCTTTAAGAATTTGCCACAGTTTGTTGTGATCCACACAATCAAAGGCTTTTGCGTAGTCAATGAAGCAGAAGTAGGTGGTTTTTTGGAACTCTCGTGCTTTCTCCATGATCCACCGCATGTTGGCAATTTGATCTCTAGTTCCTCTGCCTCTTCGAAACCCAGCTTGTACGTCCGGTAGTTCTCGGTCCACGTACTGCTGAAGCCTAGCTTGTAGGATTTTGAGCATAACCTTGCTAGCATGTGAAATGAGTGCAATTGTACGGTAGTTTGAACACTCTTTGGCACTGCCCTTCTTTGGAATTGGAACGTAAACTGAACTTTTCCAATCCTTTGGCCACTGCTGAGTTTTCCAAATTTGTTGGCATATTGAGTACAACACTTTCACAGCATCATCATTTAGGATTTTAAGTAGCTCAGCTGGGATATTATCATCTCCACTAGCTTTGTTGTATCAACAATTGATCAACTGATTGGCTGTATCAACGTGTAATTTCTTGGATCCTTTCCCCTGTTGGTCCGTCTTTATCATGTATTTTCTGTAACAATGTACTCCATGATTCTGTATGTAAATAATGAAATGTATATAAGCGTTTGTATTAATCATATATGTTACACTTTCTGCCTTGCTGATCGTGTCCTTTGCTAGCAAAGTAAAGATCTATCTTTTCCCAGTGCTGGTCTGTTTTGGAGCTCTAATTTTGGCGCCTCCACGATTCGCGGACTTTTCCTTTTTTCTTCTTTGCTTTTCTCCGTTTTTGGGTACTTTCTCCATCTCTGGGGTCAGGTGCTTGCCCACCGAATCAAATGAGCTGAAATCACTCATCCCACCCAGGGGTGCTCACAACAGACTGGGAATCAAGCTATATGTTAAGCTGAATGCATGACATGGCCCACTGTGGGGAAGTAGAGAGACTTCAGTGCTTTGTCCCTGCTGCAATTTTGATCCTAATTACACCTCCCCTGTGTGCTACTTTTAGTGGAAAAAGAAACACTTCACATGGAAGCTTTTCTACATCTAGAACAGTGTATAGGGCCAGGTTCACAATCGGAAGTGGAACTGCAGTGGCAGCCAAATCCAAAAGCCCCACATTGCTGCTGCAGTTCTGCCATGTTTTATGGCCCCACTGACCTGCATGGTTTCTAAATCAAACTAAAACCCCATTGGTTGCTCCAGGTGAGGGGGGGGCTATGGTACCAGACCCCACCAACTGAGGTGGCAGAGAGGGATCATACGTAGTCACTAGCAGACCAATTTTGTGCTGCTGCATTTTTGATCCTAACTTCACCTATGTAGTGTCTACTACATAGAGATCTGTCTGTCTATGTGTCTGCTACTACATAGATTCTGAACGACAGTTTCAAAAATTGGGGATCCGCTGCCTAGAGGACTGTGTTTTATGTACAGTATTTGTAGGACTATCAACATGCATCAGGTGGCTGATTAGCCCAGCCCAGCATTCTGTTTAATACTAGAGGACTAGAAAGGGCTACTTTGGGCAGAATTTGTGTTTTCTGAAAGTCTTTCTGGTAATGGTTCTGTCAGCTCCAGAAGATAATCAGAACCTGTCAGCTAAATTACTGGCCTTTTAATAGTCCGTCTTGCCCAATTAAGCTGCATTTATTTAGAATTCTAAGCAGCTCCGATTAGCTGTCATATATTGTTGCAATTGCTATTTAATTCATAATAGTTCTGTGGCTCAATAGGAACAATGAACTATTGAGGTAATTGTTGCTGTTCTTGGTTGGCTGAAGGCCTTTGACTTTTAGGCCTCTAACACCCCCCTGAAGAATACTGTAACAATCCCAAACTGTTTTCCTGAGTGCAGTTTATAACCTGATCACAATATGCTCTGGGGGAGTAAAAAAAATAAAATAAAATCAGAATTTGTTTCCTTGCCAGTGGGCTGTAACCCATCTTGGAATAGAACCCTGGAACCTGAGGGTTTCTTTGAATAAATGAATATGATGGTGCCAGTGGGGTCCATGTGGAGGATGGCAATTGAAAACGTTGTTTTTCTCTTACATCTCGGTACTTAGTCACTGCAGAATTAAAATGACCAAATCATTTAAAAATAGCATCTTTCAATGGCAACATCTCCTCTTTGGGGAGTTTACAAATTTATTATGTGACAGGTCCTGGCTCAAGACCTGAAAATTAACCTAAGAACAGGCTATTGTTTTCTGAACAAACCTCTGATAAGGGGAAAGCTAATTTAACTCGTGCTTTTTCCCCTGTGATATATGAATTCCTTGGAGCAGAGATTGAATTCTCTCTCCCATTCCTGGTAACAGGGCTGCCATCAGCACAAGGCACCTTTGGGTAGCTGTCAAAGGCCTAGTGGCCCAGGGCAGCATTGCTGACATGTATCCTAGCCCCCTGAGAAGGATTGGGTTTAGAATCCACAGCCTGGGTTGACTGGTTGGGCCTCCCTGACTGGTTGGGCCTCCCTGACTGGTTGGACCTCCGTTCCCTTATTGTGGTGGTAGACACAGGTTCCTTTCAGTGGTGGTCAGAGAATGGGCCTACCTGGGCACATGTTAGGATTCCATGGCCCCCAAAGGGTACTACTGAAGGCTACTGCCAGGATCGATCTGGAAATCTAGAGATACAGCACAACTCTAGATGTTCAGGCTTCCTTCCAAAGCACCACTGCACATACAGGACACCTGGGAGCAAGCTGATTGACTGGGTCTTATAACTTTCATTTTAGACAAGCCAGCAGCAACAGCACTCTACTTGCTGGATGCCGCCCATCATGTTTCTCCTGCCACAATGTTCCATGTACACTATTAGCACTGTTCCATAGCACTATTTATGTCCATATTTTTATACCACCCTTCCTCTAAGGAGCTCAGGGTGGTGTATATTGTTCCTCACCTCCTTTTATCCTCACAACAACCCTGTTAAGTAAGTGAGGCTGAGAGATAGTGACTGGCCCAAGGACGCTTCATGGCTGAGTGGGATTTGAATCTGGATCTGTGGGCCTCGTGGATAATTCTAAAATATACCAAGCGACGCCTCTCTCCACAACCATCTTGCTTTAGGACACTTCATGAGCTAGATAGAGGCATGGCCTGAACGCTTTTCATTCGCTGGAGGCTTAGTGAAGCATCAAATTCAAGAGGAAGGAGACAGGCCATCCAAAGAGACATTGCCGATCTTCTCAAGAACCCTGGCGAGAGGACGGCTGCCATCAGGGGATGGGGAAAAGTCACTTTTTGAGGGCTCACTTCTCCTCCAATGATATTGTGGCATGGGACTAAAAGTGGATGTGTGTGTGCTAGTAAAATGGAGGGTGAAAAAGCCTGATTCACACACGGGTGCTCATTTAGTAGCACGCATGTCACCCCTCAGCAAGCACCCCATCTGATGCAGGCACTAGGAGAGCCTGATTCACACACTCAGCATTTGCATATTTAAATTCACATTCGACATTTGCATATTTTCTCCTCTATCATTTGCAGCGAATGAGTCCCTAGGTGAGAACGAAGTACATATTTCTGGCTACTTCCTACTTGATGACATCACTTCCGGCCCTCAGTAACATAATGGGGAGACACAACCAATGGACAGTAGGTCAAGGGAGCTGCAGGTCGAAAAAGTTTGGGAATCATCACTGCACTACACCATCCTGGCTCTCTGTGTCCACAATGCTCACTATGTCGGGCATTGTAGCAATATGGCTGGTGGCAGCTACTGCCTAGAACACTGTTGTCACTACTGCTGACCTGCTGAGAAAGAATCCTGAATCCCCTACCACAGTAAGGGGAGAGGAGCAGAGGCGTCGCTCCGGTAGGGGCGGGGCTGTAAGTATCGCTGCGGTCATAGTCTCTTTACCGAGCGAGGAGGAGGCAGCCCCGCCCCCTCACTGTCCAAGCCAGTCCCCTACGGAGAAACCGGCAGGGAAGAGACCCTGCCTGCTGCTTTCTCCGTAGGGGACTGGTTCGGACAGTGAGGGGGCGGGGCTGCCTCCTCCTCGCTCGGTAAAGAGACTATGACCGCAGCGATACTTACAGCCCCGCCCCTACCGGAGCGACGCTTCTGGAGAGGAGGCCCAGCAGTGGCGTCGCTCCGGTAGGGGCGGAGCCGTAAGTATCGCTCCATCGTAATCCCTTTACCGAGCGAGCAGGAGGCGGCCCCGCCCCCTCACTGTCGGAGCCTTTCCCGTGCGGAGAAAGCAGCAGGCAAGAGACCCTGCCTGCTGCTTTCTCCGCAGGGGACTGGCTCTGACAGTGAGGGGGCGGGGCTGCCTCCTGCTCGCTCAGTAAAGGGACTACAACAGAGCAATACTTACGGCCCCGCCCCTACCGGAGCGACGCCACTGAGGCCCAGCCTGGTAGGAGGGGGGCCATGAGAGGCAATCTTGCTGGAGGCCTCCTCAAACTTGAGCTGACCCTGCACTGTAGTAACATAATCAATGAGTCATTTTCATTTACCTAAACATAATTCAGTTCCGTTAAATATTGGACATACAAGCCTTGGTTTGTACCTTGAACATTGTCAGTGCAAGCCTGTGATCTGATCCAGGTTCATGAGGTACAGATGTTGCTCAGGTGTTGCTCAGAATGACTGCTCTGCTCACTTCAAAGGAGGGTGCCTAGCCATTCGCATTCCTTTGCACACTGAAGTCTCCATTTAAATGGTGGCATGATGGCAAGAGTTCTGTGGAGCCAGAGGGCTGAGTGAGAGGTGCCGTGTTAGATTGCCCTCTTCTTTTCCCCAATGCAGTTAGAGAAAGGGATGCCCTTTCCCTTCCTCACTGCTCCAGTGATGCTGAGGGAGGGGTGCCCAAGCACCTTCTTCTCCTATCTTCCCCTTCACTAATGGGCTTTCTCAGAGGCCTATGAGCCATCACAGGGGCTTCTGAAGAAGTCCAGCTGTGGATGGGAGCCTGGGACAAGGCAGCGACAGTACAAATTGCTCAGCTGAGAGACTTGTGCTGCCACTGCCCGCATTGGGGGCTTCAGGGGTCGGCTGGTTGGGCTTGGGTCCTCAACCTTTCCAACATGGCTGACCTTTAGATGCCATTCTTGACTTTGGCAACATATTTATTTATTTAAAATATTTATATACTGCCCATCCCCCTGAACATTGGGCGCCCTGGGCGGCTTACAACCATAAATTAAAATACCATTAGAAAACAAATCACAATAAAAACTGCAATCAAAATTAAAAGATAAATAAAAATGCAATAAATAAAATATTAAAACCCACAAAAAACTTCAGAGCAAGCTCCCAGCAGATACAATCACTCAGTGGCATTGCTAGCCCCCCCCCCCGCCACTGCCACCCGGGGCCAGGTGATGTTCCAGAGGAGGGATAGAAGGAGGGCGGATCAAGGCCATGAAGGATGCAGCAGCGGCACCACCAATATCCTATCCCCCTTTCTGGTCTCAATTCCCCTACCCAGGTCCACATGGACTTGCTCCAGCAAAATTGCTAGAGCAGGTCTGAGTAGACTTAGTGGGCCTGCACAGGCTTCCCCTGGGGCAAGGGAACAAATTATTCCAAGGAGGCCTCCAGGGCACATAACTCCCCTCCAAGATAGAGTGTGTGGCCCCCCTGATGCAGCTGCACTGCCACGTGGGGAGTTACGTAGGATTGGGCTGCCCATGTTATACATCCTCATTGTTCAGCAACCATTCTATATTCTCCTCTACAGTTTCCAGGGTGATATGAGGGGAGAATGTCTACCGTGGAGATCTGGGAGCAGAATTTCCTTTTTGAAGACCTTAGAGAAGCTGGTGGGTGCCAAGCTAGTGTTGCCAATATTTTTGTGGATGAAGATTCTATCTCTTTAAGAGACAGAATCATCCATTTGTCCTCCCCTTGATTGAAATTCAGATGGCAATCCACGAGGGTTGCATCAGCCTGGGAAGAAATCTCAATAACTTACAGTAACGGAAAACAAAAGCAACCCCCATCATTATGTCACACATCTGCATATTAGTCTTTGCAATTCACAGTGTTTGCATTATTAAGTTCAGAACAGCTGATCCAGACATGCAGCAGAATTACATGGTGTAGCTTCTTCTTGGTCTGCAGGCAGAAGACTGCATTTTTGAATGCTCAGTCATGAAAAAAAAAGCGCAGTATGCATGGACAACAGTATAGTGCAGGGTTTCTCAACATTTGGGGGCCCACGTACCCCCTAAGTGGGCCTCCAAAGGTTGGCGTACCCCCGGAACCCCCCTGATCCCGAGTGCCCCCGCGTACCCCTCCCCAGAAATTTCACGTACCCCCGCGTACCCCCTCAAAAAGTATTTTTTTCTAGCCTGTGGCGCAGTTGAGCGGGTTCTCCCGCTCGTGCCGCAAAGCCTTTCCTTCCGGCTTGCGGTGCGAGCGATAGAGAACCGCTTGGCCTCGCCACAGGCCGGAAAAATGGCTAAATTGTCCCCCTATCGCTGCCCTTACCTTGTCTCTCGGCCACCTCCATCTTGAAACTCGCGAAAATATCACGAGAACCAAGATGGCGGCGGCCAAATCTCGTAAGGGCATATGAGGCATGAGGCTGCCTGGCATAGTGCTTTGTGAGCAGTCAACAGGCTAATTTGCATAAGATGAGGGGTTGAGGGGTGGAATTTTCTAGTTGGGGTGACACTTGGAATAGCAGTTGTTTTCCTGAGGGCTCGGGCTTGAGATTTGGAGTTTTCTGAAGCCTAAGGTCAAACAACGTGTTACTTTTCAATGTGTTTGGCACTTATTTTCCTTTCTTAAAAAAACAGCATGGGGTGTGTGTGTGAAATGCCATGAAACTATGGTGGGGAGGAGGGCTTTAACACTTGGCCCCACTGCATATACGATCCTAATCATGCAACCCATCCATGTGCTATTTAAAGAAGAAAAAAGCTTCAGCTGAAAATCAATAGAAGCTTTTTTTTTCTCTTGTAAATGACTCGTGGAAGGCATGTGATCTAAGTCATAATTGTGATGGGCCAAACGCTAAGGCTCTGTACCCCGGGGTGGTTTTGCTGCATTTTACATGGCTCAGTTGCTATTATTTAAAAAAAGAAAAGAAAGAAAGAAAGAAAAACAAGGGCCAAACATATGCATTAAATGTAATGTGCCATTTGGCCCTAAGAGGGATACCCTCTGCTTATCTGGTGCAGATAGATAGATATATTTCGAGTGACCACTGAGAGTTGGCACCATCTCCAGAACATTGAGGCCATCTTTACACACTCAATTATTGCCCAGGGAATGCTGATGACCAATTGGGAAGTTTTTAGCTGTTTGAATATACCCTATGGTGGCCTCGGTCCCACCACAACAGTTGGCTAAAACATTGCTATCAACTGAGGCCAAGACATGGAATAAATATATATTGTCTCCTTTGTTCTCTGTGTTTTGGTGATGATGATTGTGAAAACTTTCTTCACAGTTCATTTTGGCTTTATTTTCTTCATATTCACTGTAAATGTATTTGGATTACCAAATAAACATCCCATTTGGATTGCCTTCCCTCTTGATTTATGGACCAGCTATAATGATTCAAGCATCTGGGTATATTTTGATATATGTTCATATTATTTGAACATGTATTTTTGCTGTGAGGCCAATTGTGTTAGTGAGACTATGTGAAGGAACTTTGCCGCTTCATTTTTTCCTCTGCTGCAACCAAGTGGAATGATTGCTGATGGAGACTAAAAAAAAAATCACATATTAAAATTCACCAAAATAGCATAAACTTTAAAAAAAGAATTAAAAGTACATGATCAAATAAATGAAATACCTTTTGGACAGGTTTAGCAGAGCCTCACTATACTTTGAGTGGGAGGAGAAATTATGCCAAAAAATGGCCTTATCCAAACATTGCTGCCTATAAAACTGTATACTTTTACAGAGCTCCTTTTGGTAAAGCACGATGGATACACTTCATCAGCAAAAGTTAAAATGAGAGCATGCAAAACCCATAAATGTTTGGTAAGCCTGGTTTAGACTGGAAAATTCCACCATCTCCATTCATTTGAAATCTATAGCACAGGGAAGTAAGATAGCCACACAGCGAGCCTGGAGGCTGAATGAGCAATTGAATCAGGTTCTCCTACATCCAAGCTGCATAGTCAATAATGTGCAATACAATTCTATGGAGTTCAACATTGCCGCCACTGCCCTCCTTTTATTTCCTCTGTTGCTTTTGGACTTTTGTTTGTTGAGATAGACATAAGTATCACACATTGGAGCTGTATCTGCGCACTCTAGCAATATGGCATTATTTACAGTGCAATCCTGTGTAACATACGGCGGCCTGCAAAAATGGCCAGCCGCCGCATCATATCCCGTTCCCAGGCTGCCTGGGAGCACCTCAGGAGAAGGGGACGCTCGTCCCCTTTCCCAGGTGTAGGGCGACTGGGGCCCTATTGGCCTCCTCATTCGAGCCAGGGAAGTAAGGCTGAACCAGGCCGGGAAAGGGCGTGGGATATCGGCAGAGTGCACCGCTGATATCCCCACCCTCACCCCGCCCGGTTCGCCCAATGGCCACCCTCCCTTGTCACCCTGTCTTCCCCCCCCCTCGCCCCTGCACTGGCCGGTGCAGGGCTTACCTTCTCCAGTGGGCGCAGGGACGGTCCGCCGGGGGAGTAAGGGCTGCCGGCCTTCGCCCCAACGGCCCTTACTCTAAAGTAATTGCAAATGTGCTCTACGGTGGCATAGAGTGGCAGAGCATGCACTCCGCCACTCTATGTTTACACTGGATTGGGCTGCCCGTCTTGTGATATTTTTGGGACAAAGAATTTCTTGGCAGTTTTGACTGATGCTCAATACAAAGAAAACAAGGCCTTTCCCTTGTGCATGACTGTAGTATTAGAAAGGGAATCTATAAGCTACAGGCTCCTTCCTGACAGCTTAAGTCACCCATTATAGAGATTAGAGGGCTAGGGGGAAACGCTAAAGTAAACTGTAGTGTTCTTCTGCTGTCTTAAAACGCACAAAACACAAAATTTATGATTCTGTCCTGGAGACAATCCTAAACAGACTCTCCAAACTCAATTTAAAAAGAGTCCTTATTTCAGAGAAATAACCCATATTCCCCATATTCAAAGCTTAAATGTCCAGTACATGACAATAGTATGCTTACCATGCATTCTCGGTTTTAAAAAGGGGATATTATGTGGCTATTGATGAACTAGAACCAACTGGGCTATTTGAAATGATCCTCCTTTAATGTGAAGTTTTTCTTTATGATTTATGGCACAGTATACCATCGCTGGTCACATTCAGGCCTGCTGGAAGCAGATTCGGGGGGGGGGGAGGCAACATAATGAAATTGCAGAAACATGCTCCAAATTCAATTGTGGAAGTAAGAGATGTTCTGTAGCTCTCATTTAATATTTTGTCTTCAATGAAAATTGACTCATCAGAGTTGTTGGCCAGTGTCACAGTTCCCTTAAGCCCAGCATTAACTTTCCAAAGATCACAAAACAGGCTTATGCTCTTGTTTAACTGTTTAAACATAAGACTTTTTAAAAATAAGACTTTTTAGAGTCGTTATTTCTGCATGAAAAAATTCACACACACTGGAGATGAAGATGCGCTGGATCATCCCTGATAGGTTATGCTAGCATCATGTTGGCAGGTAGAAAGCTGTTCCAGTGATACTGGATGTATCAGTGACCCACCTAAGCAAGGACATCACCAAGGCTATGTGCTACATCCAGGGGCAGCAGCAGTATGCAAGGGCAAGAGAGAGGTGTATGTCTTCCTTCCCTGCTTGTGGTCTTCCCAGAGGCAGCTGGTGGGAAACAGGATCCTGGACTAGATGGACACTTGCATCTCAAATGTTCATAAGCTGAAAGTACGGGGAGCTTCTGTCAGTGATGTAGACTTGAATCTATTGACTCAGACTCAAGTTGGACTCAAGTTGCGTCAATGTCTTGACTCGGCAATCATAAAAGACTCGAAAGACACAACGCGAGACTTGGCCATCCCCCCCACACACACACACACACACCAGCACAGCATCCACTCGTTTTCCCCATTACAAAGATTTGTTGTTGTTGTTGTTGTTGTTGTTCAGTCGTTAAGTCGTGTCCGACCCTTCGTGATCCCATGAACCATATCCCGCCAGGCCTTCCTGTCCTCCACTATCTTCCTGAGTTCGCTCATTTTCATGTTTGTTGCATCGGTGATGTTGTCTAACCATCTCATCCTTCTCCTTCCCCGTCTCCTTTTGCCTTCAGTCTTTCCCAGCATCAGAGTCTTCTCCAGAGAGTCCTCTCTTCGCATTAGGTGGCCAAAATATTTGAGTTTCAGCCTCAGTACCTGTCCTTCCAGGGAACAGTCAGGGTTGATTTCATTTAGGATTGACTGATTTGATCTCCTAGCAGTCCAAGGGACTCTCAGGAGTCTTCTCCAGCACCACAGTTCGAAAGCATCTATTCTTCGGCGCTCAGCCTTCCTTATGGTCCAACTAGGGACTCGCAACTGGCGACCAAAAACTCAGAACTTGGGGGCAAAGACTTGGGACTTGACTGAGACCTGGACCCAGAGACTTGTCCCACATCCCTGGCTTCTGTACTCTTGTGACACCAATTTAAAATTCTGCCTGTATACTGAGAATATATATTGTAGTGTATTGTGATTAATAATACGCTACTGAAGCTTTGCAATAAGATTGCAAAAGATTTCAAAAGTTACTAGCCTATAAGAGTGTTTACTGGCCTGCTTACCCACACATAGGTATGTTTCAGCACAATCCTGTGCATGTCTACTCTGAAGTTCAATAAGACTTACTCCTAGGTAAGTGTGCATAGGATTGCAGCCTTTGTCATTTACAGCCCAATCCTTCCTAACTTTACACCTGGCGCTGCAGTGAGATCGGTACAGCCAATGTTGCATCCAGGGCAGAATGAGGCAGGTGGGAGGTCACCTTAGAAAAAGGGAACATTTGATCCCGTACCCCGAGTAAAGCCCTGAACATGCGAATGGATCTCCTCGGATCTGCGCCTGCTTTTTTGGCAGCTCAAATCCGGGAGCCCCATGTAGGGCAAACCAGCCAGGAACAGTGGGGGGGGGGGGAATTCAGTATGCACTGCTGCCACCGATCCCACCTCTAATCCAGTACTCCCCTGTCGCCACCCTCCCCCACCCCAGAATGCCTCTCCCTGACTCCCTGCCCTTCCCCCCCACCCCGGAATGCCTCTCACTGAGTAGCATGAAGCTTACCTGCCCTCGTCGCCCACCGTGGGGATCCAGCACTCTGGAACCGGTGCAGACCTCTGCAACAGCTTGGAGCCAGCGCAACTGCCTTATGGCAGCTTTTGCACCGGCTCCAGACACGCGCAGGAGGTGCTGCACCGGCGCAAAGGCTAAGCAGGGTTGCTCCCTCAGAGTATTAAGATGGCATAAAGCAGGGGAAAATATCCTGATCATCTGGTTGCAATTCTTGCCACAGGTAACTAGGCCGAGTCAGGTTTTGAGATTTCTTAATAATATGCCCTTGGTGGGCACTCCTCCTTTCTTTCCTTGCCTCCCTCCTTGCACATCACCAGGTAAGGGGGGGGGCAGCATTCGGCATGTCACCTCAGGCTCCAGGAGACCTTGGCCTGGCCCTACAGAGGTTACTCTAACAAAAATGGAATCTTCCTTTCCCTCTTATTTCTAGCATTGGCAATTTTGAAGGGAGGTCTGTTCAGGCCTGATCAATCTTTATATGTGCTCCTGATGTGCTCTCGTTTATAGAATCATTCTGATCTGCATGTAGTACTCTCATCTGCATGTATGAAGATGCATTTCTTTGGCAATTTCTTAGCCACTTTCCCTACATGCATTTCAAAACATGAAGAGGAAAATGGAACAACAGAAACTGCTTTAAGATTTTTGAAAGTTCCAAAATCCCACTAAACTCTAGGGACTTCTTTTCCCCAAATGTAGTCTTGGAAGAACACTGCCATCTAGTGATTATTCTGGTATTTCAGTTGTTAGAGTATCCATTTACAGGGCACAAAGGGATATAGATGTTGAAAAAATTATATACTGTAGTGTGCCTAGCCCTAGATAATTAGATTTCATTATAGATTAGAGACAATTTGGAAAGACGGACACTTTTAAAAGTGGCATTGTGTGAATTCAAAAAGCTGTGAAGGGGAAACATAGCATGTTTATTTTTCCTGAACCATAGTCAAATAATTTAATGTTATAATAACCAGAGCAGATTGGATTTTAATATTACATTTCAGAATCCCTAATCAAGATGATGCACCATTGCAGAAATCCTGTTTTAAAGTTTGTGCTCCAGATATTATATAAGCTACCAGTAAATGATACTTCATTGCAATATATTAACGACAGTACAAACGCAAAGCGGTATCCTAAGTGTTTTTACATGGAAGTAAGCTCCATTGAAAACAATTAGTCTTATTTTCAACTAAAGCTGGTTAGTACTGGAAACTAAAAATGCCAGAGCATAAAATTTAAATGGTGGTGTTGAGTTAAATTAAACTCTATGTCTGTAAACAGAGCGTATCCAATTGATCACCATTGCCAAAATAACTGGGTCATGAAGTTAAATTATATTCATCTGTTTTCACTGCCTCCCCAAACAGAAAATGCACTGTTTCCAGAGTTTTTAAAAAAATGTTTCTTATTAGTGAGATTGAGTGAAGAATCAGAATCACATTTTGCTAAACCATTAGAACGATGAAATAGTCACCAGCAACGCTCAACAAGTGAATTCTCTGTTTCAACATCTGCTTTCATACATCTGATGAAATGGACTGTGGTCCACAAAAGCGTATCCTGAAATCTGTTAGGCTCCGATCATAGCGGGGCCTTGTGCTGCCGGAACTAGTGTTTCAGCAGTGCAAGGCCCTTTATGGTGGTGCAAAAGCCGGACCACTGTCACGTGCTTCCAGGTTCCTACCAAAAACAATCAGTGGCACAGCACACGCAGCAACAGCTTTGAAGCCTCCATGGTACGTTGGTGGTTGAGGCATGTTGTGGGCAGAGGAGGTTTCAGGTCAGGGAGGGCAAGGGGCAGGGAGGGAGAAGGAGGAGTAGATCTCAGTGGCACCAGTGTGCTCCAGATCCTGTCTTCTCTTGCCCAGGCTGCCCCACCCCTTTTCTCTCCTTGGACTGATGCCAGCAAAATGGTTAGGGTAGGTCCAAGGCGACTCATAGGTGATCAGGCAGTCTACCGAGGGGTAAGTAAAAATATTTGTATTGATCTCCTTCTGGCTGTCCGATTGCCCCGCTTCCCATTGGATGCAGCATGTGCTCCATCAGCAATGCTGGATTGGTGCCAATGGTGGGGGATAGGATTGGGCAGTTAGTCATTCAGGTGCCACAAGAATCTCTGATATTTTGGCATCTCTTTTGACAGTTATTTTCAGTTGACAGGTTGGTACCTCATTGGTTATGCCACGCACCTTCTGAGTGCATCATCAGGTCCCCATAGCAACTCTTAGAGACAATGACCACAATCCAACTCAGAGCTAGGCACCAGTGGTGTCACTAGACGCGCGTCACCCCAGGGCGGGGCGCGCGCGTCACCCTAGTGACGCCTCCCCCCGACACACCCCCTTTAAAAATCTTCGGCGCCCCCTCAATGGTTGCAGCCATCCCCGGATGCCTTCCTGGGCTTCCTTCTGAGGAAGGCCCGCTGCGCAAATGCTATTTATAACGTGTTTTAGCGCATGCGCAGACCGTTCCTGAGTCTTCTGCGCGCGTCACCCTGGGGCGCTCCGCCCCGCCCGCCACGCTACAGTGACGTCCGTGCTAGGCACTCTTAGCATATGGGCAGCGCAATCCTGCCTAACTATACGCTGCCAGTCTAAAGGGCTGACCGCTGTATCCTATGGCCCTTTCCCCGGGTGTAAGCTGGCCATGGCCCATGGCCCTCCTCAGATGTACGCCAGGTCCAGACTGATGTAAAAATGCTGAGAAAACCCACTCTTGGCTTTTTTTTAGTCCGATGCTGCAACATTTGTAGTCTAGAACAAATTATCTCCTAAATCAAATTTGCTTGAAAGAGAATGATTTTCACTTCCCTGCATCTTGTTTCACTCCTGCAGCCATCTGGGCTTGTTTTAGTAAAAGCAAAATCTTTGCCCTCTAGCCACCTCTGGCATGGTGCATTTGGTTCATTCTTGCTTTATCTGCTGGCTGGTCTGTTCACATATACAGATACAGTAAGTCATTTCTCCATTGAAATGTCCTGTGTTTGAGCTGACAATGTCAGCAGATATGAAAACTCTTTCCTTATGGTTTGGTCTGTAGTAACTATTTCATGCAGGCAAACCAGCACTTGAACATTGCAGCCACCAAGTGAAAGGAGCTCCTCAGGAGTTGCTGAGAGATGAAGCTGGAGACTCATACTATTGACACCAAACTGAGACCCAGGGGCAATAATGAAAGCAGTAAAAAAGGTAAAGGTGACCCCTGACAATGAAGTCCAGTCGTGTCCGACTCTAGGATGTGGTGCTCATCCCCATTTCAAAGCCGAAGAGCCAGCATTGTCCGAAGATGCCTCCGTGGTCACGTGGCCGGCATGACTCTCCTTGCCGCAGCGCGTAGCATGCAGCTGGAACATGGAGCGCTGTTTACCTTCCTGCAAGTGGTACCTATTTATCTACTCGCATTAACATGCTTTGGAACTGCTAGGTTGGGAGGAGCTGGCCAAGCAACGAGAGCTCACCCCGTCGCGGATTCAAACTGCCGACCTTTCAATCGACAGCTCATGGTTCAGCGGTTTAACCCACTGCGCCACCCGCTGGCCTAATGAAAGCAGTAGTCTCAGCCAAAATCCCATCCCTGAAAACCAAGACTGTGACATCATCAGAATTTTTGCCATGGTGCTGCTGCACTGCATTGACTTCAAATCCTTAAAAAAATATAGGCAGCTCTTGATTTATGTGAAGGTTACATTCTTGGAAATTGGCATGTATATTGAAAATGCGTAAATTGTACTTTTTCCCATAAGAGCCAATGTAACTGGTATGGGTTAGGGGAAAAGTCATTGAGCGCTCACATTGACGACTAGCGATTACGGCTTCTGGGAGTGGGACAGCGAGGCTGCCGATGTCGATGGCTGAGGCAAATCATTGTCAGGGGAAAGTCATTAACACTCATGCTGGTGACTCCTACCTGCCCAAGATGGCATAGGGGGAGGGTTGAGGAGGGGGGCTGCTGGGAATGGGAGTGGCTACTGATTTTGATGGCTAAGAAAGCAGTGAGGAAATCTTAGAAACCGGTAAGGAAACTGAGAAAGCAGCGAGCAACAGCTCTGTAAACATGTCGTCTTTGTCTCTTTTTCCATCTTCTGGCTTTGAAGACTGCCCCCTCCCTCCACAGGAAGCTGCCAGGGTGTGACAGGGTTGTTCGTTAGCAACTGATTAGCAGCTAATTGACCACACTATTTCAAAAATTGCCAGCATAAATTAGACCTCCGGTATTAATTTGCAAATTGTGCTATTTTGAAAACGTGCAAATTAAGACTATGTTAAACAAGAGCTGCCTCTATAAGGAAAAGAGACTGAAAGAGATTATAGCAATGCTGCGGCAAACCAGAAATAACAAGAAACCACAGAGGAATGATCCAGTTGGTGGTTGTACAATCCAACAACAAGCATCCCTCTGGTACCAGGACCCAATGTTTGGAATCCCAGTTTTCAGTGGAAGGCTTTTGGCCTTTAGGGCAAGTCTGAAATATAGAGGGGTTCTTCATTCCTATATTGAGAGGGGCTGTGTTACATCTTGGAAGATCCTACTTTCACACTGGATGTTGTTCACGTGCCTCCAGACCTAAAACAGTCACTCCATCCTACTAAGATAGTCAAGCCATTTTGGATCTGTACCTAATAGTCAAACTACTGGTTGATATACCATTTTACTCAACAAGAAAATAGAGCTACATACGGTGGACACAACTCAATTTACAAATGTATGCATTTTTCTGAACAAGCTATATTTATGGAAAAGACATTCTCTGAGGCACATCATGGACTACATTCATACAGAGGCACAAAAGATATGCGTATGTTAAAAAAGTGACACACCTACCATTTCTATGTACAATATCCAGTGCATGATGCAAAGTGTTTCCGAGTGAACCGATGGTACATGAGACTGCTGTGCGAGGATTATCCAAGGCACAAACTCCATTAAAATAGCTAACCCTCATGGATGATCAACAGGGGTCTGGTGCCAAACCATTATTTGCACCTTGGAAACCTCCCTGCTACATACCTAGTATCTACTCACACTTTTCATGTGCTTTCCAAATATGATTTAAAAGTGTGCTGCTGAGTCAAGGTACATTTAACTAACTGGACGAGTAGTACACACACTCCATGAATAGAAGCCTTACCGTGGATGCCACCCCATGTATTTTTAGACAAATCACAGTGTAACAAATCTTCGATGCAACAGTATGAAATTTCCCCACATTTACAAAGCCAGCCTAAGTCCGCTACAGCACTTCCATTCTATGTACATATTCTTTTCAAAGTGACAGGTTACTGGTGGGCCACATTGAATTGTGATGAATGTGTAATTGTTAGATGACTACATAAAATATTTAAGGCTGCAATCCTACCTGCACTTACCTGGGAGAAAGCCTCGTTTAAATCAATGGGATGTACTTTGGAGGAAATATGACTAATGGCACAATCCTATCCCCCGACTGTGCCAGTGCAGGAGCACTGCGCTGGCCTAGGGTGTTGCAAACATGCCATAAGGCATGTTTGCATCACCTGGTGAGTAGGAGGCACCGGCACCGAGGCCTGCGCTGCCCACCCACCAAGCGATAGAAGAGCCTGAGCTATGGAGAATGGGGGAAGGGGGCATAATGGGGAGGGGGAAGGTGGGGTGGGCAGATCAGGCCTGGGAGGAGAAGGGACCGTTGTCCGTGTCGGACCCTGTATCCTATCCTCCCTCCCAAGCCATGAGCCCTGACACGGGGCTGCTTGATTCTCTGCCAGAGAACCAAGTAGTCCCATTGCGGAGGCTGGGGGTTTACCCGGGGTAAGTGGGCAAATGTAGACCTCCAGCCTGTCCCCCAAATAGGATTCAGTGTGGGCCACGTGGCCCAGGCTGAATTGCCTGTGCCAGGAGAGGATAGTATTGGGCTGTAAGATTGTGCTGTAAGAATGGATTTTAGTCAAAATGAGAAATCTTAATCTTTTTCATTGCATATCACCATAGGATCTGCAGGTTGAAAAGTAAATTATGTTATGCTGTTTTCCTTCAAGAATTAATTTCTTTACTGCCCAATGCTAGCCAGCTTTCCAGCATTCTCCAGTAGGGGGCAGCCACAGAGGCCTCCTCAAGGTAAGGCAATGTTTGCTCCCTTACCTTGGGGCTGCATTGTGGCTGCATCAGCACGGGAATGTTGGTTAGGATCAAGCTGTTAACTACTTCTGTATTGCCAATATATTTCTGTAACAGCAGGAGGGAACTGATATATGACAATGTTGTGGCCCAGTCCCTCCCTTTGGGGTAGAAGGTGGTCCCTTCATTCATAACCTGACAGAAGAAATATCTACGAATAACTTTGTCTTGCTCTAATTGATAAAAGCATGTTGCCAAACCTCTTCCGAAGACACACAAAAGCAAAATACCCTATTCCTGCTAAGAAGCCAACCAAAAGAGTAGTGCCAAACACCCTTGGTGCCCTCTTTTTGGCCACTCGAAATGCTGTTGGAAGGACTGCTGAAATTAATATGTTGTTGACATGTCCTAAAACCTTGTGAAATGCTTTTCTCTTCAGGACACGCTCATAATAGGCTTCCAGGTTAGGTCGCTTTCCATTCCCCCAGTTTCTCCTTGCCAAGCCAATGAACTTTAGCCGATGCAATGTGACAGCCAGAGAGACATCAGCCAAGCTGAAAAACTGGCCACAGAGCCAAGGTTGATGTCCATTTTCTAATTGGAAAAGAAGACACAAAGGGTTAGAGACCAATAAAATACAGTAGGATGTGAAAACACACACATGGACAGTGCAATCCTATCCAATTTACACCACCGGTGTAACCAGCGGTGCAGCAAAAACAGGAGGCCCCAGAACAGAAAGCGGATTGAAATCCCCTCCTAAGGGGGATTCAAAGGGGATTCAAATCTCCCCTCCCCTCCAAAGCCTCACACCCTGCCCTCCCCCACTGGTTACACCGGTGGTGTAAGTTGGATAGGATTGCACTAAGAGAGTCATGAATCTGTGACCATTTCCTATATTGTATTCAAGTAGTCTTTGGTCCAAGATTGTCTAACACTTAAAATAGGATTGTGATTTTCACAGCCCAGGTGGCCAGCTAGCAACAGTCTGTTAAACTGTTCTGACCCTTATTTCCCAAATTAAGTTTAGTTGGACCACAAAGAATTAGTTCTTGAAACATAAACAGCAAATCTGTGAATCAGGAGAAAGTAGTTTGTGCAACTAGCAAACATTGTAGTATCAGCAATGGGTATCTACAGGACTAGCCAATTAGCTATCTCAGGAGAATTCCCATATGAATGTACAAATCTGTCTGATATTGAGTGAGATCGTTGATCCATTCTAGCATCGTCTACCCTTGACTAGCATCACATCTGAATATGGATCTCAAGAAAGTTCTCCCAATGTATCATAGATCCAAATATAACTTTCTGCTGCTGGATGCCTGTGATGGCATTGCCTATCTCCAAATGTTGTCCAACTTCCACACCATCAGCCTGTCCTTCCTCTTCCTGCTTTTGACTAACTTTGCAGTACTTGAACTTAGATTTCTCTCCAGTTGAAACTGGCCTTTCTGATTCGTCACATTTCTTGTTACCAGATGGGAACTGGATACATTTACTAAAGCTTAACCTTGAAAGACCTTGAATGGACCATGCACAGCCCTTGAATCAGAACTGGCAGCCTCATGGCGACAGTCTTCTCTGGGTTCCACAACTCCTCCTGGATAGAAATAATTTCTGAACGAACTTACCAATAAAAAAGGAAACTACTACAACATAGCCAGGCTTCATTTCCCCTGGAACATGTGCCAGCTCAGTATTTGGCTCAGTACATCTTGCTCACTTATTCTCTCTGCTTATAACACTCTAAAACCTAGGTGAAGTGGACTATCCTGTGAAGCTTGGTTCTTTATATAGGTGGACTTTCTCTGGGACATCATTGGTATACTGTAGAGCAGCGGTTCTCAAACTGGTGGGTTGCGACCCATCTGCAGAACCGGATGCTGTCCCATGCCACCTTAACGGGATCATCGCCGCCCATAAAAAAAATTAAAATGTATTTTTTCACTTACTGGGGGCTCCTGGAACCTTCCGGAGGGTTCGGGGAGGCCCGCACTCCCCTCTGCAGGCCTCCTTGAGCTTTCGATCGCCGTGGAACAGCAATTACGGCCAGTTTCAGTTTTTGGACGAAAACCGGAAATGGTCGTAATCACCATTCCATGGTGATCTAAAACTCAAGGAGGCCCACAGAGGGGAGTGTGGGCCTCCCTGAACCATCCAGAGGACTTCAGGACCCCCAGTAAGTGAAAAAAATACATTTTTTCCCACCACCGGCAGTGATCCCCAGGATCGCTGCCACTGCTGTCCCCACCCCCACAAAGACTCATAGTTCTCCCTGCCTTGCACATTATCTGCTCATAATGCAGAACAACCTGGCAAATAGTACATCACCCATGATGACCAAACTTTTTAGTACTTTGCTTTAGCTATGCTCTAATCTAGAATTAAATATGAAGAAATCCTTACCTGGTGTTTCTTCATTTCTTCTTTGCAGTTCTGTCTCAACCTGATCCAAAACCTTTTCAAGCTCATCGAGTATTTTCTTTAAGTACTTCATGTTATCATGATCCATCAGTTTAGACTAAATAAAATATAAAGCAGCAGTAATTAGTATAACCACAAAAGCAGAATTATCCATAATCAATTCCCGTTAAAATGGAACTGTTGTCTAATACATATGACCCAATCCTAACCCTCGCCAGTCCATACAATGCAGCTGCACCAACAGAGCACACACTGCATGCTCTGGAGGGGCGACCAGACAGCCAGCGAGTGGTAAGTTAAAAAAAAAATCTATACTTACCTCCCAGTAGGCCACCGCGTTGCCTATGGGTCTCTGCAGACCCATGCCAGCTATTTTGCTGGCATAACTATGAAGAGAGGAAGAGGTGTGTTGGGCTGCAAAAAAAGGGGATAGCATCCCACCGCACACTGGTGCGACGGAATCCACCCTGAACCACCCCGAAACACCCCAAACCCTCGCCCCTCGCCCCTGAACCTCCCTGAACCGTCCACAGGTGTCTGATCACACACACACACACACACACACACACACACACACACACACACCACAATAGCATACAACAAGAGCTCTATCAGTGGCGCTGCATGCTATGGACTGGTGAGGGATAGGTTTGGGCTGTGAGTGACACATGACATCCTGTATTAACTAATATCATGTCCTATACAACCCAAGTATTCTTAGCCAACTTTTGAGCAATCAGACCCTTGACAGAGAAGTAATGTTTATGGGATTTCCAGCCATGTAAAGTTTTAAAATGAAGAAATAAAGAAATGTTCAACACAACCTTGCCTGTAGAAATTCTTCTTCAAATGTATCTGCCACACAGGTATGCAAACATTCTGAAAGTTTATCCAAGGGTATCTGCCACACAGGTATGCAAACGTCCTGAGAAGATTATCCAAGAGCAGGCAGGCAAAAAAAAAAAAAAAACACTTTAAATCTTGACGTTGAAACGCTTGACGTTTCTTCCCACACTCGGGATTTCCTCAGAAGCAAACAATGAGAACAACTCAGCAACAATGCTGGTAGATGATCATAACCTTTAGGAAAGAACACTGACTAAAATAAGACCAAAGCGTTAGAAAGCGCGGGAACTGCCAGATTAGTTAATTGAGAGCGGAAACGGCTGTTCCCGAAATGACCGGAGGTAACCCCTCTCCAGCGCTGACCGATGTTAACCTTTCTGTAGCGCAGCGTTGCTTGTAGGATTTGTTGAGAAGGGTTTTTTAAAAAATTTTTTTTTGCCTGCCTGCTCTTGGATAAACTTTCAGAATGTTTGCATACCTGTGTGGCAGATACATTTGAAGAAGAATTTCTACAGGCAAGGTTGTGTTGAACATTTCTTTATTTCTTCATTTTAAAACTTTACATTGCTGGAAATCCCATAAACATTACTTCTCTGTCAATTGTAACAAGCCATGAAAATTTGCATGTCACTTTAATCAGACCCTTCTATTCTTACTTTGAGACGTTTCTGTTTTGCTATGTATGCATCCTGCAAATCTGGGTGTTCTTCAGCAAGCTTCTTCAATTCAGATTCAGTGTTACCTATTTGGCCTGATAAAAGAGAAATAAGCTCACTAAAAGTTAAGGTTGATAAGCCAACATCAGAACTTGTATTTAAAACACTACAAGGAGCCCATGCAAACATGAAAGACTGATAATATACGAATGGTATGTACTACGAATTCTAGTCGTGGCATAAGCTGGAATCATAGAGTCCACTGCTAATTCAGGATGTAAAATGCAGCCATGTGTATACGCATCCATAGGCAAGGAATCCAAGAGCTCTCTGTAGTGCTGCACCCTTGGATAGTACATGCTTCCTTCCTCAGGCATCAGCTTGGGAGTTTTTTCTGAAAAACATGTATGCATGATTATTAAAAACATGGGGAAACAGAGTTGTGTATCCCATGTTCCCTTACCACTGCAATACTGTGATGGGAGGAATTATAGCTGCCCAACTGCACCCTGCCAAGCAGCTATGAGGGAATTGGGGGTAAGGAGATACAGTAGTAACCACCCATGTCAGACTTTGGCCATTATTCTTGCATTGTCTCTACCTGCAAAGGGGTTTCTAGCAGCCCCAGTTTTTTTGGTGCATGGCAAGAACCCAATCCAACTGCACAGTACATGTCTACTGAAGTATGTCAATTTTTTCAAGACATGGCAAATCATTTGGGCATGACACCTTGCGTGGCATGTGGCAAGGTGCTGTTTATGCACAGTATTTGCATTGACAAAAATTGCAGAAGCGATCTTCTTACCATTCACAAACGTCTCCTCAAGATAGTCAATGATCTGAGTGGCATCACAAATTATGCTGTCTCCATGAATGAGCACAGGGACTTCTCCAGATGCATTTAGTCGCATGAACCAAGGCTCATTATGTTCACTCAATGGAAGGCTTACATCATGCTCTTCACATTTCAGCTCCTTTTCAGCAATCACCAAACGCACCTGAAAAAGTGATAAGAACTTTCCTGTTGAAGTTTTGATTTGTTTGCAAGGAAAGCAGGAAATAAATTTGTATAATACAATAAAATTTACACCTCTCCAGTAAAAATAGTAAATTTCTCATTGATCCATAGACATAAAATAGAGACCTGCATGAAGGTCTTTCATGTGGAAGTGGGAGGCATAGATTCTATTTAAATGGTGCGGGGGGATTGTAACATTGACCAATTCTTTCATGTTTCTTAGCCTATTCTCCTTCCAACCCTTTCAAGGTTTTGTTTTTACTTCTGACTTATTCTGGAGTGGACCAAGACACAGATCCTTAGCAGTCCATACCTTACTTATAAAGCATTAATTGGTCCTTGTAATTTACCCCTGAGAACCTTCGCTGTACTTCTTGTTGTGAGCTTCTGGGTCCTGAGATGACAGGGGCAGAGCACACATTATAGCTGTCATGTGAAACTGCTTAAAAAAAAAAAAACATCTTCCAAAGATGAATGATCCAGTCATAATACACAGAACTACTTACCATCATCTCTTTACATCTCCACAGTCCGCACCCCTGGTGGATTCTGGCAGTGAAATAAGCACTCAGAACACAATGGTATATATTCATGGGGTAAATTACTCTACATGTTATCGCTGGGGTGTGGTGATCTTTTCCCACGGGTAGCCTATTTGGGCAGTGTATAGTTACTATGATGTATGCTGAGGTACACAGAAGAGTACAGGAGTTGTTTGCCTTGATTTCTGCCCTTTGCGACTTCTATAAAGAACCCAGTGTTTCATATGAAGACGCATGCAGATGTTTTTGTGTTTATGAGTGCACCTACGGTATTCTTGGGAACAGCCGATCACGTTCAAGTGGGCAACAGTCTATGACAATTTTAAGGGCTCCGAGGCCTGTTTAAGAAGCTTCCTGGCCTATGTATCCTCCCTCCCCTTCAATCCATTCTCCTCTTTCCTCTACAAATGCATGCATCTGCACTTAGCTGAAAGCCTGGTTCTTTCAAGCACAACAGTTGCACCTAAGGTGGGCGAAATGGGCCGAGGGAGCTGTCCAGGTACTGAAATCTGACACTCCTGGAAACTGGAAGTCCGACTCCCTGCTTACCTTTTGGGAACTGAAGGACTGTGTCCAGTGATAGAGGATCAGTTTGGAACTGGTTTTGGAATCCCCTTCAGCTGGAGGCATTTTGCCTGCAGCCTGGTCTTCCTTATCTTCTGCCATTTCACCCTTTCTCTCTGTTCAACTCACCACCCTGAGCCGCTGCTCATGAGATTTCGTTCTCTCGCTGTTACTGAGCCTGCTCTATGGACTGAGCATGCTCACTGTGGGCAGATGAAGCTGCTACCCTGATCATGCCCTCAGTCTCCCGTAAACGCTGGTCTGCAGAGAGATGGAGGAATTGTTGTCAGCATTGTCCTCAGAGTAACGTTTGAATCTAGGAAGATTTAGGAGAGGGATAGAGAGAAACTACAGAAATGAAAAACAGAAAGAGGCAGAGGGAAAGAAAGGGCCAAAACTACTTTAAGATCTTTCCTGGATCCTTTTTCTAATCTGCAAAACAGGAAAGCAGTCCATGTGATGTGATTATAAACCGAAACGTTTTAAATGCGAGGCAGCACAATCTTGACAACCCTTGAACGATTAAATAATTATTGTATGTTGACCAAAGATGTGAAGATTCGTTCACAAAAAGTCCTCCTTTTAAGAGGATTGGGGAAGGCTGTGCTTATCTACTTGCAAACTTAGTCCTCATGTCCCACTTCCACAAATGAAATTTGTGATGAAATGAAATTTGAAACACCTTCCATGCATTGTAATCAATCGGAATTGCACTCCATTGACCTTAATCTACTGTACATTACCTTTGTTCAATATCTGTCATATTTCTACATTTGATGGGTGTCTTTTGATGGGTGTCTAGGACAGGAGTGGCCAACCTTGCACCATTAGGTCTACAGTGTTCTTAAGAGTTGTGTAGAAGACAGAATCTTGGTATCTGCAAGTGCTGATGGTGCTGCTAAAGCAGCTGCACCTGCTGAAATGCCCTCACCTATACAACCATTTAAAGGGCCAGCATTCATGTTGAAAGGTTGGCCACCACTGGTCTAGGAAAACATGGATCACAAATAGTGTGATGGAAATTGCAAATAAGAATAAATGCTCTTTTTCAATCTAGAGTCCACAATCTAGAGTGTGTGTGTGTGTGTGTGTGTGTGTGTGTGTGTGTGTGTGTGTGTGTACATGTACTGGTGACTGGCAATATTTCATAGTACACGTTGTGCGCCATGAACAGGCTGTAAAGAGCACCAACCAATCCTTAAAGAATATTAAATGATGAATACTAGGTTGTAAGAAAGTAAAAATAATGACACACAGTATACACAAAGTAATTACAGGTAAGTAGAATGTCTTAGGTGAATAATTTGGGAGAAGTGCATAAATATCTAATGCAGTTATTTTGACAAGTCAAATTTGATAAACAACATTTATAAATATGTGACCAAAACAGATACCACTGGTGAATTTCAGGGTGGAATTCCAGAGGGAATATTCCTTAACAGTTTTATAATGGGAGTTTGTTGCAAATACACAAGCTCTACCCTAAGCTGAGGATTGTTACATTTGGAAAATTCTGTTCTAGAAGAGCAGTGGTGTGTAAGTCTGTTGCAACAGACATGTTAATCTGTTGCAGCGAAACCAAGAATAAGTCTTAAGGCACTTGAAAGACAAACATATTTATTGTGGTATGAACTTGCTTAAGGCAAGAGCATCTGATCAAGGAGGCGCATGCCACAATAAAGTGTGTCAGTCTTTAAGGTGCTGAAAAAGACTCTTCTTTTGTTTCTGAAAAAAAGTAATATATAAAGCACAAAAATTAGTGCTGTCCTTGTATCCATTCAATGGTTTATCCTTGAATGACCACAAGAGGTCCTCATAGCTTTAGAAATGTTGAGGAATACTTGAGTTCACAAAATCGGTTTCCTCCTGTGAAGTTCAGAATCAATATGTTTTTCACTTTTCTAAACCTAGTATTCTTTGTATTTTGCACTCAATAACACTATAACATTCTCAGTTGTCAGTGTCCACGTGCTCTTTCTTCCTCTCTTGTCATGCGCCTTTTTAAACATGATTTCCAATTTATGTGCAACAGAAAATGCTAACTAAAGCACTATACATTAAACAGTGTTATTTGATTAAAATGATGACAGTAAAGTTTAGTTAAGCACATAGGAAACCCCCCTTGTACTCAGTCAGACCATTGTCATGATTCAGCCAAGTCTATTAAAAGAAAGTGTTCCCTTCAAATAATAAAAGTGAAAACAATAACAATAACTATACATGCAAGTTTTCATGGCTTGTTATTATATTCAAAGACACAAAGTTTATGGGATTTCCAGCCATGAAATTTCAGCTCTTAAAATGAAGAAGTAAAGATTAATCCTACGCTGTCAGTTGAAATTCCTCAGTCCTACCGCGATGCAGAGCGATGCAGAGCGGGCAAACGGATTATCCAAAGCTGACAGGACGGTAAAAAAGTCTTGAAATCTTCCCACTTGACATTTCTCCCCAGTCAATTGGGGTTTCTTCAGAAGCAAAAGAGACTCAGCCACAGGCTGAGAGATGTCCATGACCTTGTCTTGCATTCACTCAGTTCAAATAGGGTTCATACATAGGGAATACTAAAAGACCTATCAAAACTAGGGTACAAGAACATTTGCGAGCTGTAAAAAATGGCCAGGAAGAGAAATCAGCTGTAGCTGCTCACGTTAAATCAACAGGACACCAGATTGACTTTCAAAGAACTCGATCTTTATTTAGCGAACCAAGAAACAGACAGCGCTTGAATCTGGAAGCGATCTCAATAGCCCAACGACAGCCCAAATTTCTTTTTAATCGTCAACAAGAATTGTCTTATGTCAATGAAATATGGTTGCCTTCATTGAACAAATCCTTTAAACAGTGGAACGAACAGGGAAAGCGAAGCGCGGAGGAGAGGTCATTCCCGGTCATCGAGGAACTGACAGCTTCCGCATTCAATTAAACAATCAGCGGTTTCCCGCGCTTCTAACGTTTGCCCCTATTTGAACTGAGTGAATGCAAGACAAGGTCATGGACATCTCTCAGCCTGTGGCTGAGTCTCTTTTGCCTCTGAAGAAACCCCAATTGACTGGGGAGAAACGTCAAGCGGGAAGATTTCAAGACTTTTTTACCGTCCTGTCAGCTTTGGATAATCTGTTTGCCCGCTCTGCATCGCTCTGCATCGCGGTAGGACTGAGGAATTTCAACTGACAGCGTAAGATTAATCTTTACTTCTTCATTTTAAGAGCTGAAATTACATGGCTGGAAATCCCATAAACTTTGTGTCTTTGAAAATAACAATAACAATAACAATAACAATAACAATAACAATAACAATAACAATAACAATAGCAATAGCAATAGCAATAACAATAACAATAACAATAACAATAACAATTATTATTATTATTATTATTATTATTATTATTATTATTATTATTATTATTATTAACAACACAGCATTTAAATAGCAAAACAAAGCCAGGGCACAAAATAAAATAAAATGGTAATTTTGCCAGCATTAAATTTTGCACCCATTATGTGACTTATGGTGCAATCCTATGCATGTCTCTTCAGAAGCCCCATGGAGTATCAACCCAAGGGTATAGAAGACTGCAGCCTAAGCAAAGTAGCATAAATCTCCACTTTAAATGTTTGAGTCCTGTCTTCCTGTTAGTAGTCCTAAATATACTTAATAGTAAAATCCATTGGCTGCATGTCTTTTAAGAGCAGGGCCAGGCAAATAGCATGGGATTTTTCCAAGCTCTCCTCTTACTCACTTGCTTTGTAATCTGTGCAAGTCACATAAGGTCTTGTTATGTCAGCAATGTGAGGTGGTATGTAAAACTGAAACAACTTACTCACAGATCTTTTGCCTCTGTGGATTCAGGCTTGGATCTGGTTACTTAGTGCAAGACTTTGGGGGCAGGAAGAAGGGTTGCTATACTTTATTTCAATTCAAAAAGCAGGAATTTTAATATTCAAAGGCTTATAATAAATCATATTAATAATAATTTAATTGTATTTTTCCATATACACAATGTTTTTCTTTTCCATTCTTTTTTCAAAAGCTACTCAATAGGGTGGCAGTGGGTTGCTTGAAGTTGCCATTATCTTTGAGATGTATTGAGGAACAAAACAGTATGATCCTGTGCATGTTTACTCAAAGTTAAGTTCTACCAAGTTCAACATAGCTTAGGCCCCAATTCTATTGAGGCCTTGCATTTGTCAGCGCAAGGTCCCTTATGGCGGTACAAAAGCCAGGCTACCACTGTACACTTCCAGGCCATTGCCACAAATAGGCAGCGGCACAATGTGCGCAGCAGTGGCTCCAGAGGCATCTGTCAGTGCCAGTAAGCTGGCAGAGAAGGCACGACACGTGCAGGGAAGGGAAAGGCAGGGGGAGTTTTGGGGAGGATTGGGGAGGACAGGGTGGAGAGCGGGAGGACAGGTGGATCTTGGCAGCACCAGCATCTGCCAGATCTTACCCCCTCATCCCCAAGCCGCCCCACCCCTTTTCTCTCCCCAGATGTATGCCAGCAAAATGGCTGACGTAGGTCCACAGAGACCCAAGGTGATCATGCAGCCTACTGGGGAGGGGGGTGTTAGTAAAAAGTATTTTATCATTGGACGCAGCGCAGGCTCTGCCAGCACGGTTGTATTGGCACCAATGGTGGGGGATAGGATTGGGCAGTGGGCTGTGCTCCTGTGTACACTTAGCTGAGAGTAAGTCCCATTAAACTCAGTGGGGTGTATATCTGAGTAGACATGCATAGAATTGCACTTTCATTTCTTAAAGCACATTTGGGATTGCAGCCTAAGGTAACTGAATGGATACTCTGTTTTAAGATAGTATGGCTGTGATACAAGGAGAAAATAATATGAGAGAGCATGCTGATTTTCAAATAAAATTTCCTATTGATGAACTGGATAAATATTCTCACCTTTTAAAGTGCAAGAACAAAATGAATATTTGCCAACTCTGGTGAAATTCAGCTTAAAATTATGACCGACCTGAAGAAAGGATTCACCCTGCCTTTGTTTGACTCAAGATGTAGGTTTGTGATGAAATTAACAGAGCATGTTACAATTTTGGACAACAGTAGATTCAGGCTTGGAAAAGCCGGCTATTATGCCTCTTAAGATCCACAGCAAAAATGCTGGGATGACTTTTCCTAGTAATAGAGCATCCTTGGAGAACAAAGCTCCTTATATATAGCTCTCTTTTCTGGTATTTCATAAGGCAAAAGGCTACAGTGTTTGGGGCTCTTCAGTCTAGAAAAAAGGCAGTTGCGGGGGGACATGATTGAGACGTATAAAATTACGCATGGGATGGAGAGAGTGGATCTAGTGAAGCGTGAACTAGTGGATGAAGTGAGAGTAGTGAAGCGAGAGTGGATGAAGCGTGAACTAGTGCTTCCACAGTGATATCTATTTGGGAAGTATCCTGCTCCAGGTGTGGTGGTTGGCCAGTCTAGCTGGAGCAGAGGCTCCCAGAAATGAGATAACTGATTGCATGTCAAGACCTTAGACAACTAGATGCTGGTATCTGAACAGCTCAGATGTTACCCCAACATAGGCTTACCAGATCGCTCTGATGCCCTCCCCCCGCCCCGCCCCTTAAGGGCAAGACGGAGCGTCCCGGTCAGCGATCTGGTAAGCCTACCCCAACAAATATCTGGTGCTCACTGAGGAGCTATATATTATATACAGTTCCAGCTACTTAAAGTGGTCAGCTCCACCCTTTCCTCAAATAAGAACATAAGAACATAAGAAGAGCCTTGCTGGATCAGACCAAAGGCCCATCTAGTCCAGTTTCCTGTATCTCACAGAGGGCCCACCAGATGCCTCAAGGAGTACACAGCCAACAAGATAACCTGTTTCCTGTTGTCACTCCCTTGCAACTGGCACAGAAAAAAACAAACTACTTCTAAAGCCAGGAGGTTGCTTATGGCTTGTAACCTGTGATGGTTTTTTCCTCCATGAATCTATCCAACCCCCTTTTAAAGGCATCCAGGCCAGGTGCCATCACCACATCCTGTGGCAAGGAGTTCCACAGATGAATTACATGCTGGGTAAAGAAATGTTTTCTTTTGTCCGTTCTAACTCTCCCTCCACTCAATTTTAGTGCATGTCCCCTGGTTCTGGTGTTGTGTGAGAGGGAGAAGAATTTCCCTCTATCCACTCTCTCCATCCCATGCGTAATTTTATATGTCTTAATCATGTCCCCCCTCAACCTCCTTTTTTCTAGACTGAAGAGCCCCAAACGCTGTAGCCTTTCTCATAAGGGAGATGCCCCAGCCCACTAATCATTTTGGCCACTCTCTTCTGCACCTTTTCCAGTTCCACAACATCCTTTTTGAGGTGTGGTGACCAGAACTGGACACAATACTCCAGATGTGGCCTTACCATCGATTTGTACAAAGGCATAATGATATTGGCCGTTTTATTCTCAATCCCTTTTTTAATGATTCCAAGCATGGAATTGGCCTTCTTCACAGCCGCCGCACACTGGGTCGACACTTTCATCGATCTTTCCACCAGCACCCCAAGATCTCTCTCCTGATCCGTCACAGACAGCTCAGAACCCATTAGCATGTATGTGAAATTTTGGTTTCTTGCCCCAATGTGCATCACTTTACACTTACTTACATTGAAGCGCATCTGCCATTTTGCTGCCCATTCTCCCAGCTTGGAGAGATCCTTCTGGAGCTCTTCACAATCCCTGCTGGTCTTCACCACCCGGAAAAGTTTAGTGTCATCCGCAAACTTGGCCACCTCGCTGCTTATCCCCAACTCCAGGTCATTTATGAACAAGTTGAAAAGCACTGGTCCCAAGACCGATCCTTGGGGCACACCGATTTTCACCTCTCGCCATTGTGAAAATTGCCCATTGATTCCCACTCGCTGTTTCCTGGTCTTCAACCAGTTCCTAATCCACGAGACAACTGCCTTATAGTTGAATTGGAAAAGGTGCCGAAAAGAGCGACCAGAATGATTCGTGGGCTTGAGCACCTCCCTTATGAGGAAAGGCTACAGCATTTGGGGCTTTTCAGTCTAGAAAAAAGGCACCTGAGGGGGGACATGATTGAGATGTATAAAATTATGCATGGGATGGAGAGAGTGGATAGAGGGAAATTCTTCTCCCTCTCGCACAACACCAGAACCAGGGGACATGCACTAAAATTGAGTGGAGGGAGAGTTAGAAGAGACAAAAGAAAATATTTCTTTACCCACCGTGTAATTCATCTGTGGAACTCCTTGCCACAGGATGTGGTGATGGCATCTGGCCTAGATGCCTTTAAAAGGGGTTTGGACAGATTCATGGAGGAAAAGAAGACCATCACAGGTTACAAGCCATAAGCAACCTCCTGGCTTTGGAAGTAGGTTTTCTCTGTGCCAGGTGCAAGAGAGTGACAGCAGGAAACAGGATTTATCTTGTTGGCTGTGTGCTCCCGGAGGCATCTGGTGGGGCCACTGTGTGATACAGGAAACTGGACTAGATGGGCCTTTGGCCTGATCCAGCAGAGCTCTTCTTATGTTCTTATGTTGAGGTCAGTTTTAGTGACAATTTGCATATCTGTGTTGGAAGATTAACGCTTTCACATTTGAATTTTTCAAAAATTCTTGGGTATACAAATCCAGACTCAGTGACTTGGTGATAATGTGTCAATTAGCCCTAGAGCATCATACCTTGTTATCTCTATTTGATTTACAGCACAATCCTAAGTGCTGTCTGTCTACTCAGAAATAGGTCCAGTTGTGTTCATTGGGGCTTACTCTCTCAGGAAAGTGTGTGATTGCAGCGTAGTTTTTTAGACATTACTATCCCCCTGGAAAAAATGGTTCAGAAGTGGATATCTGTTCAATGTCTTCCCAAGGGAAGGCTAAGACCCCATCTACATATTACACAGAGAGAGGTGGTAAGCTGAGTTGCAGAATTCTAGACTGCTCCATTTCAGACTGTGGGCAGTGAGACCATTTTTTTATCCTCCTTCTTGCAAAACGTATCCTTCATATATAGTAAACCAGGGGTGGGGAACCGGCGGCACGCGGGCCGGATCCGGCCCCCGGAGCGATCCGGTCCGGCCCGCGCGAGACCGGACCCGAATCAATCAGGTCCGGCCCGCGCGAGCAGACCGGAGGCTCCGCCAGCCCTGCCGGCCCCCCGCGCGCTCTCCTCGGCGCGACTCCTTTGAATTCGGCTGCTTCTGCTGCTCATGCGCAGAAGCAGCCGAATTCAAAAGGAGGCGCGGGAGGAGCGCGCGCGAGGTTGGCGGCTGCGGCTGCTGAAAAAGGTAAGGAGGAGAGCAGGGAAAAAAAGGAAAAAGGGGGAGAGCGGGGGCAAGGAAAGCAGGGGGTGGTGTGTGCGCGCGCCCCGGCGCGCGCACGCTTTGCGCGCGCGTGCGCACCAGGGTACCCATTTGCAATGGAGGGCCACACGGCCGGCGGGACATTTTCCCCATGGGAAAATGGCCCTCCATTGCAAAAAGGTTCCCCACTCCTGTAGTAAACCATCAAATCCGGAAGCGATCTGTATTAAACCATTTTTCCAATGCACCCATTTAATACTGTACTTGCAGTGAGATGGTTTTTTGCATGGGGAAACATTCAAAAAACATGACCCTGCACCTGAAATGGAAAAGTCCAGAATTCCACCACCAAGCTTATTGCCTCACTTTGCATAATGTGTAGATTGAGTCTTATCACAAAGAATCCATTCAGTTTCAGCTAGCTTCTCTGCTATCTCCCTATCCTCTTTCAATAATCTTTTCACACCTTTGTTATCAAAGAGTCTGACTGCCTCTCTGGCTGGTTTCCTACTTCTGATGTATTTCTTATTGCTCTTCTTATTGCCAGAGGCCTCGGTGCATTTATATCAAAGAGCAGCACAGAAACGGAAAGGTTTTGCTGTTTCTTTTTAAAACTTCCTCTTTTATTGAGTTGTTCTTGAAGAAGACAAAAAAAAAGTGTAACTTGCTATTTCTGTTAGAGCAGGGCAAACTAACCCTAGCCCCAGTCTGGTCCCAGGGGAAAGAGACAAGAGGGGTTGGGCAGGGAATCCTTCCCCAGCAGAGTGGGTACTTTTGATCCTGCTTTTAGGGAGCACATGCAACAAAATAAACAGGCTTTATTGAATACAAACCTCAGCACAAAAAGTAACAGCAAGCTAAGAATTTAATAAGACTTATTTAATAACGTTTCTCTAGCCATTCACACATGCACAGAGGCGTCACTGGAGGGGGGCTGTACTGTAAGTTCCGCACCGTTCCACTCCCCGTGGCCCCACCCCTCGCCGTCAGAGCCATTCTGTGCGGCGAAGGCAATGGGCAGGGAGTCTCCTGCCTGTTGCCTTCGCCGCAGCGGCTGCACGGAATGGCTCCGGCGGCGAGGACACCTCGTACCGGATAGTAAACGGGAAGTGGAATGGTGTGGAACTTATAGTACCTACCGCCCCCCCCTCCAGCTATGCCTCTGCACATGCATACTCACGGGGCTAACAAGTCATTGTGCATGTGATGATTTTGCTGTCCCACAGCAGGAGGGAGCCAGCTCCTTGGGATCTCTGCTAGCTTCCTTCGGTACCTTGTCTTTTCAACCTCTGGGTGATGCCTTTTGCTGTAATTGCCTCTCATTGGCTTCTTCTCTGGATGCGTCATATTGATCTTCTAGGAAGGGTTCTTCTGGATTGGTCCAAAGCTGTTTTTTTGTTTTGTTTTTTTTACAAATGTACACATTTGAATAGCCTTTGTGCTTAAATGTTAATTTAATTTATAGCCAGTCCACGATTGGAGAGTCAGCAGGGAACCCAATACAATGCAGTGTGCCCGAAACATCTCACTACTGACAAAAGAAAAAGGGGGGAAGGCTCACTGGGCATGGGGGGGGGGGAAGGACCTAGATAGGAAAGCAAACATGTCTAATATCACACCTGTTTTGATCCTAAGAATGACCTACAGTTCAAGTAGGATAACATTTTTTCTATCCTCACTACAATATTGTGAAATAGGCCATTAACAGTGCAATCCTATTGGTGTCATACAACACTGGAACAAGTGTTCCACTAGCATACGGTGTCCTCTGGCTGTCACAAAAGGCAACACACCAGAGTGCATGGGCTGGCTGCTGCTGCAAGCTGCAGGCAGCTGACTCCACGTGCCAGCGGACTCCAGACTCTGGCACCTACGGACTCGTAGGGGGTGGGAAGGAGGCAGGGTGTGAGCAGAACGGGGCGGCGATGGGAGGTGGGGAGGAGGGCAGATCAGGAATGGGAATGGGGCGGGTTTGGCGGCAACAGCTTCTGCCAAATCTAAACCCCCTTTCTGGCCTCAATTCCCCTTCACAAATCCACACAGACTTGCACCAGCTATGGAGCTGGCGCAGGTCCAAATAGATCCAGCAGCCCAGCAGGGGCTTACCCCAAGGTAAGGGCACAAATGCTCCTTTACCCCGAGGAGGCATCCGGACGCCAAAACTCCCCAGCAGGATACAGCAGGTGCTGAGTTGGTGCTGCTGCATCGTCACGTGGGGAGTTAGTTAGGATTGAGCTGCTCATCTACATGACATAAGCCAAGGGTTAGAACGTTGTCTAGGGTGCAATCCTATACACACTTACCTGGGAGTAGGTCTCATTGAACTCCATGGAATTTATTTCTGAGTAGACATACCTATCAGCCACTCAATTGGTCTGCGACTGGGCAAGGATTTGAGCCTGTATCTAAATCCAACAAGCTATTCACTGGTCTAACTTCTTCTCTAAGGAAAGTACTCCACATAAAAATGTCAGATTCTTAGAATTCATAGTCTTCTCCATATATCCCAAAGTCAGAGTAAATATATAAACAACTATTTTACTTAAATTTCTGATTATCCAAAGCTTTGTTTAATACCCCTCGGTGTCACCATTCTGTATACTGTAGATTCCATTTTGGTTAAATCCAGTAGATGGTGGGAGAAAGGTTGGATTAAATATTCTAATTAAAAAAGCAGTGAAGTGTAAGAAATTATTATAGAGTGGCTTTTTTTGGGGGGGGGGGGGATTTGGGGTCTACAGATATTTTCCAGTCAGCTGAAAAACATAGCCACAAATACATGTGGATGCAGGGTTAATAAAGTGCTGTATCATTTGAAGGGATATTTTAATGGGAAAGAGGAATGGAACACAGAAAGTCAGAAATGTCCTTGCCTTGTTTTGTGTATGGTTGGTACCCCCACTGTGGGCATTATTATTACTGTATATAACACCAAAGAAAGTACCAGAGCAAAAATCCCTTTTAAGTCTTCCCATTTGCATTATGCAAGGAGTTGCATGCTTCCGTCAGTGCCTTAAATAACACCGAGCTCCCATGCAGAACACGCTCCGTATCCTGAAACACTGAGTCAGCTGCTGTTTGAATATATGGCCCAGGGAGTCTACCACACACCCTCTTCTCTTTTTGCTTGATGTCAGCTTGATCGGGACAGGAATAAAGTCTCTCTTAACCACAGCTACATTTGCAAATGTTTTATCAAAGCCTTTGAATGCCTGGCAGCCAATGGCCCCGCTGGGTCCTGGGAATGTGATCTGGGTCTCTGAGTGAAGGAGCAGCATGACCATATTTATGGCTGCTGCTATTCTGGGAGCAGCATGATGCCTCCACTTTCCTTGGCACCAGCAGCACACGGCCTGTCCCTTCGTCTTTCAACACTCACTGCTCGCAAGAGAGGATGAACTGAAACATACAGTTTACAAGGGAAACGGCTTGCATGCATCAGACTTCAGTTTAACAAATATCCTCCCAACCATATGCAAAAATAGGTTCTCCCTTGGATCCTGTAACAATGCCTGGTGGCAGCTGAAATACCTTTCTGATATTTAGATATTATATGCCTACAACTTTCTCAGCCGGTTCTTTCATTACAAAATGCAGCTAATCTCAAGTGTTAGGTCACATGGGTTCAAGGCTGTGTTGGGTTATCATCACCTACCATATCTTGGCTGGCGGTCATATTTAGCAGACTGTATAAAGTAAGCACCAGCATGCTAGTTACACACATAATGCAGACTCTCTCAAAGGTGGTTCAAACATTGCAAAAAGCCTAAAGCCGGAGCTACACTGTCCACGTTCGCATTACGTTTGCGTTCCGTGTGCATCTGGTGTCCCGCCCCCAGGTCAAACAACGGCTCTGATTGGCCGGACGTAGCGCGGACGCAGCAAAAGTTGAGTCCAGCGCGACTTTTGCTGCATCCGCGCTACGTCCGGCCAATCAGAGCCCACCAATACAGAACAGAATACAGAACAGAACAGTGTAGCCAATACACAAGGGAAAAAACCAAGGGTGAAATATAAGATCCTTCAAGATGCAAGGGAGAGAGGAGGATTGGGATTACCGGATTTGAAAGTATATTATGCAGCATGTTGTTTTGTGTGGTTGAAAGACTGGGTGTATTTACAAAATAGAAGATTATTGGAGTTAGAAGGCTCTGACTTGAGATTTGGTTGGCATGGGTATTTGTGGTATGATAAAGTGAAAGCGAATTTAGAATTTAAAAATAATTATGTTAGACATGCATTATGGAGAATTTGGAATAGATATAAAATGAGGTTTTATGAGAAAATACCATTATGGGTTGCACCATATGAAGCGCATTTTGGTGGAAGTAGCGTGCCAAAAGAGAAAGGACTACTATACAGAAATTTATTGAATTTTTCACAAGGAGATTGTACAATGAAGTCAAGAGAAAAATTAATGGAAGAAGACTTTAATTGCCAATGGTTTGTATATGCTCAAATTTTGGAGAGATTTAAAGTGGACAAGAAGGCATATGGATTTGTAGAAGAAGAATCAATATTGGAGGTACAATTAAAATCTGAAGACCAGGTAATCTCAAAAATGTATAAATTGCTTTTGAAGTTTGAGACAGAAGAAGAACAGGTTAAAGAATGTACGATTCATTGGGCGAAAAATGTAGGTCATGTTATTTTAATGGACCAATGGGAACAACTATGGTTAAAAAAGTTGAAATTTACGTTAAATGTTAATATTAAAGAAAATATGTATAAAATGAAGTATAGATGGTATATAACCCCAAGCAAATTAACAAAAATGTATGAGAAGGTGACAAATAGATGTTGGAAATGTAAAAACCAAGAAGGAACTTTTTACCATATGTGGTGGACATGCCCCCAAGCAAAGAAGTATTGGACTCAGATTTATAAACAGATTGAGTTGATTTTAAAGATTAAGGTTCAAATGAAACCGGAAACCTTTTTGTTGAGTATGTGGGATGATCATGTAGGCGAAAAATTTCAAACTTTGTTTTTATATATGATAGCTGCGGCAAGAATTTTATATGCACAATATTGGAAGAATTCGGAGATACCTTCGCTGGAAGATTGGTGGCTGAAAGTTTTGGATTATGCTGAAATGGATAAACTTACAATTTTAATTAAGGAAAAGTCAGTTAACCTTTTCGTGAATAATTGGAAACCATTTATCGATTTTGTAAGAGAGAGAGAGAGAGGAATGATGTGATGATATGCGGATTTAATGAATAGAATGTGGGTGTTATTTTGGCTAAGTTGGAAATTATATATAGAAAATAGTGAATAGTATGCTAGTAGGATGTATTGCTTTGTGCTTGCTATAATTTTATGAAATATGTATTGTTTTTATGTTAATATATCAATAAAATATAAATATACACTTCAAAAAAAGAACAGTGTAGCCAATACAGAACAGTGTAGCTCCGGCTTTATGTGGATGGCACTTCTGTGTAGGAATCAGCATGCAACCCATGTGAAGATTATCCCTTGTAAGGGCCATATGCCCATCCATTTTGCTGCATGTACAGGCAGGCACTGAAGTTGCAGTTGGCTGTAGCTTCTGTACACAGGTGTGTGATTGCCATGCTATGCTCTTTGGGGAAGATGCATATTACATTTCACATGGAAATGTTGTCAATGTAAAGATTTCACAATATACCCTTGATTTAATGGACTAATAGGGCAGGGGGGAGTGTCTGTTAATGCTGAAAGTTTTTAAAATCCAAATACATTTATGACAATGCACAAAATATATATGACTAGCTTTACAGAAGCAGACAATGTCTGTTGTTTCCAACATCTGTTTAATTGAGATCTGTTAAATCAAGGGCTTACTGTATTTAAAGCATGTAGTAAACTCTGGACTGGCTTATATTTTTCTGCAAGCATTTTTCTGACCAAAACATTTTGCTGTAATATCCAATTATTCACAAAAGCTTTTTTTAACATGTAAGTTGTTTTTAAAGCCTACCTAAAGAGCAATGAGAACAAATAATAGAAAGAGGCTCTCTGATATGTGCGAGGTGCTGCTCTCAGTTCCTCTCTATGAGTAAGGAGAGGCAGCCCCATGGAGAATAGAAAGAATAGGACTTCCTTTGAAAGTGCATCAGCTTTGCAGATTGAAAGTCAGCAGTGTACTGCTTAATGCCAGTTATTGAATATTAAACTCCGTTGCCCCGACCCAAGCAAACAGACTTACAGTGTAATCCTCCCTAACTTTAGAGCAGCTGAGCACGTGCTCCACCGTTCTAAAGTGTTGCAAACGTGCCATAAAGCACATTTGCGATGACTTGGGTGTAAACAGTGCTGGTGCGGAGGCCGACACCGCTCACACCCCTGGCGGCCCAGATCTGCACCTGTTGGCCCAGGTAAGGCCTAGGCTGCTCTGTGCAGGGGCGGGACCAGGCGGGGTGGGTCAGTGAGGAAGGGGGGCAATTGGCTGGCCCAGGCTCGGAGGGGGTGGGGATATCGGCAGCATGCTTCGTCGATATCCAAAGCCCCTTCCCAGCCCGATTCGGCCTTACACGGCCTCCCTGGATATACGTCCGTTTCAGAGCTGGCATACATCCAATGAGGCCCATAGGCCCTGGGCTTGCCTGCACCCGGGGAAGGGGACGAACATCCCCTTCTCCCGATGTGCTCCCAGGCTGCCCCGGGGCAGCCCAGCCATAGGATACAGCGGCCAGCCCTTTAGGCCGGCCATGTATCCTTACACAGGATTGCGCTGTATAGTTCCCTTGGTTGTGGTAACAGTTACTTGTGAGTAAGTCTAAGACAGGGCCTCTGATGAAACTCACTACATGTAGCTTGTTTTTGACAATCACACTCCAGTTTGCAGAGGCCACATACTGTAAAAACTGAGTCTCTGTTAATTGCAAATCAGATTCTCCAGATTTATAACAACCTTGCTTCTAATTTAATTAACTACTGAACACTGTTGTTTTCTCAGATCGCCAAAGGCTTCTGAAATGTATAGAGAACCAGTAAGAAATCATGCTTGCTCAAAATTATCACATTTAGGGCACAGTCCAAACCTACTTAGGCCGCCGATGTAACCAGCGGCCCAGCGAAAACGGGAGGCCCCAGAATGGAAAGGGGATTCAAATCCCCTTTGAATTCCCCTTTTGGAGGGGATTTGAATCCCCTTTCCGTTCTGGGGCCTCCCGTTTTTGCTGGGCCGCTGGTTACAACGGCGGCCTAAGTAGGTTTGGATTGCGCCCTTAGGCCCCAATTCTATTCCTTGTGCTGCCCAAACTATTTTTCCAGCAGTGCAAGGTCCTTTATGGCTGTTGCAAAAGGTGACATGCCATTTTGTGCAGCTGGGCCACTGCTGCGGTGAGCAGCTACACACCAATGGCTTCACAACAACCCCGGAATGGGCTGGAACAGGGCAGGGAGGGAATGGATCGAGGCTGTGAAGGGGGCGGTATCAGCAACAGCGGCACCACCGATATTCTATCCTCCTTCCTGGGTCCACTCAGACTTGTGCCAAATCGCTGGTGTAGGCCCAAGTAGACCCAACAGGGCAGTGAGGCCTCTCTCCCCTCCCTCCCCCAGGCGAGGGAACAAATGTTCCCTTACCTGGAGATTTCTGGGACAGTCTCCGCGCAAGATGCAGCACGCGCTCCAGTGGCACAGATGCATTGGTAGGGAGGGATTTAGGTAGGATTGGGATGTTAGTAATTTTCTTTTATATTTATTTATTTATTATTTATTTTAAAAATTTATACCCCGCCTTTTCCTATGCCAAGGCAAATGCACAAGGCGGCTTACAACAAGTTAAAATACATAATTTAAAAACAATACATAAAGTAAATTAAAAAACAATAAAATCCACTGGGGGGTGACAATGTAGAGCAGAACAACAAGGCAGAACATACTGAGGCACTGGGGGCAGACAACAACCCATCACCCAAACGCAAGACGAAACAAACGTTTTGAGCACCCGCCGAAAAGTCATGAGGGAGGGGGTTGTTCTCAAATCCCCTGGCAAGGAGTTCCACAATTGTGGCGCCACAGCAGAGAAGGCTCGCCCACGAGCTGCCATTCCCCTAACTTGAAACAGAGGTGGCACTTGCAAGAGAGCCCCCTCAGATGACCTAAGAGAGCGGGCTGGAATGTATGGGAGAAGGCGGTCCCTCAGATATCCTGGACCCAAACCGTTGTGCGTAGCAAACAGCACAACAACTCTTCCTCCAGCAGTCAGGAACAAAACTGCTGAGGAAGGTAAAGGTAAAGGTATCCCTTGACAATTAAGTCCAGTCGTGTCCGACTCTAGGGAGCGGTGCTCATCTCCGTTTCAAAGCCGAAGAGCCAGCGTTGTCCGAAGATGTTTCCATGGTCATGTGGCCGGCATGACTCAACACCGAGGCGCATGGAACACTGTTACCGTCCCGCTAACGCGGTACCTCTTAATCTACTTGCAATTTCTTGCTTTCGAACTGCTAGGTTGGCAGGAGCCGTCGCACGGATTCGAACTGCCGACCTTTCGATCGACAGCTCATGGTTCAGTGGTTTAACCCACTGCGCCACCCGCTGAGGAAGAGGTACCATCAAATGAACCCAGAGAAAGTGAAGGGTATATACCAATTAATGGCCATGTGTGTAGGTGAATGAGAGCTGAACTAAACAGCAAAGAAAACCCCTCATCTTACTTGGAAATTCCTCTATGGAAAATATATAGGAATAACAGTGTAATCCTGCGTAAATTTAGGGCGGAGGAGCACATGCTACGCTGGCCTAAAGCATCACAAACGTGACATAAAGCATGTTTGTGATGACTCGGGTGTAAGAAGCGCCGGTGCAGAGGCCGCAGAACTCACCCGACTCCGGCCGCCACAGGTAACTCCCGCGTTGGTTGGTAGAAGGGTGGGCAGGGGTGGCGAGGGAGAGGGGCCATTGGGAGAGGGGACATCCCCTTCTCCTGAGGTGCGGCCTAGCAGCCTCGGGGCAACCCACAATGGGCTTAGGATACAGCGGCCGGCTCTTTAGGCTGGCCACTTAAATTTATACAGGATTGCACCATAAGTCACAGGAGTAGCATAGGTACAATGGATTTGTCCTTTCTATGGTACAAGGAGCTTTGGATCCCTTGGTTTGACACAATGTCAATGCATCCTCAATTTGCCATAATAAATGTGAATTTTAAAAGCTTTCCCCCACTTCCTTAGAGGGAATATTTTCAACCTATAGCTGTAAAACAGTTTGTATTCGGCAGCCCCTACACACACCATATTTCTAGATCAGAAAGCAGATTCTTTCAGCCATTTGAAGTAGGAAATAAACACTGAAACAGATTGGTTGCCAGTACATTTCTGTGAACCTTAAGGCAGCGGCATGTATTCTCTCTTAATTTACTGCATATCAATGCTTTCCACTGTGATTAGGATTTTTCTCTTTTGGTTAGGATCTGCACTTCAGGCTAAGCTTCTCTGATTAAATAAAACTGGATCTTCACAAAACCCAATTTTAAAACAATGACTAATCTGCATGAGAGAAATGTGGCAAATCCATATATTTTTTTATTTTTGTGAAAGAAAAAAGTTCCAGTAATTCATGTGGGGAACAATTGCTAGAATGAAGAACAGCATGCTATCTATATGTGCTACTGTCAATTACCGGCAGAGTCAATTTTGCCATGTTTTAAGACCCTTGGGTCAATAACATTTTTAGAATAGGCCCTGTCACTAAGGCATGGGTCACCATGGTCTGTCCAAACAATTCAGGTATGGTTGTAGGTGTCAGATCAGCCTCACCTCCCACAGGTGCCACCTGGGAATACAGAAGCAGCTACGCATCCAGGAAACCCCCCAGACTGTGGACTGCTCCTTCCAGAGGTGTAGGAATGGAGGGGCGGGGGTGGCGGTCTGACCCTGGCAGCAGGGCCTGGGGGCAGCAATCACCCCACGGCGGCAGTTGCACGGCAACCGCCGTGGCTGTGCAGCAACCGCGGCGGCATTCGCACCGCTTTTTTTCAATTTCTTCAGCCTTCGGAGACTTCTGAAGGCCTCTGGAGGCTTCCAGCAGGGCCTGGGGGGCAGCAGAGGGGCAGCATTCACCCTGCAGCGCCGATTGCGGTGGCAGCGTTTACACCGCTCGCGCCGCTTTTTTCTGGATTTCTTTGGCCTCCAGAGGCTTCTGAAGGCCTCTGGAGGCTTCCGGCGAGCGGGGAATGTGCTGCCTGCCTGCCCACCCAGCTCCTAGGGTATGATTTCGGCCTCTCAGAGGCCGATGACGTCACCTGGCAGGGGTGGGACTTCCGGGTGACATCACCCCTGGGGGGCATGGTTTCCTAGGGGGCGGCAAATTTGTCTGCGCCCCCAGTAGGGGGCCGCTTTCCTACACCACTGGCTCCTTCAGAGGGGCAGAAACCCCATTCAGAGCAGGATGATAGTCCAATGCCTGCATCATCACCAGGAGAACCACTGTCTTACCAGGATTTAATTTCAGCTTGTTCAGCCACATCCAGCTCCCATCTGCCTCCAGGCAGCAACCCAGGACCTTCAGCGCAATCCTATCCTGCTCCTCCATTCGTGCAGCGAGAACTGGAGGCCCTGGATGGGAAAGGGGATCCAAATCCCCTCTAAAGAGGGAATCAAAGGAGATTTAAACTTTCCCCTCCAAAGACTCCCGTTCTGCCTTCCTCCGCTGGTTGCTCCGGTGGAGAAGCTGGGTAGGATTACGCTGCTTGACTGCCCCCTTGGAATCAGATGGAAGGGAGAGAAAGAGCTGGGTGATCGGCATATTGTTGACTCCCTACCCCCAATCTCTCCCAGCGGCTTCATAAACAGCATGTTGGAGAGAATCAATCAAGCCTTGCGGCACTCCACACCTCAAAGGCCAGAGTGCTGAGCAGACATCCTCCAGCACTACTTTCGAGAATCTACCAGCCAGGAAGGAGCAGAACCACCCCAAAACGGTGGTTAACCCATGTTAACAAATACTTTATAAGCTAGGTGCATGCAATCTTTTAAAAAATATTTAATCTTGAACCAGGATGAAATTCTATTTAATATAAATGAAAATGAGTAAGGTTTGTTTGTTGGACAGTCCAATCCTATGAATTGCAGCAGCACAAGTCAAGGTATGAGCCAAGTGCCATGCAAAGCATGAGAACACAGTTCTCTCCCACTTGCTATGGAAGGACCCTAAGAATCCCCATTAATATATCAATCGGAGACTACATCAATGGCCAGATGTTGCAACAAAGACAATAACTTTCAGCACATCCAAGGCTGATGCTGTAAGCAACCTTTCTAGTGTAGCATTATGCACTTAATGTGTACACTGCTCTAGGAGTCTTGTACTGAAGGGGAGCTTACAAGTTTGCTAATAATAAAAGCTTCCCTCTCAGTAAGTCCTATTGAATACAGTGTGGCTTAACTCCAAATAAGCATGTTTAGGTTTTGTTCTCAACAGGGTTCTCTTGTAGAGTTACTTTTCTTCCATAAGCCTAAGGCAGATTTAGATTATATCCACTATGAAGCCAACAGAAAACTGGCTATTATTGTATTCACAAAAAAGTTAATGCATCAGTAGAATCCTATGTAGTCAATGGGTTGGATCCTGTTGAAAGATATTTGTGTGAACACAGGCACCTATTTTGGCAAATGGGGGCAATTTCCACCAGTGCCCCCCTTCACCCTACAGTCTCTGATAAAGCACATCTGAGGATTAGGGAACTCCAAGAGCATGGGAGTTCAAGAGGCTGCAGGAGGAATCAGTGAAAACGGCACATTCCTTTGTACAAATAGAAATGCTGTTCATTCATGCAAACCAGTAAAGGATCCAACCCTGTATTTAAAAATGGTAGATGTAATAATAGTACGAAGCTGCTTTCCAATTTATACCTATGCAACTCTTGTTCACAAAACTTCAGGAAATGTCACCTCATTAATAATATCTATATAGCACAGTTCAGGTGTTCCAAGTTTTCACATTCATTACGAATCATTCTTACAACAGCTTTTAAGGTAAGGTAAAGGTATCCCCTGCCCGAAAGCCAGTCGTGTCCGACTCTAGAGAACAGTGCTCATCTCCATTTCTAAGGCCAAATAGCTAGCACTGTCCGAAGACGCTTCCGTGGTCATATGGCCAGCATGACTAACGGAACGCTGTTATCTTTCTGCCGCAGCGGTACCTATTTATCTACTTGCAATTTCTTGCTTTCAAACTGCTAGGTTGGCAGGAGCTGGAACAGGAGACGGGAGCTCACTCCATCATGCGGAACTCGGGTCTCGAACTGCTGTCCTACCGACCTTCCAGTCTGCAATTCAGCATCTTAACCACTAAGCCACTGCAGCTCCTATTAAGGTAGGTCAGCATTATTATCCCCATATTGCAGGAGGAGTTCTGAGGCTGAGAATATTGTGGTTTGCCTTACATTTATGGCTGGAAAGGAATCAGTTTATGGAGAACTACGTGAGTTTATGGATTTCCTTGGTCTTAGTTCACATTCCTGGCCAACCACTCCAGAATGGCAAAGAGAACTCCATCAGTTCTATTTGCCACTCTGCAGTGGCAACTTTCATTCAATGGTGATTCTATGGTTATTCCATGTGTGAGACTGTAATTTTACTTGACACCCTGTTATGCCTCCTTGGGCGAAGGTGGACAGGGAGGGGACTGACTGTTATTCCACTTATAGGACTGTCATCATTTGGCTGTGATATTGCCATCCCACTCTGAACACTCAATCCTTCTGGTTCCTATGACAACCTACATGTGATTCCATTGTCTCTCCAAGGCCCACTTTCCTGTAGTTATTTTTTCCCTTTCCCTGTAATATTTATCCTCCTCTTTCCCTTTTAGCATCCCATTGCCTCCATAGTGCTCTTCTATTGTTCTGTCGCCCATTCTTCAAGCTTCCCTTTCTACAGCTGCATTAACTGACTTCTAGTTTAAAAAAACAAAGCAAGCTTTACAGCCCAATCCTATGCATGTTTACTGGGAAGGAAGTAGCACTGAGTTAAACACAAACAGGTAAGTACAGTAGTTTGTTTTGTATTGACCACAGAACACAACCATTGAGTTTGACAGGACTTACTCCCAGTTAAGTATGCATAAGATAGCAGTTTTATTCTTGTTTTTATTTCATTCTTTCTCCACAGCAGTTCCCAATATTCAGCTTGTCATTCTGATCAGCATGCCTTGCTATTGAGAATGTTAAAAGCAGGCTTTTGCTCGAGACAGAACTCACAAAATGACTGCCAACTATGTTTTGATAAGGCATAGCCACCTATAAAATCATTATAACAGCTGAAAAAAATCAACAGGTGTACATTTTCTTAGATCTGCATCTCTTTTCCACATTGAAAATGTCTTCCTTGGTTAATTTCTGGCAAAGTCCTAGAGAACTCAAAAGCTCACGTACTACTTTGTGGTAGTTTATAGTTAATCCCAATAAAGATAAACAAATGTTGGCTGTCATGTAGGTGTAGATAAGAGCATGGTTGTTTTGCTAGGAAAAAAAGTAGCAACCCTAACCTTGGAAATGTTTAGACCTGATCTACGTATTTGGCAGAATGAGGTGAAAAGGAAGTGGTTGAGGCCTGAGGTAACAAAATCGAAAGTATCACTTCAGACTGCAGGTTGGTAATGCCATTTTTGAATGCTCTTTGATATAAAAATAAATCCTTGAGTTGCATCCTAAGTTAACCTCTATTTGCATAAGGGAGTTTGCAGATACAGAAGTTCTTTTGCACAGAAATCCAAGTGGAATCCTAACTTGGCTTTGGGCTTGCACAAACACTTTAACACAAGATGTCGCACATAAAATTGTCAGTACATCATTGTTGTGCAATTGTATGAGGTTGCACATTGCATGCAGAATGCAAGACATCCCCTTTTTCTGCACCTACTCCTTAGGTTACTACTCCCTGAAAGTAGAAAATGAGTACAGTAAGAAGAAAGGCTGGAGCCCCTCCCACTTCTGCTATGCTAGTTTTCAACTTGCAAGAACAGTAATTGGTTGACTTGGGGAACAGGCCACTACCTGGGGCACTGGGCTTGGGGAAGCACTAGGCAATAACTTACTAAAACAAAAATATATAGAGAGAAAACAATTGTTTTTTATTTACTTATATATGGCATGGCAAATATGGATTTACATGTCCACACATGCAAATATATTGTCTCATATTATAGATTGTGCATCAAAGTCATGAAAGGGGCTGCAAATGGCATCGAAATATGGTACAGTATTCAAGAGTTGGATAAATGGAGGCGGCGCCAGAGAGACCCTTAGCTGGAGCGCCATTTCGTCGGAAGGGCTGGCCCCGCATTCCCCAGGCCCAGTCTGAAGTGATGCAGCCCGCCCTGCTACCCAGGATTCTACTGCCTCATTTTTGTTGCTTCCGTGGAACAGGTCATTGGCAGCTTGGCGCTGCTAACCGCGTATTTTCTTCACCGCTACCAATTACCCACAGCCTTCCCTCCCACAACTGGGGATTAAGCAGCAGGGCTACAAGCAGGCTTGACACCTGGAACCTCTCATTTGAGAAATTACTAGTTGCTTCAAAAAGCACACTGAGCAAGTGGGGGGGGGGGGGAAACGTGATCTTAGAGCAGGCGTGCCGAGGTTTAAGGGGGCTGGCTGGCACCTGAGCCCCTGAAACTGCTGAGAGCCCGACTCTCTGAGCTCAGCTGCGTGGGTGAATGTGGGCGGGATACTGAGTGCCCGCGGCGAGGCGGGCAACGCAGCCCTCTTCACAGCCACCCTCGTGCCAGCAAGCAACGTGTTCCGCTTCCACGCCCGTTGCAAAGCGCTGCTGCGCCCGCAGGCTTCAGGCGGCGAGGTCTACTGAGCTTAAGCGCCCTCGCCAAACCCACCACAAAACGCTCGCCCCTCTCCCGCACACCTTGACACGAACCAAGGCGGGAAGGCAGTAGCCTTCTCCCCCCCACCACCACCAAGGGAGCGGAAGGCGGGCGGGCCTCGTGCGCGCGCGCGCCTTTTCTTCCCAAGTTCCCGGAACAGCAAACCTCTCCCTGCTTTTCGCTCCCGCCCCCGGCACCTGTCCCCGCCGGGCTCCACCTCGCCCCTCCGCTCTATTCCCGGGGTGGGAGCCGGACGGTGGCCGGCCTTGGGAGCGGAAGGAGGGGACGGCGGAGGGGAGGAGCGGAGCTGAGGGCGGGCGCCAGCCAGCGCCGAGGACCGCTGGCTGGGACTGCGCCGTGGCATTTGTCTCGGTGGGGAGGCGGCGCAGCGCCCTGAGCAGCAGGCAGCAGCAAGAGTCGCTGCTGCAGCAGCAGAAGGCGGAGGTGGCGGAGAAGCGGCTCTCGGCCCGGGCGTGCCCCGCTCCCCCTGAATGACGGGCGGCAGGTTCGACTTCGACGATGGCGGTACCTACTGCGGCGGCTGGGAGGACGGCAAAGCCCACGGGCACGGCATTTGCACCGGGCCCAAAGGGCAGGGCGAGTATGCGGGCTCGTGGGCGCACGGCTTCGAGGTGGTGGGCACCTACACCTGGCCCAGCGGCAACACCTACCACGGCTACTGGGCGCAGGGCAAGCGCCACGGGCTGGGCGTGGAGACGAAGGGCAAATGGATGTACCGCGGCGAGTGGTCGCACGGCTTCAAGGGCCGCTACGGCGTGCGCCAGAGCCTCACCACCCCCGCCCGCTACGAGGGCACCTGGAGCAACGGGCTGCAGGACGGCTACGGAGTCGAGACCTACGGGGACGGAGGTGAGTGAGTGGCCGCTGGAGGGCGCCCGCGGGGTGCGGAGGGCAGCGCTTTCACACGTGCTGGAGCGAAGTTGAACTCAGCAAGTAAAGAGTGGGCTTGTTCTCTGTTGGAAGGTTGTAGATTCAAATTCTGCCGTTTCTTGACAAACTCAGACAGGTGGATTTTAACATGCAACTTGCAGCAACAACATCATGTAATGTGCAACTTGCGAATTGTAGGGGTGAATAAAAGGCATGGCCGCTCCTCCCTCGCGGAAATGGGTGCAGCATTGGGTGCAGCATTGTTGTCTATTAATAAGAGAGACTTATTAGTCGCTTCTCTTCACCACTCAAAGTTATCAGCGAAGTTTAGCGTTTCTCCTCCACAGCCGATGGCTCAAAGAGTTCAGCTTTCTTCCATCTCCAGAAATAGCAGTGCTGCCCGTATTCCAACTTTTTCCTACGTAGCGGTGGGCCTGGTGGTTGCCATCTGTTGGCAACTTCAAGCAAAGGGATGATGCTGCCGCCATCCATGAGATCCTGTTGCCATCCATCTTCTGCTTTCTGGAGTTGAAACAGAAGCGGACAGCGCTGATCTGAGACTATAATGCATTTTGCTATTTGTTCTTCTGCACATACCCTTTTATTGCTTGATGCTAATGAGAATGGTCCACAGACCATTCCCTACCCACAGTCCCTAAGATGAATTAGAATCCCCTTGCCCTTGTAAGCAGGTATTGGAAAGGGTGGGGGAAGTCCACACACACACACACACACATTAGTGACTTTAAAGTGGTTATAGTCTGCATTAAGTCATTTTGGGTAAGCACCCTTGGTCACTCCTGCTACCTGTTTTAGGAACACAAGAGGAAAGGACACGATGAACTTAATAAGATGGACTGAGCTGTTCAACTAAGATAGTGTGATTTAAATTTAGAGGGTGGCTTAGGTGATGTCTGACTAGTTCATTGTTTCCAGAATATACAGTAATATCTCTTGACAATTCTAAACATAGCTTTTAGCCATACAATTACTCAATTTTTATTATACATTTTTTAAAAAACTTTGCAAAGCAGTTTACATAGCAAAAAAAAAACCAACGCTTTCTCGGAATTAATTTATATAGGTTAGTTGATAAAACTTGCAAATATTTCTATTTGTTTGGAATGAAATATGTTTGCTGGAACATATTTGGAGTTCTGCTCTTCCCTGTGGTCAAATTGATTAAGCACTATTTTATAGTATTCATCCTTGTTCGTATAAGCTTCTTTCTTGAGGAGTCTTGGTTGACTTCAACAAAACTTGCAGCAAGTTAGAGCCCACAGATGACTATGTCTTAGGGGAAGATGTCTCACACCAGGGTGGCTTGAGGTCATCTGTATCACACTATATAGTTTTATACTATGTGTATGGCTAAAATAATATTCCTGAGCAGCCCATTGATAGAATATACAAAAATACAGTAGTTTGAAGTTGATACTAGAATTGATCAGAGAAGTGCAGAAATCTGGGAAGCTCTGGGTCATTGTTCACGGTTTTAATAAAGTTTGAGTTCGTTTCTCAAGGCAGCAAGTTCTGTATTTCAAGAGCCATACACGTTGTAATTCTACAGGCAATTACCACTATGTTTTTCACAATATACTGTATACCTTAAACATTTATACTGTCCCAAACGCTTGATTAGCTCTATTTCTGAAAGCCTCACAGTAAGTATATTGGCCATTTAATCCTTGGGTTTCTTCTGGCATCAAAATAAGTGAGCATAACAAGAGGTATCAAACAGAAGTTCATTCAGGTCAGTTTAGAGTACATCTTGTACAGATAAACTGTTTCACTGACATACTGTACTTATGTCATTTTGAGCACTGTACAAAAAACAAAAATAGGCCCGATCCCCTCCCATTTACACAGATGAAATTTCTTTAAAGCTGTGAAGCTGCTCTTGATTTATTCTACCCTAAGGCTATAATTGGATCAATTCTGTTTTAAAATGCATTGCATTGCAAATATTAATCCCTGAGCCACCTCGTGCAGTGGGAGAGGCGGGATAAAAATATTTTAAGTAAATTAACTTTGCTTTGGCAATTAATATTGCACAGCTAGCGTGTAAGTAATTCATTGTGACACTCAACTATACAAGTTTTTCATTGTAACAAAATAAACATTGTTCCAGATTCACAGCAATATTGTCTCTATGAAATGTCCATATAATCCAGCAACCCAATTCTGCTCCTTTTCACTCACTTGGAAGGCCCATGGATTTCAATGAGAAGTTGTTTCCAGGGAAGTTTGCTCAGCCTAACAGTCCAATCAGCTGCGTGTTTACTTGAATACAAGTCCCATTGAGTTTGATGGCATGAAGAAGCAAACTACATGTTACATGCAAATACATCTAGCACTTCCCAACATGTTTTTTTTAAACGCAGTGTTTTGGAGAATGAGGAACTCTAAGCAGAGAAGTAGCAAGAGAGGGAGAAGACGCTTAACCTTTGGACTCCTGCCTTTTCTTTGCTTCAGATTGTTCCCACAAGTGTGTGTGTGTGTGTGTGTGTGTGTGTGTCAGTGTCATCCCCCCCCCCCCAACGCAATGCCACAGGGGCAAGCCTACTTGAGGAAGTAGGATTTGGGACAAAAAACTACGGGCAGGGAAAAGCTATGCTGCATCTCCTTCTGCTGCAAGGCATGATATTGCCAGCCCCGAGGCATTAATTTTTTTTGTTTAAAATTAATGAGGTTAAAAACCAGTGTATCATTTTGCTGGCTAATATATCAAGGTTTAGAGTCATATTTGAGTTATGCCTGAAAATATTCTCTCTGTTGCATGCAGATTTTCATGGCTGTGGGTAACTGACAAGGTTCTTAACTGTATGGGTTCTGCAGCCATGTCAATGTAAAAATAGAGAAATAAAATCCTTTAGAGAACCTTTCTGTGTATGTTACACCTGCACAATATAAAGAAATCTAAACAAACAACAAAAGCGGTAAAGGATTTTATTTCTCTATTTTTACATTGACATGGCTGCAGAACCCATACAGTTAAGAACCTTGTCAATATTCTCTCTGTTTACAAGGACTAGAAACATTTTTTTAAATGGAAAACTTGAGCTTTTTTCTTAATCAAAAGCCCAGTTCTCCCCTTTATCCCTCTGCACAATTTATAGTACAGTTCTGTGCATATTTACTTGGAAGTAATTCCCACTGTATTCAGTAGGGCTTACTCTCTAGTAACTGCTTAGAATTGGAGCCTAAATTTACAAGCAACTTGTCTACAGCGTTTTTGAAAAGTGCATACATTAAAATATTATTTTAACTCTTGAGATGCGCATGCTAGGCTTGCTTAATGGAAAATACCAAACATACCATTCTGTGTGTTGCTTATAAATCATTTTTTCCTCAGCCAGTAGAAAAGCAATAGACAAAAACGAAAAACAGATATTAATTCTGAAAGCTAAATAACAGTATAAAGGAACGTATTTACCACACATTCAGAATTTGTTTATTTTAAATTATTTGGTATAGCATGTTGAAACTAGCTTAAATTGGGGTCAGACACAAATCGACATCTGTGTACAGTATTATTATTTTTTAAACTTGTTATAGAACCTGTGATTGGGTTGCAAACAGGAAAATGAATGTTTAAATGGGTGACAGTGTTGAAATCTAGGTATTGATTTATATAAACTGAAAAACAGTTTACCTTGTAATCTGGAGCTTGCTGCATGTTGAACAATAACCTATTGCATTGGCGTTTTTGTTTCTGTTTTTAATTACATGTATTTATTTAGTCAGAAAATGGTGTGTTTAAGTTTAGCTTGAAGTCTACTTTACTGTAATACTGGTTGAACTGATTGGTAGATTTTTTTTTACATTTGGAAATGATAGATTTGCTTGCTGCCTGATCTTTTTAACAGAGCAATTAAATGGAAGATTATATTTAAAAATGTAGGGCAGGATGTGTATAAGCGTATTCCATGGACATCCAAAATAGCTGAGGGAGAGGATTCCTTGCTCCTTCAGTATCTCTACATTGTGGGTGAGCCATCCATAGCTTGCATCAAAATAGCTCAGAAATAAGCAAAGCATTTTTCAAAATGTTGGGGTATGATTCCACTTATTTCTAAGCATATCCAAACTCTATCTGGCCCAATTCAGCCCCCATAAGACCGCAAACCATTGTCTTCCTATCCCTCCCCTCCCCTCTTTAAATCCCACATACCAAGATGCCATGGGGATGTCAAATAGCGGCACTTCAGCAGCTGCAAGGAGTTGTGAAAACAGGAGAAATCTGTCTGTGTAGCATCATTCTAGGAGAATGTAAGGCCCCAGGAGTCCCTGGCAGAAATAAGGGGTCTTGCTTCCAGTAAAAATGGGAAGAAGACTTCAAAAGGTGCAAAGATACATACAGTACATGGTACAAAGGTGCAAAGATACAAAAAAAAAATACAAATGTGGGCCCAGCACATTTGGGGACAGCTACCCTTTTACAGGGGCACTGAAAATTTTAAAGTAAAAAAAAAGTAACTGTACAAAGTAAATAGTAGTAGTAGTAAAACAAATTGAAAATAATTATAAACTCAGTTTAAAACAGTTACGGTATGTTTAAGGGGGAAATTGTTTAAATTGAGTTTTAGTAAAACAAATTGAAAATAATTATAAACTCGGTTTAAAACAGTTACGGTATGTTTAAGGGGAAAATTAAGTTTAAATTGAGTTTAACTTTTTAGCCCAATCCACTGTATGTTCTGGTGCAGCAGGGCCACCATGGGCTGTGCTGCATCCTGCATGAGAATTTCACAGGCTGGAGGTCTCCTCGAGGTAATGGGACTTTCATCCCCTTGCCCTGGGTAAAGCCCCAGCTGCGGCAACGGGTCTACTTGGACCTGCGTGAACTAAATCGTGGCGCAGGTCAGAGCCGATCCGTATCATGGAAACAGGCCCAGGAAGGGGGATAGGATGCAGGGCACAGGATTGATAACCCGTGAGACAGGTGCCCCAAGTGGCACTCTGGGGTCTGTACAGGAACTGAAGAGCCTGTAAAACTTGGTCATGCAGAGTCTGGCCTTCTCTTGCCTGCCCAGGAACACTCTGCTCTCTAGCAGAGTCCAAAGTATGAGAGAGGTACTAGAGTATTCTCCAACCTGGAACCTCTGCATGGTTCTATCTCTGGCCGCCTGAATTAGGAAACAGGCAACAGTGCAGCACTGGAGAAGGAGACAATCGAGCCAAAAGAAAAACTCCAGCCACCACTGATGTTGTGCTCGTCCAATGGGTTTTTCACTTCATTTAGCAGATCCTACACCCCTTTGCAATTGTTTTTGCTGTAATGTTTACAGATAACCTTAATCTAGCCAGTTCTCTTTTTGTTTTTCTTTGTTATCTCCAGTTAACTCACAGCCAGAAATTGCTTTTTTCCCCAGCGTTCGTATTTTAGTGACGAATATATGAAAGATGAATCTTTAATACAGTTAATGTGCTTTAAATATAAAAGTCAGATGTTTATTAGTCTCCTTTACATTTTTTTAAGGTACATACCAGGGACAGTGGACAGGAGGGATGAGACATGGCTATGGTATGCGGCAAAGTGTTCCCTATGGCATGGCAACTGTGATCCGTTCACCCCTCCGGACATCTCTGGCTTCACTGCGTAGTGAGCAGAGCAATGGCACTGTTCTACACGACATTACATCGGACAGTGTGGCTGGAACAAGAGGAGGGTTTGTGTTGAATTTTCAGAGTGATCTCGAAGGTATTGGTAGTAAGAAAAAAGGAGGCTTGTTCAGAAGAGGATCCCTTCTCGGTAGTATAAAACTTAGAAAATCTGAATCAAAATCATCCATTTCTAGCAAACGTAGCTCTGTCAGGAGTGATGCTGCTATGAGCAGAATTAGTTCTAGTGATGCCAATTCTACCATTAGTTTTGGAGATGGGGACTGTGATTATTGCCCAGTAGAAGACCATGTTGATGCCACCACAACAGAAACCTACATGGGAGAATGGAAGAACGACAAGCGTAGTGGCTTTGGTATTAGTGAGCGCTCAAATGGCATGAAATATGAAGGAGAGTGGCTAAATAATAAGAGGCATGGATATGGATGTACCATGTTTCCAGATAACACCAAGGAAGAGGGAAAGTATAAAAACAACGTTTTGGTCCGTGGAATAAGGAAGCAGCTTATACCGATAAGGAACACAAAAACTAAAGAAAAGGTGGAGCGAGCGCTGGAAGGCGCCCAGCGTGCAGCTGCCATGGCAAGAACTAAAGTGGAAATTGCAACCTCAAGGTATGTCGCTTCAAAGCAGGCTTGTTTTCTTGTGTAAGTTCTGGTGGCATTACTAAAAGTATTGAGATACGGTAAAGGTGCAGCTATACAAGCGCAGGTCTCGGATGGAATGATAGTTGCCTCAATGGAATTGCATGTGTGACCCTATGGAGAGAATTTGGTTCAGCCATTTTGAAAAGAGAAGGAACGAGACAGCATGACAGGCATTTTTACCCAAGGGTGTATATACGCACCTGGAGTTAAATGCGTACACCTGTGGGCTGGGAGAAAATGGGTTTTTAAACTGGATTGCAATGGCATTATTGGCATTTATTTTAGGGCATCTTGAGTCTAGAGATCTAGCTCAGGACTCCTGCATTCCCTATCCACTGGGACTCATCTTGAATTGTTTTGGTTGACAGTCCCTGATCTGTGACATCCACCAGTGAGCACAAAGGAAACATCTGCCAGCTTAACTAAAATTAGTCCTATGCACACTTACCTGGGATAAGCCTCATTGAGCACCATGCGACTTACTTCTGAGGGTTACTTCAATGCATAGGATTGTGCTGTAATTGTCACAGCCATTTCAACATACTCTAAGGCAGTGGTTCTCAAAAAAATTTCCCCGCGCCCCCCCGTCACCCGATTTTGGGGGGTGGCGCCCCCCGCCCTTCGCGTCGCCCTCCGCACGCTCCGAGGCTGGCCCGGGAGCCGGCCTCAGAGCGTCCGGAACGGCCGGCGCTCCAGGGCCTTCTGAAGACACAAGCGTCAATCCGGGTATTTTTGATGTTTTCGCTCATGCGCAGACCCGTTTTCGTCTCTGCGCATGAGCGAAAACATCAAAAATACCCGGATTGACGCTTGGGCCTTCAGAAGGCCCTGGAGCGCCGGCCGTTCCGGACGCTCCGAGGCCGGCTCCTGGGCCGGCCTCAGAGCGTGCGGAGGGCGACTGTGGTGGTCGAGCCCCCCTTTGCGGGGCCTCGCGCCCCCCAGGCCCCACTATTTGAGAACCGCTGCTCTAAGGTAGGGGTGGCCAACCTGTTAACATGAATGCTCTTAGACCTTTAATGCCTGTATAGGTGAGGGCCTTTCAGCAGGTGCAGTTGCTTTAGCAGCACCTTCAGCATTTGCAGCTGCCAAAACTGTCATCTACACAACTCTTAAGAACGCAGAGGCCCTAATGGTGGAAGGTTGGCCACCCCGCTCTAAGGTTTGCCCCTACTGGTATGGCCCATAAGAGGATCTCATTATTGTGATTTTAGTGGCATGTTGATTTGCCATCTGGAATAGTCTGCTTTGCTCTTTCAGGGGTTACATGGACTGTACTTCCCATAGATGAGGCCAAACAGAAATATATTTTGGTAGCATATTAGTTTGTTACAGGAGTGTCTTGTATAATTGCACGTGCCATATTTTTTGTTTCTGCGTGTAAATTACTATAAGGTTCTCAAGGTTTCCTTGCAGTTCAAAATGTTTTTTCTGAGTACTGTCTTTACACACTTACATTTCTTGTGTTAGTTGTAATTGCAAGAAAGGAGTAATTGCCACTTGTTTTGCTGGCTGCATAAAATGGTCTGTTTCAAAATACCTGATGTAGCTGAAAGTTGTCAAATGAAATGTGGATGCAACACCCGTTAGCTGAATGTTTACTTTTCAGACAAGAAGCTCATGAATGTATAAGTATCTTCTCAACTGGTATCGTGAATTAGTTCCCTGGCAAGCTACATCTGTTGGTTCTCAGCAATCTGGTTTATAAAACCGTGGTGAAGAAATATTCCTGGAAAGTGGTGTAAAGCTTTTAATTGCAATTTCTGAACCATTTTTTCAGAATATTTTATTCCAATTATTGCATATAGTATTCTGGAGTATTTGCACTGCAGCCGTGGCAAGAAAACATTCCACAACATAAATCGAAAGGATGTGTTTGTGTTACGCTATTTTAAAAAATGACCTTGTACAACTGACCCTTGACATTTAAATTAAATCATCCTGCTTGTAGGCCATAAATCTTAAGTGGTACATTCACTGTTCATGCAGTAAGGTTGGTTATTCAAAATGTTGAGCTAGGCAGTAGTTTCATATTTGAATGACATGCTAAGCAAACAGTTTAGCTGATCTATAATGCACAATTGCTTTATACAACTCCGCTTTAAAACTCTGCACTTGCAGGGAAAAGTACTTGATTACACAATTTGCCCTCCAAGGAATGTTGGTAGCTTGATTCTGTAAAGAAGTAAGGAAGAACTTGGCAAGCATTATCGGCTAGCAGAGTGTTGCATCAATAGATTAGCTTAAAATGTGTTTGAGGAACCATCTTATTAGACAGCAGATTAAAGGCTCAAACTTCCTTTTTGTTTCTTGTTTTTTTGTCCAGAAAAGAGCAGTCTTAGTAATGCATCACACTTGGGGGGGGGGGAATAGTGTGGTGTGGATGAACATCCATTGCATAAGCCCAGTGCTTCATTCTTATTAAATATCTGCAGCCCAAACCTGCACATGTCTACTCAGAAGTAAGTCCCATTAAGTTCATTGGGACCTACTTTCAGGTAAGTGTGTGTAAGATTCCAACCTCACTGTATTAAGAATAGTCAAAGGTTTGTGAAATAGTATGAAGCAACTTCATATGTTCTAAATTATACCATTTGACCCAGTACTGTCTACTCTGAGAGCAGCACTCCCAGGTTTCAGGCAGGGGTCTTTGCCAGTTTTACTACTTGAGATCCTTTTAACTGGAGATGCCAGGGATGGAAACGCAGACTTTCTGAATACAAAACATGTGCTCTACTACTGAGCTGTGGTCTGTCTTAGTAAAAGGTTTCTTTAAATACCTCAAGGTTCAGTGTGCATTGCAGAAGCATCATGCAAAAGGGTAACAGTCCCTTGAGTGTTATTTCCTAACTCTAGTGCAAGGGGACTTATGTAGCATTAATAGGTTGAATTGAAAAAGGATTAAAAATGACTGAAGAAAAATATAACTGAGGGTCAAACTAGTTGTTTGACTGGCATGGTGGGCATGTGTAACCCATTTCCCAATGCTTTGCTTTTTTTAAAGTGGCTGCTGCAGCGACTTGTTTGTACATTAGGAATTGAGTCACCTGAAAAGCTACCTACACATTACTTGCAAATGTATGTTACTGTTGTGGAGGGCGCGCTCTCGCTCTCAAAGAGTGAGGCTGACTGCTTTACAAAGGGGGAATTTGGAACAGAGAAGCAGCCATTGGAAAGGGGATACTTCAGCGGTTCCTTGCCAGTTCTCCACTCTAAACTACCACCTTGGAAGTGGCACCTTCCTTTTGCAGAGTTCTGATGTCATGCATGTTTGCCTGGTAGGCAACGGCAACAGTAGACGTGATAGCTGCCTACTCCAGCTTCAGCTAGAAAAAGCTTCAGGCTAGTGTATGTGGTATGACTAGGGATTTGAATGTTTGGAACTATGTAGCTTAGGGCATGATTAATGTTTAGGTTGACTGGGGAAAGCAGCTCTGACTGCCAAGACCCAGGCATTGTTGCATGAGATGAAGTAGCAATTTAGATCCATACAGAATCTCTCTGGGGGGTGTAGGGAATTTGTGAGCCAAAGGCTGGGGTTGTGTGGGTTGAATGATTTCAGTGACACTGGCAGAATGAAGATGCATGTGGGATCTTGAGTTTGAGGCTCTAGTTCAGCGTTTCTCAATGTGTGCTCCTCAGAGCCCTGGGGCTCCCTAAGACCGTTGTTAGGAGTGGATAGGGCTACAGAGACCGAAACGTTTGAGAACCGCTGCTCTAGTTCATGTGAGTTTGTGGACATACACTGATAAAGCTATTTGGCAGTGGTTCCCAACCTTCTACCCCTTTAAGGGGAGGTTGGGGCCCAACGAAGGACCCATTAGCGTTGTCTGCACGTTGCTTCTGGGTCTCCCCACCGCCGAATCCCTGTAAGAAATTTTTTTGTCATACTGGGCTTTGGCAGCGGAGACCTAGAAGCAACGCACAGACATTGCCGATGGGTTAGCCACCCCCCCCTTAAAGGTATTGTAATTTTCAAGCACATAACATGGGGGGCTGCAGTCCTCAGGTTTGGAACCAACGCTATATGGTGTCCTGCCCAATGCAAGTAGCACAGGTTTGTCTTATGTTATATACCAGTTGTAAACCAATTGAAACAACTGCCATAACTTGGATTTATACTGGTGTAACTGGCTCCCTTGAAGGTTCTAAAGCTTTAAGAGAGAACTTAACAAGGATCAAACTAGATGTAAGCCTAAACATGTAAGAAGGCCTTCTATATTTTGGTTTTAAAAGTAAATAGTATGCTGGGGGTGGGACAAAACTGAACCAGAACTATAAGGGACGGGAAGTGGGTTAGATTACCAGGCTCGAGGAGTGATGTAATAGTAGGAGTTTGCTACCGTCCTCCAGATCAAAAACCTGAAGGGGATCTTGAAATGAGGAAGCAAATCAGGGAGGTGTCAACGAGAGACAGGGTTGTAGTCATGGGGGACTTCAATTATCCTCACATCGACTGGGTCAGTTCATGCTCTGGACATGAAAGAGAGACTGGATTTCTTGATATGCTGAATGACTGTGCCTTAGAGCAGCTAGTCACGGAGCCGACCAGAGGACAGGTGATTCTGGACTTGATATTGTGTGGCACTCAAGATCTGGTCAGGGATGTAAATGTTACCGAACCGTTGGGGAACAGTGACCATGCTGCGATCTGTTTCGCCATGCATGTCGGGGGGAGAGTGCCGAACAAAGCTGACACAAAAACCCTTGACTGCCGAAGGGCAGACTTCCCCAAAGTGAGGAGACTAGTTAAAAAAAAAAAAGCTGAAAGGGAAGGTAAAAAGAGTCCAATCGCTCCAGAGTGCATGGAGGCTGTTTAAAACTACAGTAATAGAGGCCCAGCGGGAGTGTATCCCACAAAGGAGGAAGAGCTCGACTAAGTCCAGGAGGGTGCCGGCATGGCTAACAAGCACAGTTAAAGAGGCTATAAAAGGCAAGGAAGCTTCCTTCCGTAAATGGAAGTCTTGCCCAAATGAGGAAAATAAACAGGAGCACAAACTGTGGCAAAAGAAATGTAAAAAGATGATACGAGAGGCCAAGAAAGACTTTGAGGAACGTATGGCAGGCAACATAAAAGGGAATACAGGTGGGCCCCCATATCCACTGATTCGCTATCCACGGTTTCAGTTATCCACGGATCGTGGGGACCCCCCCCAGGCTTTTACTTTTTTCCCAGTAAGCTTTGTTTCTTCCTTAAAGAAACAGGAGAAGCAGCCTCTGGCTGCTTATTACAGGCAAGTAGAATGAGACTAAGTACTAGAGAGGCTCTGCAAGGTTAACAGAAACCTTGCAGAGCCTCTCTAGGCTAGCTCTAGCCTCTCTAGGCTAGCTCTAACTTTGCAGAGCTCTCTAGAACTTAGTCTCGTTCTACGTGCCTGCAATGGAGGCTGCTTCTCTGTTTTTAAAGAAGAAACAAAGCTTGCTGAAGGAAAAATAAGAGCGGGGGGGGGGCAAGCATGCCTGCCTGCAGGGGAGGCAGGGTGGGGGGGCTCAGGAAACCATGGAGGGGGTGTTTGCTCTTATCCACGGTTTCAAGTATCCACGGAGGGGCCTGAAACATATCCCCAGCGGATATGGGGGCCCACCTGTAATAAAAGCTTCTTCAAATATGTTAGAAGCAGGAAACCTGCCAGGGAAACGGTTGGTCCGCTGGACGGTGAGGGAGAGAAAGGGGCGATAAAAGGGGACTTGGAGACTGCAGAGAAATTAAAACGAATTCTTTGCGTCTGTCTTCACGGCAGAAGACCTTGGACAAATACCGCTGCCTGAATGGCCTCCCCTGACTAAACAATTAAGTCAAATGGAGGTTAAAAGAGAAGATGTTTCAGACTTAATTGACAAATTAAAGATCAATAAATCACCAGGCCCGGATAGCATCCACCCAAGAGTTCTGAAGGAACTCAAGAATGAAGTTGCTGACCTCTTGACCAAAATATGCAACTTGTCTCTTAAATCGGCCACTGTGCCAGAGGATTGGAGGATAGCTAATGTCACGCCAATCTTTAAAAAAGGAAGGAGGGGGGACCCGGGAAACTATAGGCCGGTCAGCCTAACACCCGTTCCAGGGAAGATGGTGGAAAGTCTCATTAAGGATAAAATCTTAAAACACATAGAAGAACAGGCTTTGCTGAGGGAGAGTCAGCATGACTTCTGCAAGGGGAAGTCTTGCCTCACAAAACCTTTTAGAATTTTTTGAAAAGGTCAGCTGGCATGTGGATGCGAGCGAACCCGTGGATATTATATATCTGGATTTTCAGAAGGCGTTTGACGCGGTCACTCATGAAAGGCTCCTGAGAAAACTCCACAGTCAGGGAATAAGGGGGCAGGTCCTCTGGTGGATTAGGAACTGGTTGAAGACCAGGAAACAGCGAGTGGGAATCAATGGGCAATTTTCACAATGGCAAGAGGTGAAAAGCGGTGTGCCAGAAGGATTGGTCTTGGGACCGGTGCTTTTCAACTTATTCATAAATGACCTAGAGTTGGGGATAAGCAGCGAGGTGGCCAAGTTTGCGGATGACACTAAACGTTTCCGGGTGGTGAAGACCAGCAGGGATTGTGAAGAGCTCCAGAAGGATCTCTCCAAGCTGGGAGAATGGGCATCAAAATGACCGATGCACTTCAGTGTAAGCAAGTGTAAAGTGATGCACATTGGGGCAAGAAATCAAAACTTCACATACACGCTAATGGGTTCTGAGCTGTCTGTGACGGATCAGGAGAGAGATCTTGGGGTGCTGGTGGACAGGTCGATGAAAGTGTCGACCCAGTGTGCGGCAGCTGTGAAGAAGGCCAATTCCATGCTCGGGATCATTAAAAAAGGGATTGAGAATAAAACGGCCAATATCATTATGCCCTTGTACAAATCAATGGTAAGGCCACATCTGGAGTATTGTGTCCAGTTCTGGTCACCACACCTCAAAGAGGATATAGTTGAGTTGGAAAAGGTGCAGAAAAGAGCGACCAAACTGATTCGTGGGCTGGAACACCTCCCTTATGAGGAAAAGCTACAGTGTTTGGGGCTTTTCAGTCTAGAAAAAAGGCGCCTGAGGGAGGACATGATTGAGACGTATAAAATTATGCATGGGATGGAGAGAGTGGATAGAGGGAAATTCCTCTCGCACAACACCAGAACCAGGGAACATGCACTAAAGTTGAGTGGAGGGAGAGTTAGAACAGATGAAAGAAAATATTTCTTCACCCAGCGTGTAATTCATCTGTGGAAATCCTTGCCATGGGATGTGGTGATGGCACCTGGCCTTGATGCCTTTAAAAGGGGTTTGGATAGATTCATGGAGGAAAAGTCCCTCACACGTTACAAGCCATATGCAACCTTCTGGTTTTAGAAGTAGAACCTGAAGTAGAAGTAGAACCTGGTTTTAGAAGTTTAGAACTCTCTGTGCCAGTTGCAAGGGAGTGACAACAGGAAACAGGTTATCTTGTTGACTGTGTCTTCTCGGAAGCATCTGGTGGGGCCACTGTGAGATACAGGAAGCTGGACTAGATGGGCCTTTGGCCTGATCCAGCAAGGCTCTTCTTACGTTCTTATGAAGTTCTAAAGACCCACTACTGCAGTTTTGGCCCACTGTGTATTTGAGTGTCTCCCCACCACCACCACTCTATTTACTTTTACAAAACAGAATGCAGAAGAACTACTTACCTGTTCAGGGTCGCATCTAGTTTGATCCCAAGTGTGTCATCCCCATTTCTGTCTTTTAATTAGCGTCTTTTGAGGCACTTCCAGAAAGCCATTTCCCCAGCAATTATACTAGCACTGATTAAGGAGTGGAGGAAAAAGAACATTGCAAAAATGAGAAATGGTGGTTATCACATGGGTTGGCACGGTTCCTCTGCGTATTGCAAATATTGGGCATGTTGACTCAGGGTGCCTTACATTTTCAAACCCTTCAGTCTGGAAATGTCATAGCTGTTTTTCTTACACCTACTAATATTCTGATCTGGTTACGTGCAGCATGTGTATCTTGGGACTCCTACCAGAAGCTCCTGTAGGGAAGGTTATCTCTACAGGGGATAGAGAGAACCTGATTAATTACTACCAAGACCTACCTGCTTTTAGGAGTAGCTCTGTCTTCCCTTCGCTGGAAGATGGTTGGCAGTCACCAGAACACAGTAAATGTACAATGTCCACCCTCACATGCACACAAATGTGTACTATTTAATTGGATTGTTTAATCTCATGCCTATCCTTGAGCTGTGTTGCTACACCAGTCTATCAATTAATGCACACAGATATACTTTAAAGTTGAAAATCGATCTCTTCCTTTTCCTTTTAGTTGAATGAATGAGAAAACAAATTGAATATTCGACAAAGAAATGTGAAGATTAAGCATGCAATACCTTAATTTGAAGAATTGTTTTATTATCTTTGAATGTGGTTTGAAGATTTTTGTTTTAAGGATAAAATCTCCCTCTGCTTCATTGCATATTGTCAATTCAGTATTACGGTGATATGCATATTACACAAGCTGGTCAAAATAACTTTACTGGACATCTCAGTCCAGTAAAGTCCAAGTAAATTTGGAAAATGACTACGTTATGAAATTAAACAAGATTTTAACCGGATTTTTAAAATGCTGTTCTCCAATCATAAAGTATAGTATTTGGAACCAGATTTAGTATAGGGACAAACATGAGTAATTGTGAAGGCTGAAGGACATTCTTTGTGTAATATTTTATTTCTGTAAGTGCAGTTGGGTGGTTTTCCTAGCCTTGGATTTTACTGCAGCCATGGCTCACATGGAGGCCAAAGGAGGGAGGAGGAGAAGATAGTAATGACAGAGAAACATCCCCAAATGTTATGAATATGTAAACTGTGGAACTGTATATCAAAGACTTTGAGTTCATTCTCAGTACAGTATTTCACACATTATATAGTGGCAAGCCAGAGATTTCCATTGAGTGTATACTCGGCAAGAAGCTGCAGTCAATCACAAGTCTCTGATGAATGTGTCTGTCATACACGTTTTGTCTAGCTTACATTTTATGGATATAACTAAAACATTTTAAGTTTATATTGAAACATGTAAAATGTATGTTGTGAAGTGACCCTTGAGTGTGATGTGTGAATCTGACTATAGGAGGAATCTACAGCCTGTGTGACGCCATATCCAATAATGTAATGCATATGTTTGCAGTTAAATACCTATTCTCCGCATTGAAGGCACAGCTGTGTAACTCTCCTGTCTTAACTTTCATACCAAATTGATGCAGATCTTCTGCTTCAGTTAATATCTAAGAAGTGAAAAGGGAGATTATACAGTACTGTGGAAAGGAGAAACGACGTGCCTGAAGAACAAGAGGAAGTTTTTAAAGTATTTTTTTAAAAAAACTATTTAATCCTTTGACCTTCAGTCTAGCTGTCAAAATAACCCTGTTGATTTTTGGTTAGTATATTTATTATGTATTGTAATGAGTAACAAGATATAAAAGTTAATATCTGCAAGTTAAACTTTTTAATTGCAACATGTAGTACACTGTACACTAATTATCACATAAGGCATGGGCACTTTGGGCTTTTTTTAGGGACTGGATTAATTACTGATTGTTATTGGAGCATTACGTTTTAACATTAAATTACAAGTCTAGATTCAGATATGAGAAGAACTTTATAAACACTAAGTGTGGATGAGAAAATCAGACCGCAGTGTCTTGCATGATACATCCATGTTTCACCTACTTATGGTACTTCCAAGTACACTTACAAAGGATTGTAGTTTATATCCTTAAATGAATAATGACCTGATTCACCCAACCCTTTTAGCAGGGTGAAATGGGAGTTGAATCTGTGGTGTAGTTCAAGGCATGGTGGATTCCATTGCTCCAATGAATGACTAGGTGGCTGTTCAACACTCTTAGAACATCCAGTCTTTGGAAGGCTTACAGCAGCATGCTGTCTGAATGTGGACCAGGTTGGATGATGTCTGACCAGCCCCACTGAATCGCATAAGGAGAAGTGTGCGCTTGTTCATCTTTCCCGCCCAACCTGATGCACTGTCCCATTGTCGCATAATTGCATGGGGGACAGAGTGTAACATCCAAATCACGCTTCACAAAAAGTAGTATTTAAATAAGGGGGCAGTTCTGACATTTTGCCTCCTATGTGATTATGCAGCGATGGGATGGTGCGCTAGGTGGGGAGAGAGATGCATGCTCATGTTCCTCCCTGTTGCTTTGTTAGTGCTGGTGAGACATGTTGTTTGAACCATCTCTAAATTTCTTGGGAGTGTTGTCCTATGCCTATGGATGAGGGCTAATAAGCTGAAACTAAACCCGGACAAGACAGAGGTTCTCCTGGTCCGGAAATCCACGATGCAGGTGCTAGAGTATCGTCCTGCTCTGAAGGGGGTTGCACTCCCTCTAAAGGAGCAGGTCCGCAGCTTGGGGGTCCGCCTGGATCCGCAGCTGCTCCTGGATTCCCAGGTGGCGGCTGTGGCCAGGGGGGCCTTTGCCCAGCTTCGGCTGGTGCGCCAGCTGCGACCGTACTTGGATCGTGCAGACCTGACCACGGTGATCCATGCCACGGTGACATCGCGATTAGATTATTGTAACGCGCTCTACGTGGGGCTGCCCTTGAAGACTGTTCGGAAACTGCAGTTAGTGCAGAATGCGGCGGCCCATGTGGCTACTGGGGGTAGGCGGTTCGACTCTGTCGGGCCGCTTCTTCAGCGGCTGCACTGGCTGCCAATTCGTTTCCGGGCCCAATTCAAGGTGCTGGTTTTGACCTTTAAAGCCCTATACGGCCTGGGGCCAGGATATCTGAGAGACCGCCTACTTCCATATATTCCGGCTCGTCTCCTTAGGTCATCAGAGAAGGCCCTTTTGAGGGTACCGTCGCCCAGGGAGGTGTGAGGGGCGGCGGCCAGAAATAGGGCCTTCTCAGTAGTGGCACCAACCCTATGGAATTCCCTCCCTCTTGATTTACGTACTGCTCCCTCCCTGGAGACCTTCCGGCGAGGCCTGAAAACTTTCCTGTTTAAGGAGGCCTTCTGAGTCCTTGCCTTTTTTAACATCCTGCACAGGTGGAGTGCTGCTGCTTTTTTATGCTTTTTTATGCTTCTGTTTTAATTGTAATTTGATGTGTTTTTATTAATTTTAGATGATGTTTTTTACTAGCTTTTGTGGATTGTTTTTATTGTTTTAAATGTGATTATTTGTTGTATTTGTTGTATTTGTATCCCATGTTGTAAGCCGCCTTGGGTCCCTTCGGGGAGAAAGGCGGGGTAAAAATATTGTAAATAAATAAATAAGCTGTAGTGATTTCATATGGCCCATTAATAACTAGCATATTTTAGCACCATCCTTAGTCATGGTTAGGCTTCAGATGTTAGAACCAGCACTTGAATTCATATCCAGAAACAAAGTGGTTGACAGCAAAAGTGTGTTAAATTGTGGTGAAATTTCCTCATTTCTAGATGATTGACACCATCTCAGCTATTTTCATAACCAATTGTCATTTCCTTACAGTCTTTAAAGGCAGCTGTGCACAAGGTGTGTTACTATAGTCTAACCTAGATGATGTTAAAGAGTGGACCAAATAATGTTTTTCTAAGAATGATTGTAGCTAGTGAATCAGCCAAAGCTGGTTAAAGGTACTCTGTGCTAGAGATACTTATGCATCCATTGACAAAGCCAGATCAAAATGCTACCCACATGTTGCAGCCCTAAACGTTTTGAGGCAGTGGAACACATCCAGAACAGACTGAACTCCATTTTCCTGGTCCTACCCTATTGCCAACCAAGAATACTTTGGACTTTTCTGGATTGAGCTTTGGTTTACTGGCCCTTGTTCAGTGTGTTACCAAATCCAAGCACCTGTTCCGAATGTCCACTGCTTCACCTGTATTTGTTCTAAAGGAGAAACGGAGCTAGGTGTTATCAGTCTGTTGATCCATTATTATTTTATTTTATTATTGGATTTATATCTTGCTTTCTCCCCCCATGGGGGGGACCCAAAGTGGCTTACAATAAATTACAAAATTAATACAGTACTCCCCCCATATCCGCTGGGGATATGTTCCAGGCCCCTCCGTGGATACTTGAAACCGTGGATAGGAGCAAATACCCCCTCCATGGTTTCCTGAGGGCCCCTCGCCCTGCGTCCCCTGCGGGCAGGCATGCGCCCCCCCCCAGCTCTTATTTTTCTTTCAGCAAGCTTTGTTTCTTCCTTAAAACAAACAGAGAAGCAGCCTCCATTGCAGGCAAGTAGAACGAGACTAAGTCCTAGAGACGCTCTGTAAGGTTTCTGTTAACCTTGCAGAGCCTCTCTAGGACTTGGTCTCATTCTACTTACCTGCAATAAGCAGCCAAAGCAGCCAAAGACTGCTTCTCCTGTTTGTTTAAAAGAAACAAAGCTTACTAGGAAAAAAGTAAAAGCCTGGGGGGGGGGGTTTCCCCACGATCCATGGACAACTGAAACCATGGATAGTGGATATGGGGGCCCACCTGTACATATGAATCATATCATAAATATATAATATAAAACTCTTAAAACATTAATCCAATCTAAAAACATAGCGCAAGATATAAAAAACAGGAGTAAAAAGCTCTTATAAAAAGGGGCTGGACCACTAAAATAGTTAGGATGGGTAGTTAACTCAGAGGGCTTGTTTAAAAAGAAATATCACTCAAATTGCTCAAATGACCTCTCCTAGTGGCCTCCTGTAGACATTAAAAAACGTGGGAGACAAGATGGAACCTTTGCAGAGCCCCATAGCTTCAATGTCATTATGAGGCAGAACAACGGTCTCCCGTCACCATTTTCTCTTCAAATAAAGATTAGTCAGGTAGAAGTAGAATCACTGAAATGCAGTGCCTCCTGTACCTAAATGTGGCATGCTACAATTAGAGATTCATAAGAGCCTGTGAAGCAGCCTTGAGCAATAGACAGTAGCACATGCATTGGAACTGCTTTTTTGTAAAGTACCTTGTGCAGCAGCTGTGCATTTCGACACACCTGTTTTTGCAGGCACTTGCAGATTTAACAGGCTGTTATCAAAGTAGCTTAGTGTGAGCTTAAATCTGTGAGCATTAACATCCTTGCCTTATTGGCATGGATACATTTGAGACATATCAAACGTTTTTTGTAGTGACACAACTAATAAACTGAACACCCCCCCAAAAAAAAAAAATCCCTCTAACTTCAGCACAGTTGTTAAATTTAGAAAGCTTAATAGAGTCTAAGCTGACAATTACAGTACCACGTTCTTGTTTGTTGCTGCATGATTTTTTGTTGAACTAGACGTCTAGTGGCCATTCTTCTTTGGATTCTGCCCCAACGAAGATTAGCAATTGATGCTGCCAAACTGTGCCGAATTATGTGCAGGGCAGACAAGTTTCCACTCTGGATTAAGCTGGCGCTACCAGTCTCACTTTACGCAAGACACTAAATTGAGCACTTGGAAGACTAGTGCCTTGCAAATCCTTAAAATGCTTTACTTATTTTAGATGCAACATGAACATTGTATTTAGGAATGGGATTCAGCTGATGCCAAGGATATTACAATATCTATATTTCTTACTTTTGTATCAAGATGATAGTATTCTTGAGCACAATAGGAGTAGAACTCAGAAAATCTGTCAGGATACAGGCTTTGATGAGAGGTGAAAACAAGCAAAGTCTCTGGGACTCCCAATTCCTGAAAGACATAACACCAAGTAGATACACAAGTATAGTGGCTTCATCCTTCCTAGGCTTGGCAAACGTTAAACTGGCGTGTTTGAAATCCTGGCTGCAGAACAAAAACTTTTTGTGTTGCGTTTTTGTAGTAAAAATAGAAGGTGGCTTACTATTAATAAATCTGGTAATGTTCTAATTTTATGCAAATTTAATTGCTTGTTAGCTCAAAAATGTGGAATTTGATGCAAGCTGAAGGTGGAATCAGTTTTTCATACTAGATTGATTCAACAAGGTGAGACTTTCATTTGATATATTATGTATTTTCTATTTATCTGTGTTACTGAAATTTAGAAAAAATTAATTGGCCTGGACCAATGATAGAATTATATAAGTTTTAACTAGGTATGTCTTACGGCGCAATGCTACGGTCCAGCGGTGCCGGTGCTGCAGTCTCAGCACCGGCCTACGGTGTTGCAAACATGTCGCAAAGCATGTTGCGACACCCGAAGAGCAAGCAGCACCAGCAGGAAGGCCTGCACCATCCTGCCAGCGCTGAATCCAGAGAACCGTGCCATTCGGAACTCCATAAAAGGAACTACCTCATGTGACTCTGGGTGCATTCATTCCAACTCTGAACAAAGGTCAATGCCTGATGGCTCCTCTGCCCCAGGAGTTGAATGAGGACATTGCACCTGAGTGTACCTTTCTAGTGTACCATTGCACCTTTCTAGACAGGACTGTGACTAGTAAGTGGCATTAAGTGTGTACTGGCAGAAGAGTCTGGCCTAGTGGGGAGAGCTGCTGCCTTCAAAGCCCGAAGACTGGTGAACTTGATAAGTTCTAGACACGCCGCCGGCAAAAAGCTGTGAAAGCCTCCAGAAGGAGAGATAAGAGCTTCCAGCTGCGTCGTTCGAGTGTGGGAGGCGCCAGCCAGCAGAAAAAAGTCAGACTGTAAAAGGATACCACCTGGAAAGTAGCTGTTCATGAGAGATTGGACATTTATATATATTGTAAAAAAACCCAAGGGGGGTTAGGACTGCAAGGCTGCATTAGACCACTACAGGCCCCAATGTATTTGGGTGCTGTTAATGCCATATCTGATTCCACATGGTCAAGCTAGAGACGCTATGCATTGTTTTGTGTTTTTGTTATGTTCCTGGCACACATGTCTGGGGGGGGGGGGGGAGAGAAGAATCAAATGTGTAATGTAAGGTCTCATGGTAGCTTCTTTTTTTTTAGTGTAGCTTTCCTGTGAAATCACCTTCAATATTTTAAGAGGTCAATCCATTGACTATTGGGATGGTTCTTGTAATGTCAGCGAAACTCTAAGGCTCTTGAAAAAAATGAACATGCAGTAGAATAGCATGTGAGCTTGCTGCTACTTTTGACTTAAACATCTTCGCTATGTGATATAATTCATTGCCATGTATTGCTTTTGTCTTTGCCATCAGGACTGTCAGAGACACAGTTGTGCCCTCAAGTATATCTGTTTCTATTGATTTCTGTGGAAGTTGCTCATGCATATGTGAGGACAGAATTAGATTGATGAGCTGGAACAGCAGAACAAGTTAAAACAGAAAATATGGTCACACCATGAAAGTCTAGGAATGTACTGATTTCAGATGCCATGTAAAGGTTCGTAAATAAAGCTGACTGCTTGTTCAGGGTTTGTAGTTTCACTCCTTAAGTTCATTTTGTCATATCACTTTCAAATTTTTGAATTCCACTATTCACTTAAGCTTTGCCAAGCCCTGGGTTTCATTCAGAGCCTTACTAAAGTCAATGGGATTTGAGTAAGCGCAAAGCACAATGCATCGATTGGACTCTCCTGATAAGTATGTACTCAATAAGAGAGGGTCAAAATTACTGACAGTGATTGCTCTGTGCCTTAAATTCAAGGTGACATGATTTGAACAATATTTTCTCAGATCTCATTATTATTGAGTGCTGTTAGGTTCTATTGCTTCATCCCATTCATGTGGGATATTTTCTGGAATATTGGAAGTTGCCATATTGAGTCAGACCATTGATCTGTGTAGTCCAGTATTGCCTGCAGTGACTGGCAGCAGCTCACCAGGGTTTTAGATGAGTCTTTTCCAGCTCTAACTGGAGATACCAGGCATTGAACCCACGACCTTCTGCATACAAAGCGTGTGCTCTGCCACTGAGCTACAGCCCCTCCCTAAGAGACCAGGCTATGTTTTTGGGGACGACGTTATGAATGTCGTCATTGTTTGGAGAGTGGAAACAATTTATGATCCCCTGGAAACCGAAACAATATTGGTATAGGAAGGAGTGCATCATGGGCTTTGTCCATGTGATCTTACACTTCTGATATTACCAGAGAAGTACGAGAAAGACATGTGCTATAGTGGCTGCCGAGTCACTCAAGAAATGTTAGAAGGAGCACTAACTTGTTTGTTGCTTTGGTATTTGGGGATAAAACTTGCATCTCGGGGTCAGGCAGGGCACAGTTTCTCCCTGTTTGTAGGAGAATGGAATATATATCCTTGGCATATCTGAAACTCAGCATACCTGTTGGCCCTATGGAATTTATGGTGCAAGCTTTGCACTTAAGTTGACCACACCAGGTGACACCCTCTAAGTGTGTGACAGACAGACTACTAGTGGCCAAATTGTGGAAACCTTCTGGAAAATGTGTATTTATGAATAATATCACAAAGTTATATATCATTGGAAAGGTAATTTAATACAGAATGTAATGAAACAAACCATGTTGAATTATCTGTATTCTATCAAAAGGTGTGGCCACATTACAGGAAAAAGAAAACACAACTGACCTGTGACAAAAAGTGGATTTCCTTAACTCAAAACTTACCAATGAGATTGAGTATTCTGACAGCCAATGAGGTGTTATGACACAGCATGGAACTAATAAGGTGTTAGTATAAGTCAGCTCTCGTTTCTATGTATCAGAGCTAATATTGGAACTTTTATTCAGTTGTGTGATCAAGTTGGCCACTGCTTTTTTGTTGGTTACTGATTTGTTGGGTGACTTATAATATATTAAAATAAATAAAGTTAATGGGGATGACACCAATAGTTGCCACACCAGGTGACACTAGTGATGCCACTGGGGTGACTTGATGAGCTCTCGCACCAGATGACGCAAACTCTAGTGATGCCTCTGTGAGAGAGGTAGAAGAGGACAAGCGGAGACATCCCATTGTAGAATGGTCAAACAATGCTTCTCTGTTTCTGAGTAGCTTCACTAGGGCACCTGATGGTGAGTTTTGAATACAGTGCCCTTGAGCAGCCACTTACGTTTGGCTTGTTTTCCCCTGCACCATTAATGCAGCAATTAAACTTGGATCTGATATCTTCATTTAGAAATGTGAGCTACAAGAGTATCCAATACTATTACCTGCCAATTGCTATGGCTCAACTATACGTAAATCCGAACTTAAACTTTCTCTATTGGTCTCCTTTACCATAAAACAACAAGGTGTCATGATGAAACCATTTGCAGCAATCCATTGCCTGCTGCCTTTTATTTCATAGTGAAGTGCTGCATAATCCCACTGAAACAATGAAAGTATCAGCACAGTAAATGGAGTAAGAACATACACATGTATACAACTGAAATATGGTATTAGCAGCCAAATCCTGTCTAGGACCGCTGCAGCGTGCAAATCCAGGATCGGGCCGGCGCAGGCCTCCTCGTGGCAAAGGGACGTTTGTCCCTTTACCCCTAATAATGGCCTAGCCGCCCCGATGGATGTGCACCGGCAAAATGGCTGGCAGAAATTCGGGAGGCCCATGTAAGGCCCAAAAGTCCCGGGAAGGGGGATAGAATTCAGCAGAGCGTGCTGCCAATGATCCCTCCCTTTTCCTGTTCTGCCCTCCCCAAGCTGCCCAGCATAGTCCTTACCTGCATCTGCTGGTGGCAGCCTCTGCCTGGGGCAGAGCGCGCGGTGCCGATTACTCTCTGGGTGTCAAACGTGCCTTGCAGCACATTTGCGACACTCTGCACCGGTGGAATGATAGTTCTGCCGGTCCAGACTTAGACAGGATTGTGCTGTAAGTTATTTCATACAGGCTGCCTCTGCAGATACACTGACCCATATTTCAGGGCTCCATGCTCTGAAACAGTTGAATATCTATCTATAGGATTGAGGTGTAGACTCAAGGATCAGTTTACATAGCAGGATATATGTGCTTGTCTTTCTGTGGCTGTTACTTGGCTAGTATATGCCAGAGTTGGGCCCATTGACTGTCCCCTTTCTATGCAGGAATGCAAAAGTTTCCCTTGCCTCTGTCGCTTGTGACATCTTGCTGTAGACTGGTTCATGAGGCACTGTTTTTGAAAATTCATGACTCTTTTACAAGCAATCTTCTAATCTAGAAAATTGCTATGCTTGCAAAAAGAGATGACTTTTGTTTTAAGCAAAGCTAAAATATGCATTAACTGCTGAAAAATTAAGACTTGCATAACTTTCCGAAACACTGTTACTTGATTATTTTTTGGCCCGTCTCTTAAGACTGAACACTGATATAAGCCGACCTGCATGGGTTAGCTAGCAACCGTGACCCTGCAGTAATATAGTGTGGGCATTACAATGCAGCTCCTGACAGCTACTTACAAGAGTAGATACACTTCAGGTGTCGACAACCTGGGCTCATTTCCTTCTTCTTGCTGCCTTCTTCACCACCAGTTGCATTCCTCTCTTCTAACTGCATCCACCATCAGTCTATGTATGCAACCATACTGTCTCCTACAGTTGGGTCAATGAGCCTGGCATAAAGATAGCAGAACTCTTGGGCTTGGTGGGGCCTTTAACCTGTGCTGAGGCTATGAGTTGGGCAGTTTCATAATTCAAAATTAACACCTTGGACTGTGCACCTGGAAGATCAATGCAACCACTAGAGTTCCAATTAATGTGCTCTCTATGAGCCACATCCACTGGGAAGAAAGCGACTGCATTCTGCACCACCTTAAAGTTTGCAAACAATCCAGAGAAGCCCCCATATAAAAAACACTGCAATATCCAAGCCTCAGGGCTATGAAAACATGGATGCTGCTAGATCTGAATCGGTCAAAAAGCATCTTGGCCTCATCAGATGGGGCTGATGAAATATGTTTTTAATCAAAGCTAATCAGGCAGAACTCTCTCAAATACAGAGTCATCCTCCCCCTCACCTTTCCCAACAATTCTTTGTCAAGAGAAAAACAAATACCCAACATTATACCAGTAACATATGCTATGTGTCATAATATAATGCCACTAGCTCTTCTGGCTTGTATCCTAAGGATTGGTTCACAAGGCATGAGGAGCTCAAACTTGTGAGCATGAGACACCTAAGTAGATACACAGCATGCATGCACTTCTATATTTAATACCATCACTCAGTGTCCATCCTGAGTGATTCAGGACAAGACAGCGTCCTTTGTTGTTAAAACATTTGGCATAGAGGTTCAAGAATGGGAGGCCGCTTTTTGGGGGGGGGGAGATTTATCCAATTTTTCTTCTGGATAAAGGTAATTTTCTTTGTTTTGACATATCCACTACATTATCTTGTCCATGGTTATCCTGTTTTGGAGGATAATGTCCTTCTAACACTGAAGTACCAAACATTTAGCTTCAAGCTTTAAATGAATAAGAAACCTCTACTTTCTCAATGGTGGAACAGTATATTTGCATGTTACTGCTCTCTCTGGTGGATCAGCAGAGACGTCTGCCTAAATAAGGAAATGAATGAAATTGGCTTATCAGCATTTGACAGGAATATAGCCTGCTAGCAGCTGATACAGTAGCCCATCTTTTTGCTGCTATCACCGGCTCTCTTCGTTATGCCCTATGTATGTTTATCAGCTACTGTGTTGCTGGTTTGAACGTAAAACGTTTTTCTCCTGCGTTTTGTCAAAAATATTTGAAGTCAAATGCTAGGTGAAACCTCTCTTCCTTCTTGACAAATCTTATAAAAAAGATATCAAACAAACATAAATCCAATTTTAAAACTTCATCTTTCAGCAAAGACATACTTGTGTTTCTAATCAGTGCTGGGCATTTCAGGTTTTCGTTATTTGTGTTTCTCCTGAAAATGCTCCATGGAGGAACTGGATGATTACATATGACTGCCAATACTGACTAAGTTGGAATACATTCTGTTCTAATATCTGCAATGCACATCACAATAAAACAAAGAGAGTCAGTAGTAGGGGAGATCTGATGCTCAAATTTCATTCTCAATTTCCACTGAAATTGAAACATACTTTCTATAAGACCTTCTTTGTTCATCTAGTTAACGTTAAGAATATTTTAGTTTTAGCGTGGTGTTTAGTTTCAGTTTTTGTTGCACAGTCCCATCTGATAGGTGAATGTTCTGTTTTAATGCCAGTATTAAGCCAGAGCATTAAATACATCTCAAATTCACCAAGGTTGTTAACTCTGAGGTTTAATAACATATTGTTAATTCCTAGTTAAATTGATAAACTGCTTTTTAGCCATAGGCCTTCAGAGAAGCTTACAATAATAATTAAAAACAAGTGATATTTTTAATCCAACAGCTATGCAAAACAATAGGGAAAAAACTGCGGTAGAACCAGTTGCTATTTTAAATAGGGGGGAAATGCAATGACATGTGTAATGTCACATCTAGTATTATGGAGAGTAGAGGAGAGTTGGCCACCTGGGTGGCGGAAACTGTGAATGCCTCTCTAGTGGAGCATAAGGGTCCATCTACTTTAAAATTGATGATAGTAAGACCTCTGTTAAAGAAACCTTCCCTAGATCCCATTATCCTGGTATCCCAAAGGATTATTGATCAGTTCGTAACTTGCAGTTTCTGGCAAGATATTAAAGTGAGTTATGGCAACCCAACTCCAGATGTTCCTGGATGACACGAATTAATCTGGATTCTTCTCAATCTGGGTTCTAGGCCAGTACTGGGACTAGTTGGTTGCCCTAGTGGATGACCTATGCCAGCAGCTAGACAGGGGGAATGTGTTCCTGTAGTTTCTGCTGGACCTCTCAGCAGTGTTTGATACAATCGACCACTATATCCTTCTGGTCCATCTTGCTGGATTGGATCTCAAGGTTATTGTTCTGTAGTGGCTCCATTCCTCCCTGGAGAGTAGGTCCCAGAAGGTGGCTCTAGGTGTTCTGAGCTGTGTGTTTTGTGATTTTTTGACCATGTGTTGTGAGCTGCCTTGGATGCCCTTTGGGGTGGAATATAAATCCCATGATAAATGAATCTAATTTGGCATATAGTTAATCCTTTTCTTGCTCCTTTGATTCCCTGCCTTCTTGTACTGTACACTCTATGCTTTTTGCTTCTCTAGGAAGCTGCCCTAGCTTCCTTGCACATCTCTTTCTATCCCCGTCTTCTTTCAAGTCCATTTTTCTTTCACCTTCTCCTTCCTAGCATCTTGTCTTTCCTTGTCTTTACCCCCTCTCCCTCACATACACTAGCTTGGAAGTATAATTCTGACTCTGAAGCTCTTCTTTTTAATCCTAGACTATTTGCAGCTGGATGTGATTATTTGATGATGATAGACCTGAATGTAGGCAGAGGCACCTGCCTTTGGTATTAAAAGTTGTTTTTCAGTCGTTAAGTCGTGTCCGACCCTTCGTGATCCCATGAACCATATCCCGCCAGGCCTTCCTGTCCTCCACTATCTTCCTGAGTTCGCTCATTGTCATGTTCGTTGCATCGGTGATGCTGTCTAACCATCTCATCCTTTATTAAAAGTAGCCTGGACTAAGATGTCATTAGACTATATCCCCGGGGGAGGGAGAGAGAGAGAGAGAGAGAGAGAGAGAGAGAGAGAGAGAGTGTATGTGTGTTCTTGCATAGACCTGCCCACCTAACAATAGAAGTTGTGTTAGCTAAATGTGTCCGTTCTGAGGATGTTCTCATGGTTCCTTTGTTCTCTGCTTATGGCATATTGTTTATGGTTTGTGAGTGACTTATGGAAAGATGGGCCTCTGCTTAGGCAGCAAATTGTTCTGGATGGTCTGTGCTCCATTGGATGGTGGTCATTTCTGTGACCCCTGGTTAATGGTTGACTGTTACTTAGAAACTTGCTGCTATTTTCAATCTGGGGGTAAAGTGGCATACACTTTTACTGTTTTATTTTGATCATATGATAAAGCTTTTGAGGCCTTTTTGACAAGGCCATTTTTAATATGCTTTACTATCTCTATCAGTTTCACTATCACCTTGGTCTTCGGATGATCATTCTTGTAGAGATGTCGCTAGCGTGGGGCCAGGGGGAGCAAATGCCTTCGGGTGCCAACGAGGCATCGCTAGCGTGGGGCCGGGGGGAAGCAAATGCCCTCAGATGCCAACGGGTGTCTCCTCACGAGGAGGAGCCGCAGCGGAATTCTTGAGCTCTGCGGCTGCTTTTTTGCAGCCAGAGGGCTACATGAGCAGCCGCAGAGCACAAACAGCGCTGAAATCGGCGCGTTTTTGTGTCCCTCCTACCCTCCCTGAGTCCTAGAAGGCTTCAAATGAAGCTTTCTGGGAGTGCAGGGGGCAGGCCGACCCCACATGACAGGGCTAGCGACACCTCTGCATTCTTGTTCCTGTTTCACTGAGGCTGAAAATTCTGGACACAGAAATGTCATCGTTTGGATTCTGAATTTCTCAAATGCTGTAACATTTGGATAGAGGCTAACGGTTGATTGTTACCTTTATGTGGCTTAGGGCCTGGATACTTAAAGACTTTCTTCTCTTGTATTTATCTTCCTATATATCTTGTTCTAAATCTGAGGTATTGATTCAGGCTTTGTCTTTCAATGAAGCATGAAAGGATAATTTAAAAAGGGATTGAGAATAAAATGGCCAATATTATTATGCCATTGTACAAATCAATGGTAAGGCTACATCAGGAGTATTTTTTCCAGCTCTGGTCACCATATCTCAAAAACGATATAGTGGAACTGGAAAAGGTGCAGAAGAGAGAGACTAAAATGATTAGTGAGCTGGATCTCTTCATTTATGAGGAAAGACTGCAATGTTTGGACTCTTCAGTCCAAGAAAGAAGGGGCCCAAGGGGGGACATGATTGAGACATATAAAATTATGTATTGGATGGATAGAGAGAAGTTCTTTTCCTTCTTGTACAACACCAGAACCAGGGGTCATACACTAAAATTAACTGGCAGGAGAGTTAGGACAAAAGGAAATATTTCTTTACCCAGCATGTAATTAATCTGTGGAACTCCTTGTCGCAGGAAGTTGATGGCACCTGAGCTTAGATGCCTCTAAAAGGGGATTGGACAGATTTATGGGGGAAGAGTCCACCACAGGTTACAAGCCATGATGACTGTATGCGACTTCCAGGTTTTAGAGGTAGCCTATCCCTGAATGCCAGATGCAAGGGAATGGCAATATGATACATGTGTCTTGTTGTCTTGAGTGCTCCCTGAGGTGGGCTGCTGTAAGATACAGGAAGCTGGACTAAATGGGTCCTTGGTCTGATTCAGCAAGGCTCTTACATTCATGACTAGCAAGAATGAGGAGCAGGGTCTTTTCAGTGGCAGCACTTAAGTTGTGGAACTTTCTCCTCCAGGAATATGGGTGGCTCCCTCTCTGGTGAACTGCTGTGAATCTGAATGCCAGATGCAAGGGAGTGGCAACAGGAAACAGGTATCTTGTTGTCTTGAGTGCTCCCTGAGGCATCTGGTGGGGCCACTGTGAGATACAGGAAGCTGGACTAGCCTTTGGCCTGATAAGCAGGGCTTTTCCTATGTTCTTAGGGTCATAAATTCAGTTAAAAGAGATCATATGTTTGCCTTAAGTTCAGGTTTCATTTCATATTATTTTTAAAAGAGAAGATTACTATAGCTAAAATGTTGCCCCCCCCCCCAGCCACCATTTTTTAAAATTTTCCCTCACACGCACCTATTTTTTTTTCTATCCTTCCAGGAGTTACAAACTAGTTTTCTGTTCTTCTATACTAGAGGTGTTTGTGAAAGTTTATATATCCTGCTGATGGGGGTGGTTAAAGTGTTGAAGGTTTGTGAAAGTCTCTCTTTATTCAAAATGTGCACCAGTTACTGAAGACCCATACCACAATTGGACCCTGTGGTCATTAGCATCTGCTCTTGGGAGTATATGACTTTCAACACAGAGCTATCTTTAGAAATGTTGCCCATTAAAACAGTTAAGTTATTCTGATAAGGAAAGCAACTCATGAAATTTGTGAAGACAGGAGCTGCTTGTAAGTATTCTTTCACTTTCAAATCACCTAAAATGAAAAGAGCTAGAACGGGTTCTCAACCAGTGGTACTTTGGCTGACTCCTGGTGGTACTCGGACTGCTGGACCACTGGAAACTTGCTCAAACGTGGCACTTTCGGCAGCACATTTTTTGCTCCCAAGAGGCTCCTGACTTTGACCAAGCCTCTTGGGAATGCTGAGAAGGGCCCTCCTACCTGCATTTTCTTACCTCCAAAAACCTGAAAACACCGAAATAACTGGCGATGATGTTGTCGCCAATCACTTCCGGTGGTACACAGTAGGAGAGTGGCGCCGGAGCTAGTACTCGGCCAGGAAGGGACTGAGAAACCCCTGAGCTAGAACATTCAGATATCTTCATTGCTTATCATAACTTTCACTCATTCATGAGGAGTTGCTATTTTTTTCTGTTTTTTCCCACATTGTTCCTTTGAATCTCTCTAACAAATAAGCAGTATTTTAGTACAGTGTTTTTTTCTATTTTATCTTCCTGTTCGGATTGTTGCATCTCTTTGAACCTGTATTTGTGCAGTCTTGGAATTAACGCAATAACCTTGGTCATGGTCTCGCCATGTTTGTGCTAGGGAGTACTTGCGTCTGTGTCAACACTTTGCTTGAGGGTCCTTGCAACCTGTGAAGTAGACTTGCTGCAAAGTGACTCAGTGTGCAAAGGCATCATGATGCTGTTGTGTGATGTGAGGTTTTGAATGTGCATACAGCTGCTTCTCAACCCAAACAGGAGTGGATGAAATGACAGCATAGCATGTGGGAAGCGGAGACCGAGAGACGCTCCTTCTGCTACAGGGTCTCCAATATGGAGTGCGAAGAATTGGAAAATTGCTACTTAAAATTGTCCCCACATGTGGATTTATGTCATTAAGGGCACAATCCTATCCTACTTACGCCACTGTTGTAATCAGTGGTGCAGCGAGAACGGGAGGCCCCAGAACGGAAAGGGGATTCAAATCCCCTTTTGGAGGGGATTTGAATCCCCTTTCCGTTCTGGGGCCTCCCGTTTTCACTGCGCTGCTCGTTACAATGGTGGCGTAAGTAGGATAGGATTGCGCCCTAAGTATTGAGATGAACTAGGTCTGACCTTACCACTGAGCAATCTTAGTTGGCTCTCTAGGGTAGCATTTGCTACAGTGCAGTTCATTTGGTGTAGTAGCAGGTGCAAAGCACTCTCCTTTCCTACATTCTTTTAGCGTGTGGTGCTCCTGCTGCCCTGAAATGATAGAAAGACCAGAGATAGGTGAATCAGGTTTGGAGTTTGGGATGAGGGAGTCTATCGGGACCGGGAGGGGGGGCGTGTTTATTAGGAGACATTTCAATAGGGAGCAAGCAACTGCATTGCAAGAAGTCCCATGAGATTCTCAGAAGAGGGAGGAGATCAAGAATATTTCCACTGGCTTAGGAATCAAACATTGATTAATCATAGACATAGACATCATCCCTCAAGTGAAGTGAACCTATTCCACTTCTCAAAAGATAGCTAAAGAATCTAACTTCACATCCCTTGACCAATACTTTATTTGCATGACAAGAGTATGTTTAAATTTAATTGAGACTAACATTCTCATTGAGTTGGAACTTTTCTCTCTATCATTTCATATGCAGTGTTGGTGACATGACCTCACAATAAGCTCAGTGAATCCCTGTGAATGAATTAATCTTGGTGTGCACAAATCTGTATATGTCAGTACAGAGAACCCTGTACAGTATTTGCTTCTAAAACTTGGCATGCAACCAGCACACAATGCAGTCTGTATGAAGTTCTAGCATGGCACTAAGTTAGAATTAATATAGCCCAAACATCACAGCTGAGCTCCAGTTAAAGTACCGGTAATTCAAGCTTATTTATTTTTCACATTTTTATACCGCCCTTCCTCCAAGGAGCTCAGAGTAGTGTACATATTTCCTCCCCTCCTTTTTGTCCTCACAACAACCCTGTGAGGTAGGTGGGGCTGAGAGATAGTGACTGGCCCAAGGTCACCCAGGAAGCTTCGTAACTGAGCGGGGATTTGAACCTGGTCTAAGTCCGACTCCCAAACCACTACACCATCCTGGCTGTAATGAAGGTGATGTCTCTGGAAACTGAAAATCCTCATCGGTGAGAAGTCAAATATTTAGCTAAGTAATAATTGAAAAGATTCTCTCCAAGATCAGTTTCGCTGAGAGAGGAAAGGTACCATTGTCAAACGTTATACACACATATATTAATCAGTCTGACTGGAGTTAGTGGGCTTTTTGAAGTAAACGTGCTGAATTGGACACCAAGTGTGAACTATAGTGAAACTGTATGCACTATTCTCTTGTATAAAACTCTCCACCTTGTTCCTCTGGGTTAACAGCCTGATTCCATTGTCTATAATCAGTTTAGATTTTGAGCGAGTAAATTGCCTTGGAACAGCTGTCATTTTTCTATAGAACTTCAAACACTTGGTCTCCATTGCTGTTGAACAAATAGCAATCCTTAGGACTGATGCTTTTGTGTATCCTGAGATGTAGGTTGCCTTGGCCTGTTCTCGCTGTTGGGGCCACCCTTGGCGTGGATTCCAAACTATGGGCTGATTTTAAATTTGGTAATGTGATAAAAGCAATGAAATGAGTGGTGTGCCACATGCCCAGCTCCACTGTGGATCAAGTCCACCCACAGCCCAGCATGGACAGATTGCTGTGTGAATTGGCCCTTTTGTTTCTACAAGAACTACCATGTTAGCAAATACTCGTTCTACAGCTTGAGCATGCAGAGTAAATTGAAGTGTTCATATGCCATCCTAAGTTCTATCACTTCTAAATACATGTGTCTCCTGGTTTTGAAAGAACTTGAAGGGGGAACAAGCATGTTCATACGCATGTTTTTGAAATATTGATCTTGTTTTTAATTTGTTATAGCTAATGAGATGAGAAGTTAGTTTGAATTGTTAGTTTGAACATCTTTTCTTTGTTACATACATCTGTTTTAAAATTAAATAAATCCAAATGCAACTTTGTAGGTTGTTTTGTAATTATACCAAAATTACCAGGCTACTAGGTAATTAAAACAATTTCAGATATGCCTTGCTGTGCAGTGTCTTGTATAATTATAATTATGTGTTCTTTTCTAAATGCTCGGTGTTGTTCTTCAAGCTGGTTTGTATACTTAGATTGTGCGTGTGCGTGTGCGTGTGCGTGTGCGTGTGCGTGTGCGTGTGCGTGTGCGTGTGCGTGTGTGTGTGAGAGAGAGAGAGAGAGAGAGAGAGAGAGAGAGAGAGAGAGAGAGAGAGTTATTTTCCCCATAGAAGTGTTTTGCATTGCAAGCTTTACCAAATACTGACTCAACATATATACTGGAAGAGATGTTTGATGTTTGAATATTAGTAATTTACTTAGGGCACAATCCTAACCCCCTAAGTGATTTGAAGGCCCTTTTAGAAAACTTTTTAACTAGTTTTCTACAGTGGACTTGATTATACGTGGATTCTTGGTATTTGTGGGGGGGATCTGGAACGGAACCACTGAAGATACCGAGGTCCAGCTGTATTACATTATCAAGGTATAGTAGGGATATATATGTGTGCACATGCATCTCAAAGAGTTAATCCTGCAGAATATATTTTTAGCCACTTTGACCATCTGTGTAAATGACCAAAGAGAAAATATTTGAGATGGCCACACAAAGTGGCCCTATTCTAACAAAAAATAGTGATGAAATCACTGTTGTGTAAGAATTTGGCTAAGTTTCCTTGGGAAACAGAGTGGATGGCTGCTACCTGCTTACCACCAAATACCTCGGAGTGTACAGTATTTGCAAGCACTGGTTCATAAGACTGGGAGGAACTTCTCTTCCACTTAACTCCAAGCCAAGAAAAGACTTTTCCGCTGTCCCCAGCCTAGTGAGTTTTCTGGCTAAGACAACCATGGAGGAATTGACTGCTAGGTTTTTCTGCAGATCATCTTGAGTAAGGCAGCTCTTGCAAGTACCAGACCAGGTAGTTGAAAAGTTCTGCAATGATTGACAGAGGCAGCTATTTGAGGGAGAGGGCGGTTGGTAGTGTTGACCCTCTGGAGACTGCATGTAGAGGATTCTGGAAGTGGTGGGGGGGGCAGAGAGATTTCTCTTTTCCCCCAACCCATTCCCTCCCACCTAATAAAAGATTTTGGTACCCACTTCTACTCCCCATATTGCCATTTCACAAAAACCACCAAAAATTCTCCTTTATATAAAAAAGGAAAGTTGTACAGTTGCATCTGTTTCGTTCAGTAAGGTTTACACAGGAGAAATATCTGGTGCCTCATGCCCCTTAGTGAATTAATTGTTGCTGTTTTGTGTCCTTTTACATTTGTTTTTCTTAGTTATGCAAACATTTTATTGCCTGTCATCTTGGATAGCTTTCTGAATGCTTTTATCTCCTATTCAGGAAGTTCTTATCATTTTTCTTAACAAAGTACTGTATGTTACAGATTTGTTTCTGTAATTGGTGTTCTTACCTATTTTCTTACAATGCAGTTTTTGTTTATGGTTTTTAAAGACTACATAAATTATCATATGAACAAGGATAACAACCAGGGTTATTCTCCTCCTGCTGCTTTAAGGGAGTTTGCAGTCCTGTTGTCTGTGTGCTACTCAACCTGAAAGATACTTTTTAAAATATTTGTTTCCCTATAGGGATAAATAATTAGAGGTCAATCATTCAAAAGTGTGTGATCCCCGAATATAACTAAGTGCATTTGTAAGAACTGTGAATCACAGCAGGAGGTTTTAGAAGTCCAGACCATAGTACCCAATTTTGCCTCAATTGAGGATATATTTTCCCCTGTTAATTAGATTGTTTGAAGTACTTGAACATTAAGTTCTGGGCTACATCCTTTTTCAAATTCATTCCAATGAATGAATATGAATACTATGTCTGTAACTGGTCTTTTCAAACATGCAATATACTGTATTGTTGATAATGTGTTAGCGCACAGTGGACACGATCCAGTCCATGACAGGCACAGCACTTGCATGCTGAGGATTCCCATTAACTCAACATACCCTGTTTCTCCTGTCCCTGCTCAGCCCCCTAAATGCTCAACAGGAGGATGGGCTGAATGGGCTATATAAGGCTCACACAGACCCCTGATTCCCCTAGCAATCCCTAGGCAGTCACATTTTGTACCACCTGCTATTTTTAATATTTTTAAAGGTAGAAGCTGAATTTTATTTTATTTTTCACATTTTTATACTGCCCTTCTTTCAAGTACCATAGTTTCTTCCCTCCTTTTGTCATCACAACAACCCTGTGAGGTAGGTTAGGCTGAGAGATAGTAACTGGCCCAAGGTCACCCAGGAAGCTTCATGGCTGAGAGAGGGGATTTGAACCTGGATCTTCCAGGACTTAGTCCAACACCAGAACCACTACACCATCCTGGCTATGGAAGTGCCTCATTTGCAATCCTTATTTGTAGGGAGTGCATAAGCCACAGTTTCTCAGTTCAGATATCACAGCAAACCATGATTTAACAAACCAGGATGTCTTCTTTGAAGCCAGGTGTGCATAATGATGAATGAGTTCTTGAACTTGTTGCTCATTTCCAAGTACAACAAATTGTTGTTGGACTGGTATGTGACATCTGGACTGGGCTTTAGAGAGCATCTAGGAAGATAGCCCCCTTTACAGTATGGGGGAGGGGCGGGCAAACGGCAGATTCTGTAGAGGCAACATCAGCAACTTTCCACCTAGCCAGTCTTCTCCCTTTTAAATGTTCCTTTTGTCCATATTTGATATACAATATAAACGTGCTTGGAGAGCACAGTGTTTTAATACTATTAGTATACCCAAACTAGTTTGAATAAAATATTGGGGGGGAGGCATCTTGATGTATCTGAGGAGCTTCTGTATGCCACTAACATTGCTACCTTAAGAAGGAGCAGGGAGAGATCAGCCCCAGCCCGTACTTAGACAGTACAATCTGTTGAAAAGAACCTACTGCTTAAGAAATAGACGTCCCCAGGAAAAGGGACACATGTTTCTTCCTGAAGCCACCTGTGGTTGTGAATGAAGTTTTTTCTTTATCTCCAGATGTATGTTAGCTAGCAGAAGTGGACTATACTGACCCATTGGTGCATTTTGATGCAGACTATGTGGAGAAGACTCTGATGCTGGGAAAGATTGAAGGCAAAAGGAGAAGGGGAAGGCAAAGGATGAGATGGTTAGACAGCATCACTGATGCAACGAACATGAACATGAGCGAACTCAGGAAGATAGTGGAGAGGACAGGAAGGCCTGGCGGGATATGGTTCATGGGATCACGAAGGGTCAGACACAACGACTGAACAACAATGTGCAGACTATGTGCGGTATGGGGAGCCATGGTGGCTTAGTGGTTAAGATGCTGAACTGCAGACTGGAAGTTCCGTAGGTCAGCAGTTCGAGACCCGAGTGCTGCATGTGACAGAGTGAGCTCCTGTCTCCTGTCCCAGCTCCTGCTAACCTAGCAGTTCGAAAGCAAGAAATTGCAAGTAGATAAATAGGTACCGCTGCAGCGGGAAGGTAACAGCACTCCGTTAGTCATGCCAGCCACATGACCACAGAAACTTCTTCGGACAGCATTGGCTCTTCAGCCAGAAACGGGGATGAGCACCACACCCTAGAGTCAGACACGACTCTAGGTAAAGATAAAGGTAAAGATATCCCCTGCTCGAAAGCTAGTCGTGTCCGACTCTAGGGTGTGGATGCTCATCCCCATTTCAAAGCCGAAGAGCCAGCGTTGTCCGAAGATGCCTCCGTGGTCATGTGGCCGGCATGACTCTCCTTGCCGCAGCGCATAGCATGCGGCTGGAACACGGAGCGCTGTTTACCTTCCCGCAAGTGGTACCTATTTATCTACTCACATTAACATGCTTTGGAACTGCTAGGTTGGCAGGAGCTAGCCAAGCAATGAGAGCTCACCCCGTCGCGGATTCGAACTGCCGACCTTTCGATCGACAGCTCATGGTTCAGCGTTTAACCCACTGCGCCACCCGCTGGCCTTTACCTTTACTATATTCTAAATAACAAGGTTTTCCAGGCATTTATTTCCTAGTGCTTCATGTTTGCCTGGTTAAAAAATGAAAAGCAAGCAGGAGACTTTCTTGTCTTTTGAAAAACAGGAATAATGTAAATTACCGTACCTTCTCACTGCATGTGTGGTCAGGACAATGTATTCAAGTCTGTCACAAAATGAAATTGGAGATGATGAAATGTATAGATACACCTTTGTTTTGCTGCTTTTTATTATGCTGTAGAGTTAAAAGGTAAGAGACCTTTGCCATTATTATTTATCCAGCACCAACAATGTAGATGGTATTTTACCCAGTTTGATCAGACAGATCCCTGACCTGAGGAGCTTAAACTCTTGTCATATTCTGGTTCGCTCACAGAGTGTCTTTACCATATTATTTTAAAATGCAGGTGATCCAACAGGATTCACTTTGTTCAACATTTGTACAACTAGAGACTTGTGTGTTTCAGAGGAGCTAAACATCAAAAATGCCTTTTGAAGTCTGTAGCTGTTGGAGAGGCCATTTATCGGGTAGAGTGAAAATGGGAAGATCTAAGTCATGAATTATAAAGATTCCTGAGCAATGTGCCTTCCATACGTTTCAGCCATTTTTTTTCTTACCATCTCATCTACAAATCGATTTAGCCAGTTTACTTGAACATTTTACTGCCACTTAATTCAGTTTCCAAAGTTTTGCAGTATTTAAGTTGCATGTGCTTTTCATTTTGGTTAGTCAAGCTTTGGAGTACAACTGTACAGTATTGGGTATAACTGCCATATTACTTAGGCTTACCAGATCTCCAACCGGGACAGAGTGCTAGGCCTTTAGGAGAAGGAATGTGGGCAGGTGTAGCTTGTTAAACCTTAGAGCACAATCCTAGGCATGTCTACTCAGAAGCAAGCCCCATTGTGTTCAGTGGGGCTTGCTTCTGAGTAGACATGCCTAGGATTGTGCTCTAAGATTTAACAAGCTACACCTGCCCACATTCCTTTTCCTAAAGGGCTAGCACTCTGTCCCGGTTGGAGATCTAGTAAGCCTAATATTACTACACAGAAATCAATAAAGAATTATAGAACTTGAAAATCAAAACTTGGAATTTAAAATGCAGCTTGACAAACTATTACAAATCTATTACAAATAGCAAACTTGTTCTTTAATTTGGGGACATTTGGTGAATCCCTCTTCTCTTTTATGGTGTTTCCTATGCGGTAACCAGGAATATGCATTTTTGCCCTTTTTAATGAAATTATTTTGTTTAAGTACAAGAGAGATGCCAATTTGATTTGCCAACGTAGTGGGCAAGAATCACAATGCATGATGCTAAGGGTGCTATTGGTCACAACCATATGTGTTTTCAAATCAAGGTAAATAGTTATTTAGGGGTCTTAAATCTGGGATCAGAATGAAGCTGTTTACATGGGCAAGGAGCAAAGGCTGCCCTTCCCTCTTTCTCTCTTAAGAGAGAGATGGTTGCTATGGTGATTGCTGTTTCCATCTCATCGGCTATAACCTGGTTTTCCACATCAGCTGTATTGCTGCAAGCAAAACATGATCTTTATCCAAGTATTAAAAATATTATTTTATTACATAATTGTTGTCTTGGGAATCAACATATTCCCCTCAAATATTAGTTCTATAAGTATATACTAATGCAGCTCATGTTGTTTATTAAAATAAGTAGAAATTTATATAAGAGAACTTACATTGGCGTTTTTAAACAAGACTTCGTGGCAAAAAAAATTAATTTGCTGCATCTTAAGATGCACAGAAGCTAGGCAATTATGTTTGGAGAAAAAAAAGCTCGAAGCTGTTTTTTAGTTCCTTTTATTGTAGCCCTACCTTCCTAGGCATTGTAAGATTTTTAAAAAATATCACAAATAATACAGTAATAGTGCCATTAAGAACATGGCATATATAAATGTTCCAATAAAGTCAAAGGCTAGTCCTTTATTGCTTTATATATTGCCAGAAATTTGTTAAAACATTCTAGTTTTAGTTCCACTCATAACAAAGATTTCCGTAAAAGCCTGAGCTAGAGCCCATCTGAAAAAATGATATAATCAACATGAGGTTAGGTTCATACCCATAAACACTTGAATCTTAGCTTAACTTTACATTGAATGCTAAGTTTAATCAAAGCCAATAAACGGGATATAACATACTAACTTGAAACAAGAACGTGAAATGTTAAATGAGTTAAAGGTGAATATAAACAATATAGATAATAATTACATAAGACTAAGATGTAAGTCTTATGGCCAGCGGGTGGCGTAGTGGGTTAAACCGCTGAACCATGAGCTGTCGATCGAAAGGTCGGTAGTTCGAATCCGCGACGGGGTGAGCTCTCATTGCTTGGCCAGTTCCTGCCAACCTAGCAGTTCCAAAGCATGTTAATGTGAGTAGATAAATAGGTACCGCTTGCGGGAAGGTAAACAGTGCAGCGTGTTCCAGCTGCATGCTACGCGCTGCGGCAAGGAGAGTCATGCCGGCCACATGACCACGGAGGTGTCTTCGGACAACGCTGGCTCTTCGGCTTTGAAATGGGGATGAGCACCACACCCTAGAGTCAGACACGACTGGACTTCATTGTCAGGGGTCACCTTTACCTTTACCTTTTTTAAGATGACCATATATATGTGTGAGTTAAAATAAACAAAAATATAGAGTCTTAGAAAAAATGAATGAAAGGTATCTTTCCCAGGATAAGATATTATGTTTTTATCTGATGTATGAAGCAACATTATAACCCTAAAGATCATACACAGATTCAGATTACAAAATATGCTGCTTCACATGAAACAAAGTGTCACAGACCAGGAAATACAGTGATTGCAAACGTAATTAAGATCCAATATTAAGCTTGATATGATAAAGGTTTAGTCTAAATTGACTGTGCAATTTATAACAGGAGTGAACTTCTAGCGATTTCGGTATTACAGGTAAGATAGCCATGTAGTAGAAAACCGGACAGCCAGAATAAAAACAAAAATCAATTCTGCTTGCGTCTTCCGTTGCTGGGGCTCGCAAGACAGACAGAAAATTTATTAAAATTCACAGCCCAGTAGTCTCACTCCAACGTTTCGTTTCCTTCTTGCCGGAAACCTTATCAAGGAAACAATCTAAAAGATTGGAAGATGTTACGGCAAGAAGGAAACGAAACGTTGGAGTGAGACTACTGGGCTGTGAATTTTAATAAATTTTCTGTCTGTCTTGCGAGCCCAGCAACGGAAGACGCAAGCAGGATTGATTTTTGTTTTTATTCTGGCTGTCCTGTTTTCTACTACATGGCTATCTTATCCGTAATACCGAAATCGCTAGAAGTAATCGCTGGCCATGAAAGCTTTCGATCGAAAAGGAGTGAACTTGTATCTGCTTAGCAGCACAGATTTCCTACTCAGTCATGAGACGTGAAAGTGGAGAAATATTGTAAGAATTATGAACATGCAAGCAATTCTTAAAATTTTAACACAAATTTAAAAAAAAAATAGACTTCATACCACACAGCATCTGTGTCCTACAGCTTGAAGTCATTTCCATCACTTTAATCTGACCACTTGTATAGAGCACTCTTTATCACAGATTTAACTATGAAATGCTCTGTGTTCCTGGCTATATTGCAGAAGTGTTCCAAAAGGTTAGAGTTCACTCCAGTGTACTAAATGTACCTTAATAGGAAAGGTACGTTTAGTGCACCGATTCTTAGTACTGCTACATTTCACTGTCACTATTTCTCAGTAAGTCAGTGTAAATCACTTTGTAATTCAATTAGGTAATATTATTTTTATATTATATTTTTATATATTATATATTATATTTTATATATATTTTATATATTATATTTTTATATTATTTTTAATGGCAGAAGCATCGGATCTGCTTCTGCCTCTTCCTGATGCCATTCTCTTGCTTAGACCGCTGAGGCTGGGTGACATCGGTTGGATCAACATAATTGAGTCCCTTCCTGTAGTTGCCAAACTGTCTGGTGACTTGATGATGATGATGTTGTGGTCTGTTTTTAGCCCAGGACTGTGTGTGGGCTGGCCTTCCTGTTCTACTGCTTCTCACTTGCAGCACAAGGCAAAATTAATTAGGTTTGTAAATGCATGAAAGGTATCTGCATGTTAACTGGCTGTATCTGACTGTGTGTGGTCTGTGGTAACAGCGCTAATACAGTAGATGTGGTATCTCATCTGATGCTGTGATCGTAGGTTTCACGTCACTGTGCTTTTGCTTGTATATTCAAACTGCATTGGAAATTAAAGGGAGAATAATTAGTTTCTTCAGCTAAAATGAAAGGGTGCTTCATGGTGTTTGTATAACACAGCATATAATATAACCTTTAAACAGATCTCCAGAGCAGCCCATCGTATACTGTAATGATTGAGATTCAGTTGTTATATCCGCTAAAATTTGCCTATGTTAGCATATGCAATATATTTTGGAATCAATCAGTATGTGTGCTCCTTGCTGGAATCTGTTTTATGGGTGTGGGGTATGAGCCAACCCATGACAAATCTTTTGCCTTTTGAAGCAATTCCATGACATTGTGAGTAAGTATGGTACCAGCGGTTGCAACAGATTTCAGGATTATGTGTTGTACTGTAAATTATTTTGTGGTAGTCAAAATAATTGTGAATAATCTCTTGCCTTGCTGAATAGACTAGATCAGGGGTGTCAAACTCATTTCCTACAATGGGCTGAATAGCATTCATGGTACCTGCTGAGGGCCAGAAGTGATGTCATTAAGCAGGAAGTGACATCTTTAAGCAGAATGGTCACCAGAAATAAGCATTTTTTTCTCTCACCTAAGACTCATTAGCTGCAAATGACAGAAGAGAAAATGTGCAAATCTTGATCATATTTTCAAGATATGTTGTTGTTGTTCAGTCGTTAAGTCGTGTCCGACCCTTCGTGATCCCATGAACCATATCCCGCCAGGCCTTCCTGTCCTCCACTATCTTCCTGAGTTCGCTCATTTTCATGTTCGTTGCATCGGTGATGCTGTCTAACCATCTCATCCTTGGCCTTCCCCTTCTCCTTTTGCCTTCAGTCTTTCCCAGCATCAGAGTCTTCTCCAGAGAGTCCTCTCTTCGCATTAGGTGGCCAAAATATTTGAGTTTCAGCCTTAGTACCTGTCCTTCCAGGGAACAGTCAGGGTTGATTTCATTTAGGATTGACTGATTTGATCTCCTAGCAGTCCAAGGGACTCTCAGGAGTCTTCTCCAGCACCACAGTTCAAAAGCATCTATTCTTCGGCGCTCAGCCTTCCTTATGGTCCAACTCTCGCAACCATACATTGCTACTGGGAACACCATCGCCCTGACTATACGAACTTTTGTTGGTATGGTGATATCTCTGCTTTTTATTATGCTATCTAAATTTGCCATAGCTTTCCTTCCAAGGAGTAAGCGTCTTTTAATTTCAAGATATGGGAGAGCCCAATTATCACACAGGCTGCTCTTTCAGCAGTACTGCTTCGGCCGCAGTGTCACTTCGGAACTCAGCGGCTGAGAAGTGCTCTGCAAAGTGATGCCTCAGCAGAAGTGGCGCCACTGAAAGGGCGGCCCGCATGATAATTGGGCTCTCCCAGCACCGTCCTTTCAGCCACGTCACTTATTTATTTATTTATTTATTTAAAAAAATATGCCCCGCCTTTCTCCCAGCAAGAGCACTCAAGGCGGCTTACAATAAAACATTAAAATACATATATACATTAAAATAATTAAAAACAAATCATTAAAACAATTAACACTTTATGCATCACTTTGCAGCTTAGCAATTGAGAGTGACTGATGGTGGTGCTGGGAGGGCCCAGTTATCCTGTGGGCTGGATAAAGAACTTCTGCGGACCATTCTGCGGAACTTCTGCGGATTGCCTTATATTTGAACTAGATTTTATAGAAAGTGTCAATGTTTGGAGAATCTAGTGCATCATCACGATTGATGACATTGTACTGATAGATTTCCTGTGCAGACATATCTGTTAGTGCTGATTCACCAGCGATTGTATTATTTGTCCTACATCATGAGCACTGGTGCCCCACAGTGGTAGGGTTGCCTCCTATTTTTCTAGCAGAACTCCCTTTCAACACCTACATTTCAGACAGATTTTTCATCATGAAGATGCAGTTATAAGATAAACTACACACTTCGAATTACTGTCATTCAGCTGTTAAAGGCGGAAGAGGCGAAGGAGAAAAAAATGCAGGCAGCTTTATGTAGCCTTATGCAGAGCAGCTAAGGGAACGGGATGGCGCTGGCAGTGGGGCCATCAGTAGCCTTGCTGCAAGGTACCCTGTAGGTCTTCTAGATGTTAGTAAACCCCCCAGCGGCCTTATCTAATTGCAAAGGCCGTGCTTTGCCTAACAAGTTAGGAAAGAGTTGTTAAGGCACATAGTGTTGCCTTAGCAGTGCTTTTAATAGAGCTGCTGCAACAAAGGTGGCTTAGGATAGAAACAAATGAAAGGTATGTCGCACACATCGAGAAAGAAGAGCACACATCGAGAAAGGAGAGCACACATCAAGAAAGGAGAGTAGCTTCTCGCTAGCCAAGCAAGTGTGACTTGAAGTGAAATACATCTTATAGTGTCTTCTCTCCACCTCATACGAAGTTATGATTGAAGAATGTAACAAACATACACCTGCTTTGAGTAGCCCAGTCCTATGCATATTTACTCAGCAGTAGAGCCAACTGTTCAGTTGGATGTATTCCCAAATATGCATGCATAGGTTTGCAGCCTAGGTTAAGGGTGCTGCCAGTTAAATATGTTACTTGACATCTGGAGGAACTCTCCTTATCTAGCATAGAGTACTATTTACTATTTGTGAAGCTTTTTCCTTTCTTGTTGCCTGACCTAAATGATGATGTGAGGTTTCGGACAATGAGTTTTCTTGCTGCATGCTCTTGACCCATATTTGCAGTGAAACATTTTTGCCAAGTGGTGTCAAATGCCTTCTCAGCTGAACAATATTTCATAGGATATTCTGTGAGTCATCCTTAGCACAAGTATAAATGGAAAATTATTCAGTGTTCATTTCAACAAGATCATCTCGGTCTGCTCTGAGACTGGAGTGAGGTACTTTAATAACCATAGTGTTTGATCTTTGGGGTCTCTGAATGCCTGTGGCTCAATTCTGCCATTTGGCCTTACAGGAAAAAAAAATCTCCAAAAGTATTTTGGAGGGGATAATTTGTGTAGGAATGCTCTATCAAACAAGAGATGTACTAGCCTGACTTTATCTCAAATACATCACATGACTGTATCAGTGTTTCAGTTGCATTGCCTTACAGGTGTATCACCTAGATATCTTGGTGCTCTTGTGTAGTTTGTGAAGCGTTAGCATCTAAGAAATTGTAAAACTTGGGGAGATTCAATGGCAAATAATTCCATTACTGTATATGCAAGAGTTGAGGTGTAATGCTGAAGTAATCTGACTGATCAAATGTTGTATGCAATCAGATTACTGTTTGAGACTTTGAATTTCTTGTGAGTCATACCTGGGTTGGTGGGAGAGAAGTCTTGTTCCCCCTGCCCCCCCAAAAAAGTACAGTATTCAGTGTTTAATAGTCATCGTCCTTCGACTTGGAAGGGTAGGAGATGACTAGACAGCAAAGGTCTTAAAAATAAAAGCCTTCCTTTGCAGACATCCTCCGCAGTCCTTGAATTTGCTATACTAGGTAGTGGAATGATAGCAGGTGCTTTTCCCAATTCCCTCTACACCTGTAGTATATGACCTCTTCAACTGAGAGGCACGTCTTTGAAGCAGGCGGTGGTGCGCCCCCTCCTGAAGAAACCCTCCCTGGATCCCACTATTTTGAACAACTTTCGGCCAGTCTCGAACATCCCGTTTCTGGGCAAGGTAGTGGCGTCTCAGCTCCAGAGGGTCTTGGAGGAAGCTGATTATCTGGATCCATTCCAGTCTGGCTTCAGGCCGGGGTTCGGGACAGAGACGGCCTTGGTCACCTTGGTGGATGACCTGCGCTGGGAACTGGACAGGGGGAGTGCGTCCCTGTTGGTCCTGCTGGACCTCTCGGCGGCTTTTGACACCATGGTGTCCTTCTGGGTCGGTTGGCTGGGTTGGGGCTTGGAGGCACCGTTCTGAGGTGGTTCCGCTCCTTCCTGGCTGATAGATCCCAGAAGGTGGTGCTGGGGGATGCTTGTTCGGCACCCTTGCCCTTGAGGTGTGGGGTGCCACAAGGGTCAATTCTATCCTCCATGCTGTTTAATATCTATATGAAGCCGCTGGGAGAGGTCATCCGGGGGTTTGGGGTAGGGAGTCATCAGTATGCTGATGACACCCAGCTCTTTCTCTCCTTTCCACCCGACTCCAAGGGGGCGGTCGATGTCCTGAATCGTTGTCTGGAGGCAGTTGGGAGCTGGATGGGGGCAAACAAGCTGAAATTAAATCCTGATAAGACAGAGGTTCTTCTGGTCCAGAAGTCTACGACTCAGGTATTGGATCATCGTCCTGCTCTGAATGGGGTTGTACTCCCTCTGAAGGAGCAGGTCCGCAGCTTGGGGGTTCTCCTGGATGTGCAGCTGCTCCTGGATTCCCAGGTGGCAGCTGTGGCCAGGGGGGCTTTTGCCCAGCTTCGGCTGGTGCCCCAGCTGCGACCGTACTTGGATCGTGCAGACCTGGTCACAGTGACCCATGCCCTAGTGACATCTAGACTAGATTACTGCAATGCGCTCTACGTGGGGCTGCCTTTGAAGACTGTTCGGAAACTGCAACTAGTGCAGAATGCGGCGGCCCAGGTGGTTGCCGGGGCCTGTCGGTTCGACTCAGTCAGACCGTTGTTTCAGCGGCTACACTGGCTGCTGGTTCGTTTCCGGGCACAATTCAAAGTGCTAGTTTTGACTTTTAAAGCCCTATACGGCTCGGGTCCAGGGTATTTGAGGGACCGCCTCCTTCCTTATAATCCGACCCGTACTCTGAGGTCATCAGGGGGGGCCCTGTTAACCGTGCTGCCACTGACAGAGGTGAGGGGGATGGCGGCGCGGAACAGGGCCTTCTCGGCAGTGGCGCCCCAACTGTGGAATTCCCTCCTCTTGGAATTGAGAACGGCTCCCTCCTTAGAGACCTTTCGGCGGGGCCTTAAGACATTTTTATTTAGATCAGCTTTTGATGTCTGACATGGCGGGCTGGCTTTTTAACAGACACAGATGGCTTTTAACATGTAAATGTGGATGACCCACTGGGGTTGTTTGTTTTAATTGTTTTAACTGTTTTAATTCTTTTTAAATGTATATATGTATTTTAATGTTTTATTGTAAGCCGCCTTGGTTGCCCTCGTGGGAGAAAGGCGGGGTAGAAATTCAATAAATAATAAATAATAATAATATTGCAAGGTGGGTGGGAGCGTTTAACCTCTTGTTTCCCATTTCTGTCCCAGGTGACTAGATCAGACTCCTTGGCTGTATTTTTTTTTCTTTATCCTTTTGTTTAATGCTCAGGGAGTTTGTTTTCAAAGTACAGTATCCACTTTTAAACCATGGCTCTATTTGTGAATGTTAATTGGTGTCTAGTTAGTAACTGATTTGTAGGACCAACTATGGAGACTTTTATTCTTTGTTACAGTGCAGACATACATCTCAGTTTTGCATTTTCTTGCTTTTCTGCGTAAAAATTGTTCCAGATTTACGTTTAACTCTACATTTAATGTAGGTTTTGGGACTGTATCCTGATTAAATAAATCTGACAGTGCAATCCTATGCATGTCACTTTCAAGTAGACCTTAAGTTCAATATGACTTACACCCAGTAAGTGTGCATAAGCATAGGATTGTAGTCTTTGTCAATTACTCATGAGTTCTAGCAGATGATTATTCATATGCAAATTTTAATTGCTTAAAAGCAGTAGTTTTGAAACAAAAGAACATACTTTTTTCAGATAACACTTGTGTGTCATAGCAGACATAGTCTTAAAGCAAGTGTATGAGAGAAGGGAGAATGTCTCGCTTTTAAGATGGTGCTTGCCACCTGCAGCTTTTATATAAATTTGTATTGTGTGTATGTGTGTTTAAAAATATGCTGGCTAATCAACTGTATAACTTTTATAGTCAGTCAAAAGGTTCTTTTGGTCAATTAAATTGATTAAGCTTTGCACCGTTAGACTTTTGTGAAAGAGTTTATCAGTGTTTACCACAAACTGAAAAGGTAAACATGAGCAGATGTCTTGCTCTGCTTTCTGTTTGCTCACTGTTCCAGTCACCATGACTCTACTTTAGAGCCAATATGTGGCTAACCAACCTTGGTGGGATGACTTTGGAGATTTATGATGGGGAAAAAATTACTCAATAGCTTTGCTCTAAGCTCGGTGTCAAATATAAGGCCCGCGGGCCAGATGTGCCCACCGGATGCTTTATCCAGCCCACATGATAATTGGGCTTTCCCAAAGCTGCCCTTTCAGCAGTGCCGCTTCTGCTAAGGCTCCGAGAGGAAGAGATAGAAAGAGACCTCACAAGGCAAGGAATGCTGTGGGGGAAGGGGCAGACCAAGAGCGGCCAGAGAGGGAGGTGCTGCCAAGGCACTGGGAGAGCCCAATTATCACACGGACCACCCTTTCAGCCACACTACTTCTGCCAAGTACCACCTCTCAGCTGCTGAACTGCAAAGTGACCCTGACAGAAGCAGTGCTGCTGAAAAGGTGACCCATGTGATAATTGGGCTCTCCCAGTGTGATACTTGGGCTCTCATATCTTGAAAATATGATCAAGGTTTGCACATTTTATCTTCTGTCATTTGCAGCTAATGAGTTTCTGTGTAAGAACAAAGTGCTTATTTCTAAACATCATCTGCTTAATGACATCACTTCCTTCTTAATGATGTTACTTCCGGCCCTCAGTAGGCGCAATGAATGCTATTTGGCCCATTATATGAAATGAGTTTGACACTCCTGAGCTAGACCAAATAGTTTCCTTCTCAGTCCTGTCAGGACCTCTGGGCCAGCAATCTAAACAAAAGTGTTAAAACACTGTAGCGTTACCTGCTTGCATCTGCAACTTGAACTGAAAAGCCTTTATTTGCAAAGGTGACCTTAATGAGAATTTCTCCTCCCTCATCCTCTATCCCCCAAAACATCCTAATCCCTCTCACCTCACAGGCTCCAAATTCTTATTTTTGTGAAACCGTTTGGGCATAAAATATTGTTCCACATGTTTCTAAATGCATTCTGGTATCAACCTAATGAACAAAAAATATTGTATGTACATTTGATTTTCATGAAAGACCATGTTCAGTTTTCTCCAATTTGTAAATAACAGTACTGAGTCAAAACATTATCTGTATCAAGTGTTCTGTGTTAAGTGTACCCATTACTACAATTCTGAATCTCTTCATCTTTGCTGTGTAAACCGCTACTGCTTCTTGAATTCCCTTTGATACTATAGTGTGTATTTATAGTTGTAAAAGATCCCTTTCTCAAAATCAAAGCATACCCTATTATCCTCCCTCAATCTCTCAACAGTGGTGTTTCATTATGAGTCAACAGGCCTCTGGGAGCTTTTATCCTTTCTAGGAATCAAATTATCTGTCCTTTTCAGGTACTTTAATTACCCTGTGAAAATCTTTCAATCCCAAGCCCATTAAAGCTCCCAGGTGCAAGGGAGTGACAACAGGAAACAGGTTATCTTGTTGTCTGTGTGCTCTCGGAGGCATCTGGTGGGGCCACTGTGAGATACAGGAAGCTGGACTAGATGGGCCTTTGACCTGATCCAGCAAGGCTCTTCTTATGTTCTTATAAACACAAATGCCTTGCCAAAGTCAAGACTGTGCAGCCATCTCAATATTAATCTTTTTGCTTTTGGGATCTGAATCTGAGGAAATTCTTTCCTCAAGTTGCTTTTGGGATCTGAATCTGAGGAAATTCTTTCCTCAAGTTGTTCTATCAGGTGCAGTAGGCTAGCCCACTGGAGAAGAGTCCATTTCAAGGGAACAGGCTACAGCCTTTTCAGAGAACAATTTTGATGTTCCATGTGATGTCCATTCAAACATCATGTGGAAAGCAATTTTCCTTGAAATATTAGAATATGCCAATTGCAGTGGAGGTGTTCCCACCCCACTGGCGCTGCAACAGACCTGCTAGATAAGCAGCCCATGATAAGAAGAGACAATGAAGGATAGCTTATCCTTGCTTCTGAACTACTGTATTTCTTCAATTCTAAGACGCTTTTTTTCCCCAATTAAACATTTCAAAAAATGGGGTGCGTCTTAGAATCAAAGGTCTCCAAAAAGCACCCAAAATGCTATCTTCTTACTTACTGGGGCTTGGGGGAGCTTCAGGGAGACCTGCGCGACCCTCTGCAGGCCTCCCCGATCTTCAGTTCGGAAAAAAACGGTGATTTTCAGCCATTTCCGGTTTTTGCGAAAACCAGAAATGCCCAAAAATCGCTGTTTTTCGCAGAACTGAAGATCAGGGAGGGCTGCAGAGGGTTGCGCAGGCCTCTCTGAAGCTCCCCCAAGTCCAGGTAATGAAGGAAATGGCACTTTCTGGCAGGGCCAGAAATGCTATGCAAAGGCAGTGCACTCAGTCATCCTCAGCTGCAGGAGACATGCTGGGGAGAGTTGGTGCTGAGCGGGTAGATTCAATGAAGGGAGGTGAGTCTTACAATCGATGGATTTTTTCCTCCCTGCTGGTGTTACTGAAAGTAAAGGTGTGCCTTAGAATCGATGGTGCCTTAGACTCTAAGAAATACGGTAACTATTGATGTGGTATACCCACATTCCTGGATCTTAGATCCACAGAGCGAGATGTAAGCTGAGGTGGTAGAATTCTGGACTGTTCTACTTCAGGTGGCAGGTATAGGGTCATATATTTTGAATGCTTCTCCATGCCCCCCCCCCCCAAAAAACCCCATATTCTTATTAGAATCATGGGAATCTGCCTTATACCTAGTCAGACTGTTTGTCCATCTAGCACAATGTTGTTGACACTGACTCTCCAGAGTTTCAATTGGGTCTTGATGCCTGACACTTTTGTAACATCCTGTAGCCATTAGTTCCATTAATAGATGGCAATGGGCTCAGGAGGTTGTCCAAAATCTTGCTATTTCCTTTTATACCATCCTTTTTGTAAAGGATGTGTGTGGTGGTAGTTTTTCCTTTGTGATAACTGAACTTTGTCATCTTAATCCAAAGTCAAGTGGCTGACAGAAAAGGAAAACAGGTGCTTTTTTGCTTGTTACGTTGATTGCTCTTTACCCTGTATATGTAATATTCTTAAATTCATTGTTTTCTTACATGTTTTCATATTTTCTTAGTACTTCCATCTGGAGATTAGGTGTTGATATAGTACATGCTCCTTTGAGGAAAAATCAGGAGTGCAGTTAAAGGGCCATTGTTCAGAGTTGTTTGAAACTTATGTGTCATGTATTTAACCTACCCTATATGATTAAACCCTTCCTAATTACGGTATATCCTCACTGAATATTTTGGGGGTTTTGTTTTGTTAATCCACTGAAAGAGAATTTTACAGTCTTTCCTTAGTGATTACATTTTGCCATTGTACAGTTCTCCTGAACTCTTAAGAGTTTATGTATCTAGTTCCTTCTAAGCTTTGTTATAATACATGATCTTTATTATTTGGGAACCATAGTTCAGTGCCAGTGCATTATTTGCTTAGTTCCAGGTTCAATCTCCAGATAAGGCAGAGAAAAATTCCTGTCTGAAACCCTGGAGAGCAGCAGCCAGTGTCAGCAATGCTGAACGTGGTGGACTAATGGTCTGATTCCATAAAAGCCAGTTTCCTGTTTTTCTGTGTTTGGAGCTCCCCTCTGAATCATCCTTAGCTGGTCTCCATCTATGTGGTGACCTAAACTCTCTTAGTTACAGCCTTAGGAAACCTTGAGAACCTGTACCAACCAATGTGATGTGGTAAATAAACTGTTGAATGGGCTTGGATAGGGGAGACCTGGGTTCAAATCTCTGTTCAAATCTCTAACCAGCTCACTGGGTGTCTTAACCTACCCCATAGGTTTGTGTGAGTGTAAAATGGTGGGAAGGGAACCATGTGTGCCACCCTGAATTTGCATAGAGAAATAAATATTAGTGACTACATCTTGGAAGACTCTTATTTTAATACACTGCTGTATTGCTCCCAGGACCAGTAGACAACGGTAAGGTGGATAAAGAGGTAGAAAAAAAATGAATTGGAGAAACCGACTGCCTGGCCATTCACTGAAGCTATTAGAAAGTGGTGCATTATTCTTCATACTAATAATTATTATATACTGTACCACTCTTCAACAAAACAAAGTACACAAAGTGGCTTGCATAGCAAAGGAATAAGAAGATGGTTCCCCGTCCCCAAAAGGGCTGGCAATCTTTGAAAAGACCAGCAAGCAGCCATTAGAAAATATACAATGCCAGGATGAATAGGGACAATTGCTCTCCCCCTGCTAAATATAGGAAAGTTCCCAGTTTAAAAGCTGTATCTTTTTGCAGCTAGCACAGCTATGGTCTCTGGGGTGTAAACTGGATAACGAAATGGTGTCAGATTGTAGACCTAATCAGTTCCCTTTCTTACCCCCTGGCATCTCTATATATCTATGTAGTTTTGGCATTTAGGAAAAAAACACACAGCCGTTTAAACACTTTACATTCTGTTCTCTCATCTTAAAATATCCAAAGTAGCTTGTGTAACAAAAAGATTAAAAATAACAAACATGAGATGACTCTGCAGCAATAATTTTTATTATCTTTACAATTAAAATTGTCCTGGTTTTATGACCATGGTCCATTATACGATTGAATTCCTGACGTTTCATCCATACCATACATGCCAGCCACGAAAGTCTAAGAACAATTTTGATTGTTTATTAAGAATATTTATATACTGCTTTTCAACAACAGAAGTTCACAACGTAGTTCGCCTAGCAGTATAAATTAAAACATGGTGGATCATGACTCGGCAAAGGAAAATGGAAGCTTCTTGGGATGACTGGGAGAACGTAGGCCTGGAAGGGTTTGCACACAAATACGACTTGCTTTCCTTCATAGCAGTAGAAAAGAGACTTTTTCTACACTTAAAATGTCCTTATGCATTCAGGTATCAGGAAATGTTGTTCTTTGGGGAAAGGTTGTTAATTGTTTTGTTTGCTCCTACCTTTGATCATTTCTACATATGGGTTTTCATAAGCATATGGCATAAGTCATTAATTAGGAGCATGCAGGATAGGTGGTGGGACACAAGGCAACTCCTGAAGTTGGTTGGTGGTTCCCTGTAGTAAACACTTTTGCAAGTCCCCCTTCTGTGGTGGTCTGTCTGATGAAGAAATGGCTCCTTGTCTACTAACATTCATTCTGCAACAAACTTGTTAGTCTTTAGAAAGCAACAAGATTCTCTGCCCTGGTAATTCATTTCTGAACCTGGAATGTAGCAGGAGCAAGTCTTGGACTCTGTGTACCCTCACCAGGTGGGAAAGAATTTCTAACATGATACAATGCCGGATCTGTCTGTCTACCTGGGAGCTTCCCGGAACCTGTTGACCATCCCCTTATTTGCTCTAGACCACTTGGTGTAGGTCATGTGATGGCTATGTTTTCAAATTCAGTGAAGCATTTCAATGGGAGTGTACAGTACAGAGCTAAGTACTCACTTAGCTTGGAATGTTAGAGTTTGTTTTAGAGGACCTAGTTGAAATGTATTTGGATTTGTGACAAATTTTCCATTTGCTTAATGGTAGCTAGTTTGAAATGTGTTGTATTTTTTACATCATGTGTCACAGTCAAAATCTTTCCATCACTGTATCCAAACACAATACGGTGTCTTTTCAATTCAGTGGAAATTGTGTGCTTGTAAACAAATGGTGATCATGGGAAATAACATTTTAAAATATGTTGGCCTTCAGCATGTGATACCAAAGGCTTGATTCATTTATATCACCTTGCAGAAGTATACTGCATGAACATCAAAAATAATGTGCTGCTAGATCTTGCTAGTCACCATTAAATGTGACTGTCTTGGATCAACTTCCTCTATTTTCCATTTTACCTTAAGGCATTTGATTGTTTTCTGATTTTAAATGTTCAGATGGTTTAATATTTTGATACCTCAATCACCAAGACAGGTCAGTGAGGGCAGATTGGGTTGCAGTTTTTCCCAGGCTGACAGTGCAGTCCCATCCTGCTCCTCCAGTGGTGCAGCGAGAACTGGAGGCCCTGGAAAGGAAAGGGGATGCAAATCCCCTCTAAAGGGGGATTCAAAGGAGATTTAAATCCTCTTTCCCCTCCAAAGACTCCCGTTCTGCCTTCCTCCGCTGGTTGCGCCGCTGGAGGAGCTGAGTAGGTTTGCTCTGCGAGTGAGGAATAAGTGTGAGGCGTGAGGGTGTGATTGGGTTAGGATTCTTGATGTATTTCATATTACAGTGTTAAAGTTTACATTTTACAACTATCTGATTAGAGACGGGAAAGATGGCCCCCAGGAGACTAAAGCTGCAGTTGTGCGCACAGGCTGTTTTAATCTGATTGGTTACTTAAAACAGTGGCAGTTGGTGCCCCAGCATTTCTTTTTCTGGTGTACCCTGCCCCACCCCAATCACATACCACCCATCCCCTAAATTCTCTGTTTGTTTGTTGCAACTCCCCTTTTTGCCAGATCAGTATTTCTATCCCATACCCACTAGCTATAATTAGCCTTTGTAGTCCTTTACTGAATGGATAAGTCATAAAAAAGCAGAGGAAATCATGCTTGTGTGTGAAAAGTTGAGAAGAATGGCTTTAATCCCAGTCAGGGTTTTTTTCTTAATTTTTTCACTGAAGATTGCCTTCCCATGTCAGATGCTGGAGGCAGAAGAACTGCAACAGTTGGTCCTAGTGATATGGAGCAATGTTGGGCTGAGGGTGAAGACAGACATTTTGAAGTGCGGTAGGTCTCACTGGAATACACGTTTGCATTTGTAGTGCTATGACTGTGTTCAGACCATTTCCACCATACTTCAGAATGTATGCCTGCAGCTGAAACACACTGTGGAGGGGGAGATTTTCTCTTTTTCTTCTGTGTGGCAGTAGTAAGGGAACAGCTAGATGGCAAGCCACTACTTCAAAGATTAAGTTCTAGAAGTGCAAAATAAATAAAAAAATCTGGTACCTTTTTCAAAATTGGACAAATGATTTTAAGAAGAAACAGCATTGATGTAGTATGTTGTGAGTTGTATGCCTAGATTGATACAAATCTTAATTTGCATCTAAAAGATTTGTTCCAGGTACTCCTTTCTTAGAGACCTGTGCAAACTAGTTGAACATACTCAAAATGATCTATTGATTTTAATATATTTTAATGCCAATGTTATTTAAAAAATTGAAAGCTGGAGAAGTTCTTTTTATAAGTATGGTTATACTCAGAACAGTGATGACAGAAACAGCACATTCTTATTCCATCTGTCAGTACTTTCTGTACAAAGATGTGACGCACAAGAGTTCTGATAAATGTCCCAATGCGTAGGAGCTTGCACTTGCCAGAAGGATGAACTATGCAGGGGAGCACAGTGCCAATAATCCCCTCTGTGGTGTTGCTAGGCTTCAAAATCAAGACCTGGTGTTGTACCCGCTACCATATTGTCCAAATGCTTCACTCGCAGAATTGCCCCTCTGCTTTCTTGTGCCCCAAGCAAATGTTTGCTTGGGGCACAAGAAAGGGCAAGCTTGGCATAAAGCTTTGGTTTACTTTGCTATGCGATGTAAAAAGAAAGGTAAACGCTCTTTATTCCACCACGTAGAAGCTCTCTACGTGGTGGAATAAGGAGCGTTTACCTTTCTTTTTACATCGCATAGGAAAGTAAACCAAAGCTTAAGGCATGCTCTCCCCTCTTTGACCATAATGAAAAGAGATTTGAAGCTTCTGTGCCTGGCTTAGAACAAACTGCAATTTATTGTACCCTGCTAACTTTGGTGCGTTCGAACCATAGGTTTTTAACAAGCTAGAGTATCACATCAGGATCAGATCTGAACTTGGCCATTGAATGTAACTTCCAAATATACAGTATACATACACATAGCAACTCACACGCCTGTACAACTGACTTTTGTCAATCTACACACAGGTTTTACTCCAAAGAAGGACTTCAGCACGTTACAGAATTGATTGGGGTTAGGAGATGGGAAGTATAAGACAAAGGATGGAATAAACTAGTAAAATAAACCTCAGATACCACTCACTACTTCCTGAGAATGATAGGCCATATGTGAAGAAGAATGAATGGGAGCCAAGTGCTATGGGAGGCCATAACAGGAAAGACCAAGTAGAAGGCAAGGATCTTAGATCGCTTGAAATGCAGGTTAGAGGGAGAATAAAGAAGCTATATATGCTGGCCTTGAAAGTTTCATTTGTGTTGAATTTTAAATGTCATTGTTAGTCAGAAGGGGATGGGAAAAATAGTAGAAAAAGAGAAATGAAACAAGAAATAAATGAAAACTTGGTGGATCATGAGTTATCCAACCGAGTTCAGGCATTTTCCATCAGCCTGCTTGTACTCCCCCCGCCCCCAGTTTTCCCATTTGGTTTAATTCCCTTTCTTTTGGATTCTTAATAAACTATACAGTTTTATTCTTGCCCGCCTAGTCCATGTTCACAGGTAAGTCAGTAGATTGTATGTTTGATCACTCCTGAAGACGCTACTGTGGCTTTGACTTCTAATAACAATCCTTCAGGTGCAATGATGTCCTCGGGGGGGGGGGGATTTTCCCAGACAGCCCCACTCTGCTTGGTTGCACTAGCCTGGGATGGTAGCAGCAGATAGAAACTACCAGATTTCTCCCCACTCAGTTGCTGATCTGGTAAAAAGGGAAAGCAGGAAGGGGTGCATGAGAGCTAACCACTAGGCACTGCTCCCTTTGGTCAGCTGGCCTCCTCCCAGTATGATCCTTGACAGTAGCCCACTGTGATTAATTAATTTATGGATTTATGGGGTACTGGTGGACAAGTCGATGAAAGTGTTGACACAGTGTACGGCGGCTGTGAAGAAGGCCAATTCCATGCTTGGGATCATTAAAAAAGGGATTGAGAATAAAACGGCCAATATCATTATGCCTTTGTACAAATCAATGATGGTACGGCCACATCTGGAGTATTGCATCCAGTTCTGGTCGCCGCATCTCAAAAAGGATATAGTGGAACTGGAAAAGGTGCAGAAGAGAGCAACCAAAATGATTTGTGGGATGGAGCACCTCCCTTATGAGGAAAGGCTACAACGTTTGGGGCTCTTCAGTCTAAAAAAAAAGGTGCCTAAGGGGGGACATGATTGAGACGTAAAATTATGCATGGGATGGAAAGAGTGGATAGAGAGAAGTTTTTTTCCCTCTCACACAATACCAGAACCAGGGGACATGTACTAAAATTGAGTGGAGGGAGAGTTAGAACGGACAAAAGAAAATATTTCTTCATCCAACATGTAATTCATCTGTGGAACTCCTTGCCACAGGATGTGGTGATGGCATCTGGCCTAGATGTCTTTAAAAGGGGATTGGACAGATTTATGGAGGAAAAGTCCATCACAGGTTACAAGCCATGACGGCGATAAGCAACCTCCTGGTCTTAGGAACAGGTATCTTGTTGTCTTGTGTGCTCCCTGAGGCATCTGGTGGGCCCTCTGTGAGATACAGGAAGCTGGACTAGATGGGCCTTTGGCCTGATTCAGCAGGGCTCTTCTTATGTTCTTATTCCTCACAACTTAAAACACCAGTACTACAGGTTGATTACCCCTTATCTGGACAACTGAAATCCAGACTATCCTGAAAATCCAGACATTGTTTAGAACTATGACTTTAAAATATTCTGTGTATAAATTTATATATTATCATTATGTCAGCAAAATGCCTTTTGCTATACTGTCTTTACATTATCCTGCTTCTCTGGGGCCCCCGTAATGAATGACATTTCCTCTTGCTTCAGTGTTGATCCTTGGCTTTTAATTTTCTTTTAGCATGGTGCTGAAATTTATATAGTAGTAGTCTACTTGATTCATTGGAGAAGGCAGTAATCCTGATGCTCTTGCATTTGCAGTGGTTACAGCAAAATAAATGAAAAATGGCTGCAGTGCACAGACTCTTTTAGGACTGTACATAATCAAAATGTGCCAACCCTATATTTTTATTTCCAATGTACAGTATGTATACTTGCGCAGACCCTGTTCTCAAGCGTCATTCTTATTTGTTAGATGATGTGGCATTTACTTCGGTGATTTGGTAGCTCAAATTTATGAGCGCTCTTTGAAGAGATTTGCATTCAAAATGCATTCAAAACAAAAATATAGAAATACATGAAGATCTACGGTTTCATCCTTTCAGAAGGCTGTTTGCAGCAGCTGTGCTCTGGCTGTGTGCTGAGTTTGGGTTGCACTGATGACATTGGGCTACATTTACATAATTGTGCAAAGTACAGTTAAGCAGGAAAAAAACTCCAGACCTATGGGTTTGGAAGGGGTTAAAAAGCTATCCTCTATTCCACGCATAAAAGGCCATCACTCACAAGAGCAGATGGGGTGAGACCCAGGATTCTAAATAGGAGAGGGCAGGTTGCATCCAGCAGCTGTAATGTTCTGGACGTAGGTGTAGGCCTAAGCTGGTGAGAGTTTTACATGACATGACTGTCAGGGCATTTTACAACTACCGGTATGTCTACAGCAGTCATTGTGTGACTCGATTGCGCCACAAACCGATGTGATCAGGACGTCTTGCTTAGCCGAACTTTGGTAGAAACTGTACCACCTAATGTACCACCATAAGTAGTAATGGCCTGTAGCATTGGTATGCTTTGCCCTGATATTGAACATAATTAAATGCTGATTAGACAAATTATACCTGTAATCACCAAGTTGTGGCTACCACTTCAGCCCCCCACCCTGAGGACTGCAATTGCTACCGGCAGTGCCCCCAAAATAGCTTCCTACTTAAGACCAATAAGGTACTATTTCACCCTACAACTCATAGATGAGGCTTTGTTAATGTTGGTATCTGCAACTTTTTATAGGCCCATAAATGTCTGAAATTTCCCAGGAATCACAGGTAGCATTGCAATAGCTTTGTTCCTTCTTAGCTTCTTTCTTCAAAGTCTGACCTAATTCAGCAATTGCCAACTCTGATTTCTGTTGTCTTTTAGAGTATGAAGATGTGCTTAAACTAGAATTTTCATTCAGTTTTTTATCTTTACGCCGTACAATAGACTCTACAGTGTCCCAGTGTTGTCTCATAATGAAATTGAATTAAATTTTATCTAGTTTAATTAGAATAAGGTCTGCATAATGTGACCCACTAAACCAAATGCAGCCACCAGTAATGCATCATAATCTACCAGGCGAATTGAGACCAATCCCATTTTTTGCAATTCCAGGCAAAGGGCACAATTGGGAAGGTTATCAAATCATTTGTGGACAACACTTGTCATGAGTTGATTTGGCTTGGTGGGTTACCAAGTGAAAAGGTCTCATGTATAGGAATGTATTTCTTACCAGTATTGTATCTTTTAACACATCAAGCAAACTTTCACGATGATGTGTTTGCAGCAGGGCTGCAAATTGTGTAAGAAAGTTACATATTTAATAAGATCAGAAAAAGATGGAAACACCTTGATTCTGAATGCTATATACACTTTCAGAATCAAAGTGTTTCCATCTTTTGCTGGTTTTCAAGGTTATTTAGGGTCACTAGGAATAATCAATATAAACTAAATATAAGTTGGGATTTATTTTCCAGCGGTATTATTTATTCAGTTTTATATACAGTTGACCCACATCTTATGCAAGGGTAATGTTGAGTCTGCACCTAAAGCTAAAATCGCATTTCCTCAAAATTACCTTGAAAATCTGGAAAATACGTACTGTCTCTTTAAAAACTATGAGGCATGTGGGAACTGAGGCTGACTTAATGGTGGGCAGAATTGCCTGCACTATTTAAACTGTTTTTCTGTTTTTTGTTTGTTTGAATTCATGCAAGTAAAGTGCGCGTAAGGTGCAGGTCAACTGTACTGTTCTGTCCTGTAGGCTCAGTTTATTAATTCACTTAATTTTCAAGTAAGTAAAAAAAAAAAAGGAAACGTGTTGATAAACACTTTTTTTGTGCCCTGTACAGAACAGCACATGCAAGAGCTAAAGCTGATGCTGCAGATCAAGCTGCCCAGTCTGCCCGCCAGGAGTGTGACATCGCCAGAGCAGTCGCCAGAGAACTTTCTCCAGGCTTCTACCAACCAGGTAATGTTTGGATTGTTTGTTTCAAGTTGTGTAAGAATTGTGTCTTCTGCTGTATCCAAAAGCATTTGTAACTTGGGAGACAGCATGTAGTCACATTACTGAAGAATACATATTGCTTAGAGGGGTTTTGTATAATGCATTCCTTATTGCCGTGCTAAGCTGGGGATCCTTTCGCTATAGCATTAGGATGACTTTTAGAGCTCATCTACATGCTAGTGTTTAGTTCAGGATATCTGGGGATAAACATGAGTGTAGCTATATTTTGTAATTTTAATAGGCATTATATTTTGTATATATGTTGTTGTTAATATGTGGTAAGCTGTCCATAGGCTCAGAAATAGAATATAGTTTATCCAACATTATCTCTCTATTGTGGGGTGGGTGGGAGTGTTTGAGAGATAATGGTTTGCCTAAGGCCAGTGAGAGTTCATCACTGACCTGAGCTATAAACTGGGTCCTTCTGACTTTTGCCATTTATAATGCTACTCCACCTCCCGGAAAGTCCCTATCAGTCCCTTTGAATACATGAAGACAAATGAGCCTAGTTCAGTATGGTCATCTCTGTAAAGTCCGGTATGGTAGGCAGTATAGTTCGGTATGGTAAACATCCCCTGTTAGGGAAGCTTGCATGTGCAGCCAGCATACACATGAGGTTTCTCAAAAGGAGGCAAACCGCAGCTGCAGAGATGCAATTTCATTGGAAAAATAGCACAAGCACAAGTTCTCCCCCCGAGCCATGTTCCTGATCCAGCTCTCCCACTCTCACGGTTGCTACTTGCAAATGTTAAAGAGACGGGAGATCCTATTGGGGATTGCCATTGACCTCCTAGTTTGGCTCTTGGGCAGCTGCAAGGTGAAAAACTAAGCCAATGCCAGGCAAGCGCATTGGAGACTGGTATTGACCTGGAATCATCTACAACATTATTCCAGGTGAGGGGGGCCAGTGGACTTCATGAGTAGGTAGAGTTGCCCTGGAGCCTGAATCACAACTCAAGCGACCTCATATGTAGCTCTGGTGGTTCACCACAGGTCACAGAAGCACAAAGATATGAGATCCCTGGTTCTAGCCTTAAAAGCTCCCCATACTACCTACCTATAGCCTGTCATCGCATCAAATTGTCCTGAAAGCCAATATTGTGGGAAGTTGTAATTTTATCCATTTGTGAGCTAAATCCTTGTCAGACGAGATTTGGGCTTTGCAATGATAGGGATACATTGAGTTCTAGCATTAAACTAACCATAAATTGTTAGTGCAAGTGCACCTAACGTTAATTGTACAGACTGTTGTTCCTGGTGCCTCATTTGTCTCTACCGGTAACAGCCACTGCCAAGTGAATATTGATTTTCTTGCAAAGCACATTTGATAAACACATTCCTAAATTATGTGTTCCCCCCACACACAAAAAAAAAAAGTAATACCAAACTAGACAAGTTGTTAAAACGAAGCATCATCTAGTTAGTGGCTTACGGCGTAATCCTGTGTAGAAATTAGACTGGTGGAGTGCCACTCCGCTGGTCTAGGGTGGTGCAAATGTGCTGTAAGACCACTCTACCCACCACTGATGCAGTGGGAAGGAAGTTCCCCACCGGACGGGGGAGGGCAGAATGGGGCGTTCAGGGAGGAGGGGATTGGATGGCCGGGCCTGGTAAGGCAGATGGATCGGTGGTGGCGGCTCTGCTGAAATCCTATCCCCCTTCCTGGGCCTGGCCGCCGTTACACAGCAAAATAGCTGGTGCACATTCAGGTAGGCCTATCGGACTGGCTGGGGTTTCTTCCCCTGTGGAGTGCTCCAGCCGCGCCAGTGCTGCGCCCTATGCAGCGCAGTCTCTACGTCCGTGCTGTTAATTGGGCTGTTAATTCTACTTTAAAATAGCACCTATGCTATCACAGTCCAGATAAGGACTGTGACATAGACATAGAATTGTAGGGTTTTAGGTTTTCTTGGCCAGTACAGATTAGAGTTAAAAACAACATTCTCCAGGTAAACTGGCCAGTTGTTAAAAGCAGAAAAAGAAGAAATCAACAGGCAGCTGTTTGTTTTGCTGTTAGTAATCCTTTGAAGATGTTGGTAGTAAAGACCAACGAAACATCAGGAGAAGATGTGTCTTTTTCTGCTTTAAACAACTGGCCAGTTTACCCAGAGACATGGAATTGTTTAATTTGTCATCTCTGTCATTTTTCTGCAAAAATCTTCTCCGAAGCTGCTGTTAACCCCCAAAGTTCCCATTGTAGTGAATTCTAGCTTTCTCTAGTTTTTTTTTTTCTATGAAACAATGTGTGCAAGGTTTTTTTCAAGAACTACGTCTTCAAATCAGTGCTACACATCATGTATTATTACTATTATTGAAAAAGAATGAGATGGCTGCACAAACCCCTCTTTTCTTGTTATAGTCCTTCGAAATGGCCAGGAGCCAAGGACAGGAGGAATTAGAGGCTTTTGCATGGGAGCATGTTCAGCATCTTTATTATACATTCCTATTTATAGCTGTCATAAATATTTGTTCTAAGTTGAAGCCTTGCTTACAAAGTATGTCAGTAAAAAGGGTTCTTGAGTAACATTCGCTATTGCATTCATCTGTTTTAAGGACATTGTTTTGTTTGTGATATCCAGAATTTTTCTTGCTTGATGAAATTATTTTTTCTGTGTTATGTGGTCCTCAGTTGCGTGTTGAGACCGAACCAGCACACAGTCCTGTTGCTTTCGCATTCTGTTTGTATTTTTAGCTTATGAAAATGACTCAGTTTTCAGGCTGACAGCTATTCTTGTTAAACGCCCTATTCCATGAAAGTTTATAAGTTTTTAGGTTTCTCCAATATGGCTGAAAGACAAGTATAGAACTTGGCTGAAAGACAAGTTTTGTGCAAGCCTCAAGTTCCTTAAAGCTGATGAAAAAATATCTGACTTGCAAAAGAACAAACCCTGGGGTATCTCCCATTTGCAACAGCTGTCATGATTGGACAGCCCTTTCTCAGACCGCTTTGTCATCAGGAATTCAGTTTCGAGGACTAGAGACTGAATACCTTTAAATGATTGTGAGAATTTTAGTGTTGTTGTTTTTTTAATTATTTCATTTCATTTATTTCATTGTATATTCCAATAGTTTTTACCAGACTATTCCAATAGTCTGGTAAAAACAAAAAAAAATGCACTAATTGGACATAGGGGGAGATATTTTGAATACAAGGATGCCCAATGTGTATGTTTGCCCCAAATTCATTCTTCTAATATGAAACTTTGAAAGAGGTATGAAAGAGGTATGAACAGTTTGTTTTTCCTTCACAATGCTTTGTTATGTCCTGCTAGTTTATCTTCTTGCCATGATGGAAAGTTGACCTTTTAGTCCCACAGTTTGTTTACTGTCTTTTTGCCAGTGTTGAACTCATGATCATAGTGTCCCACTGAATTAATGGCAATTTAGTTCTCTTTGCAGCCTCTTGTTGGGGAAGCTTTCCAAAAATCTATATCCTGTGCTATAACATTCTGTGTGAGTTTTCATTCTGGTTATAATTTTAAAGATTCTGCCAACATACTGTGCCAAAAAGCAGCAAGATCATGCTAGCTTGTCAGCAATGCCTTCAATCCACTTTTCACCATAGTATATTTCTATTTTATTTAAAAGATTTGCATCCTGTCTTTCTGCCAATGGACTCTGAGGCAGTTTACAAACAAAATTAAAGGCAGCTAGTTTGTCCTATCCTTGGTGTCTACTCTTGTGGAGGCAACTTCTGCCCATGCTGGCTGAGGGGTGACTGTAGTACTAGTGTGATCTTTATGGAATGCTTTCTGCTGCTGTTCCAGTGTCAACCTAGAAAGAAGGTACCTAACCTCTCCAAGAACACTTTCCATGCTTCTTGTGTGTACGTTTGTATGCATGTATTTTTAGTAGAGTTCAAAGCAGGCAACACCGTTTCATGTACGATAGGTACATGGCTATTAGTCATTATGGCTATATGGAAAGAACTTTTGAAGATGCAGGACCAGTTTGATATGCTCCAACCAGCCTGCCTATTGTACCACTAACAGCTAGGACATGCATGTCTTCTCCCTTACCTCAGCATGACATTCCACTCCACATATTCATGTGGGATGCAGAACATCCAAACAACCCTGAGCCATGCGATCCTAATATTTTAGTGCACTGTTTTTGGATGCCTTTGGCAATCCGTTTTTTGGCCCTAAGGAGCTGCCATAGATGAGTTTCTGGTGAGATTGTAGGTGAGAGAGAAGATTAGATTTTGTTTGAGAAGACTTAAAGTGGAAAAGATGCCAAAAGCCCCCAAATTGCCATTTTACCTTTAAAAAGCCAAACCGCTACGTTTTCAAGGGTCCACGGGGCTTCTGCAGTCTTAGTGACCCACTTCCGGGTCACACAAAGGCTCTTCCGCCCTCCCAGCCTTGTCCCAGGGTGCATTCTGGGACAAGGCTGGGGGAGGAGAGCCTTTGCACGACCCAGAAGTGGGTCACTAAGACTGCAGAAGCCCCATGGAGGCTTGATAACGCAGTGGTTTGGCTTTTTAAAGGTAAAACAACGATTGGGGGGGGGCTTTTTTTCTTTTTAAAAGCTTTTTTGGGTGACTTTCACGGTAAGTCACATCCGCAGATCTATGAATAAAAAGGGTCCACTGTATTTGCATTGTTCCTTTCATCTTGTTTCCTTGTTACGCAAAATCCTAGGTTTCCCCCCCCCCTTTTTTTTAAGTTGTCTAATGTTTTTCCCTACATCTTTCAAGGAAACAAGGTATTAGTGGACTGGAGGCACCATGTATTCATTTTGTTACTAAAGTTACTCCCTCCCGCTCACTGAGTATGCTTCTGTTGAAACAGTACCCAGGTCCCACTGTTTCTTTCCCCACAACCAGGGAATTATTAGAACCATATGGTTAGGGATGTTTAGATGTCCTACCCACCCCCATGAGCGAATAAAAGGCGTCCATAGTGGGAATGATGAGCTGGGGGTAAGAAAACGTGCACACTCTTACTTTTAATTGCATAGTGGGCAGAACCAGTGGACAGCATCCTCCAAAACAACTCCTGGTTTTCCTTGTAACTAAAGAATACTCACATAGTAATCGGTAGTTGTAGATGGGCAAGGGTTGCACAATCTAGCTCCAAATGGCAAGCTTAGAAAGAAATAGAAAGAAATAATCAATCAAGTGGAAGGAAGAAACTTGATCGAAAGTAATGCTGTGAAACAAACTTAGAGGTGATAGGAGTCAGCAAATTAGATGAGAGACGTGATCCTACACCCATTGAAGTGAACTGCCAAACCCTGCAGGCTCAGCCCATGTATTTGAAATGTGATACAGCAGCAAAAGTGCTAATGCTATTTTAGGCTGTGCATGCAAAAGCAGGACGTCATGGAGAAGCAAGGTGATAGTCCCTTCTTTGCATATGTCTACTGGCACTGAATTAGGCACTGGACGTTTCAGTGCTGGAAAGATGTAGATAAGCCGAAGGGAATTTGGTAGAAGTGTCGTTTTTATTCTGGACGCTTTTCATGAAAAACTGAAGTTGCAACTTGCTCTGGCTGTATGTTACTATATGGATTATTCCCATTGGTGAAAAATTTACAAGCACTAAAGATATTAGAAAAATTCTGTAATGTTGCCCTCATTTCACTTCTTTGAAGGCCTCTCTTGATGTACCGTAACATTCAGTATTAAGGGATTCACTTTTTGAAATGATGTGGAAAGATATTGGTTTCCATATCACCTTTCTGGGATGAAACTGAGGAACCTAGGCTTCTCTCTGGTACTGCTCACTGATTTTGCTTCAGATTACAGTTTCTGATATAAGGCTTTCATTTGTATGTACTGCCAAAAATCACAAAGTGGGGAAACTGTGGGATTTAAAATCTTTGTATTAGTAAAAGCTTATTTATCTGAATGATGTACCCAAAATAAAAGCCCATGTATGAAGCAAATTCGCTTTAATTTTCTGTTTTAAGACAAAATTAAAATTGTGAAAGTAGTGAATCCAGAAACAAAGTATCCTACAATTAGAAAACAAAGCTACAAGTGTGTTAGATTAAAAATACAATTTACTTTGCTTCATTAATTTTATGCAAGTTTTCCATTGAACTGTTGTTCATTACAGGTCCTGATTATGTCAAACAACGATTTCAAGAGGGTGTGGAAGTTAAGGAAAACCCTGAAGACAAAGCTCAGGAAAAAACACCTTCACCAAAAGAATCTCCTCACTTTTATCGAAAAGGTACTACACCTCCTGGGACCCCAGAAAAGAGCCCAAGGCACAGCCCACTCCCCTCTGCTGAGCCTTCCCCTGAAAAACAAGTGAAAAAGCAAAACTCCATCTCAGAGGTCAGACTTGTTCAAGAAAAAAAGAGTTCAACCAGTGAAAATGTAACACCAGTGGTCAACAAGCCTCTCTATTCGAAAGTACCCGCAGTGATAAAGCACCAGCCAAAGTTTTCACCCCGCAACAATCCTAGCAGCACAGAGAATGGAGAGTTGCATGATCATTACCATGGCTACTATGTGAAAACAAATCCAACACTGTATCCATATGAGCTTGCGGAAGAAGAGGGTCACGACAACCCATCATCTTCAGCACTTGCACTAGTAGCTCAGAAGGGAACCCCTGTCAAATCTGCGATTCAGTTAGATGCCAAAGAATCTTTAAAGAAACCTGAATTTGCTGCACCAAAGAATCCAGCTAATAAAGACTTCTATTCTTCAGTAGAAAGAGAAGTCAATTCGGTAGGTACTGTAGATTAAAAGTTCAAAGCCCTAACGTATTCCAGAAAGTATCTTTTCATTTGGGTGAGCTGTCTGGCTATTGTATGGATTCAACAAATGCATGTTTGCAAGCGTGTGTATTACACTATGCTATCCAGGAAGCTAGGATTGACTGCAGTTACCTGAAGGGTATACAATTAGTAGGAATATAGGAATGGCTCTATGTAATGGGTGAAGAGGCCCTTATTTCAGAATAAGATCCAGAGATTCTAAGTCCAGAGATCAGAGATCATATACTGTTGACGCCCTTTTTATAACATTGCAATATTTGATTCGCTCATTGGAAGCATTTGTGATTAAAATGAATTCTGGAGGGTAGCAGTTCACATAAAGAGGGCTTTAGGGCCCACAAAAATCTATAACGCACATACCACAACCGATATTCAGAAGCATCAGGAAAAAAAAGGGGGAATAAAAGTATCTTGGACTTAATTTATGGGCATGTCATTGTTTGCCTAGTGGCTATTGCTTCTATATAGGAAGACTTACGGCATGTGAAAAACGTTCCCAACTCTTTCGTATCGTCCGCAAATGGTGAAATGAACCCATTATGTTTGTAACAGTGATAAACTGTTTACTAGATAGGAGTGATAGAAGTTTGGGACAATGGGCATGTGCATAAATTGACCAATAGTAACTAAAGTTTTGAGAAAGTTGACAAGTCTTCTGCCATTTGGAGTACAGTAACTGCCTTGGTACCATTGTGGCAGTGGCAGCCCAATCCTATCCATCCCAGACGTAGGCTGTGCAGCGTGGGCCGCGCGCCCCACGCTGTATCCTATCCAAGGAGGAAGGCAGCTGGAGGAAGGCAGCTGGAGGTAAACAGACATTTGCCCACTTACCCCAGGTAAACCCCCAGCTGCCGCAATGGGGCTACTCAAATCCTCGCCGACTCCTTAACCGGTGGAGAACTGAGAAGCCTTGTGTAGGGGCTCATGGCCTGGGAGGGAGGATAGAATACGACATCCAACAAGAATGCCAGTCCCCTCCCCCTCCCGATCTGCCCACCCTCGCCCTCCCCCAGCCCCATTATGCCCCCTCCCCCAGCCCTGCACCGCTTAGAGCAGGACTTACCTGCTCCACAGTGCTGGTAATGGAATTCAGCGGCGGCAGGATGGTACAGGCCTCCCTGCCGGCGCTGCTGCCTCACAAATTATCACAACTCACTTTGCGGCGGCACATTTGTGAGCACCAACACTGAGGCCACAGCCCGGGTGCTGGGAGTCAATAGGATTGTGCCGTAACTGTTACTAACAGTGCAGTCTTTTATAGATTTACTCAGAAGTAAGTCCCATTATATTCAGTGGCATTTACTCTCAGAAACGTTTGTAGAAGATTAAGGTAAAATTTTAGGATTTCAAACCAGGTCTCAAAGATGTATTGTGCTATATAAGCTTCCAAAATGCATCAGCTAGAGAAATAAAGGGGTGGGAGGTTTTTTGAGGGTTTTTTTGCCTTTTCTAAAAATAGATTAAATGTGCCACAGATGTGATAGTTTCTCTCTCTCTCTCTCTGATTAGTTATTTCAAAGTTAGGAAAAGTCTTCCAGTTTTCAGGATATAATAAGATAATCTCCTGAAATTATTTTGAGCAGCAGGAGTGAGTCCCAATGGATTTGTGTCCTTACAGAGTTCAGTAGATACAGAACTTTGTATAACATTGCTTGCAGATTTTCCTCTCGTCTTCAGCATTGCCATTTCAGCCACAGGGGAAAAAATGATCTTCCTCATTCTACCTCTTCTCCCAGCCTTTTCAGAAAAAGAGAACGTCCATTGTGTCAATCCAGAGAAATGAGAACTGCAAAGCTATTGGAGATATAATCCGCTGAGGTTTGATGGATTAATCAGAAGTGCCAGAAAATGTTTTGAACTACGTTCTTAGAATGTTGAAATATTTGACTTATGTTACAAAATACTGGTTAAGTATTACACAAGTTTATTGAAGTTACATAGACTGGGAAGGAAGAAGCTCGTTTACAATAATGCGACTAAATTGCATGCTAGGCTTGGAATATAGTGATCTGCCTTCTATCAGGTCAGATGATTGGCCTGTTGAGCCAGGTTTCAGGTGCCAGATGCAGGCAGGGGTCTTTCCCAGCCATGATCCATAAGACTTGACTCAAAACCAGAGGCGTAACAAGGGTGGAGTGAAGGCAAGTAGTTCTGCAAGACTCCGTTACACTGGAGTCAGTGGCCCCTCCCCCTTGCTGTTGGAGCCATTCTGGACACTCCCCTGTTGCTGCTGGAATGGGCTCCAACAGCAAGGGGGAGGGGCCGCTGACTCCAGTGTAATGGAGTCTTGCAGAGCTACTTGCCTCCGCTCCACCCTTGTTTCACCTCTGCTCAAAACACTAGGGTCTGGGTGAGTTCTATCCCAAGCCACAGCTGCTCTCCTTAAATAAGGGAATTTTGTGTGTGAAGTTTATTACCAGTGGCACAGAGACTAATTTTGCCTTTTCCTAATTCAACTCTTTGATATGCAGGGTGCTAATATTGAGTAAATACATCCCAGTTTAGCTCAGCAATCTACACGTCTTCTGAATTGATCTTTTTGTCTCAAAATTAACATGCAATTTTATATGCTTTTCCCTTTGTATGTCTTAAGCTTTGCTGTTATATAAGAGCTGAAGGGACAGTTCCGGGCATGCATAAAGCTTTTCTGTTATAGCTTCTTTATAACACCTGTTCAAATCGGTCATGGAAAGCAGAGACTAATTTTGTCTTTTTCTATTTTAAGCTAGTGCAAAGCATTGAGGCCTTATTTATGGTGCTTCACCCTAAAGCATTTTGGACTCTCACTATTAATATTTTAAAAGAGAATTAGAGTCATATTTTGAATTTCATGGGTTGGACAAAGTGTTCTGCAATTTGCTCGCTCACTCTAGGAACCACAAAAACTGCCTAAGCAATTCCTTAAGACTTTCTTACGTATTCCTTCAAGTACTTCATGGAGCATCTCCCTGTTCTCCTTGAAACTCTCTCATTTATCTTTCTTCCTGAAGTGTCTAATGGACAAGTCAGCAAAGTATCCACTTTTATTCATGCTTAATCCATAAACTTAGTTCCATGATATCCTTAACGATTCTGGGATCGTATTGTGCTAGAAATATGTTTGCCTACACCAATTTGTATAGCAAATTAGCTATAGAGTATGCATATAGTTAGGCCAGCGGGTGGTGCAGTGGGTTAAACCGCTGAACCATGAGCTGTCGATCGAAAGGTCGGCAGTTCGAATCCGCGACGGGGTGAGCTCTCGTTGCTTGGCCAGCTCCTGCCAACCTATCAGTTCCAAAGCATGTTAATGCAAGTAGATAAATAGGTACCGCTTGCAGGAAGGTAAACAGCGTTCCGTGTTCCAGCCGCATGCTACGCGCTGCGGCAAGGAGAGTCATGCCAGCCACATGACCACGGAGGCGTCTTCGGACAATGCTGGCTCTTTGGCTTTGAAATGGGGATGAGCACCACACCCTAGAGTTGGACACAACTGGACTTAATTGTCAGGGGTCACCTTTACCTATGCATATAGTGGGATAAGGGCTTTTCCATTCAACTTAGATCTGAAGAACCTATTACAAACTAAACCGAGACTGCTGTCTCATGTTTATTTAGCCCTGCCACGACCATAACATGTAGCACTTGCCATCATCGTGTCATTTTGGTGCCTGCCATGAACCATTTCCATGCTAGCATCCTCTATCTCCCAGGGGTGGTAAGCCTGGCAGGTGCTGTCTTCACAAGAACACAGGAATCTGCTTTCTGTGGAATCAGACCATTGAACTGCCTACCTCAGGGTTGTCAGGCAGCAACTCTCCAGGGTTTCAAATGGGGATTTTTTTTTCCACAGCCCTACCTGGAAATGCTGGGGATTTAAATTGGGATCCTGCTGCGTGCAAAGCATTTGCCCTGTCACTGAGCTACAACCCCTCCCCATACCAGACACCAGAACAACATGCTTTACGTACAGTGCTGCACAGAAGCTCTTCATTGTGGCTACAGTCTTAATGGTGTCTCAGTTAATGTATTTCAGTCCAAGATGGATGTTAGATTTGGTTGTGGGTCATCATTTTTGCACACGTCTATATTATAAAGCAATTATTTCTGCATAAAAAGCAAGGTTCAGATGATGGGAGGAGGAAGTGCCAGCATTTTGCAAATGCTAACTGTATACTTCTAAAAAATTTTTTGACTGTTTGAGGCTTTAGTATTATTCTGTTATCTTTGCACAATTGGATTTCTATGAAAAACTCGGTTCTTATGTGAATACCTTCATATGACTCAGATCATAACCTCACCTGTATTTGCTTCCTCCATTGTGTATTAGAAAAAAGACTGATGCTTCAGTGGATGTCTCAGAAAATAAATGAAAGGTGTTTTTAATCTGTAGATAAATCTTTTGCTTTCAAGATGATTTATTTTTCAAGAGTGCAGTAAAAAAAGAAGTTCATTTTCTTTGCTATTATGACTTCATTTGGAAGCTGTAGATTTAGTCATTATCTTGTATTTTGTGACTGTAATCAAAATACGTTTCATTTCAATTTCAGGGTCCTAATTCAATCATGATAGCCCTGGTAATGCTGTTGAATATTGGTTTAGCCATTCTTTTTGTCCATTTTCTGACTTGATTGGAATTAGGAAAGGTAAGAACAATCTTTCTCATATAAAATTCTACCCTCCCCACCTCATTTTAAATCTTTCCCATTGCAAATTACAAAGCTTTATTCGAAAAATGATCGTTCGTTTTAATTTTAGCTATGCCTGAATGTGATTCAACATAGTTACTTAATGATCTAACTGTTTTGATTCTTCAGTGAAGTCATGACAACTAGTGGCGTAAGCCCACAATTCTCGGCAGTTCTGTCATCAGCCTTTTAAATGGCACGAGTCATGTTCAGACACAGGGAAGGAGGCATGGAATTAGGATGAGACACAAGAGAGATGAAACTTGGAAAACTCAGCCAGGGGCCTGATCAGTTCCTCTGCTGAGGACTTGTGGCTTTGGGGTTCTCTTAAAGCCGAAGCAAGCAGCCATGTTGGAAAAAACACAAGCGCACACACAAAAGCTTGCTGAAGCAACCCAACAAGTGAAGTGCGTTGGTTACTCCATCTGTTCCAGCAGAGAGTGTGACTAAACTGGAAATGTACGGAGCTGCACTTTTGTTGATGGAAGTTAACAGCTGCCTTACTATTTTGCCGTCTGATGTTTTTGGTGGGGGAGATGGGAAAGTGACTGCCAGAGGAATGTGGTCAGAGGATTCTGTTGCTGTGGAAGTGATTCCAGTATTCACTCCTATCTCATTAGAAGAAATAGTTAGCAGCATCACTCACCAGTCTTATTCCATTACCTGCTGCTTTTAAAATCTCCTTGCAGTTTTCTGGGAGATCGTGTTTCATTTGCTTATGCATGATTCTGTTCATTTGCTATTTATTTAAAGCCTATGTACAGCCATAAGACAATAATGTAAACCAGTCCTGAAAATATCATTAGTTTCCACCCTGCATCAGAAACACCAAATTAAAGCCTGTGTGCAGAACATGTGCAGAATAGATATTTTCTTGGAAGGATCGGCTTCTTCCTAAATTTATTTTTTTTCCCTAAGCCGATAAAGTGTCCTTCCTTTAAGGGTTAGCAGGCAATATGTAACAATGTTCTAAGCCATTGTTTAAACTTTATATCTTCCTTGTGACAGTAGCATGCAGAATTATTTTAAATGCTGCAAGGGTTATCAAGCCGTATCAGTGTACTGAATGAGCGAGGTGGAATACTCCGGAAAGGGTCATGCCACTCGGCAATTGGATCGTGTATCAATACTGAACATTTTTACTGGCATTTGAAGGCTAGCCTGAGTGCACAATGGAAGCTGTTAATACTTTTACAAATAATTATTATGAATTCAAGCTTCACATTGAATACATTCAGGTCGGAGCATTTTTAAGTCTGTTAACAATGACTGGTTATCAGTTTAATGCCTTTAATGTTGTTAAAATGAGTCTATAATCTTACCTCAGCCAGTTAAAACTTAAGCCTCAAATTTTTATTTGGACTCTTTGTCTTAACTAGGTTTACAGTCCTGTGTTTTCATGATGTGATCCATGTTAGGGGGTTTTCCCCCCTCCTTCTACTGTAGTTACTGTATTCCATAAACTCAAATGCATGCTTGTTCATTTATATGAAAATTGTACATGGTGTGGTCATTTTGAAAGTCAGCATTTTAATTAGAAACAAGAAGTTAAAGGGCTTGGGTTTTGTTTTTATCTCCTTAAGAAAGAACACTTTTCAGGGTTTTATCCTGTTTGTAAATTAATTACTATTTATTATTATTTGCATGGTTAAATGGAAAGGGTTTGTCATAAATTATATTAGTTCTCATAAGAAGCCAGCCCCTCAAGTGGAGATGAGTGTGGAATGATTCTTGTACCCTGGAGCAGCTCAATGCAGGACAATAACACAGTGGCATTTTTTGCAGAGGTGTGTTGAGAATCCTGTGTTTTGACCAGTGTGAGGAATCGAGAAGAAAGCAGAAAGGCAACAAATGAAAATATAACAACTTGTATGTTTTTTTAAGAGAAGAAAAATATGCTGTACCTCTAAATCTAGAAAAGTAAACCTTAATTATGTATCAGGTTTTAAAATTGTAAGAAGCCTTGATGTTATAAACTCTCATCTATAGTTTACCCCAGTTACTGCTTAAACTAATTTTATAACTGACATTTAAATACTATTACATGTTGATCTAAAAATATGGCTTTTGAAAATGTTTATAAATTTAAGCATGTTCATTTATAAATATGTATGATTTATAAGCTTTTTTAAAAACAAAGCTCCAATCAAAAATGTTGGTATTTTTCTAAAATGTGCACAGCTGTATTTTACATAAAAGGCTATTTATAGTTGGTTGTTATACTGTACACTACATTTTGGACAGCTCATAAGTCTGCCAATGTACTTAATGATATGTCACTTTGTCTATTTAAAATTTCTTGCTGTGAATGAACTCTTTATCTAATGAGCATCTTTATTTATAATTCTGGTTCCCAAAATGGATAATGCACAGTTTTCATAACTGTATTTGCGCTAATAAAAAGAAATTGGTTACCAATGTGTAGATGGGTATTCTCTTTTTATAAATGAAGCATGCTTTTTCATCAATGTATGAAAAATTGATTTTGGAAAAGATGTGTGATTTACAAGTGGAATATGCTTGTATCTTTTCATCTTGAATACTGTACATTTCATTGTGCAGAATATATGTATAATTTTTAGCTCCATTGCTATGGCTAATACTATTATGAAGTGGATGAGTAAAAGACTAGAGCCAGCAAATGGATTCCCCATTTTTAGAGAAACTGTGTAGGATCAAACTAAACTGACAGTGCAATCCGACTTAACTCTTGTGCCTGTGTAACCAGCGGCGCAGCGAGAACGGGAGGCCCCAGAACGGAAAAGGCATTCAAATCCCCTTTGAATTCCTCTTTTGGAGGGGATCTGAATCCCTTTTCCGTTCTGGGGCCTCCCGCTCTTGCTGCACCGCTGGTTACACAGGCACAAGAGTTAAGTCGGATTGCGCTATGAGTTGCATTTGAGAATCATCAAGGCAACACACGCTTTCTATGTTTTGTTCTGTGGCTTTTTGAACTTTCCTTTATTGTGAATAGGAAAAATTATCCCTGACTACATTTACTTAAAATGTCATCTTCCTAAACATGATATAGGAACAATGCCTCCTGTCTACAGCATAACCCCTTTCTGTATTTCAACTTTCTGTTTGAGACACAGTGTACGAGCATAACAAAGCAATGTAGTTGTGAAAAGCACACCAGATGACCTTTTTATTCAGCTACGGTTCTGACGGCCGTAGTGAAATTTCATCTGTCTTCCCAACATGAGCTTAGAATGGTATGAAATGCAGTCCTAGTACTGTGAATATATTAATTTGCATGTAAATCCTTCCAGTGATGAGCAAAGGATTTACATGGGCTGGGGAGACTTTGCATAATCACATTTCAATTATGACTATCTTCTGTTTTAGCAAACTACTTCTCAATATTCACTTTGCCCTGATCAGAAATCATTCACATTTTACTTAATGGTAGGATGATTTTTGACCTAATAACCCTTTTATTCACACTAACTATATTTTCTTTTTCATTTAATGTTGTCACTGAGTTGCCTGCTGACAAAATAGACAGAGATGCATGCAGGTAGTCCAAAGCTAGAAATACATGTGCACAGCATTTGCAATGGCTTTTGCAAGCATTCAAGCCTATTTTCCCTTTTTCCTTTTCATTTGCTGACAGAAGAGTGCTTTTTATTTTTTGTGGTTCTTATTCTGTGTCCATTTTAATATGAGAACAACGTTCTTGTGCCACTTGAACAAAATTGTGAAGTTGTAATTGAAACAGCTGACAATGTTGAAAGCTATCAGTGTCTAACCACAGTCCTTAGCATGCTCCCCCAGAGTAAATGGGTTGTGGAATGCTGTCTACATCACTGTTTCATTATACACAACGTTGCTCATATGCACTGTATGCTCATATGCGCACACCCTGTGCTCTGCCTCCTTCCACAAGAGTAACTTGACATCTCAGGGGCTTGGGAAAGACATGTTGAGTTCAGAGAAGAGGAAGAATAATGCACTCACTTCACTGGGATAATACTTAGGAAGGGCTTATTCCAAGTTATTACAATCACTGGGGGGATACCAACACTGAACACTTCTTTCAGCGCCCCTCTGCTTGTCATCCATTAACCTCACCTCTGGATCCTTTCAATGGGATCCCTCAAATGGAGCTTTGCTCGCCTACACTGAAGACAGCAGCTTGATCACTGCATCCCCGGCCATGTTCACAGTAGGACCAGGAAGCCTAGTAGACCTGAAAATATAGGGGGTCTGGATGCCAAGGGATGCACCCCTGCCCTGTAACCCCTAGCCAGTAACCAGGGAGGGAGGGATCCAGCCTCTTTCCTGGCTCTTCTTTCCTACGTCCTCTGTGTGTCTGCCTTTGGTTTCCTTCCTTTCCCTCTCACCACACTCTAAAGTCTTCTGTCATGTCTTCCCTTGTGTCCTCTCGTCCAGCCCTCTACCTTCCCCTCTCCACTTGGTCCTTCTGTTTCCCTCTCTGCTTGTCATCTCCCACTGTCAACATGCCTCTTGCCTTTCCCCACCCTCTCACTCTGCCCTAAAACGTCTCCACCCTCACTCATCTGCACTTTCTCCATCTCACACTTCCTTGCTTCTGCCCCCATCTGTATCATCTCTGGGCCTTAAATCCTCTTGGCCAGTGGTTTCCTTCCCAAACTGAGAAGCGTGGCTTGCAAGGGATCCGCAGAAGCCAGCCAGGGGAGCCACGGAAGGGTGGCTTCAGGTTCCCTGTGGAGGGAAGACAGAAGGAAGAAGGGGGCGCCCCAGTCAACATACCCCTACCCCACTTCTGATTAGGCCTATAGAAGGGGGAGAAGTTACCTTCACGAAAGTTATTCACAGAAGAGGTGAAACTGGGAAGAAAGCTTCACCCGATGCAATGTAATATGTAAAGGGGAGCCAGGGGCAATGGTTTCCAATGATCACCAATGATCAAGGGAGCCGCAGGTCAAAAAGGTCTGGGAACCACTGCTCTTGCCTGTTTCAGCTCCGTCGTATCCTGCTACAACACTCTCCTGTTGCTAATTTTGCTGGTCGGCACTCAGCAATGATGTCATCGCCAAGCAACTAGAATGAGAAGACGCGGCACTCCTCAGCATCTTGTGGTACAGTGGAATGGTGCAGTGGCTCAGGGTGCCACACGCGTTCACAACGTACATATGCCATCTGTTAGTGTTACTCTAGAATGAGTATAGGAAGTGAGAGACAGTTAAGCTGTATAATGGCCAATTCTGACAGTAGCCTGAATGCATTGTTACATGCCTTGAGGTATTATCAGTCGCGTTGCTAGGATGCGTATCACCCCAGAGCAGAGGCGTGCGTCACCTTTAAGGAAGCGGCTCCGCCCCCGCGCGTGATGTCACGCGCAGGAGCAAAGCACACACACACACCCGCGCCGTTTTCGGCTCATTTTGGAGCCAAACGGACGCGAGGGCAGGCGGGCGGGCCCAACTTCAGCATCAAAATGTAAGTGCCAGGGGGACGCGCGTCACCCTTGTGCGCGCATCACCCCCGGGCGGCCCGCCCTGCGCACTTCCCTTTGTCGACGCCCCTGGGTATTATTATTATGAAATTACTCATCATCAGCTTGGGAATGGCTAGATGTTAGTGCTTCTCCTCAATGCTGACAGTGCCCTTACACATTTTACAGGCAGCAGCCAAAAAACTTGCACTCCTTATTGTCAACCATGAATTGTTTCCCATAAGGAGCTCCCTACCCATCTTGACTTCTGCTAAGCCCAAGAACTTCCTGGTCATGGGGGAAATGATCTTGTCATGTAGCCCCGATAAAACACACAATGAAACAAAACGTGCTCAGTTGTTTCCACATCCCCAGAACCACATGGGCATAACCTTTCAGAAATGGGAATTCTTCTATAGCATCCCTCCACAAGGGTTGAGGGAAGCGCTTTCCACCTCGCTAAGAAAAAGGCCCTCCTATGTCTCGGATGTTCAAGTAACAAAAGGTAAATACAGCTAACTAGTGGATCAGAGTGTTACATTTCTTATCCTTTTTGAGTAAACATTCTGTAAAATAGTGAACAACAATGTATTTCCAGGCCATCCGAAGTCTTATTCAAGCTGTGTTATCCCGAGTCCAACCATTGGCCCATCTAGGCTGACATTGTCTATACTGACTGGCAGCAGTTTTCTGGGGTTTCCAAAAGGTCTTTCTGAGCTTTACTTGGAAATATTGGAGATTGAACCTGGGACCTTCTACAGGCAAAGCAGATGATCTACCATTAAGCTGTGGCTGCTCCCCTTAGTACTCCAATATGATTTTGCACCCATCCAGAACGTGTATTTGGAGTGATATCTTTCACACCTTTTCCCTCTAGTGTTAACACAAATTAATTTAGTAAGGTTCTGTAGCTTTCATGGCCAGAAACGATACAAATTGATTCCAACTTCACAGGATTAACAGCCATGTAGAAATATTTATGTTTACAAACGTTAACACGTAAGAAACAGTTTAAAAACACAACGTTTCGTCCACACGCTGCGGACCTCGTCAGGTATCCGGCAACAGAGTTGCAGAGATGTTAGCCTCTTGATGTACTAGGCTGGCTTAATTTACAAATTAATTTGCTGTGTTCAAAATTAGTGGCTTAAAAGCCATACAGCATTGTGTAAGCAATCTGTTCCACACATTACAACAGGAAAATGCATTTTCCACATGAGTACACAACTGCTAAAGGACTTCTCTTTGTATTCCTCTTTTGCATGTGTTTTGGAGAATAACTGTTACATTTCTACTGAGTGCATGCAAAAATAAAAGTATGAAGCTGCTCTATCTTATGAGCAGAAAACCTTGAGTCATTTCTCTCCATTGTTCACAATTTCATACTGTCATCCTTTGTACTTTGAGATGGCACATATTCAAGTGAGCATTGTGGCAGAAACACAATGCTAACCTGAGAGATCTGGAAGCCATTGCAGCTTGATAAATAATTAGCAACAGCTTACTTGACAAATGTGAGGAGCAGCTCCACATTTTCCTGGAGTGTCATGTCATGGATAATGAAGCTGTTCATTTGCTTTAATCAGAGCATTGCCTTAAGATGACCAAAATCAATCCTATTATTGCTATCGGACGTTTGCTTGAACAGTGGCATGCCATAAAGCTAGCTTTTCTGCCACTGCTAACCTTGGAGCCAGCAATTTGGTTCCTATGGTTTTCTTTCCCCCACACAATCATTCTTGAGTAACTGATACTAACTGTCCAGTGGGCATTTTGTACATAACAGCAGAGCAAAGTGAACATGTGATGTTTCATTAGAAATAGCTAGCTATGCTTACTGTATGTTGGTCTCTCTTTTTCTGTTTTTGTTGGGAATGTGTTTCAAATGTTTGGGTTCCATAAGGCTTTAAAACCTTTGTTATATCTTTCATGTTTCAGTCAGCCTCTTACTCATATAGACCAGATGCCTGGAATTGTATCATTATGCATCCATATGCTTCATGAAGCAAAAAGAAAATCAAATGTCATTTGGGGTCACATATTTGAATGTTTTCCTGCATCACAAATCCTGCAAGTGGAAAGCTAGCCTGTCAAGGAGAAGCTACTATTAGGAGATTTCTCCCTAATCTGATAGTTTTCAATGTGGAAAGAATTCATCTGCCAGTAATCTGAGATACATCCTGAACTTCCTTGGAATGTTTCAACTGACTGAGTCTTGGGTATGGTTGATTATGTATGGGTATGGTTGCTCATGGAAATTAAGACTGACTTTCAAAATGAGATGCACTGCTTCAGAAAAGCTAGTACTTTATTCAGAATGGTAAAGAGGGAAGAGTTTACTGTAGTAATGACTACGGTCTAGCTATGATATCTAACAGCCTACCAATCACTCCTGTGTTTGGGAATGTGCAATGTTCCCAGTGGAGGCCTGTGATACACTATTTGGATGAACCATTGAATTGGCAGGGGGTGCCACACCGTGCCCTACATCTGCCCACCACCTTCACCAGCCCACTACCCCTTCAACCGCTTTGCCCTGCCCTGATGTTCCTCACTCACTTTTTTTCCCACAAGGAAAGGAGAGTGAGTGTGAAGGGGATTGGGGCAGCAGAGACTCACCTCTTCCTCCAGAATCATTACCGTAAGCAAACAATTGCAGCACTGAGGCTGGGTGGAGACCACTGTAATCCTGTTCCAAATGCCCTTTTTCAAGGAGAAAAAGTATCCCACAGGTTAGGTGGGAGGGTGCTGGAAGCAGAAGAGGACTACTTCTTTTGTTCCCAGTACCCTGCTACCTAAAGAAGTGGCAGGCACTGGGGACAAGGGTGTAGGAGGTGGCAATGATGGTCAGAGGAGGTTCAGGGGTTCATACACACTGATGTGCACTAAAAATGGGGGGCAGAAAATTTGGGCACTACTTCAGGCCCCAGTTCAGCTTGGACTGGGCCTGTCTGCATGCAGAGATTAAACACCAGGCCACGCCAGCTGCATTATCACAGCAGCTCAAAATAGGCACCACAATCATGGTGGCTGCACATAGACCCTCCACACAACCTACATGCTTTCAGAGGTGATCGTGTGCGCAGCTACCAGCTCTGAGCTAGGGCTATGGTTTCAAGAAGATACACTATGAGACATCCTTGCAAATAATGCCACGAATGCTACAATAACTGGACAGGCCTGCACACTCATACATGCAAACCAAAACGAGTCACTTGTGGCATATCAACAGCCTGAAATAAGGCATTGGTAGTCTCCACTTTTACACAAACTTCCCTAACTGCTTCCTGGAGGTAGGTGTTGCTTGTTGCAGGTACACATAGTCAAATACATGCCTGTTTTACAATATGTTGCTTGAGACATACATAAATTTCAAATACAGATTTCCGCATGCTATCAGAAACGCTTTGTAACTGAGATACAAGATTAAGAATTCATGCAACACAGAGTTAAGTGCACTTATGGCCCAAACCTATGGGCCTAGTACAACAGTGGATCTTCTGATCTGCTTTCATAAAATGCCCAGCGATAGTGCAAACATTGTGCTGCTGCTGAGTTCAACTGCGTCGTTGGCGGAAATGGCCAGCGGTTCTCCACATGCACAAAAACCGCCCAAACACTACGACAGAGCAGGTAGGCTGGCAGTGTGGGCAGTTCATGGGCAGGTTGGGAGAGGTTCAGGCTAGGAGAGGGAGGAACTGGGGGCAGCTTGGGGAGGGAGGGGTGGATCCCACCAGCAGCAACTTGCGTGGGATGCAATCCCCTCTTTCGCTGTCTGACACACACCCTTCTCGGACTTACTCCAGCTACATAGCTGGCATGGGTCCAAGGGGGCCCATTGCCGACCAGACGGCCTATCAAGAGGTATGTTTTTTATTTACCTCTCATTGGCCTTCTGGTGCCCCCCTAATAGAGTGCAGTGCACGCTCCATTGGTGTGGCTGCATGCTAGAGAACCTGTTTAGTTGTTGAGACCAGTCCCAGATGCCCTAGGCCTTCCTCTTCCATGAAGTGTGAGGCAAAAAGCATTTTATTAATGCTAGGTTTTTTTTCTAAAGCTCAATGATAAAAAGCTTCATGCTTAGAATCTCTTCATGCATCCATTTAAAACTCAAGGATGTGCATCTGAGCATATCTAATTTGACAGCAATAACAAAAAAATTACAATCATTTTACCATGTGCCCAGCTCACTGCAACTTCTGACAGCAGATCAACCCGGGTGTAATAAATGTGAGTTTAGCCACAAGCTGGCCGTATGGTGAAGTAATCGTGCAACCATCTTGCTACAGGCCCAGATCAGTATGGAAGGGTACAACAAGGTGAATCCACATCCCAGATATGCTGAATAATCATGTGGCTTGACCCAATTCTCACATATCAACATCCTTAGTTCACAGGATAACTAAGAACTTCCCATCAAAGAATATATTTTCTGTCATCACATGCTCTGAATTTTTCTGAACCTCTCTAGTAAAGTCACCAGGTTGCCTAAGGTAAATTCACCCTGGGCCTAGATAAATTACACTAAGAAGTTTTTTTCCAACACAGGTGTTGAAAAGGCATTGGAAAGCCATCTGGCCTATGCTTTTGTCCTTTAAAAATGGTTGATGCCCTTCTTTTCCATGTTCAGTTACAACACAATCCTGTGTAACCTTCCACCGGTGTAACAGTAGATGCACCGGTGTAACAGCAGATGCTGTTACACCGGTGCAAGGTTACACAGGATTGCGCTGTCAGTGTGTTACTGTTAAAGCAAGTTCATGGCATGAGGTGCACAGAAGAGAGTCAATAAAAAAAACAAAGCTGTGATTATTTATATTGATTGACTGCATAAATCACTGTGAGACAAAGGGTATCCATTTACAGGATCTTCTTTCTATTAATATACTGAGATGGGAGGGGAATTAGAAAAGGAGATAAAACCATGTTTTAGATGATATTATTTTCCAAAATACATGGTTGCAAGGATCAAACAGAATGCTTCTTACACTGACTACATCAGAACAAACAAATATGAACTGTTCAATTAGCTTTTGTACCAAACATGATACACACTGTGTGTGAGTCACACAAATCATATAAAGTTTAGACGTGTACTTGACAACTATTTGTAATATAAAAGCACAGAACTTGCATTTCTTCTCCACCCCACCTTTTTTCTCCTAGTATTTCTTTTTTTCTATTTTCCACCTGATTGACTATGGGTGATGATGATTCATAGCTATAGAGTTTATTCAGTGCTGGAAGGCACCACATGGCCATTTATCCTGGGGATCTGGAACTGTCAGATACTATCTGTAAGAAAGCACTAGGCCATCGAGTGGCACCCATCGTTGTGTTGTTTCGAGTACTATGTTTTTTTGCGAGGGGGGGGGAGAAGTGCTATTTTATCCCAGAAAGATGACCTCAATAGAAATATAGCTGATTATTGCACAATACACAATAGCAAGCTAAATGTGGAGAAACTGCCATACAATGTGCAGAAGATAGGCCGAAGTTCAGGATTCAGAAATACTTTTATCTATAAGAAATAATTGGAAAAACAAGATTTTTTTTCCACACATACACATTCTGCATTTTTGCTTATCTCATCTACTAATTATTGCAAGGGCCAATGCTCTTACTGCCAATATGGTTTCTAATTATAAAGCAGTGCAAGATACAGAACCCCATCAATCAATGCCACTACCACAGCCTGCAGTTCTTTATTGGAAATTACCAGTGCCATGAGGCTAGGGAGGGTACCTTGTTTCCGCAAACCCATGGTTCTAATTGTGTATGGTTGGCATCCTTGGATGGCTCAAGAGTGGATTGTTGCAAGGGGCACAAGGTTCTTGCTTGCCCCATCTTCCACCACTGGAGAGCTCTTGAAATCAATGAGATAACCACCTTATCTTCATTTCTCCAGCATCCGTCAGCCAAGGACCTTAAAACATGCTGTGGAGTCATGTGCATGACCCTGCGCTTCCCTGTTTCTTTTTATCTTCTTGTCCCTTGGCCAAGAAGAAGAGTGAGTGCTGCCAGGTGAACTGTCTATTTTTGTTCTGGCTTAGTTATACTTCAGGAGGCTCAAACAGTTGTTTTCATGACTTAGGGAGGCTCACTGGGACTGTGTGTCAAAAGTTCCCACTCTCAGCTATGCCAAAGGTAAAGGAGGGTTACTCATGCATCTGCTCAGTGTTGCTCTCATGAAAGCTGAAAGCACTTGCACCAGAATAGCAGTGATGAGGCTCGTTGACTGGTACTACTAAGTAGTTGCATCACAGTGTTCCCAAGTGTCTGCCAAAAGACTTGGATCCGCATTTATCAGGAGCAAGTACTATATAGTATAAAAAGCATAGCGTTGTTGATTCTGCTGCCTGACCCCATTCTCAACTATCACCTTCAGCAGAAGGTATGAAAGGAGGTTCTGTGTATGTGCAGCTATGTGTGTATGCTCTTACACATCACCCAGAACCCAATCGTGTCAAAACCCTCTAGGCACACAGCTGTATGAATGCAGAAGCTCCTTTTACCCCTGCTGCTGAACATGTGGTGGTCAGGAGTGGGCCCAGTGGCTGTGATCCTGCTCCCCTGCCACACTTTCAACATACGCGCAGTTGAAGGTGTGAAAAGTGCTTACATTTGTTCCAGAAGGAAGCCCAGGGTTCCATTTCAGCTGATGAATAAGTCCCTTCTGTTCCTATCATTTTTGTGTTGCATGAAGTTATTTTGAGATTTGGGCCTTTTTTTCTTTACTATTCATACATTTGCCACATCTGTAAATCCAGTGAGAATTGGACTATATTAAGAAGATATTCAATTTTAAAATCTCTGCCTTCTGCTTTTCATACCACACTAGCTAAATTCAGAATGGATGCATTCCAGACAAAAAGGAATTTTTAATGTCACTCATTAACATGCCATTGGCCCAAGTCAGACACTTTATTTATTTGTTTATTGGGAGCATGGCACTTAAGTTATTTTTTCCTACCACACAGCTATAACCACTCCAATAGCCACTTGCTGTATAGCAAAAGGATTCACTTGTACCCAAGTGAATAAGGCAATATGGAAATAACATTTGTGACCTTTAGCTCAAAAGGACAGCATGCTGCCTAGTGAACTGAAAGAGTAGCATGCCACTTATTCAGCTCTTACCCAACATGGATGGTTGAATTAAATCCACTCCAGACACGTGTGATGTGTGCCTGCACAATATTTCAACCTGCAGAGGGCAGTGATGCAAATGTACATCACTTCGTCACAGCTGCAATCTCCTGAAACTGTAGGTGATTACAACATGCCACAAATACTTTGCATGCTGTCGTGGGAGTCAGTTGTTGTGTCTAGGCTCAAAAGATATTTCTAATATTCCAGACATGTTTCTATCAAAGCTCTGTTGACACAATAGTATGTTGCCTTATAGAAGCGGCTAAAAAAGAAGTAAGGCTATCGTCAAAACGTTACAGGGACAAGGTATGGTTTTTCATCCATGTGGTCTGCACATTTTGACAGCAGGCTGAAGACCAAATGGGCAGCGCGATCCTGCCTAAAGGTGGCCCTAGGGCCGCAGAATCCTATCCTCGTTCCTGGCCAATCCGGAGTGGCCCAGAGGTCTCCTCATTCAACCCCTTCCCCTGGTGTAGAGCTGGGAGGCCCCAATGGGAGAGCTGGCATAAGTCCGAGGTGGCCGTGTAATGACCACCGAGCCCAGGAACGGGACGGGGATGCGGCGGCTGTTATCTCCGCCTCCTCCTGGCCTGGCTTGGCCAACCGCCACCCTCCCTCGCTGCCCAGCCTTACCTTCCCTGGTGGCAACTGGGTCACTTCAGCGGCAGAGTGAGGGCTGCCGGCGCGGAGGCTGGCAGCCCTTACTCTAGAGTCATCGCAAACTTGTTTTACGGCACGTTTGTGACAGTTTAGTATGGCGGAGAAAGCGCTCCTCCACTCTAAACAGTGTGGATTGCACTCTCAGTTTGGTTGCACCTATCAGGAAAGAAGTTGCTTAAGAGGAATGTCCTGAGGAGCTCGCTGGTCACTGACATTTGAAGAATGAATGAATTTGCCAAACGCACCGGAATTCTGGTTGGTGTAATGAATGTTTTTCAACCTAGATAGCTGCTGCCCATTTTTCTGTGTAATCTAAATTACAAAACACATACCAGTTTTTGTTGGAGTTCAAGAAATATAGATGGCATGTACTTCTGAGGCATTTTGCCTGCTGTATCATTGTACTCTTATCACAGGTGGGATTCAGAAGTGCAGTTCTCTGAGATCAGAAGCACAAATCAATATACACATCCAAAAGGTAGTTCACACATGCCTGTTAATGGTTGCAGTATTGACTTTTGATTCACATCTATGGGTGATTCATCACAGAACAAACAGCACAACCAAAAGTTTCACCTCACATCACCTTCAACAATGCTTTTCACATGCCCCAATACAAGTCATAAAGCTCTGGTTAATCAAACAATGGGAAATCAACTGATACACATACATGTGGGAACTGGCAGCCAATGTCCTACTCCAGCTACTATTTACCCTGAAAACAGTTTCCATTGGTGCCAGTGGGAGCGTCTTTCCAGCATACAGTACATAGCAGCTGGATCAGGCCCCACCATGGATCAGGACCATGGTAGTGGTAGGGTTAAAGTCACCTTCCGCCCTGCCCACACACACACACACACACACACACACACACACACACACACACACACACACCATAGGCCCAATCTATGGGAGTGTCTGATCCAGCTGTTATTCCTTAAAAAATCTTCAGCCGATTTTTAAAGATCACATTTTTAAATGTCAAGTGTAGTTTGGCTCTTAAAAGTGCCTGGATCGTGCTAAATCATGATTTGGTGCTGCTCTGTAATAGGGACAAATATGAAACACCAACACCAGAAATTCTGATAGGCTTCAAGGTCTCTACAGAACTTCATTTCCATTTTCCTCGGTGGTTTTGAAAGTTTTCATGACCAACGTCCAGCCTCTCCTTCAGTTCTCAACACTTCCTTTCCTCCCTAAACCTCCACTCCATTAAGAAAACCTCTCTGATGTTTTACAAAATGTACAGGTTGTTTAAGGACATGGAAAATGCTAGGCATTATTTCTCCTTGACTTCACAGGCACTGTTCTTGTCAGGATCATATGACATCAGCTGAATACCAATCCATTTGAAAAGTTCAAGTCGAACAAAGCTGAGGGGGCCCCTTCCCTCCCACTGAGAAATGCACAGGCTTCAACAAAAAGAAATGTATATAATCAGTTCCGGAATCCATCTGGCTGCAGCACACATTACCATCCTAATTGCTTCATAATGGATTAAAAGATAGGATTTTTTTTAATGGTACTCATTCCATCATGCTAGCTCAGAAATTCTTATATATAACACCTCTTTAAAAGAAAGGATGATAAAGTCTGATGAACTTATAATGTTCACTGGGGTAATGAGGAAAAGTACAAGACATGGCCCCAATCCAAACGTTTCTTATGGTGCTGAACGTTCATTTCTCTTTAATTGAGAACTCATACAACTTTTCAATAAGCCAATAATATGAGAAAAAAATAGTTCTTCTCCTTTTGAAGGGGTTGAGAATCTACCATGCTTTCATACTTCCTGTGTACTAAATCTCTTATTATCAAATACGTTCACTTTCAAACAATGTTTTTCAGCAGCAAAACAATGTGTTGTTTTGATTCAACAGGCCACAGTCATTTTACCGTGACGAATCTGGGTCTACCCATTTAGGAACTACAGTAAAAGAAATGTGTTCCTATCTCAATACAAATGTTAACTTACATAGAATTGCAAGGGAAACAGTCACCCCTCTGAAAGTTATTTTATCTACTATAAGGTGGACCAGACCAGACGTGACATTAACAGTTCAGCGGGGACTCTACCGGTGTTGGGTGTCGCAAACATGCCGTAAGGCACGTTTTTGACACCTGGTGAGTATGCGGCACCGTGGCCGAGGCGGGCACCACTCACTCAGGCTGGGGCCAGAGACTGCACCACCGGACGCAAGTACATCCTGCGTCCTCCGGACGTGGGGAGGGCTGGGGTGATAGGGGAGGGGGAGATTGGCTGGCCAGGCTAGGGACGGGGGTGGGGAATGCGGAACACTCCGCTGTTATCCTGTCCTCCATCCAGGACCTGGGGCATCCTGGCGCACATTCGAGGAAGCCCATAGGGGCTGCTGGGGCTCACCCAGTGGAAAGGGACAAACATCCCTTTCCCTCGAGGTGTGCCCCAGCTCCGCCAGTGCAGGCCCAATCCCGTGCAGGATCCGACGCAACGCTCTTAGCACGCTGTGGCAGATCTTACACAGGACTGGGCTGCCCAAGTGTGCTCACTTCTTTTAAACTCACAAGCCCTTTACTTCTTTCATCAGATGCCAGGTGTCAGTCATACAGCATTCAGTATCAGGTTCCCCTGCTGAGTCCCAATCATGGATTGAACCAAGTCTCAGTTAAACCAACATTTAACCACAGAGAATATTGAAATGTATGTCAAGGTGCTCAGGAATGGAAAGATCTTAGCGGTGGCAAAGCACATGAAATTGTGACTGTTCAGTCAAAGAGCAGGGCATGCAGAAAGAGACATGTCTACAAATACAGAAAAGTAGAGGCACACATAACAAGAGAATCAGGCGGTTAGTCACTCAAGTTGAACCTCATAAGTAGAGGCACAACTAATGGCATGTCTGGTTTGAGCCAATGACTGTCATTTTTGCTACAACAGACCAGCTACCCTTCTGGAAGTTTTCTCCATACATCACTGCCCAATAGCAATAATATAGTTATTAAAACAATAAAAGGTAACCTATAAAAAATAACAGTGAAAATACAATGGAGCAACTATAAAGACATAAACCCTAAAACAAAACAAAAAACACAGAACAGCACAACAACAAGCAAAACACCAAAAAAAACTTGAAGATTTGCTGAAGTAAGCAAGGTTTTGGCAAAGATGGTTCTAACTTATCTCATTGGCCGAGATAAGGAGTTCCACAAGTCAGATACCGTTATGGAAAAGGTGCATCACTACCAAGCATACATCCTTCAACAGACCTGATTTGGCCTGGAGCAGCCAGTTGCTGAATGCTACAAAAATGGCTCCACTGATGTACATGGAGTGATATGTTGGGGGGGGAAAATCCCATCTAGATGATGCAGGTGTGTAGCCTGGGCCCATTGTAATGATTGTCCACTACAAAAAGCAACCTCCTCAATGGAGGTATAAACCCCACTTCTATAAAGACAACAGTGGCATAGCTGGGGGGGAGCTGGGGGACCCACCACCCCAGGCAGCAACCCAGAGAGGCATCTTGACAGGGGGGCCCCCGGTGCCGGGAAGGGCTCTCCACAGGGGTGCGTGCAGCTCTCACTACTCCCGAGCAGTCAGAGCTGCAAGCTGAATGAAGTTCAGCCCTCCCACCAGCCCCTGTGCTCCTATTTGGCTCCAAATCGGAGCCATTCTGGGAGTGGGGGCAGGGCTATGTCGCAAGGGGGTTGGGTGGCCCCAGGTACTGGATGGCCCAGCTGCACCAGTGAAAAGACATCCCTGCAATAACAACACTTTGATTAAAAGTAAAAGTGTGGAATGATGACTAGAGTATCAGACTATGACTATAGAGTCATGGGTTCAAATTCCCATTCAGCCATGAGGTTTGCTGAGAGACCTTGGGCCAGTTAAGAACATAAGAAGAGCCCTGCTGGATCAGGCCAAAAGCCCATCTAGTCCAGATTCCTGTATCACACAGTGGCCCCACCAGATGCCTCAGGGAGCACAAGACAACAAGATACCTGTATCCTGTCGCCACTCCCTTGCACCTGGCACAAAGAAAACCTACTCCTACAACCAGGAGGTTGCTTATCCCCATCATGGCTTGTAAGCTGTGATGGACTTTTCCTCCATAAATCTGTCCAATCCCCTTTTAAAGGCATCCAGGCCAGGTGCCATCACCACCTCCTGTGGCAAGGAGTTCCAAGTTGCTATCTCTCAGCCTGATCTACCTCACAGGTTTGTTGTGGGAATCAAAAAGGAGGGACTAATTATGCCGCCTTGGATGCCTTGGAGGAAGAACAGAATTAAAATGTTAGAAATAAATACATTTGCCCAAAATCAGCTATCCAAATACTCCTGAGAGATTAATCCAAAGTAAACAGTAAAATGCAGTAATATGCCATGGTATTTCTTAAAGTAAAATAAAAAACCACACATCCAGTAATTAGTAAAAGTTTGGATCAGTGTTCGCTGCAATTCATTCTCAGATCTCAAAGACCAAGGCAGATGTGTCTTGAAAATACCATGGAAAAACAGGTGTCATGGTTGTGTGGAAGCCATTTGCCAAGCTACATCGCATTATTTAAAAATGCATTCGCATCCCTTCAGATGAAGGAGGAAGAGAGCAATCAATTCATTGTTTCTAATACCAAGATGATCAGTAAATCTAAGCAACAATGAGACTGAATGAGTGAATGTAGATTACATGCAATGCAATCCTATGATGTTTACTCAAAAGTAAGTCCCACTAAATTCAACAGGACTACAGAGTAAGTAGGTTTAGGACTGCAGCTTTAGTACAGTATATGGTTTTCTATACCGGTATTTGCCCACCAATACAGCAATCCTATGTGTGTCTAAATGAAATCAACCCTGACTGTTCCCTGGAAGGACAGGTACTGAGGCTGAAACTCAAATATTTTGGCCACCTAATGCGAAGAGAGGACTCTCTGGAGAAGACTCTGATGCTGGGAAAGATTGAAGGCAAGAGGAGAAGGGGAAGGCAAAGGATGAGATAGTTAGAAAGCATCACCAATGCAACGAACATGAAAATGAGCGAACTCAGGAAGATAGTGGAGGATAGGAAGGCCTGGCGGGATATGGTTCATGGGATCACGAAGGGTCAGACACGACTTAACGACTGAACAACACAATGTGTGTCTACTTCAGAAGCAAGTCCCAATGAGTTTGGTGGACCTTACTTCCAGGCAACGGTATATAGGATTACAGCCTGAACCTCATTTTTGCCTGATTTTACTGATTACCTGATCTTGGGGAAAATGCATTTTTTGCCTTCTCCTTCCATAACCAAAAGGGATATACAAGCACATTTTAACGTATTTCATACAGCCAAGACTTATCTGTGTTTTCAAGTTGAGTGCAGCATCAAACTTCTTGTTATTTATAGCTTTACATGCAACAAAATATTTATACCATCCTCCAATAGGGATGATTATTATAAATGTCACTGGATTATTTACAGCGTCAACTAAATAGTTATTGAAATGCCTCTATTTTGGGGAGGGAAGGGTTCGAATACTTGTAGGATTATTTGGGTATTAAGATGCTTTTGAAGTCTCTCAGTGCTTTTTTATTATTGTTTACTACAAGGTTACAGTTATGAAGAAGACTGTGCCACCATGATATGAAGGTAAACATATAAGAGTAATTTTATTTAGCTTTGGTATTAACAGTACTCGGCTAAAATGAATGCACCAGTAATACTGAATTATAATGAAATTCCAATGGAAGACGTAACACCCCACATGATCACTCTCTGAACTTATTTCAATCACTCTGTTAGTCAGGCACCTACCAAATAAGTGAATATCAGGGGCACACAACTGAAATATAAAGGGAGTCCAGCTGCTTGCGCTCCACAATTAAATTGCCTGTTTTTATCCTTGAGTTGCCTACAAAAGGAATTTTAGAAATTTAGAGAGGAGGGTAAGTATTCACTTCCCTTATTTGTGCTTTTAACTTTTATAAACATTTATAGACTTGTTGGGGCCTGCCCTGCCAGAAGAGTCTTCCGCTGTCGTAAAATGGCTGCCGACTGAGTGCACAGCGCACTATCGGCAGCCATTTTGCATCTACTGTCACAACAGGTGGCAGCTCTCCAACTCCGTCAATGGACCTGGTAAGACAGCAGGGGGGGGTGGGCGGGGAGATGGCAAAATGAGGTGGAGAGGGGGGAGAAATGAGGGGGAGAGGGGGAGAAATGCGGGTGGAGAGGCAGCTGGAGACGTTGGATCTAGCAGCAATGGCGTGCGCCAGATCCTATCCCCTCATTTTCAAGCCTCCCTGCCCCTTTCCTCTCAGACGTGCGCTAGATACAGAGCTGGCACGGGTCTGAGGAGACCCATTGAGGAGCAGGAGGCTTATGGAGGGGTAAGGGGAAATAATTCTCCTTTCCCCTTCCAAGCCTCCCAATCCGTCCCCCCTCCCCGCTGAATACAGCACACACCTTTTTGGCACAGCTTCATCAGCGGGGGGGGGGGATAGGATTGGGCTCATAGAAAGGCTTTAGATTGAAACAAATAAAATGAGGTTTCTAAACAGTTATGCGTCATGTTAAGTGAGATTATTGCATAGGAATAACTCATTGCAGACAAACAAGTAAAGCTGCAGCATTTATTCAATTAATTAATCTGATTAATTGACTGGAAACTTTTAATAAACCGGGGCTGCAATCCTATGCTCACTTACATGACAGTAAGTCCCATTGAATGTAATGGGACCTACTTCTGAGTAAACATACATAGGGTTGTGCTGCTTAAGGGCTGATTGATTGGGCATCAGATTTTAATATATAGTACTAGCTAAAGTACTCATCTTTCAAATGGATTTTAAGTAGTGATTATTTTCTACCCTTTTGATGGTCTATCTAAGATTTGAAGAATTGAATAGCGACATGGCTAGTACTTCTTGGTACGCTATGTTTACAGATTTACCCTCTGGCGCTAATGTCACCAAGTTACTCGATTTACTAACCCTTGAATGCGCTACATATAATTAATTGCCCATAAGAGAAGCAATCCTGCCTTACATTGATGCCAGCTTCCTTTAAAGATAGTCCCTTGGATTTATTGATAGTCATCATGAAGCAGAAATTGCAGTCTTTTTAATTCGAAAGGATAGCCAGTCGGGATGATTGGGATATGTGGAATAAATACATTTTCATCCTCTGCACATCCTGTAAAAACTGTAGCCTCAATGACATTGTGCCCGAGGACCTTGATTTGAAACCTTGTGCCATTACAAACTTTTGGTGGATTCAAATTACATAACAACATTACGGGTAGACCGACCTTCAAAGTAACACGGTGGGCTGGCATTCCAGGGGGATTCAGTGTGTTGAGGAATTCAACTGGGTAGTTCACTGTCTATTCTGTGTTTATCACCGTATCAACTGAACACTGCATGGGTAGTTTTACTGCCTTCTACTTAAAACACAATCTGTCTCACAACATAGTTTTTGTTAGCTATCCATAAGCAAGAAATATGCCAAATGTCAGGTTTCTAGCTGAACAGGAAATAGGAGATAAATTGATGAGTCAGTGCTTTCACGTTTGCGTATAGATTTCTAATACATGTGCTGAAAAACCTGCAGATAGAAGAGGCATTCCCCTTTGCTCTCAGATGGGAGAGGGCCTACCACACACCATGGTTCCAATGGTCCCATCCAGCCACCCCTGACGACGGCTATTACAAAGAAATAATGGGAAGGGCAATGGTGTGTTTAAAATCACATCCACTTTGGCTCCAATGATGATGCCTCCACAACACACACACACACACACACACACACACACACACACACACACACACACACACAATCTAAAAACAAAGAAAGTATGCCTCCTACTTTGGAACTATTGTTTTATGCATAGGCTTACCATCTGTCCCGGAACGCCTGGGAACGTCCCAGGTTCTGGAATCTGGTCCCGGATCAGTCCTAGGCTTTCCGGGCCCGGTTAAGCCTCCGCCACTTCTGCTTCTAAAGTGCGAAAATCTTTTCAGATTTTGTGAGATCCAAGATGGCGGCACCAGGGGAAAAGTGCATTTTTGCACTTTAGAAGCAGTGGCGGCGGAGGCTTAACCTGGGGGCAGGAGTCCTGGCCGGCTTGGGTGCAGCCGGCCAGGTTCCAGAGGGGTGGCTGTGGTGGTGGCGGCCGCCGCCAAAGACAACAAGAAGTGGACAAACTTGGTGGCGGCAACGATGGCAGCGGCCGCAGCTACAGCTAGTAGCTGTGGCTGGTGGAGAGGACGACGAAGACGGCGGCAGCAGAATGGCAGCAATGGTGGCAGCGGCGGCAGCAGAAAGGTGGCAATGGCGGCAGTGGGACAGGTAAGTTAATCAATTAATTCATTTAAAATAAATAAATAAATGAAAATTTTGTTTGCCCTTCGGGTGGCAACTGGGCACTTTGTGCCCAGAAAAATTAATTGATTGATTGATTGATTGATTGATTGATTATTCTGAGGGTGTATTATTCTGAGGGTGGTTTAGAATTGGGAAAATCTGGTAAGCCTATTTATGCAGATACAATTTTTCCATAAATAGAAAGCTGCTTTCCACTGAGTCAGACTATTGGCCTACCTAGCTCAGTATTGTAAGAACATCTTACTGGCAGATGTTCTCCAGGATCTCATACAGTAATTTTTCTCTGTTCTACCTGGAGATACTGGGGCTTGAATCTAGGACCTCTACATGCAATGCACATACTTTACTACTGAATTATGGCCCTACATCAATGAAGCCAATCTCATCAGGTGATTGATTATTCAGTTAATCAACTAAAACTCATATGATTAATCCACTCAGATTTATTTGTGTGGCATCCCTAGTAACTTTGCCTGAGTAATAAACAAAGGAGGGCAGGGCTCCTGTAGACTTGAAACATTACAAAGAAAGAATTTCAGCTTGTGCAGCCTTTCTAACTTAAGCAGGACAAGTTGCACCTGTCAAAATTCCCTCTACTACATAGCTATTAAAAGGTTAACAAGAGCCCTATTGCCCACACACACTCTACTCCCATTCATCTCCCTTTCAGCACAGAGCCTTTTGGTATCATCTCCCTCTACTAAAAACTGAGATCAAACATTGCACATTCACGCCACACCCAAATGGCTGCCAGTCTCCTTTCTATCCTTGGAATACAATGGCCTCATCTATTTTCTTTGGGTCTCATAACTAGAAAATCACCTGCTGTTTTGCATCTCCCAAATGTACAGAAAAAGTGTACATTCCACCCCCCAAAATTGCTACTAGCGTGCATTAAATTAGACATATCATTCCTATCAAAGCATGATGGGCTTCACAATTTTTTTCAGACGTTGTGCTTTTTAAAAATGAATTGCATTCTTCCTAAATTAAAAATACAGCTCATGTATAGTCTGCACTCACAAAATGCTTAGTACGTCATACTCCATGTTCCACTGCCATCTGTGGTGGAATTAGTAGCACACAGGACAGAGCCTTCTTGGTAGGAGTGGCCAACACATGGAATTCCTAGCCATGGAAGATCAGGCTGGCTGCCTTGTACATGATTAGTAAAGGTAAAGGTATCCCCTGACAATTAAGTCCAGTCGTATCCGACTCTAGGGTGTGGTGCTCATCCCCATTTCAAAGTCGAAGAGCCAGCGTTGTCCGAAGATGCCTCCGTGGTCATGTGGCCGGCATGACTCTCCTTGCCGCAGCGCGTAGCATGCAGCTGGAACACGGAGCGCTGTTTACCTTCCCGCAAGTGGTACCTATTTATCTACTCACATTGACATGCTTTGGAACTGCTAGGTTGGCAGGAGCTGGCCAAGCAACGAGCACTCAGTAGTGGCCCCTTTTTCCTTTGCTAGTGCAGGTCCCCTGCTCATGGGGAATGGGATACCAGGGAAAGGTTAACTTTCTGCTGGATGGTGTATTATATATAATTAGCCAAATGCCCTTCACTTGGATGGATTGGCTTGTGTGTGCAGGTCCAAGCATACTCTGTACACTGAGGCACAATCACTGCAATAATGTCCTGAAAGTCAACATTTAACTACAGTGTGTCCTATAGAAGTGAATTGCATCCATTCACTTACATGGGAGAAAGTAAAAAGGATGTACTAATTAACTCATTATCTTAGCTTATTTCTTCAATTCTTACTGCAGTTCCTCGCCACTTGCATAAGCAAAGCAAAAGTATAAGCGGGAGGGGGCTTGGCTTACATTCCGGCTGATTCTTGAGCTCGTTGTTGATCCGTTTCTTCCACGCTCAAACCAAAACAAACTCGAAAAGCCTACGCTCTCCGAGAAAGTAATGGGAGCGATCCGAAGATATGTGGTTTATCTCATCGCACTCCCTTTTAATCCAGGGGTAGAGTAATTAAGTCCATCAGCCGTGCTCCGTCGGTATAGAGCAACCGACAAAGCTGTCAGCCAGCCATTCCTCTCCAACCGGAAACCTGGACCTTAGCCCCATCCTGTGCTTGTCTCTTGGTCGCAATAGGGGGTACAGAATATTGATAACTGGCTTTTATATATGCAGATTTGCTTCACTGCCCATGGCAGATGGAGATCCAAAAACATGTTAAATACAAGGTCATTTATATGGCAACTTTTGATAGATACCTTTATTGGCATAAACACATCAAACAGACAAACATAAACAAACAACCCAAAAAATCCCCCAACAGATCCAATGACAACAACCAATCTTGCAGAGAATTTCTCCCCAAACTGTCCCACAATTAATCTATACATCAAAACTCATTTCCCGAGTAGCCACCACCACAGAAGCAAAAGTTGCAACATCATCAAGTCTCCCATCATCTTCTGTTGACAGAAGGGCTCGGAGAATATCCGCCTCCATCCAGCCCTGAAAACACGTCAGTATCGAATTAAGGTGTTTCTGACGGAAAGACTCGTGCAGAGAGCATGATAAAAAGATATGCTCAGATGTCTCCACACACTTCATGCCACATGAACAGAGCCTTGCTGAAACAGGTATTCCTTTGTACCGCCCCCATAAAAGGGCAGAAGGGAGAGCGTTACACCTTGCCAGCATAAAAGCCCTTCTTAGCTGTGGGTTATGCAACTGATATAGATAAGTTGACAGCTTCCCAAACTTTATAGGCAGATGGAGATGCAATGGAGAACACGTTGTATCAGCTGCACTGATTAACTCTTGGTGCTCGATGTCGAGAGTTCTCTCCTTAATAGTTCTAAATGCTGCAGCTAACCCCATCATGCCTAGCATCTCACTGTCAAGCCCCATCGATTTTAGCTTTGTAAGCAGAGTAGAAACCCCACAAGGCAAAGATGTGTCTGATAGTAGGTGGTAAATCAGGCTATCACTTGTTGCTTTAAAAAGAATGCCCAGCCAGAATTTGGCAAATCTTAGCCACGCCAATGTATTCAGCCTTATAAGACCGGTTTCAAGGCACAGAGCTGAGTACGGAACACAACGTGGCATACCCAAAATTTTCCTGAGGAAATTAGATTGGATACGTTCCGTGGCAAGGTCTGAAGCCTTGAACCAAATCGGGACACCATATAAAGCTTGAGAGACAACTTTGGCCTTATAGGCTTCCAGAGCAGCCGGGACATATCTGTTGCCCAGAGTAAAATAAAATCTCGCAACTCCTGAAGATGAGAGTTTGGCCAAATTAGAAATGGAGCGGCGATGAAAAGCCCAAGAGTGCCTGTAATGGAATGTGATGCCCAAGTATTTAAACTGGCGGACTTGTTCAATACTGTTGCCCTTGCAGGTCCAGTTATAGATTTTGTATCTATTTGCAAAAATCATAATTTTAGATTTGGCATAGTTAATGTTCAGTTTGTTGGCTGTTAGGTATTCAGCACATCTATTAAGTAGCCTCAGGAGACCCACACGAGTACGTGAAAGGAGAATCATATCGTCCGCATACAAAAGCAGCGGTACCTGACAGTTGCCCAAACATGGACAGTGACTGTTTACATCCTCCAGGGCCAGGGCAAGATCATTCAAAAATAAATTGAACAATAGGGGGGCCAAAATGCATCCCTGCTTCACTCCTTTATTAACAGATATAGACTGGGATAGGGCCCCAGTTCGCGGGCACCGCACTTTGCAGGAGTTGTTGGTATAGAGGGATCTAATCAATAGCAGGAGTCTTTTTTCTATTCCTTGTGAACTAAGCTTGTTCCATAACAGTTCTCTGTCTACTGAATCAAAAGCCCCTTTTAAATCAATAAAAGCCACATATAATCTTGCTCTGGATACCCTGACTTGTTTGTCAATTATGTGGGAGAGAATAAGACAGTTGTCAACAGTAGATCTGCCTTGCCGGAATCCTGCTTGTTCTGGTCCAAGTATTCTATTCAAGTCTACCCAGGCCAAAAGCTTGCTGTACAGATACCTTGCATAGATCTTACCCACAACTGACAAAAGGCTGATAGGTCTGTAATTAGCTGGGGAGTCAGCATCACCCTTTTTGAAGATAGGAACAATAACCGAGGAGCGCCAGTCTTGGGGGACACATCCAATTTCATTGATCTTTGTGAAGAGAGGGGCTAACAACTGAGCCCACCATTCTGGCTCGCTCTTAAGAAATTCAGGGGGTATTGCATCCAGTCCAGGGGCCTTCCCAGATTTTAGATGACCAATTAGCTGTCTTATCTCTTCTGGGGCCACCCGTGGCCAGACAGGAGGCTCAGAAATTAGTGTGTCTAAACACACTTCAGGCTGGTAGGATTTATCCAAGAAGATCCCCTCAAAATGTTGAACCCAGGCAGAGGAGGGAATTACCACCCTATCACTTCCCTCAGAATTTGATGCACCTGAGACAATGTTCCAAAACATCCTACTATTCTTGGATGATATGGCCTGTAGTAGCTTCCCCCATTGCATTTGGTAGAATTTTTGTTTCTTATCGTGCAGTAATTGACCTAACCCTTTCTTAAGATCTGCGTATTTGTTTAAATGTCTGGGGTCATTAGAGTTTCTAAAGTCACGGTAGGCCTCGCGGATTTGGATCTTCAGATCCTTGCACTGTTGATCAAACCAGACCTTTTTAGGTTCCATGCCCCCATTGCCCAGCAAAACCATTTTACGTCCTAGCTCCTTTGAAAGCCGATCTACAAGAATTTCATAGGAGCTAATTACTGTAGCCTCCTCTCCCCATAATATGTCAGACAAAGGTTCTGTGCAGTGATCTTCCCTGATAAACTGGTGAAATTTTGCATTTGCCCCACTGTCCCATCGAATTTTATAACTATATTCCGCCGATGGCGGGGGCATCACTGGAAGACCCACTGTTGAAGCATGTAGGTCAAGAGTCAAAATCAGTGGGAGATGATCACTGCTTATATTATCCCCAATCTGGAAGTCCAACACATGGGACTTCATCATTATCGAAGTCAAGACATAATCCACAACACTCGCACCCAAGGCAGAGATATAAGTGAACTCCCCCGATTTTGGGAAATCATTTAAGCCATTCAGCCAAACCTTGTTAAGGCTGGCACAAAATCTGGCTAAATTTATTCCAGCTGCATTAGAATGGCGGTCCTTAGACTGTCGATTTAACAAACAGATTGGGGGAAGGGACGACTCTTCGTCAACTTCCAAAGCCTTGTAAAAAACATGCTTTGAATTAGCAACTCTGGCATTCATGTCACCCATAATAATAACTTCAGCCCCAGGATAAGAGATTTCCAAGGCCTCCACACAGGACTGGAGATTATCCCAATATAAAGTCCGCTGAGAAGTATTAAGGGAGGGTGGTATATAAACATTGACACAAATTAATTTCATGTCACACACAGACACTAAGGTGGCTTGTACTTTACAACAGCCCGATATTAGCTCCAGTTGCCTTGACTTAAAGCACTTTGCCACAAACGTGACTAAACCCGCAGATGGACGCCCCTTGGCATTGGTTTTCGAAGCTGGGCTACAGTACGCATGAAACCCCTGGAGGTATATTTGATCCCTCATCCAGGTTTCTTGGAGTGCTATAATATCAAAGGTCTTAAGATAATCCGTGAGTTCCTTATCATATCATATATGGCAACTATTTACAAAAAAATTACACTGTGTAACAAAATTCAAACAATTTTGTGTTTAGCTGAATATTTTGATGTACCTTGCAGATTTCAAAAATGCAGCTATTTTTGGCACAGCATCAATAGTTCAGCCACAATTTACGCTACTCAGGGAGAGTTTACAACCTCTTGTCATGGCCATGTTTACCCTGGTGTAAAGGCGAATGACAGTGTTTCAATACCAATACAAAATTTAAGATAACTAAAAATGTTTTGATACAAAAAAACCCCGAGAGTACCATTGGAATCAGCGCCTCTGAATTGTATAAGAAACGTTTAACAATAAACATAAACAATTTGTGTGTTACACAGTGTTATGGGTGGCCTAGAACGAGTCACGTATCTGTCAGCATCCATTTCCCATCTGTGAAATGGGAACAACAGTGGCTCATTGTACTGGTCTGTTGATAAAACAAGGTAAATATTTTAATACTTTGTACATGAAGAGTTCGGTTTATCAGTGATCCATAATGATATGCCCAGTAAATACTGTCAAATAGCATATGTCACTAGTGAAACCAAAAGTCTAAGATGTCTCAGAGTGCAATCCTAAGAAAGTGTTGGGCGATGGAACAAGTGTTCTGTCACTGGAAGCAGTCGCAAACATGCCGGAAAGCATGTTCGCGACTACTCTGGAACGCCCAAGCGGCCGCCAGAGAAAGTAGGTAAGGATCCAGTGGGCATGGGGGCATTTTGGAGGGCGAGGGAGGGGAACATTGGTGTAGCCGGCCCGGGAGGGGTGGGGGATGGCATCGGCCATATCCCCATCCCCGCTGGGCCAGCTAGGCCGTTACACGGCCTCCTCTACTTCCGCCAGCTATTTAGCTGGCAGAAATCCAAGAAGGTCGATAGGGCCGGCTGTGGTTTACACTCGGGGAAGGGGGACGAGCATCCCCTTCCACAAGTAGACTTCTGGCCCGCCGGTCAATGGGCAGCCCAGATTCAGGATCCGGCGGGCAGCCCTGGGCCGCCGGCTGGATCCTTAGTCAGGATTGCACTGCCCAAGATGTCATGCTATCTACACAGTAATGATTTCCATGTAAGAATTTAAAACATTTAGAAAAGCCCCAAGAGCTGGAAGGTATCTACAATTGAATGCACACATCTGATGTTTCAGGGCCAAGCATTTTATCATGCCCTTTTATTTACTATGTACCTAACAATGCATTAATCTAATCTCTCTGACTTTCAAAACTGGGGAAGCACAAGGAAAAGAAAAGAAAAGAAGAACAAGGATCTTGGTTGACTGCTGCGCTTGGGCTTCTTTTCTGGTGGTTTAGAATGTGCTCTTTACACTTTATAAGATATGAAAGGTAACATTTAAAAGAGTTCTAAAACGCCATGGTGATACAGTACAATTAATTTTGTGCTGTGTCAATTGGAATTAGAGTCTAGGCATGCTATAGAGCAGTACAAGAAGCAAAGCCCCGTCTCTTAATTGCTATGTGCCTCAGCAGCTGAAAGACATACCTTGTGCTTTTTTAAACAATAATATATAATTTTGTCATTCATGCAAAAATCCATAGACACCCATTTGCTGAACCAATTGTTCAGGGAAGCTCTTCTTTGACTTTGCAGGCTTGTCCATTCAGCAGTAGCAGGCTTGGCTTCCTTCCCATGATGAACAGTGGGTGGCTGCCTTTCAGTTGTGCAGGTGACGACAACATTATGCTGCTGGAAGCGACACCATCATGGGAAAAAAAGATCTATTTTCTAATTTACTTCTTTTGGAGAATTTGACTCTATTCTACTAATCTAGTCACTGAACATTACTGAATCTGCAAAACATTCAAAAGGGAAAGGTACAAATTCTTTATCGTGTAAGACTAAGACCTGTAAGACCTTTATCCTGTAAAACAAATCCTGTAAGACTAAGGAGAACACTATATAATATTTGGGGGGAAAAGAGCAGGAGAGCACCGCAACCAAAAGGCTCCTCAAAAGCAGTGTTAAAATGAACAGTGCCACTGCCAGCCTCAGGTTTGTGTGCCCTCCTCTCCCCCTTAGTGGTGGGACAGGACAGCCCCACTGACAGATGCCATCTTGTTTACCTATAATGCAATGCACCCATTCCTGTTGTTGTGTCACTAGTAGCAAAAAGGGAAAGGTGCTTTGCATTATAGGTAAACAAAGATGGCAGCCACCTGCAGCATAGCTGCAAAGAGTGCTCAGGGTTGCAAAATAACATGAAAAGCTTGGCTTAATCAGGTCAAAGGCCCATCTAGTCCAGCATCCTGTTTCCCAGATGCCTCTGGGAAGCCCACGAACAAGATAGAAAGGTATACTGTACTCCTCTCTCTTGACATTGCTTCTCTGCAAGTGGCATTCAGAGGCATGCTGCTGCTTGACCTGGAAGTTAGTATATATAACCAGTCCCCACATGTGTTCAGGGGAGGTTTACCTTGGTGGCAGTGGCCATAGCAACTGGCTTGGCATACTTATCAGCAGGCAAACTGAAGGCCACCATCTTGTTTCACCAGGGCCAGAAGGGTCAGTTGTGGGTTCCTTGAGGACTCTGCCCCCCCCCAGTTAGTAGCCCAGTTGACCAAACCCTAATGCTGGTCCTGAAAATGAATAGCATATATCCCTCAAGGTCCCCACCACTCTCAGCTGATTTTGCACCATACTTTGGGCAACATGTAGGCATCTTTAGTGTTGTTCTTTAGCAGTTCATCTTTAAAATGAGTTCTGAGCAAGTAAGACAAGATGACTAGTGATGGGTCTGAATTCAAATCATTGCTCAGTCAATACTGAATTTTCTCTCAATAGGTAGCTTTGGGCATATCAATAAAACTGATGAAGTAGGTTGTTACCTTTCTTCCTGTGTATGGTTAGTTACCTCCCTTGCTGCAAACATACAGTTTGCAATTATAGCGCATTTTAAGGCAAAGAAAGACATCTTTGCAGGTCCACTGAAGGATATGTTTATTATTGATCAGGTTTCTGAGTACGGAAAAATGGGGATGTACATACTTTATACAATAAACCTATTTGCTTTTTCTGTAACTTTCATGGCCCGAAATTACTGCACAGTGAGACACATATACGGGTTTAGATGCCATGTAATAAAAGAAAGACTTGTCCTTTACCCGTTCTCCAATACCGCTGACGGATCTCCTTTCAGGCAGCCGTCACAGGCATAAAAACACGTAAAATCCAAGGTTTTTGCAGACCCCCAACGTTTCGCTCCGACCTCGGAGCCTCTTCTGGGGGAAACGAAATCACGAAGATTGCGATGTTGTGATCTTCGTGATTCGTTTCCCCCAGAAGAGGCTCCGAGGTCGGAGCGAAACGTTGGGGTCTGCAAAAACCTTGGATTTTACGTGTTTTTATGCCTGTGACGGCTGCCTGAAAGGAGATCCGTCAGCGGTATTGGAGAACGGGTAAAGGACAAGTCTTTCTTTCAACATCGCAATCTTCGTGATTTTGTTTCCCCCAGAAGAGGCTCCGAGGTCAGAGCGAAACGTTGGGGTCTGCAAAAACCTTGGATTTTACGTGTTTTTATGCCTGTGACGGCTGCCTGAAAGGAGATCCGTCAGCGGTATTGGAGAACGGGTAAAGGACAAGTCTTTCTTTTATTACATGGCATCTAAACCCGTATATGTGTCTCACTGTGCACTATTTGCTTTTCTCAATCCTGTACTACCACTATCATGATGTCATTCATATGTTTTTATTTGAGAAACCCTTTTATTTTTAGCAACAATGTTAACTGCAGCTGATCTTGGAAAACCATGGAGCACTGAGAACAACTTCTCTGACCAAATTAAACCAGATGGTATCTTTAGTAGATGATGTTCATTGAACTGGTATCCAGAATGCAAGTTGCACAAAACTCATTCTCTCCCCCCCCCCCTTTCTTCTTTCAATTCTTCATTTAGGGATCAAACACAAGTCTCACAATAAACCAGGGCCTAAGACACATCTGAAGAGCAGCTGTAGTGAGTAGGTGCCTGGAAAATAATGTCCAAAATGGAGCCCCAAAACCTGCTTCAAGCAATGGGAGTGGAAAAAAAAACACCACATTGGAGTAGATTACATATCTACAAGATATGGGCAAGAGCGGGGGGGGGGGGAAAGAGAGCAGCTTTAGAAGACAAACTTGTATCCACTCCTGAGGGCGTTAGATGTGTCTTGAGCCTTGCTGGGGCCAACCCAAGAGCACCCAGCACCTGAGGCAACGTGCCAAATGCTGCCCCCTCTTAACTGCTGCACACCAATCGCTGCTGCTGTGGCGATTCCCCGACCACCACCACCCCGTGCCGGAAGTGACGTCACGGCTTCAGCTGTTATTGACCATACCGAGGTGCAGGATGGGCGGGCCAAATCCAGCACCGACAATCCACGCTCGCCCCGACAAACGGGATGATTCGCGGTCGTGCCAGCCACCCACTTGCTGCCTGCGGCCCGATCCCGCCACCCAGGAGCCCAACGCCCCATCTCTGATGACGCATCTGCGCTGCTGCTCCTCCTGCTTCTTGGACTCAAAAAGGGGGAAATGGGCTGAAGTGTGAATGAAAAAAAGATGGTAGCTAGCCCACCACCCTCCTCTCATCCCCTGTTCCTTTTCCAATCCAGCAAGCAGGAGCTGCGGAGGTGGACAGGCAAGCAGTTGGGCGATTGGAAGCAGATGCCCCCGCCAATCCACCCCAGTCAGTCTCATGAACAGATTGGCCCCTGAACCTTACTGAAAGGTAGTGCAGGGACCTTCAGGTAGTGCAGGGGCCGCGGTGGCTTAGTGGTTAAGACACTGAACTGCAGACTGGAAGGTCAGTAGGACAGCAGTTCGAAACCCGAGTGCTGCATGATGGAATGAACTTCCGTCTCCTGTCCCAGCTCCTGCCAACCTAGCAGTTTGAAAGCAAGAAACTGCAAGTAGATAAATAGGTTCCACTATGACAGGAAGGTAACAGTGTTCTGTTAGTCATGCCGGCCACATGACCATGGAAGTGTCTTCGGACAGCACTGGCTCTTCGGCCTTAGAAATGGAGATGAGCACTGCTCCCTAGAGTCGGACACGACTGGCTTTCGAGCAGGGGATACATTTACCTTTACTAGTGCATATGAGCTTTACTTTGCAGCTTATTTTTGGCAGCCAAAAGGGTACGAGCAAGCAAATGGCTCAGTTTCATCTATCAAAACTGGGTTAACAACATCTGGGAAATTATTATGGCCAGACTCACTTCTCTCATATTCACAAAAAAGAAAGAAAAAAATCCTGAAGGCTCAGATAACTTTCTCACTGTCTGGTTCCCTTTCATTTCTTCTTTGGAAACACCTGTAGAAAAAAAAACAAATGACACTTTCGCAATATGAAAGCATCTCACTGTACTACCAGTAAGTTTGGTAGTTATTTTGATTGTATTTTTTTATTTTCTGCTTTTTTTTTACTTCACTTCATATTTGTATATAATGTTATTTTTTCCTGCAATAATTTCAATAACGATCTTGTGTTGTGTGGTGTGGGATTGTTTTTGGGTTATTTTTTTAAAGAATTGTACTGGTTATTCATTCTGTTTACAAGTACAGAAAACCTGTTCCATTAACATATGTGGAGACAAACATTATGCTTGCAGAGACATTCTAATGCATTTGAAGAGAAACTTGATGAAGAAACATTGCTACCAAAAAAGCTCTGGACCAGTTACAGAGAAAAGGATCAAAGATTATTGGTGTGTGCTCTGCGTGTGCTGTTGTGATGAATGAAGCCATTTTGCTGCTCACTTTTCAGCACTGTGATGGCCCTGTGGATATTCAGCCTTGGCTCAACTTGGCTCTCTGACAGCAATTGAGAACAAGATGCAAGACGTAGCAGAGGAGATAAAAGGTAAAGGTGACCCCTGACAATGAAGTCCAGTCGTGTCCGACTCTAGGGTGTGGTGCTCATCCCCATTTCAAAGCCGAAGAGCTAGCGTCGTCCGAAGACGCCTCCGTGGTCATGTGGCCGGCATGACTCTCCTTGCCGCAGCGCGTAGCATGCGGCTGGAACACGGAGCGCTGTTTACCTTCCCGCAAGCGGTACCTATTTATCTACTCGCATTAACATGCTTTGGAACTGCTAGGTTGGCAGGAGCTGGCCAAGCAACGAGAGCTCACCCCGTCGCGGATTCGAACTGCCGACCTTTCGATCGACAGCTCATGGTTCAGCGGTTTAACCCACTGCGCCACCCACTGGCCACCCGCTATCAGAGGAGCTAGCAATGAGCAAATTGTGATAATGGGATATGTTTGTACACTTGTTTCCAGTTCTTTTATGCAAGCTGGGAAATGAGCAGGTCACCGACTGGTACTGCATGAAGCATTTTTAAATACGGCTAAACAAAGAGAAATCCACGACTGCTTTCTGTCTTGGGCTGCATCTTTGAATATGTATGTGGTGTGCCACAGAATTTTTCCACCCTCATAAATGCCAACATATATTCCTTTTGCCCAGGAAAGGAATATAAGCAGATCTTCATTATCCATGTTGCTTCTACATATTCATTTAAAACAGAATTCTAATTGCCTCCAGGCTCGCAACATCACATTGAAGGGACTATCAGCTTGCATTAGTCACAACAACAGGTATTCCTATGAATATACAGCTTGCAGGGTTGTGGTGGAGAATTGTTCCTAACAAAGCAAAGGCTGGGCTGTTTCATTCATTCTTATTTCTGCTCTCTGAAATGGAACTTCAGTCACTTTAAATCAGTTGTATGGAAAGTAAGCCTGACTTAAAAGCTGCCCTGAAAAGTTTAGTTCATAAACTACTACTAGTCTGGAGTACATAATTCTGGGGTGCCAGCTATGAAGAGAAATGCCACCCTAGGCTACTCATGTGTTAAGCCATGTGCAGTTAGATTTCCAGGCACTAGATTACGGTACATCTACTGTTTCTAAAAATGTTAGTGAATGCAACGTATAGCCCCGACGTGGAGGCTTTAAATCCTGTTTGCGCAGATTTCTCCATACCAGTTAACATTCAGAAGAAGAAGAAACAGCTTTCTATGATTTGATAGCTTTTTGGTCACTTTCAATTCTGTGACACTAGGATTTTATGGTACACCTGCCAGTTGGTGATGTCTGCTTGAGCTTGTACAATGCTTACTTGCACAGCTGTTAAAATCTATGGCTTCCTTCAGACGATCCTCCAAATGTTATACTCACGCAGATCCTTCTCTCATATAAGTGGCTTAATGCATTGCTTCCCGTTTCATCATATTAGAGTTTACCATTGTGTCCCAAAGCAGAAAACGTCAACACAAACCAGAATCGCAAGCCATATCTTGTGATATTCCATGAAATTTTCTTCTTCCTGCCTTGGCAGAGCAAAGTGTTACATTTTTCCGCATGGCTGGAGGGAAACATGATGCCCAGAGCCCACACACAGTGCCACTGACATCATCACCCACACAGATTGCAGCTGGGCCAGGCCAGGGTGATCACATGAAAGATTGCCACTGGGTGTTCTTGGTACAGCTTGCAAGTGCAAAAAAAAAAAAAAAACACCCCAAAGCTTTGGGAAGATTTAAACTTTCTAAATTTTCCTTTGTATATAATTGAATTTTTAATCCAGGTTCTGTTCCACATTTTGTTCAATGTCCCACGTTCAAGTTTTACCCACAAGGAACTGCAGTCCGATCACAAGACTTGCTGTGCCAGCACATTCATTGGATTAAAAACTATGATGTAATGTCCACATGGGATGCGGATACAACCCAAGCCATGTTTAGGCTGGAGATGCTGCTCTCCAATAGCATCTTTGGCATTATGCTGGCATTCAGAAGCAAATATTTATCCATGTTTTTAAAAGGCCCAGTTTTCCATACGATATTTTCCTCTTCAAAATATTTGTGGGCATGGTTAGTCATCATAATGGATAAATCCCAAGTTCTGTCAGTAATGAAACAGGATAGGGAAAGGATGCAACATAGGGCAATTTAAAGGAGTGTGTAAATATAGCGGGTTTTAAAAAAAGTGTTATTGATCCTCCTCCTGTGCAACTGTTCCAGTGAGACACGGAATGCCTTTATGTTGTCTGAATTGGACCGAGACAACAAGAGCCCTCGGCTCAAAGCAGAATTGCCTCTCTAAGATTCCTTTGCCTGAATGGGGTAACAGGCTCATAATTATCACTGCAAGCAGCAAATTAGCCTAGCAGACATGCTGTCCGCTCACTTGGCAACAAAATCCCTGCTAAGAATATACTTGCTGGATTGAGCTTGATAAATCTCTGAGCTCCTGGGTGTTTGAAAGAGTCTCCAGAATTTGGAAGTCAAAGTAGGGCAATATTCTTTCTTAAGACCAAATCAGTGGCGTTCCTAGAGGGGGGGCAGTACTGTAAGTTGCGCACAGGTCTAGTCAGCATTACACGGTAGCCCTGCTCACTCTCCATCAGAACCATTCTGAGCAGCGAAGGCAACACACAGGAGACTCCCTGCATGTCGCCTTCGCTGCTCGGAATGGCTGCAACAGTGAGTGGGCGGGGTCACCGTGTAACGCTGAGTAGACCTGTGCGCAACTTACAAAAAAAAAATCTTAGGAAAAAAATCTAAATCTAAAATAATCCGAGCCATATAGGGGTTTAAAAGTAAAAACCAGCACCTTTAATTGGGCCCAGAAAGAAATTGGCAACCAGTGCAACCGCCTACTTCCGGTGATCACACAGGCTGCCGCATTCTGCACCTGTTGCAGTTTGCGAACCGTCTTCAAGGTCAGCCCCATGTAGACCATGTTACAATAATCTAACCTTGAGGTCACCGTGGCATGGATCACCATGGCTGCATGATCCAGGTACGGTTGCAGCCGGCGCACCAGTCGAAGCTGAGAAAAGGCCCCCCTGGCTACAGCTGCCACCTGGGAATCCAAGAGCAGCTGCGAGTCCAGGCAAACCCCCAAGATGCAGATCTGACCTTCAGAGGGAGTGTAACCCCATTCAGAGCAGAACAATACTCTAGCACCTGCATCGTGGATTTCTGGACCAGGAGAACCTCTGTTTTGTAAGGTTTAATTTCAGCTTGTTTACCCTCATCTAGATCTCAACCACCTCCAGACAACGCTCCAGGACCTCAACAGCTACCCTGGTATCTGGTGGAAAGGAGAGATACCACTCCAAATCCCCGGATAACCTCTCCCAGCAGTTTCATGTAGATGTTAAATAGCATGGGTGACAAGACTGAACAAGATTGAACCCTATGGCACCCAACACCTCAAGGGCCAGGGCATTGAACAGGTGTCTCCCAGCACCACCATCTAGGACCTATCCGCCAAGTAGGAACGGAACCACCACAACACAGTGTCTCCAACCCCCAGCTCGGATAATTGATGATGTTGAAAGCCGCTGAGAGGTCCAGCAGGATCAACAGGAACGCACTCCCCCGTCCAGTCCCCTACGTAGGTCATCCACCAAGGCGACCAAGGCCGTTTCCGTCCCAAAGCCTGGCCTGAAGCCAAATTGAAAGGGATCCAGATAATCTGTTTCCTCCAGGACCCTCTGGAGTTGCAAAGCCATCACTCACTTGATTACCTTACCCAGAAATGTGAGGTTTGAGACTGGTCCAATACGATGGAATCCAGGGAGGGCCTAGATGAAACTGGAAGTGGGTTGCGATCGCGTCAGAGAGCCTTTTCTGGGAGTGGGGAGGTCCACAGAGGGGACCATGGGGGGGCGCACCCTCTGGAATCCTGGCACGCCCAACCAGGTGAGTGTTACAGCCCTTTTTTGTCTCGGTAGTGGCGCGATCCCAGAAGCACCACTGTCGTCACCGCACATCACTACCACCCTTAAGGAGGTAGCGACTATTAATCCCAGACTGGGGCGTTGCAACGCTCTAGTTTGAGAACCTCTGGGATACAGGTATCTTGTTGTCTTGTATACTCCCAGAGGCATCTGGTGGGATAGATACAGGAAGCTGGACTAGATGGGCCTTTGGCCTGATCCAGCAGGGCTCTTCTCATGTTCTTATGTTTACCCCATAAGATTGCAAAGGTTCATGAATGTCACATTTTCCCTGCATAGTGGAGTGGGTTTTTTTTTAATTATATACTGAACTTTATAATTTTGATGTCTCTCAGGGCAGCTGCTTTTGTCCTGTTTCTGCTTTTGTGTCAGCACATTCTACCTTTCACATTTCACCTGAACATGCTGTGTTCCCTCTGGAAGTTCCTTAATTAACCCTTGCTTTATCTTGCAGCCATCAGATGTAAATTAATAGTCACTGGGGGGAGGGGTCATCTTTCCAAGGTTAGTCTGCACAGCAAGCACCTGTTATTGCCTCTCAGATTTAAATCTACAGAGTGCTGAGTTGCTCGGTAAGGTACGTCATTTGAAGTCTGATCTACACAGCAGTGTAGTCTTAATTTGGGATTTACTATGCTGTAAAATACATTGTTTTCCAGAAGAAACAAATGAATACTAATTTCAAGAGTGTAGAATCTCATTTAATTCTTTCAAACCTTATTTATTTTCAACAGTTTTCTTCCGGATTTTTATTTTTAAAAAAGATAACCAGAACGAATAAAACAAAACCAACACCCCTATCCTAACCAACTTTCTAGTGCCAATGCAGCCATAATGCAGCTCCGAGGTAAGGGAATAAATGTTCCCTTACCTTGAGGAGGTCGCCGTGACTGCCTCCCCACCACAGGATGCAGCGCACGCCCCATTGGCACAGTTGCATCACTGCTGGAAAGTTAGTTAGGATTGGGCTGCAAGTGACCCTTAAACCCGTCATCCAAACACCAGACAGAAACGTTTTGAGTCCTCGCCGAAAAGCCATGAGCTAGGGGGTAGCTCTTAATTCCCCCAGTAGGGAATTCCATAATTGTGGTGCCACTACAGAGAAGGCTCGCCTCATGCCGCCATCCCTCTAACTTGGGACAAAGGCGGCACTTGTAGGAGAGCCTCCCCAGATGATCTAAGAGGGCATGGGGGAAGGCAGTCCTTCAGATAACCTGGACACAAACCGTGAAGGGCTTTAAAGGTCAATACCAGCACTTTGAATTATTTCAGACCTTATTTATTGGGTCCAGAAATGAATGGGTAGGAGCCAGTGCAGTCACACTTTTACCTCTTCACGTTGGTTATCTTGTAACCATGATGGGGAAATTGGGAGTACAGAAATCAATGGGGTTACTTTTGAGTCAACAACATTAGGATCAGGTAGTTGTCATGACTAACTGGATTGGGATAATGTCCTATGAATCAGCAAAGGAATGCAATTTCTTGTTGTGACTAAGGAATCTGAGATATTTAAACAAGCTACTGTATCCCCTTTTGCATGCAGCATCTCTGTCATATTGATTCAAATCAGGGGCGTCAGTGTAGCGTGGCAGGCAGTGCGGAGCGCCCCAGGGTGACGCGCGCAGAAGGGTGACACGCGCACCCCCGCACGCGTCACTTCCGTGACGCACGTCAGCCTCCGGACGCTCCGAGGCCGGGAGCCGGCCTCGGAGCGTCCAGCCAGGCCGGCACTCCAGGGCCTTCAGAAAGAAGGCCCAAGCCCAATGCGTCAATACGCGAACTTTTACAGTTTTCACGCATGCGCAGACCATTTTGAGGGCAAGAAGGCAGGCCCTTGCCCTCAGAAACGGTCTCTGCGCATGCGTGAAAACTGTAAAAGTTTGCGTATTGACGCATTGGGCTTGGGCCTTCTTTCAGAAGGCCCTGGAGCGCGGGCCGGGCCGGACGCTCCGAGGCCGGCTCCCGGCCTCGGAGCATCCGGAGGCCAACGGGGGCACCCGGGGCAGGGTGCAGCCGGGTCGCCCCTCCAAAAAATCGCGCCGCGGCCTATGGCCGCGCTGATAGTATCACTGGGGGGGCATAGTCGGGGGGGCACTAGGGTGACGCGCCCCCCCCACCTTGGGGTGACGCGCGTCCTAGTGACTCCTCTGATTCAAATTAGTAATCCAACCAGCCCATTATTGTCTGTCCAGACTCTCAGTAGAATCTTAAGCAGAAACCTTTCCCAGATACCCCTTGCTGCCTGAGAGCCCATTCTCTTTAAAAACAAAACAAAAAAACTGGAGATGCCAAGGGCTGAATTTGGCATACCCACAGCTGGCCCAAAACCTTCCAGAACCTGGGCAGTGCACCAAATGCACTTCCCCTGGCAGTGCACCGGCCCCTACCACTCTTCCTTCTCCTCCACACTTCCTCTTCTGCTCCATTTCCCCTTTCGCTTTCTAATCTAGGGTGCCTCCCAGGAATCTGTCACCTAAAGCAACCATCTCAGGTGGTCTAATTCAGTGGTTCTCAATCTTTTTAGCACCGGGACCCACTGTTTAAAATGACACTCTATCGGGACCCACCTAGCTTTATGAGACGTTAAAAAAGGTGATCTAGAAACAAATAAATTTTATTTACAAGTAAAGAGCTCAGCTGTTTGCAGGGTAGTTAGCAGCTATCTTGAAAACTGCAGGTGCTCAGCTCTTTGAAGGGCAATTAGTAGCTATCTGATTTTTGAATATCCTCAGGGCTTGTGGCAATTACTTATCTGATCTTTCCATCACCTGGGACTCACCAGAAATCAGGTCACGACCCACCAAGTGGGTCCCGACCCACAGTTTTAGAAACACTGGTCTAATTGATGGGCTGGCCCTGTGAGGTCTTATACATACAAAGTATGAGTCTCACCAACAAGCTCCCCTAATGACTCAACTAACCAGCATAAAATATATTTTTCCCTGAAACTTATGACTCAGCAGCTGCCTACACTACTACACAACACTTTCACGAGAGCCATGTGTGTTCCTCACTAAGCTAATTTTAAAAGAATCACCATGAAGTGATTCTTCAAGAGGTACAAAGGCAGACACTGAACCCTAGTTTTGGAGTACAGCAAGAAAAGATGACCTACAGGGCCGCCAATTCAGAGGTGGACATGAAGTGGGCATGTTGGGCTCTTGCTCTACCATGTGCAGCTGCCTCCGCCACCCTGGCGCTACTACAGCAGCACTGGAAGAAAGAGATGCTGGAATGCTATGCAAGTTGCTAGTTGGGAGCAGGAAAGGAGAGAGTGACAGGAAGACCCACCCGCTGCCCCTAGAATTCAATACTAGGAGACATGGTAGCAACCAATTTCCCTTCCCTGGCAGATACACGAAATTGCATATGAAAATCAGAGTACCTAAGGGGGCTGAAAGGGATCTTGTTAAAGAGAACTGGGGCTTTAATGACCAACCCGCCCTTAGCTTGCTCTGCATTGGATTGCCTGGTTTACAGATGTTGCTTTTTTCCCCACCCCTATTTCATGCCAACTGGCAAGTTGTTGAAATACCGTTGCATTAGACTTTTGGAGAAGAACAAATACCTAAGTACTTGAGCTCCAAGTACAAAGTACTTGAGCTCCAGGAAGTGACCACGCCTTTCTCGTGGTCTTTCCATGACGTGCTCCTTCTGTGCACATTTACTTGGAGTAAGCCCCACTGGATGCAATGGGGATTACTTCCGAGGAGGCAGCCACAGGTTTTTGCGCCTCGTGTCACTCCCGTCGACACCCCGCTCGAACTTCTTCCTATTGCCACGCAAAAAAACCCTCCCTTGGTTTCCGCATCGCCAGCCGGCTATATTTGCCCAGCCAACGCGCCGCCTTTGACTTCCTTGGAGCCAGAGACGCCCCTGGGGACCAAGCTACTGACAGCACCCCTCAGCTCCCGCGGATAATCTCCCTCTATGAGCGGATGGGTTAACGAGCTGCGTGTGCCGGCTTGTTGGAGGCCTTTGGAGTGGCATCCAAGCATGAGGGTTAAGCCCGACCCACACCGCACGAGTTCCAGCGCGTCCCAGACGCGTGCGGAGCTCGCGCACCTGTGTGGCCTCCATTTTTATGAGATAGCATCTGAACGCGGGAGACCTGCGCTCTCCCAAGTTCTGGTGTGATCAGAATTGTTTCATGACCAAGATTTTGAGGGGTGAGGACGCGGAGCTACTTTTGTCACCAATCGGATTAGAGGGGGTTTCAGCCAATTGGAGCGCACTTATGTTTCATCCAATCAGCTATTAGAAGGCGGGACAATCAGGAGGGACTAATTGCAGGATGACACTGGTGGAGAGCATGGCAGTGCTTGGAGGCGGGCGGCCAGGCACCTATGCTCGCACGCCTCCACACCGGAACTCATGCGGTGTGGGTCAGCCTTAAGTGAGGGGAGGAGCGAGGAGGTTGCCCTGGCACTCCCAGTTCCAATTAATGGGCTGGTCCTGATAACAGAGGGTGTTTATAACTATAAGGTTAATCCTTGGTGTGAAAAAACTCAGTCGCCACCGTGATGTCGACCCTCCACTCCGCTCTGGAATTCGTATCCGCTATGTTGCAGGGCAGCTGCTGCTTTGAGAACACAGCGCATGAAGCTGTCCTCAGGCTCTCTGTGTTTAGTGGAAGAGATAACAAATCCAGGAGAGGAAGGAAAAATCCATATCAAATGGGATACGAATCCCCCCCCCCAGCATGTCATGGAAGCCTGTACGCCCCCCTAGCAGGAAAATCTCTACCTGAAACTGCTTGGCCTTTGTCCCGTCCACCAGGGACTTGACGCCTGGAGCTATTTTCTGCAGTTGTAAAAGGATTTTAGAAACTGACAATTAAGTGGGATGGGCAAGAACGCAGCTCTCCTGGGTGTATATATTCATTCAAAAAATACTTATCTCTTCATGGCAGATTTTGCTAGTCCTGCCCAGGTGGATGGCCCCTTTAGTTATAGGAGAAAGGGCTGCCCATGCTCAGTGCGTGGGATGTTCTTATTTCCTTTCTCTTGTTGACAGGAATTTCAGGTCTAGTTGGAAGGATTAGTTGAAGGTGATAGATGTATAAGATCAGGTAAGCTAAATAATTGGTGATTAAAAAGATTTAAAAATTGAGATCAAACGTTTAGAAAATTCACTTTAAATACAGTACTGGCCAAAGGCTTCTTAATCTTGAATCCTTTTTCCTGTTCTGCTGCATAGCGTTCATTTCTCAGAACAGAATGAAACTGACTGGCAAAAGGTTTAGACGGACAAAAGGAAGAACGTCTTCATACATTAAGATGTGGAATTCGCTACCACAAGAGGCAGTGATGACCTCTAGCTTAGGTGGCTTAACAGGGGATTAGAAAAATTCATGGGCAAGTCGTATCAGTGGCTGGTAGTCATGATGGCTACATCCGGGTTACGAGGATGTGTTATACATCTGAGTAACAGTTGCAGGGGAGCAACGGCAGCAGAGGAGCTTGTCCCCATCTCCTGCTTGTGGGATTGCAGAAGCAACTGGTAGTCACTGGAGGAAACAGGATGCTGGGCTAGATGGGCTGTTGGCCTGCCGCAGCAGGACTCATCTTATGTTCTTATGCTTAAATTATACTATTGAAGGTTGAACAAAGGTGATTTGTACCGACATTGATTATTTTATTTTATTTATTTAAAAAAATTATATCCCGCCTTTTCCTATGCCGAAGGCAAATGCCCAAGGCGGCTTATGGATTATATATTATAGCCCAAGGATTAACAGCATGATCCTATACATGTTTGCTCAGAAAGAATGGCCCAATCCTATTGGAGCTGTATGCTGCCGGAACAAGCGTTCCAGCGGTGTACAGTGCTTTCCAGCTGTTGCAAAAGGCAACAAGCCAGAACACGCAACCTGGCTGCTGCAGCAAGTGACCAGCAATACACACCAGCAGCCTCCGGGCGCCCATCAGCACAGGTAAGTGTGCACAAGGTGGGCAAAATGGGGTGGCGACGGTGGCGGGGAGGAGGGTGGATTGGGACTGGGAAGGGTCTCGGCCTCGATCCCCTGATCTGGGTCTATGCCGACCTTTGCCAGCTATGGAGCTGGCACAGGTTCGAGTAAGAGGCCCAGCTTGGGCTTACCCCAGGGCAAAGGAACAAATGTTCCCTTACCTTGAGGAGGCCTCCGGAGCCCAACACTCCCCCATGGGATTCAGCAGGCACAGCGTTGGTGCCGCTGCATCGCCGTGCAGGAATTAGGATTGGGCTGTACATCCCACTACACTTAATGGGGCTTATTCCCAGGTAAGCATGTACAGGATTGCAGCCTAAATGCCTAATAATTATTTCTGTGTTTGTGTTCATACTGGAAAAACAGCATTTGGGAGGGGGTAGACATGGATGGTTTGGGGTAATTTTAATCTTTTTTCTGTTTGGTCATCTGTATAGTAACTGCAATCCAGCCCACCGTTAGTATGCTGAAGGCCATTGAAAACAATGGACTTAAGTGTACAAACATAATTGTTCTGTATTAGAACCTTTAATATCTTTAACTTTATGATTGCTTAAATAATATGATGCATACATAACAAAGCCAGGTGGCGGCTGTGGCCAGGGGTGTGTTTGCCCAGCTTCGGCTGGTGCGCCAGCTGTGGCCGTACTTGAGTCGATCGGACCTGACTACGGTGGTCCATGCCTTAGTGACTTCAACATTGGATTACTGTAACACGCTCTATGTGGGGCTGCCCTTGAAGACGGTTCTGAAGCTGCAATTAGTGCAGAATGCGGCGGCCCGTGTGGTCACTGGAGCTAGGCGGTTTGACTCTGTTGAGCCACTGCTTCAGCAGCTGCACTGGCTGCCCATTCGTTTCCGGGCCCAATCCAAGGTGCTCGTAATGAACTTTAAAGCCCTTCACGGTTCGGGTCCAGGATATCTGAGGGACCGCCTTCTCCCATACATTCCGGCCCGCTCTCTTAGGTCATCTGAGGGGGCTCTCCTGTGAGTGCCACCTCTTTCGCAAGTTAGGGGAGTGGCAACACATGGGGCGAGCCTTCTCTGTTGTGGCGCCACAACTGTGGAACTCCCTGCCAGGGGATCTGAGAACCACCCCCTCCCTCATGACTTTTCGGCGAGGGCTCAAAATGTTTTTGTTTCGTCTAGCATTTGGGTGATGGGCTGTGGTCTGCCTCCTGTGTCTCAAGATGCTCTGCCATGCTGCTTCTCTGCTCCATGCTGCCCCCCCCCGTGGATTTTATTGTTTTTAAAATTGTTATGTATTGTTTAAACTTTTTAATGTATTTTTAAAGTTATGTATTTTAACTTCTGTTGTAAGCCGCCTTGGGCATTTGCCTTGGCATAGGAAAGGCGGGATATAATTTTTTAAAATAAATAAATAATAAATAAATAATTTTGTTATTACAGTATTAATAAGAATATTTAGCTGCAGGGCATGACTTAACTGTTTTTCTTTCTTAATATTCTTTTTTTTCCCCCCAAACACAATTAATGCTTTTTGACAAATGGTTTCAGATATTGGACTAATCAAATTTGACTAATGGCTTCAGATATTTGACTTTGCCTAAAATGGTGCAAAGGTGATAGACAGTAGGCCAGGATAGACAGTGAGAAGCAATTGAAGTGCTTCAATATTTTTGTAGTATCCCAGGAGAAACAAGATGCAACCATGATTTTCCTCCTTGGATGAATGGAAAATACCACATTCTAAGAAAAATAAAGAAAACGCATTTATAAATTCTAGAAAGAAAAAAAACTCAAATCTATTTCATTTATGACTATTTAAGAAACAAATAGCCCATTCTTAAGCATGTTTGTTTGGAAGTTACTACTGCTGAATTCAGAAAGACTCGTATCCTGCTAAGTTTGCACAAGCTTGCTGCTTCTGAATATCTCCTGAACTAACTCCCTTGTAATGAATGCAAGTTGAGCAGGAATGTGGCTGTTAATTTCCATGGTGGACTGTATCCATAAGGGAACATGACATTTATTATTATGCCTATCTTAACCCTAAAGTGGTAACAAAGTACGTGAGCATCTGAAGGCAAACAAAATGACTTTCTTGTCACACAAATTGTGAGTCTTGCCACCTTCCCATGTCATTATCCTAGCTATGGATGTTGTCACAGAAAGGATGGCAACACTATGTGACAAGGCAGTTCTCGGCTCACGCTCAGGGTGACTGCATGTGGGAAGTTTGCTCAGCTGAAAGTGTCAATGGATGTACACTTTCCAAGTGGTTACCTAATGTCCCCTGTTGACTTGCAAGCGACCAAATGTCTGTGTCCCTGGAGCTGTGGCCTGATTTGCCGCCTGCCTGGCTTTTGTCCTTCATTAGAACTCCTTGGCACTCACAACAGTGTGTGCCACAATCTCTTTCATCACCAAACATAACCAATTCATCTACTGTTTAAAAATCCATGCTCCTGCCAAAAGCCTTTAAGCCAGAGAACAGCACAGGTCAAAATTTGAGCATTATTCAGATCAGTGGCTCCCTAAAGCTCCACTTCAGATCAGAAGCGATGAGGATAGCATGCATAGTTCGCTGCAGTTGGTTGCCGCCAACTTCAGACTGGCAGGTGACAAGAGTAACTTATCTAAACCCTGGGCATGAAAGACGTCATGTTCACTTTCTCTCTCTCCCCCTCCCCATTTAGGAATGTGCTCAGTTATCTCTTTGGACACCGCTCAGCTAATCTGATAGTTAATTCTGGATGCCAGGCAGCTCTGAAATATAAAGTAATGAAAGTAAAAGATCATGAGCAGAATATCAATCCTGTCAGAGCTCTTTAGAGCTAATTACAACACTCTCTGACTCCTGACTTCTCCCCACAGACAGACATTAAGGTCTCTAGATTGTAATAAAACACAGTTCGTCAGCTCACATCTTTCTTTGCGGGCTTCTGATTGTTATCAGACTGACACCCCTTAGGTTTCTAGATAGGAGGAATTAAATTAGCCCTTTCTTCAAAATCTAGATTTATTCCTAAAGGCTGGGAAGGATACCAGTCTTCATGCATGCTCCCTATCAGAGGGCCACAAGAGTTGCATGTATATCTGCAACACAATTCTAGATTCTTTCCCGTGTCACTTTTAAGGGCTTTGGTGCCATGCATCAACCAAAAACATTTCTGAATGTTAGCTGTTAAATACATGTTTCCCTATAGTTCACAAATGACACCACAGACATAATGACACAAGTTAACACTTTAGGAGTTACCACATTAGTATTTCTGTTCTAAGCTGATTGAAGACTTCAATCCAGCAACCAAGGTTCAAGCTTCTCTTTAACCTAACAGTTCAACTTTTTATACCCCGTCTTATCTAGACCTGCCATACCAAAAGTCTACCGCATGCTGCTCCTGTAGGTCAGCTGACCACGTGGCTGAGTTTCATGAGGCTTCCTTTGATGAGCTGATCACCTAGCTTGGACAAATGATGTTCCTATAGGCCAAGTGTCTGCAATATCGTCCTCCTCAAAACCGAATATATTTAAGAATTTCAAACTGCAGGATGCTAGAAAACATCAAGCATCAAGTTCTGCATCAAGTTCTGAACCATCAGATAGTATTCTGCTACCCAAATAGATAAGTTGGTTCTGGTATTAGGTACATGCAGGCACAGCGGGTTAAACCGCTGAACCATAAGCTGTCGATCGAAAGGTCGGCAGTTCGATTCCCGCGACGGGGTGAGCTCTCGTTGCTTGGCCAGCTCCTGCCAACCTAGCAGTTCCAAAGCATGTCAATGCGAGTAGATAAATAGGTACCGCTTGCGGGAAGGTAAACAGCGCTCCGTGTTCCAGCTGCATGCTACGCGCTGCGGCAAGGAGAGTCATGCCGGCCACATGACCACAGAGGCGTCTTCGGACAACACTGGCTCTTCGGCTTTGAAATGGAGATGAGCACCACACCCTAGAGTCGGAGACGACTGGACTTAATTGTCAGGGGATACCTTTACCTTTTTACATGCAGGCAAGTACATAAAACAGTGTGCCCATTTGTTAGGGTATAGTTGGATGCTTTGCAAACTCAGCCTTGGGTATAAGGACAATCCCCTTCTGATGTGCACATCATAGCTGAGCCTAGTAATTGGTCCATAATTTTCTTTTAACAGGTTAGCTCTTGTGCTGGGGAAGGATCAAAACAACAAGGATCTCATATGAAATGCAGCGAGATCGGAGGTATGGGTAAAGAAGCCATGTCAAAAGTTTTTGTTGAAGAGACCAATAAAGTTTTATTGTTACCAAAAGCCTGTTGAAATTCTTTAAGCGCTAAGACTCCAGCGTACTGAAGAAAAGAAAAGAGGGGTGCATAGGATTATCAGACAGGAAAAATAAAAGTCCAACAGTCCAATTGCGACGTTTCTCCCCGCTCCAAGGGTTTCCTTATGGAGAAAACCCCTGGAGCGGGGAGAAACGTCGTAAGTGGACTGTTGGACTTTTATTTTTCCTGTCTGTCTGATAATCCTATGCGCCCCTCTTTTCTTTTCTTCAGTACGCTGGAGTCTTAGCGCTTAAAGAATTTCAACAGGCTTTTGGTAACAATAAAACTTTATTGGTCTCTTCAACAAAAACTTTTGACATGGCTTCTTTACCCATACCTCCGATCTCGCTGCAAACCGTAACAAGCCATGAAAACCTGCATACAACACTCATATGAAATGTTCATGACTGAAGAGAAACAGAGTTCATTCAGGGAATGCATCTAGCTGTGGTGTAGAGATTTCCTTGCAACGTGCTCAGTGCCCCAGGTAGGTCAACAGCAGCTGGCTCTACAGCTTGCAAAGACATTGGCTGCCTTACAAGTGTCAGATTTTTTTCTCACAGACAAATTGTACTTGAATAGTATTGCCAATGGAAAAGGTGCACTCAGGACTTCTAGTCACGTCAGATCAGTATATCAGGCTTCTCTTCATTTTAACAGCCCTTTTAAACCTAGGAAATGGTATTAACTGCAGTCTTTGCAAAGAAGCTCTTACTCTGTGCTTAGGTTTTTGCCTATATCGCTCTTGCTGTCTCCTAAGGAACTGGTGACATAGGATCATATTATACCCTTGTTTCTTTTTTTAACCTCTTCTTACGAGAACCCTGCACTGTAGTAGTGTAATGATTACAGCTTAGTAACCATCTGTACCACCAGTTGTTAGTATTTGCTGGAGAGAAAACTTCTTCACTCAGCACATCAAGTTGCAGAATCTGATCATGCAAACCACTTGTGGAACTTACACTGAGAGGTTGATAGAAGCTGTGCATTAATCTGGAGGATTAAGTCTCAGCATGTATAGAAGAGTGAGGATATCTGTCACAGCCCCCCACATGGGCCCTGGTTGGTCACACCCCAGGGGGGAGCTCCACATCATAAGAGTGTGCAGTGCTCATGGGGCTTGGCGGAGGCGGGCAAAGGAAAGGAAAAGATCATGCTTACCCAAAATGTAAGTATGTAAAATGTGATGCAACAGTATCCTTTTTATATTGACGTTCGTAGTTAACTAGGAGCCCCCACCTTGCCTGCAGATCTTTCTCCAGATGGGTTTGGCCTCTGCTGGTGATACATTTCACCGCAGGCCTCCTTTGGGCTCCCCTCAGGTGAACCAGCGGTGACGTCTGGCAGCCAGCCTCCAATGGGCCACTCCTCCTCACCCCAGGGTCCTTTCCCTCAGGGCCTTGTCCTCACCACTAATCCCTCCTGGTGGGCACAGCTCCCAACTCTGAGGCCCCAGGTGCACCAAGGCACAGATGCCGTGACCCAGCAGGCTCCTCAGCATGGTAGTGGTAGTTACAGGGGTCTCATCCCACCGGGTGGCTGGTCAGGGAAACCCTGGGTCACACAGTCTGCACCAGGACTGTCCTAAGGCAGCCCTGAATGGCGTGGCCGGTGGCCGTCCCCCTTCTCTCTCTGCTTCTCTTCCTGCCCCCTATCTGGGGCTTAAGGGCTCACCTGTTTGCTTCTTTCCCCACTTTCTCTCAATCGTGTTCAGGTGTGCCCTACCTAAGGAGGCACCACCTGTCCCTGCTGCAGCCCCTGCCCCAAATGCTCTCAGGATCAGGGCCGGCCCCAGCAGACGTGTCTTGGGTTTGGGCTTCCTCAGACTGCTCACCCCGCCAGATCTCTACAATATTTATTTATTTAATTATTTTAAAAAATTATATCCCGCCTTTTCCTATGTCGAAAGGCAAATGCCCAAGGCGACGTACAACAAGATTAAAATACAGAATTTAAAATAATACATAAAACATACACAATATGCAAGCTGTATTATATGTGTGTTTTTAAAAAGCAAAACAAATCAGAATTCTACGTGAAGAGAGCTCATGTTTTATCACAACAAGCTCACATTTCAAAATTTAGAAGACTGTGTTCTACATTTTGCGACTGGAGTTATCACATGATCAGTGGTGTTGCGGCAACGCCCCGCCCCCGCATCGCCGCCCCCACATGATGCAGGCGTGTGACGTCACGGCCCACCTCCAAACACACACACATCCCGCTGTTTTGACCTGTTTTTGGAGCCGTTCGAGGCAAGGGCGGGCGGGAGGGCCGAAACGTGGTCGTTCTGGCTGCGAAGAGCCAGCGGAACGTCAACAAAAAGCCGCCCGAACGTACGTTTGCGCCCTCCTGAGCCCGCGATTCCGCCCCTTCAGGGGTCTGCGCCCTGGGGACCACCAAGCCCCCCCTGACAACGCTTCTGCACATGATAACCTGGATGTTTAATTACTTCATCATAGTGTGGCTTACTGTCAAATAGATTTTTATGGCCCAATCCTATCCCCCTCCCCCGCCAGCGTAACTAGCATTGTGCTGGTAGAGGCTGCTTTACAGCTGTCATAAAGCAGCCTCCTCTGACAAGCGTAAATGGGCCCACTGGCGGGGAGGCCACAGCGGCCTTCTGTGTGCCGGTGGGCCCATGGACACCCACCAGAGCAGGTAAGCCCACACAAGGGTTTGGAGTGAGGTGGGGAGGGGGTTGAACGGGGCCTTGACTAGTCCTAGTCAAGGCATTGGCCTACTTTGGACTGTAGACTTTTAATGGATCCGCGCAGCCACCTACAAATTGATCTGCAAAGAGAATTGCACATCATGTATCTGATGAAGTGGGCTGTCGTCCACAAAAGCTGATGCTAAAATAAATGTGTTCCTCTTTGAGGTGCCACAAGACTCTTTGTTGTTTTTAAAATGTTCATGAGATTTCAGGTGCATGTGAACATGCAGACTTTCAGGGTAGAAGTGGAAAAAGGAAGAGAAGGAAAGCAAGGAGGACCCCTTGAATTGTATATTTCACAGCTTGAAGGTGGGGGAAAAATCATATATTTTTAAAAAGCTCTCCTTTGGTATGACTTTCATAATTTCAGGACCGCCAAATTTAATATTTAGTTCATATCCCGTATTTAGAAATGGTGAGACGTGACAATATGAATTCTGTTCTTCTAATTAAAACCTCTTCTGTCTTTTTCCAAGCTGTTCCTCTGACAACACAAATCACACACAGGACAGCAGGCTGTGTCGTTTCATGCAGATCGGGGATGGAGTAAGATGGGGACGATTTTTTTTTTACTAGATAGTGGTTTAAAAACAAACCTGTTGAGCAACTTGCATTAATTCTTTATATATTTTATTTTTATTTTATCAACCTTATTAAATGTCACAGAAATTTTATCACATTATTACAGGATCGTTACAGTATTATTTGATAAAGTTAGTGTATGTTATACCACCACTACCAACCATCAGAGGGTTAACTTTGAAGGCTCTTGGAGAGGGAATAGAACCCTGTAGACTGCTAGCAACACATACTAACAAAATGTGAATGAGGTGTACACAAAAGGTAAAAATAGGGACAATATAGGTATATGGCAATTTGCCAGGGAGTGGTACCAGTAGGTAAACAGAGCTACCGTAGTTCGAGTGTACAAAACTTCTCTGTGTGCGTGAAACATCTCCCAATTTATGAAAGAGAACAGGAAAGCTGTATGCATATGGAGCAACGTGTATGCTTCAGCGTCTCCAACTTCCACCCTGGAGCTGCTGAACCTTGGGCAATTGCCTTTGATCATCGTTGTAGCCATTTTTGATGCACTTTCAGTCTTCGTTCTAGAATGCACAAGAGAGCAGAGGATGCATTCAGCAGCCTAAGAACTGAAATATCATGTTTGAATGGCTGAAAATCTATTTTCATTGACTGACAGCACAATCCTAGGCATGTCTACTCAGAAGTAAGTCCCATTGCATTCAATGGGGCTTACTCCCAGGAAAGTCTGCATAGGATTGTAGTTTGAATAGCAGACTGAAACCATAATTGCAGCTGTCTTGTAGCACTATATGTAAAGGATGTATGACATGTTGGGTGTCTTATGGTCTAGTTGTCCATGGGAGAATTCCATACACCAGGGGTGTCAAACATAAGATCTGCAGGCTGGATTAAGCCCATGAGGTGCACACATACCCAGTCCGGTCTTTGGCTGTCTAACAGTGCTGCTGTTTGCATTTTTCTTCCTAAGGCAAAGTGTTAGACTCCTACCATGGCCAGCTCCAGCTATAATTATGATGGACACTAATGTTCAACAGGAAGGCAAGTACTAAATTTCTTGTGGTGGGCTGAAGCACGGACATGGAATTCTCAGACTCAAGTGCTCCAGAGGAGAGGACTCCAGAGAGACCTGGAAGTGGAGCAGGCAATGAGGACATAGCGCATTGTGTAAAGAGTTCACAGGCATACAGCCCAATCCTAACCAACTTTCCAGCACTGATGCAGCCGTGCCAATGGGGGCATGTACTGCATCCTGACCTGCGGTGGGAGGGACAGTCACGGAGGCCTCATTTGTGGCTGCATTGGTGCTGGAAAATTGGTTAGGATTGGGCTGTTAGTTACCTAACTCATTTGGAAAATCCTGCTAGAGGAGAAAAGAGTTTCAGAATACAGTACTTGCATTCAGTTACTTGGTATTCCCCTAATTTTTTCTCTCACTGCCTTATTTCTCTATTTGTGCAAAAGCCACAAAACTGCTTCTCTAATCCTCTGAAGTTTTGTAACTAATAACAAGAACGGAGGTTGATAAGACTTTCAGATTGTTGTATGACGTTGGCAAGACATTGTGGCTAGGCAACATTTTTCAGCTACAGTTGTGAATAATCAAATGACATGGCACCTTTTTTTGAGGATTCAGCAGCACAGAGCTCCCAAAACTCAGCCTTATGAAGCAGGAGTAAGACAAATGGGGAGGAAACATAGCTCGGTGTTAGAGCACAAGCATAAGACCTGTGCAGTGACAGACATGGAGAAAGACCTCTACCAATCAGGCAGCCAATAGCCATGTCAGCCAGGTACCTGCTTCTCTCCCCCCCCCCCCCCCATGCACATGCAGCCAATAGCAGCTATGTGGTGGGAAAAACAATTTAGTCTGGGGAAAGGGCATGGGAAGAAAGGCTTAAACACCCTTTCAGAGACCACTGCTCTCCCTGACCTTCAGAGCAGCCCATGGAGCTGCTAATTAGTAAAACAAAAATGGCAGATGATCTTAATTACAGAGTTTGGCCCAGATGCCACGAATATGGGATGCCACGAATATGGGATGCCAGTCAGAGCAGGGGGGTTATTCTAAATGCTAAAACGTACCTCTGTTAAGTTGATGTTACTAGGAAACAAAGCTCCGATTCTGCAATTATGAAAGCAGATGCTCCAATGAGCATAGACCACCACCATATTCATTACACTGGAGGTAGTAGAGCCTTGTGTTTGTTTCCTTGCATGGGCAGGTGTACCTCTCTTACACTGAAGAGACATCCCACATAAGAAAGAGCTCAGGGTCAGCACTGACAGACTGGGAGTGCCCACTTGCCACCTCTCAACATCATTTTTCCAGTTTTTGACAAATTGAGAGCCCCTTTCGTGAGCTTTTGCTCGTCTACCATTATTACAATGTTAAATCTTTAAAAAAAATATTTTTTTTTAAATCAGTAAATCATTATTACTAATTTGAAGTCTTAACCATTATCAGAATTTTCTTTGATAGCAACAGAAAAGTGATAGCTCCAAGACAGCAGATGTTGTTCGTTTCCTTTCCATTGAATTATTATTTCCTCTCCTGGCACTCAAATTAGTACAAACTGCACACAGGCTTATCTGCTGGACACTTGACATTCTCATGCTTATATCTGGGGCCAGGTTGCACATCACGTTGCTTTAATATTCTTTTGCACATTTTAACTGTAGTGCATGAAAGAAATAAGTCTGCAGGCAGGGCCTGTCTTTGATTTTATTCATTTGTACAGCGCTTTGTTTTGAACATAAGACTTACTCTTGATGTTGTTCTCATAACAACTCTGTAAGGTATTATGATCATCCCTACGGTAGCTGGGAAGCTGAGGCTGAGAGAGAGGGCCTAGACCATCTAGTGTTCATGGCAAAGGTGAAATTCAAAGCAGGGAAGCTTTGATCCACAGCTCAGTCTCTTAGCCCCTGCACTGTACCAGCTCATACTGAAAACACTTTAGCTGTTGTTGTCATTATGGTGGTGATGATGATGCAGTTTAGGTGCTCTTCATCTGTGCAATATGAACCCGGGCTAGAAAAGAGGTAGTCAAAAGCTGACCTGGTATAGCAGCTTGGGGACACAATGCACAAATATGGTTCCTGGTTGGCCATATCCAGCCTGGGCATTCTAGACTGCAAGGTGCCTCAAAGAGGGGATTTTTTTGTCCTAATCGAAACAGCTAAGCTTCACACTGCAGGGTAGGGTTTGCAGGTTGAAACCTGCCTGTTTGCCCTTTCAAGCTGACTGAAGAAGCAGGAGAGAAGGCAGTTGTGACTTTTCCCTGCCCATTCCATCCCTCATCCTGCCAAGCGCTCCTCCCTCCCTGCCACCCAGGAGCAGTACAACCTGGACTGCTCCCACCCCACGCCGACACCACAGCTGCCGCCTCTGCTATGGCACTGTGGAAAAGGGGAAGAAAGCTCCTTACTGTGCGGTTTCATCAAACCCAGAAGTGTGAGACTTCCAGTGCTATTTAGAGCAAAGGTGTGCGCTGTCCCTGTCAATAAAGTGGGGAGTCCGGCCCTTCCAGTTTTATGGAAACTGCACGAGGAGCAAAGCAAGAAGGCGGATGATCCACGTCTCATTTGGGCAAGCAGGAAGTGGATCATTGCCTCACCAGCTGGTTGGAGAGAGGCAGCGGCAGACTCAAGGTGAAGTGTACCCTGAATCTGCTGCCCCCTTGGACCCTTGGCAATCTGCCATTTTTGCAATCCGCTTCACTTTACGCCATGGTTGGACAAACACTGCCACCACCCCCTTAGTGAGCAGGGCTCCCAGTGTGCCGCGTAGCAAAGTGAAGCCCACCTCACCTCACCTTGGCCCAGGTGCCCACTTCACTGGAGTAACATTGCTTGGAGGCAAAACTGAATGCCAATTTCCAGCGACCAGCCAGACCTCTGTGTGTAAGAAGTTCAATGTTCTGCCTTTTAAGAAAGCAGTTGGGTTAATAATATGAATAACCTTAACTCCAAAACCCACTTCTGAATTCCGTGATACTATTTTGCTCCATTCAGGGTTTTCTGTAAAAGAATTGAACGTAACTGTATTTTGCACTCATATTCAGCGTATGCACTTTGGTCTTGTTTGTGTCTCTCCAAGGATCAGTGGTTACTAGCTAATACCTAAGAAACATACTTCTCAATTTCTCATTTTATGTGTGTGGATCCACAATAGCAATGTCCAGAAAACAATGAAATCTGATGTCTTGTTTGCAAACAAACAAACAAACAAACAAACAAACAAACAAACAAACAAAGTACAGGCTTAATAAGTACAGACTTAACTTTTAAAGAGAAGTTTAAAACAGAGGTTTTAACCCAGCTATGAAATCCTCTTTTTTTGAAAGAGTGGAAAAACAAAGAGGGTCATAGAAAGGAAACACGTGAGGAAGTAAAGAATGAAAACTTCCTTGGGAAAAGCTGGCCTTCATAAAACAGGAAATTAATCATTCATTCTTCCTCCTGGTAGCTGGTAGAAAGTCCAGGGAATGTGTAATCAACACAAACAGAAAATATAGCATCTGTCACTTTCATTACTGTCCTTTGTACATGTTGCTTTAGTGTGTAATCCAAATTGTAGGCCCTCTTCAAACAAAGCAGTCAAACATACCTTGTTTCCCTGAAAATAAGACAGTGTCTTATATTAATTTTGGCTCCAAAAAATGCAGTAGGTCTTACTTTCAGGGAGGTCTTTTTTCCCAACCTGTGGCGCGACACCCCCCCCCCCCCAGCACTTACTTTGACCGATTTAAGCTTCATTCTTTCCTGAGGGTGTAAGGCTCTGCAAGGCCTGGAAGGCCTGCACTTGAGTCCTCCACCAGGAGACGACATGCTAGAAAGGCCAGCAAGGCCTGTAAGGAGGCTGCAACCTTGCAGAGTCTCTCTAGCACGTCGTCTCCATGGTGGAGGTTTGTGGAACTCCTTGCCACAGGAGGTGGTGATGGCACCTGGCCTGGATGCCTTTAAAAGGGGATTGGACAGATTTATGGAGGAAAAGTCCATCACATCTTACAAGCCATGTTGGTGATAAGCAACCTCCTGGTTGTAGGAGTAGGTTTTCTTTGTGCCAGGTGCAAGGGAGTGGCGACAGGATACAGATATCTTGTTGTCTTGTGCTCCCTGAGGCATCTGGTGGGGCCACTGTGTGATACAGGAAGCTGGACTAGATGGGCCTTTGGCCTGATCCAGCAGGGCTCTTCTTATGTTCTTATGTGGAGGACTCAAGTGCAGGCCTTCCAGGTCTTGCAGAGCCTTGCACACTCGGGAAAGAATGAAGCTTAAATTGGTCAAAGTAAGTGCCGGGGGGGGGTTGTGGGGGGTTCCGGGGGGGGGGGGTCGCGTCTGGCTGATGATCCTAGCTAGGTCTTACCTTCGAGGAGAACTTATATTGACGAGTGCCAGCAAAAATCATGCAAAAATGACGATAGGTCTTACTTTCGGGGGAGGTCTTATTTTAGGGGAAACAGGGTATACATTAAGGATGGAGTGAGCACTTGAATGAGGGGGGCTCCCTTGCTTGAAGCACTGTGACCCATTAATGGTCAATCCAGATTGATGTGCATCTGGATTGATCCTTGAAATGGTTCACATTTCGGACCTGCCCTGCCTCACTTTGCTAACTCCCTCCCTTCACAAGCAAGACAACACACACACTTTGCAGTGGGGGGGGGCACACTGGCTGACCCAGCACAGCATCTCCTAAAGCTGAAGCTATGCTTCTGAGCATGCTCAGATATGTCATTGCCTGCCAGGCACATGGGACTGTAATTTTCTCTGGGGAGAGAAAACTAGACAGCCTATTATCCCAGCAGGAAAAGAGGTTTTTGAGCATGCTTGGAAGTATGTCATTTCAGCTTCTGTAATCAACCTGCTTGTCTAGGAGCTGAGATTCTTTCCTGGTGCTGAATATCCCTTCCCCCTTTGTCAAGATAAGGATTTTGGGGGGTTGCTGCTGCAAAAGACAAAACCCGCCTTCTGAATTATGTGATCATCCTTGCAAGTACTCACAAAATTCCTCAAGGTTTTGCAAGTACTCACAGGGAATGATTTCAAAACTCAGTTTGTTTGTTTTTAGACAATCAGGAGGAGGATTCCTGTAATGCTCGTATGCACAAATACTTTTCTAGAATTGAGCAATGCAGCCCAGTTGTATGAATACTTACTCAGAAGAAAATCCCAACTGTACTTCCTTCCAGGTAAGCATGAGCTAATAAGCAAAGCCAAATTGATTTTAAAGAAATTAAACAACTTGTATCCCACCAGGACATGTTGAGTGAGTCAGCAGGGACTCATGGCGTGATCCTGTGTAGAGCAGCGCCGGGGAAGCGCGTGGTCCCCTGGCGCTGGGTATCGTAAATGCACCATAAAGCACGTTTATGGCACCCAGAGACACCTCCCCCGGCGGACCGTCCCTGCGCCCACTAGAAAAGGTAAGGCCTGCACTGGCTGGTGCAGGAGCGGGGGGAGGGTGGAACAGTGAAGCCCGGGGGGGGGGGGGTGGCCATTGGTCAAACCAGGCTGGGAGAGGGCAGGGATATCGGTGGCGAGCTCTGCTGATATCCAGAGCCCTCTCCTAGGCCGGTTCGGTCTACCTCCCCTCGCTTGAATGTACGCCAGCTCCAGAGCTGGCGTACATTCAAGTAGACCCATAGTGCCCCAGCCAGCTTGCACATGGGGAAGGGGACAAGCGTCCCCTTCTCCTGCGGTCCTCCCGGGCTGCCCTGGGAAGTCTGAGACGGCCACAGGATACTGCGGCCTTCCCTTTAGGCTGACCAGATATCCTTATACAGGATTGGGCTGCCCGTCTGAGTCCACAAATTGTGGCAGAACGTGGTAGCCAGGTATTGTTTATGGTCACCACAAACCTGGCTGTCTTCCAAGTTCTGTAGCATACATGGTGGAGAACTCAGGGAAGGGCATGTTTTCATCTCTAACTTCAGTCTTCACCTCGGATTGTATTATATGTGTCTCAGAAGTACAGTGCAAAGTCTGAGATAAACCTTCCATCTCCAAGTTCCAGGTCCAGGAAAGTGGCAGAAAGTGGTATATCCAGTCTGACCTTGTATTGCACTTTGGAGTGTCTGAGTTTCTTCAGACTTTGATTTCTCTCTGGTTTCTAGCTGCCACAAAAATGTAACAACACAACACGTAACATTTACACGGAACTGTAAATAAGCAGTGAGGAGAGTGGCAGAACGAAGTACAGTATTGTCGTTATGGTATATAGTCTTCCTCTTTTTCTGTTGTGTTCTGTGCTTCAGCATTGGATCTCACTGTTATTCAAAGAAATCGGAGAGAACTGCTTGGATGTTCTGGGCCAACCCTGGTCAGCCCTTATAGTCCAATTGTATATAGCTATTGGGCAGGTATTTGAGTTACAGTCACATACCCAATACATTCTGTTACATGTCACGTGACTTGGCATTAAAGGGATATTTCAGACACTGTGATCACCACCCTTTTCCACTTCCGCATTAAGGGTAAAGACAGCCATAATATCCAATGCACAGAAGCTGGGGAGGAGGGTGGAAAGCTAGATAGGCCTTGCACTTTAAAGGATTGCGTCCTCTGCAAAAGGGAGGTGAGCCTCTCCTCCCTCCCAGGTTTGGACTGAATCATCTGCACAACAGTTTATCTGTGAGACTTTTGACATTTTCATGCTTATCTTAAAGAACAGTCTGCACATTTATTTACGTTCGTTTGCATGCCTTTCCTGGCAGGCATGGGGGGGGGAAGGGCAGCTTAGGTGGCCTATAGCTTCCTCTGTTTAATATTTAGCATGTCTACAGTTGGCTCCGTGCTGTGCTCATTGTGGCCACAATCAGCTAAGTGTGAGGATGTGCCCCTAATTCTGAAAAATAATGGTACCTGTCACATGTATATCCAGTTTCCTCATACATCTGCAGGCAGTTTGCCTAACCATTCTGCAGAAACATTAATTCTGATTAATCTTTCAGGTTTAAAAGTACGTAACCAAAACTTCCAGCTTCCCCCCCCCCCAGATGTGGAGTAGCCAAATGTTCTGCACCATTCACCCTATATGACCCACAATTGTGTGAGGGGTATTTATACCCCAAGAGTAAAAGGCCTTGAATATGTCGCCTGCTGTCACATGAACTCTACTAAGAGCACTGGAGAGCCACGCAGCTGTATGGAACAAGGGCCTTTTAAAGCTTGTATGTGCTGCAGTCAGTAATTACTGGCTTTCTTTTCTGTTATTCTTGACAGAATACCGTATTGGTCTGAGTATAAGACTCACTTTTTTCTCCTAATTTTTTAAACTAGGGGTGCCTCTTATAATCAGGCTGTTGCAATTTAATGCCAGTGATTTAATTAATTTTTTTTAATAGCACCAAACTTTAAGGGTGCGTCTTATAATCAGGTGCGTCTTATACTCGGGACAATACGGTACATTTAGGTGCATGAAGGAAGCCAACTGATACTTCATATGCATATCTTTCAGCTATTCCTATGATGAAAGGGGTACGGTACATATTTTCTTCCAATGAGTACTGTATATCTTATTGTATGTACAGAATATGTACTGAACTGAAATGTATGTGCCAACTCCATCTATTCCGCTGCCCCTGTGACTGTAAATGGAAAAGCAACAACTGGCTGGTGCTGCAAGGAGTCTGTCTGTGTCATGTGTCTGCCGTATAATTACTGACTCTCCTTTAGGTTTGACAGTTGAAGCTGAAGCAGAATTAAGACCTGGCAGCTGGTACCCACCAGTAAGGGACTGCTCCTAGGACGACCCTTGCGTGATGATGAAATGTGCAGTCTTTGTTGGTGGGAAATGTATGTTTTGAGCTCGCTGTTCCATTAATTCTTAGTCTAGGCTGGGCCCATGGAAGTAGCGGCTCTGCTTTGGTTTGGCCATTGCCACATGATGAATCTCACCCTTGTTCTCAGTCTTCTGTTGACAGAAAGATAAATAGAACTAGACAGTCTGTGCAAACACCGGTTTTGGCACTGATATCGCATTCTCCCTCAGTCCCTGCATTCATTTATTAAAAGTTAAAGGTGACCCCTGACAATGAAGTCCAGTCGTGTCCGACTCTAGGGTGTGGTGCTCATCTCCATTTCAAAGCCGAAGAGCCAGCGTTGTCCGAAGACGCCTCCGTGGTCACGTGGCCGGCATGACTCTCCTTGCCGCAGCGCGTAGCATGCAGCTGGAACACGGAGCGCTGTTTACCTTCCCGCAAGCGGTACCTATTTATCTACTTGCATTAACATGCTTTGGAACTGCTAGGTTGGCAGGAGCTGGCCAAGCAACGAGAGCTCACCCCGTCGCGGATTCGAACTGCCGACCTTTCGATCGACAGCTCATGGTTCAAACACTTTGAGCTATAAATACATAAACAAACAAATCAAATACAGGGTGTTTGTGATTGTTTCATGTTTATACCAGGGCCCATTTTTTTCAAATGGATTCCCTAAAACTGGCCATGTGTGCTTGAGAGTTTATAATAGTGAAAGACGAATTCCACTTTTGAATCAATCTGTGAAACATGGCACAGCCTAGTGGCTATGCAGCAAAATGCACCTTTAGGACCAGGAATAGTCTCATCAAAATCCGGAGAGGTTGTGGTGTTAACCTCACAAGCAACAACTGCCCTTTTGTTGTCTACACAGGACAAGCAGCTCCCATTTGTTTTTTATGCAAAAGAATAAATGGACACAAATCTGGCATCAAAAATGTCTACATTCGGATGCCAGTGAGAGAACATTTCACTCTTCCAGGATGGTGATCTGAAAACCACCATCATTCGGGGGGGGGGGGTTTCAAAGGGAGACTCCAGCGTGAAAATGTTGTGCTAGAATTTATCAACAGGTTTGGTTGTATTTGCTGTTGTGAGTGGTCACTGTGCTTATCTTGATGTGCTTGGATTAGAAATGTCACAGACTGGACCTCTTACATTTCATGGCCATTTGTGTCTGTATTTTATGATTGTTTCTCTACCTATACCTATGTTTATACTACCTATCTTTATTATATCTACCTAGCAACTCACACTTCATGCATCTGATAAAGTGGAATCTAGTTCATCAACATTTATGCCACCATAAATCTGTTCGTCCCAAAAGTGCTGCAAGACTCTTTGTTGTCTCGTCAACAACATTCCTTACATAATGGAACTACTGGCATTATTCTCCTTACTGGAAACCACCTGGCTGTGATACTAGCATTAAAAGAGGAACATCCACAGTTACACAGAACACTGTGATGCTGGGTGATGCCCAGATAATATCAACCATTTCTTGTGTGTTGAGACAATGCCCTTTTGTTCTTCTTCCAAAGCATGATAAATGAAGCATTGAAAAGTGAAATTAAGGGCCAGTCAATTCACTTTTTCATTCCTATGGAAAGCAGTCAGCAGAGCAGAGTGTGATGTGGCCTTTTTTTGTCCCCCCACATACACATCTACAGCAACATGCTTTGTTGCACCCTGTCATCAAATAAATGCATTGTCGTCTTCCACAGGAACTCTTTTGACAAAATCTGAATTGCTAACAATGATCTGCCCCCAGAGATTAGGTAATTGGGATCGTGGACAGGGCTGGTCTTATGATGAGATGGGGTGAAGCATTTGTTTCAACTGGGACCACTACTGAGAAGGCAAAATCCGCCATTGCAATATTGCTATGCCTTGCCATTTCCCTTCCTTCCCAGCCCTGGCTAGCAGCTCCTCTGCAGCAGCTGTGATTCTAAGGCACTGTGGTGCTGCTGCCCCAACTCACCACTGCCCCCACAGAGCTACCCACACATTTGTGCTGTGCTGAGAATTCTGTGCATGTGTGGTGAATGGACTGAGAGGCAGCAATGTGAGAGAGCACCTTGGTGTTTTGCCATTGAAGAGTTAGTGTTGTGTTCCTGTGTCGCAGGCAGGCAGGCCTGGCTTTTGGTAGTGGCTCCTCTTGTCCCCCCTCCTCCTCAGGGGGTCATCCTCAGTACAACCCAGAGTTCCCTTCCTCCCCGACATGGAGGAGGAGCACAGCAAAAACGCCACCACTATAGTCCTACGTGCCCTTGCTTGAGAGAAAGCCCAGTGAACTCAAGAGGACTGACTTCTGAATAAAATGCATAGGATCAAGCAACATGCCTAGTTTGCCTACCCATAAGAAATTAACAGAACAGATGTGGTTTTAAATGTTTTGTTTTAATAATTGTATTGCTCTTTGACCCTACCTCTTCCAATTATGAATCACTCAACCCTGCAGTCAAAGGCCTCAAGACACAACTATGTTAACATGTTGTTATTAACATAATGTTGTGTTAGGTTTATAGCATATTATGTTTTAGCCTTACATGTTATATGCAACAATTGCTCATATCTGCACTTTGGCCCAGCAGCCTACCTTTCTTCCTTGGTTCAGGTGGGACCCCCCTCAAGCCCTGCTAAAATCAAGCAAGCGCAAGTATGTTCCTAGCTGCTTTTCTGAAAACTGGATTTATGATTTTTTAAAAGTGGTGCTAGGTTTTTATTTAAAATAGACCTTTTCAAGAAATGGTTCTACATGGGGTTTTACAATAATGTCTGGTTATTTTTATGCTAAAATTTGCTCACAGTATTGTAAATAAGAATATACTGTATCATTTTTATCCTCACAACAGCCCTGTGAGGTAGGTTATGCTGAGCGGTAGTAACTGGCCCAAGGTTACTAGCCCTGGGATACCTGGCTTCAAATCCACTCTCATCCATGAATAGGCTTACCATCTGTCCCGGATGGAGGCTTACCATCCGTCCCAGAAGAGCTCAAGACACCTGCTGGCACACAGTCTCCCCCAGGGTGAGGCTGGCTACACTTTCAGGACTACTCCCTGGCCTGCCCCAAGCTAGGACATACCTCGAGTAGTTCCTGCTAACACCCCTGGCTGTGCCTTTGCCTGTTCTCCCTTCTGCCAGGTCTCCCTTAGGCCAGCCTGGCCCTCTCTGCACTCTTTGCTTTCTCCAGCTTCCCCTAGGCTTAGTCCCTTCTGTTTATCTGCCTCCTTTTCCACTCTCCTGACCAGCCTTCCAACCTGCTCTTCTGTCCTCCTTCTTAACTTTCCTTCCTCATCTTCCTTCACTCCCTTCCTGCCGGCCTCCAGCCTGAGGCTCACTTTTGAAGACTGGGCCTGGTCACACCTTCTCCCTGTTAGCTGAATATGACATTCAGCTGCTTTCTCCCACAGCTGGGGAGTGTCCCACACTACATTAACCTACCTCGTAGGGTTGTTGTGAGGATAAAGGGTGGAAGGTAAACCACCCTCAGAGGAAGGGTGGGATAAAAATGAAATAGACTGAAGTCCTTAATCTTTGTAGGACCTAGCATCACTCCTGGCCCTTAGCAACCAGGTACTGGTTTGGGGGGGGAGGGAATCCAAAGTTCCCTGTAATTTTTACAGTGAGTACACAGAGTGCTAACAGAATTGCACAGGGACTCTGATTACAGCTGTGTGGCCACATAGCCGTGCAGCTCAGAGGGAAGGCTGGTGTCATCTTGTCCATCTCAGGCAACAAAATATCTCAAGCTGTTAATGTGGGTGTTATGGGAAAGATGGCTTCAAGGAACCCCATGATTTTTCTTTCATGTGTAAGAGAAGTACTGTATCATTCAGTGTGTCCAAGATCCGAGAGTCACATGGCACCAGTGTGCAGTGGGCCTGACCACTTATCTGACTACACAGAAGATCCTGGGTTATGCACAGCTGGCACAGTCTACACACAATGAAAGATATAGGATTGACACAAGATACTCATATGAATAGCTTTGTTAGATCGGTCCAAAGATTCATATAATTCAGCACGGTTTCCCACAGTGGTCAGTTGGATGGCCTGGAAAGTTCACCATCTAGAGCATAATTGGAACAGTCATCTGTCTCCAGCACCTGTAATTACAAGTATGCTGCTGCTGCTACTGTTTATGGAAATTCTGTTTAAGTCATAGCCAAGAGACCTCTTTACCATGCAGCTATCTTATTTTAAAAGCATCTGTCCTAGCAGCCATTACCATTGTGAACAAGTTGATTATACTTGTATGAAGCAACATTTCCTTTTGTTTAACCCCAGGCTGCTCATACTTTTTCTTCTGGACCATTTCCCTGAATTACTAGATATGCAGTAATGAATATATTTTTTTGCGATTTAAGCACCTTTATGCAGCCTGTGAATATCAGGGTTTCATCCTTCCTTCAACATTTTGGGTTTTGCAATGCAGAAACACCCAGAAGCTGGTGTCCCTTCATTGCATTCTGTGAGCTGGCATTGTAACCAGATTCTTCAAGCAAGTTCCATCCTGTTGTGGATTGTTTTATCACTTATATAGCCCTTTGTTGTTTAAAATACTTTACAGTTGTTTCCTCCTCCTCAGATAAAATGCTCCACAATGCATGCTCGCTCCACAATGCATCCGGCATAGAACATCTAGTCCCAGTAATAGCCAAATTACGGGGTTTAGCTGATCAGGCGATATTGCGAAACATCTTATCAACGGAGGAAGGTGATATAATGGAAAGGGTTGCAGCCTTTGTTCAATCGTTTTGTCTTGTGGATCAGATATATGATGTATTAGCCCCTAGATCGCAGTCTGATGTCTGGTTGTTTTTGTTTGATTGGTGGGGTTTTTTGTTTGTTTGTTTGTTCTCTGTTATGTGTGTTATGTAATGTATGTTGATTCTTGTTGTCTTTAATGCCAATAAAGGTTCTTGACTTGACTTGATAAAATCAGTGAAGTGAGGCCTTACAGTTTTCACTGTACCTATGCAGAAGTGTAGGTAAAGGTTATGATGGTTGTTTAAAGATATTTATATACCACTTTTCACCAAAAAAAGTTCACAAAAAGTTCACAGTTTCTATAACAAAAGAAAGAAAACCATATTTCCATGTCCAGGAGGGCTCTATCTAATAAATCTTATCAAAGCCACTGTAAAATATGCTATGTATTTGTTCAACAATTGTGCCCCCCCCCCATGTAAGAGCAGGCCAGCCCATCCATGAGGCTGACTCAGGCAGTCTCCTTGGACAGCAGTATGATAGGGGGGCACCTCTGTCTGCCCACCTGCCTCCACTGCTTCTCTTCTTCCTGCTCCTTGGATTGGAAAAGGGGGAAGGGGTAGAAGAGGAAGTGTGCTCTTGCCTACCACTCTCCTCTCTACATCATTTCCTCTTATACTCTGCCTTTTGCAATCCAGGGAGCAAGAGAAGCAGAGGCTGGTGTATCAATGGGTAAGGAAGGGCCGTACCTGTTGCTACTGTGGCAGGAGGTGTGCTCTAGTGGTTGAGCTGCCGCCTTGCCTAAAGAACAGCTGGGACGAGATCAGTTTGAGACGTCCGGACGTTGCCGACAAGCTGAGATAACCTGCGCCAACCCTCTGTGAGAGGAGTTACTGTCGTCATCATCATCATCAAACCTTTATTGGCATCACAAACAAACATCCAAAAACAAATACATCAATACACAGTCACCATCTCTCCAATGGCATAAGTCACTGTCCAACAGAAAAGAAGAGAAAACATTTTACATCTCTGTGTCAATAGTTAGGCTAGATGTCTGTAATACACTTCGATGGCAGAAAACCAAATAAAGATATTTAGCCACTATCTTGGTGAGCTCCTGATCTTTCCCCTGTAATAAAAGACGTATGGCCTCCATCTCTGGTTTCCAAGCGGGAATACAGAATTGATTTAGGAATTGTTGGCGGAGATCATCATATAGTTTACATTTAAGAACCATATGTGCTAGGGTTTCCACCACGTGATCATCACATGGGCAAATCCTATCTCCTTCTACCATACCCGCGAACCTACCCCAAAGGAGGTTCGATGGGTTTGAATTGAATCTAGCCAGCGAAAATGCCCTTCTTTCTTGTGGGTTGAACAAAAATTGTAAATAATTGTTTTTAATTTCATGTGCCCAAGAAAGTTGAAAACAGAGAGGGGAACATGTTCTCTCTGCTGCTACACTTAGCTCCTGGCGTTCAATATCCCACAGCCTAGTTTTTAGCATAGCCTTGGCGGATGGTAAGGACACAGAACCCAGATGATCCACTGACAGCCCAAGTTGCTGTATCTTTGTGTGGAATTGTTGTAGCCCTGAGGCAGAGAAGGGGTCTGACAAAAGTTCGCTAAGGAAAGGATCTTTGTCTGCTAAAAAGCAGATGTTTAGCCACCATAAAAGAGATCTCACCCAGGCAACTGTCTCTACCTTGTGTTGACCTACCTCTAAACACAAGGCTGCATAGGGTACGCAGCGTGGGACAGCAAATATCTTAAATAGAAAAGCTGCCTGCACTCGTTCTACCAACTGAGTGAACCCTGACATCCAAGCTGGAATTCCATAGAGCAATTGAGCTATGACTTTGGCGTTGAAGACCTTAAGAGCAGAAGGGATATGTAAATTACCTCTTATTACAAAGAAGCGCATTATGGCCTGCATTGACAACTTACTGGCATTCACCACTGCTGCGCGGTGCGAAGACCACAGAAGCCTATGGTGGAATGTGATCCCCAGGTAGTTGAATTCAAATACCTGCTGGATGGGTTTCCCACCAAATACCCAACTATAGCTCTTACGTGAATTCCCAAAAACCATTATTTTACTTTTATCAAAGTTCATACACAATTTCATTCTGGACTGATAGTCGATACAGGCACTTACCAAGCGTTTTAAGCCTATTCTTGTCCATGAAAGTAGAATCATATCATCTGCATATAGGAGAATGGGAATACTTGATACGTTAAGTTTTGGACTATGAGCATCCACCAGATTTAATGATGGAGCAAGGTCATTTAGAAAGAGGTTGAAAAGAGAAGGAGCGAGTACACAGCCCTGTTTCACTCCTCGATTTATAATAACAGGATCTGTCAATTCACCCCCTGGCGTTGATCTTATACAACAGGTGTTCTTTGAGTAAAGCTTTTTAATCAGGAAAAGTAACCTAGGTTCTAGGCCCATTGTCTCCAATTTGGTCCACAGCAGCTCCCTGTCAACTGAATCAAAAGCAGCCTTAAGATCTAGAAAGGCCACGTATAGACATTCTTTATGGTGCCGCGTGTACTTGGCGGCTAAGTGAGATAACACCATACAGTTGCGCAAAGTGGATTTCCCTGGCCTGAACCCTGCCTGCTCTGCGACAGAGTTACTGTTGAACAAGCTCAGAAAGGCATGTGCAGCCAGAGAGATACCACATCGTTGAAGGGAAACAGCTGGAGAAGATGGGTTCTATGCAAATAGAACATTTATTGTAAAGATCCCTATGGGGATTTAGAAAAGCCTGCTTATGTAAACTGCCTTGAATAAAGTCTGAAGAGAAATCTGACGACAGAAAGACGGTATATACCATAAATACAGATACTATTACTATTACTACTACTCAGTGGGCCTACAGGATTGAAGCCTTGTACAGTACACAGATCAGGAATCTGAACAGGTAGCAGCTCAAGGACGGAGAAATATCCACCATCCACAAGTCACTCTGAAATAAATACCAAGGACATATATTGACCAAAGCCAGTGATGTACAATAGTGGCAAATCTTCAAGTGCGGGAGTTTGTTATGACATCCCCCATAGCCGTGCCCCACTAAGGCTATACAACATCTACAAAAAATCAACTTTAAATTTCTTCATTAACGTGTTTTCTTCTCCTGCCACTTATTCCTAGTTTTTATATCTCATTTCCTTGCAAACCCTTGGAGTTGGCTATAACCTTGGCTATATAGCTGGTGTGGGTCCAAGGAGACCCATAGGCCACCAGGGGGCCTATGCAGAGATAAGTAGAAAATTTACTTACCTCTGGCAGGCCTCCTGATCAACCCCCCCCCCCCCCAAGCATTGGATGCAGAACATGCTCTGTCTACACGTCTGCATCATCGGTAATGGTGGAGGATAGGATTGGGCAGACAGTGAGCTACAATCTCTCAGGTAGCCCTTGGGACAGACATATTAACATACCGGTATGTTCAAAGCACATTTCTCAGTTTGTCTCCTGCTGAGCCAACATTTCAGCTAAGGCCCTTTCAAAGGCAGCACCTGAGCACTCCTGCAGATTACATCACCGCTCCTGCTGTAGGAGAAGTTCTGGAAACCTGCTCCTCCACTCCCACCCCACCCCCTTCCTCCTCAACTACACCCCTGACCAAATTCATCATTATTTGATATTCTGGGTAGAGAGAATAATGATGGATTTGGTCAGGGGTGTTTCCTTTTTTCAGCCCCACCCAAAATGACTCATGTACAGTATATGCTAGACAAAATTTAAGATTCTGTCCGTGATTGAATACGGTGTTAGGCTTATATACGGAGTTTTTCACAGGATCTCATATAGCTATGCTCTGTTGAAACAAGGTAAGCAATGAACAGAACAGAGTTATGAAATATCACTAATAAGCACAACCAGCTCACTGCATAGCACAGGATTTGGTTGCTCACCTTCAAATATGCAAATATAAACAGTGACTTCCAATGAAATGATTTGCTAGATGAAACCTTCCAGTTGTTGCTGCTTGAGGAGAATTCCCACTTCTCCCACCAAGCAAAGAACCTTGAATATTCTGTATTAAATAGTTATGCATTTAGGTCCCACTCAAAGAATCTGTGCAGCCTTTAAAAAAATGATTTATTACCTTCTATTTTTATTTCACTTTTGAGCCAATAGGCTCCAAATGCTTTGTTTAGCAAATTGCGAAGGCAACCAACTGTAGACAGCACAAAGATAGGACTGAAATTCATTCATAACAATGACTTTGCTGCAAGCTATATTTGGCATGCCTGTTTATGTACATTCCAATTGAGATGTCATGTAGATTTTACCTGTCTTTGGATACAGCCATGATCAAAATAGACATTTTTATTCAAAGATTGCAGCTGGCATACAGGATAAGAAGCCATGTAAAATTCCAAAAATATATTTATGTTGTAAAACCAAGCTAGAAATCCACACGATTAAAATCCACACACACAGTTCTCTTTAAAAAGACAAAACAGGCTAAAAATCCCAACGACGTTTTTGTTACAATTTTTCAAACAGTTCCAGTGATACTAAAACTGGCAGCTAATTATTTCAATCAGATTCCATTGCATGCTGACAGCAATTTTCCAACCATGAAATGTTTAGAAGAACTACTTTATCGAGAAACAGTATGAAGGCTTCTTATTTCTTCTTGATCAGTGTGTAATTCATACAGAATACCTGCTTCTCATTGGGTGGATTAGAGAATGCTGTAAAAATTGCTGTGTACGCTCCCTGCAACAAAGAAATAAGTTAATTCCTAGAAATTATTATGTTCCGTACAATGAAGGAAAAGGAGGCCATCGGAGAGCAAAATGGGCACAACACCAAGCAATTAGTGATGGCCATTTCTCCCTTGCTTGCCATTTCACGCTTCCTACTGGACTACTAGGAAATTGGTAGTCTTTCCACTGCCACCACCAAAGACTAGAAAGCCAAGAAAGAGGCTGTCTTGGGAAAGTCTCATTTCCTGGTTAATAAAGGCCCCCTGAATTTGAGGTGACCCTCTTGAAGCCAAACAGTAGCAGAACATATGCGATCTGGTAAATGTGGCAAACCCACTCCCTTTTGAGTGACCATGGATCAGGCAGTAAACCAGTAAAAATACAAGAAATTTATTAAGGAGAACAAAGCAATACTGAAAAACAAAGTGGGTTTGTTGGCAAAAGTTGGCAAGGACATTAAAATGCAAGCCCTAAAATAAAACAAAGTTCCCTGATGGGGCCAAGTGAATATTGTCCTTGTTCTGGTCACTCATGCTCTTTCCAGGGTCCTGGTCCTTGAACTGATGACGCGGCAAGATCAGAGGGCTAACCCCTTTAGCTAAAATAGCAGCTGCTCTCCAGCAACAGGCCAGGCGACACACTATGACATCCTTGTGTGTGGCCTTAAGAAACCTAGAGTTAATGATGTTATGGCTCCATCCAACTGGGGAGTTTATAATCACCTGGGCCCTACCTGCCCCTTGCCCAGGTCAGGTGGATGTGAATGTCCAATCAACTGTTACATGCCAATCCCAGGAGGAAACAAGCTAGGAGCTAATGTTGTAGATCAGTGGTTCCCAACCTGGGGGTCGGGACCCCCAAGGGGGTTGTGAAGCAGTTTCTGGGGTGTGTGTCGCAGGATGTTGGCTGGATGGCCACACCCAAGATGGCTGCTCAGTCATCCCCCTTCCCACTGCAGAGAAAGAAATGTCTGATACTGTCTTGGGGCTTGTCTGCTCACCTTGTGTTACTTTCTGCTTGCCTTTTAGCATCTCTGTAAATATTAGCTCACTCGCCCCCCCCCCCCCCGCTGGGGCTGCTTATGAGTACAACTTTAAAAATGTGATTTATTTTAAAAAGTGTGATTTATTACACAGTGTAACTTGTTAAAACAATGACATCACTTCCTGCTCACTGACATCACTTCCGGTCCTACCGGTAGGACTTAGGGGGTTCTGACAGATTGTCATTCTACAAATGGGGATCCCAGTGCTAAAAAAGTTGGGAACCACTGTTATAGATAGATCCAGGCAATGAAAGCAAGCAGTCCACAAACTGATCTTGTCAGCTATGTCATGCAGCCCTTTTGCAATGGGGCTGCATTCCAAGAGGCTCACAATAACGGCGACCACAGCAGGATGTCTCAGCAGCTTTTCAGGAAGCAGAGACATCTTAGAAACCTCTGCAAAGTTGGAAGGATCCAAAAATAGAGGAAAATAGGGGGGGGGGACAGAAAAATGAATTTTCATTACATTATTATGGGCCCTACCTGCCCATAATGGCTGCATACAGGACAAGGCTCATGGATTTCAGTAGAATTTGGGGTTAGTTGACAGGACCATAGTCTATACTAAAGTCACCTCAAGTTGGTTTTTCAGGGCACCCTGGTATAGGAGCCCATTTTATGAATTTTAATCTATATCTACATACTAGGTCTTGGCCTTGTTGAAAATTCCAGAATATGGAAGATTACGTCCAAGCCATAATGCCAATTCTGGAAATTTTTCAGCTAGTGGAAGAGGTAATGTGGGCAAGTGGAAAGGAAGCTGCTTTGCATTCCACTCCGCTCTCTAGACTTTCACAGCCCGCAGAGAAGGAGACTAGGCAATGATGGAAGCAATAACAGCAGGTGAGCACCACTAGGCACTACATAATGCATAATTCTACATAATAAAATGCTACTTTGAAACATTTAGTGATGAGAGGAGGTATATTACAGATCGAAACGCCTCATATCCCACGATAGAGGCAGTTTATAGAGGCAGCATCTTGTTAGTAGCTACTGATAGACCTGTAAACAACTGTCTCTGAGCTAGTCAACAGGTTTACTCTAATGCTTTCTAAAAATGAAATTGATGCTCATATAAGACTTGCCACTCTTTTCCCAGCTGCTTTGGTGCTTGTAAGTTCTGTCTACATATATTGGGATGTCTTAATTTTAAATTCCTATTCAAACGGGTGGGTTCAGACCAGCAGTCGTTCCTGTGTAACCCGATATAGAAAACCATGCAAGAAGATGGTGTGTGCCACATTGTGTCCTGTGATCTGTCATGGTATGTGCTCTACCTCCCCCCCCCCAACACACAAAAGTTTACATGTCATTGACAGCCAAATCCTATCTTCTCCCCCTCCCCCCCCCGTGCAGCTGTGGCAAGAACAGGTGTGCTGTATCCAGGGGGTGGGTGGGGGCAGATCAGGAGGTTTCAGCAGGGAAAGGCTGTGAAAAGCTTCTGTGAGTAGAGATAAGAGCTCCCAGCTGCGTTGGTCGAGTGTGGGAGGTGCTGGCCAGCAGAAAAAGCCAGATTGCAAAAGGATACCACCTGGAATGTAGTTGTTCACGAAAGATTGGACATTTATATATTGTAAAAAAAAAACCATTAGGGAGATTAGGAAAGCCTGCCCATGTACACCGCCTTAGATTAAAGTCGGAGGAGAAATCCAATTACCAAGAAAGGCGGTATATAAATACTGTATATCATCATCATCATCATCATCCCTGAAAGCTCTTCTCTCAACATGCAGGTGGTACTGAGGAAGGAGCATTCAAACCACTTGGGAGGCAGGGACTGACAGTGTCTGACTGGTTTGGACATACCTCTCTCCGTCCCACTAGGGCACTGGGATCGTAGCATCCAGAGAATGCTCCCCTTTTCTTTCTTGGCTGTCTGGGTTGGGAAAGGAGGGAGAGTGATCTCTGAACCCTCATCCATCAGCACCAGTGGTGCAAGGGGAGGAGTGGCCAACAACCTCCTCAACCCGTCTTCTGCGAAAGGGCTTCCTCCGAGGCCCCTGTGCCATTGCACAGAGATGGGAAAACCCAATTGCAGGCGGGGAGAATGGGAAAAGACAGTGACAGCATGAGTCACGCAGTAGCCACTATCTCTGCACTGAGGGGTTTTAGGGGTTGGCCAGTGGGGAACCCAGGAGCCCAGTAGCTCTGGGCCAGTGCTTGAGCAGTTCAATCCCTGACATTGGCCCTGGCATTGAGAGATGAACGTTTATGTTATGTTATGTTATGTTATGTTATTGTATTCCCTGCTAACTGGACAAGAGGCACCTTTTCAATTGGTGCTCCTCTTATATTTAGCAGGGGAAGAGTAACTGCTCCCTTTCACCCCAGCACAGTGTCCTTTCTGGTGGCTGTTTGCTGGTGGTGTTCTGCATCTTTTTTAGATTGTGAGCCCTTTTGGGACAGGGAGCCATTTAATCATTTGAATTTGTCTGTACACTGCTTTGTGAACTTTTTGTTGAAAAGCGGTATATAAATACTGTTATTAAATATAATAATAATAATAAAAGCTAAACACAACATGACTGCTGGTCTGAATCACCCCAGCGGAGTATTGTGTAACATGTAACTGTGAAGTATCTAGTTTCCTAACTTTTCTAACATTTTGTATTCTTTTTTTATGAAGGTAAAAATTTGAAAAGTACCGCTGGGAAGTTTATTTGCCTACCGCTGATGTTCACAGTTGTGTTGATGGTCTCTGCAAAAGAGGAACTATTATCAAAAACTTGACCATGACAGAAAGAACTACAGCATCCCATCATACAGCTTACATACATTCTTTTGTGTGTGTTTTTCTAGAATTATATATAGCAGCAGAGCAAACTGAAGGGCAGAGGAACAGAAGAGACTATGCTGGCCATCAGAGCCGCCACCCCACCAAAACATTCTAAAGGAGCATTACAGTCCCTAGTCCAAGCCTTCCCACCATATGTTGCCTTAGCGATCTGATTGCTGTGTAGTGGCCATGTTAATCCCACCATGTGGAGGTTGCTCCTCACGAAGAGCCACTTACCCCCAGAACATCCCATTCCCACAATGACATACTAATGACACACTTCACAATCCACACTTACCTCCCTTCAGAGCTCCACAAAAGGAGTAGCCATCATCCACACCACTGCAAATATTCATATTCCATTCTAAGACTTTTGTATTGGCATGCCACAAGCTTACGCTCCCAAACAAAGTAGTTATATCAGCCCCTACACAAATAATACAATCAAAGGTAAAAAAAATGTTTGAAAAGATTACAACTTTCTCTTAGTTTCTCAGAGGGGAAAAATACTTGTATGATCTAGAATAGCGTTTCTCAAAGTTCTCCCCACAAGTTGGGGAAGTTGCAAGTATTTGCGGGGGTGGGTCAACAGCGGCAGTGGTGCTCCCGGGTTTGTGCCGGGACAAAAAGGTTCTTTTTTTACTTACTGCCGCAATGCCCAGTAAGTAAAAAAAGGACGTTGCCAACATCACCGCACATCGCAAACCCCCTTAAGGGGATAGCAACTATATCCAGTTCTCGTGGTAGGTCGCAATCCACCACTTTGAGAACCACTGGTCTAGAACAACTTCCAAATTCATATAAATCTGTGAGAATTTTGGCAGTGCATTTTGTATGATAATCTGACAGAAGACATTAGGGTCTACTCTGACAGTAATTCTCCAAGATCTCAGGCAGACCTATTTCTTATCCTAGCTTTGTTATCTGGGGTCCTCTTAAGCAGAAATGCCAAGGACTAAACCTAGGTACTTCAGATTGCAGAGCGTGTATACTCCCCAAGGGATTCATTGAAAAGGGTGGCAACAAAGACAGAGAAGACCCTCTCCCTCTCGCACAACACCAGAACCAGGGGACATGTACTAAAATTGAGTGGAGGGAGAGTTAGAACAGACAAAAGAAAATATTTCTTTACCCAGCGTGTAATTCATCTGTGGAACTCCTTGCCACAGGATGTGGTGATGGCATCTGGCCTAGATGCCTTTAAAAGGGGTTTGGACAGATTCATGGAGGAAAAGACCATCACAGGTTACAAGCCATAAGCAACCTCCTGGTTTTAGAAGTAGGTTCTCTCTGTGCCAGGTGCAGGGGAGTGGTATCAGGAAACAGGTTATCTTGTTGGTTGTGTGCTCCCTGAGGCATCTGGTGGGGCCACTGTGTGATACAGGAAGCTGGACTAGATGGGCCTTTGGCCTGATCCAGCAAGGCTCTTCTTATGTTCTTAAGTAACGTACATTTGATGAAGTAAAAATACACATAATTATCCAAATATGGGTATTAGTCATCTTCTTTGAAATAAATCGGATAAAATTAATGTTTTGTTAATTGTCATTCTCATAGCTCAATCTTTGTACACCAAAAAGATTGCTACTACTAGTAGTAGTAGTAGCAGTACACATGCACACCCAACAAGAACACAGCTTGGGATATAAGCAGGGCTTGCCCATATAAGAGGCCAACTGAGGCAGTTGCCTCAAGCAGCAGCTTGGCAGAGACCGCCCACCTTCACTTACTCATCTCTTCCTCTCTGCCGCCTCCTCCTCCTATTTCCTGCATTCAAAAAGGAATGGAGCAGAAGAGGAAGTGTGGAGGAGAGAAGAGTGCTGGGCTCTAGCCTACCTCTCCTTCATACTTCCACTCTTGTAAGGGAAGGGGGTGGGGACTAATCAGGGTGTAGTGTCTAGAGGTAAGTGTCTAGCACACAGTTCCCTGCTTTCTGCTGCCCTTCCTTTACTGGGCAAACTGGGAAAAACTGGTCGTTGAGTTTCTGCTCCCATCCAAAGCTAGGGAACTCAGACAGAGAGAGGCTGACTTGGAAAAGATGCTCTCCTAGGCGAACAGAGAGCCCCCAAATCCTGAAGGTTTCTGTACAAAGCCTATGCAAGCAAGTCTACATGGGGCCAAAGTGTCTTCACTTATGAGTTGATTTTCAACCACTGTTTTCTGCCAAAGGGCAGGTGTGAGACTTATTTTTCTGCCCAGCTTCTAACAGCATCCTGTCTAGACTTCTTTAGAAAGGAGATCGTGATGCGAAAGACATCCAAGCTAAAGTACATCCTCCTGTAATAACATAAAATAAGGAATCTTTATTGACAAAGATTTAGGAAAAACGGGCATCATAGCCATGTATTTTTAAAAAATAAAGACTTGAATAAAACAAATTAAAAAGACTGCTTGTATTCTGTTTCAACAAGGCAGGCAAAAAAATCCATTAAAATCCGAAGTCCAATATTGTTAACACTCCAACGTTTCGTTTCCAAATCCTGGAAACATCGTCTAGGGAACAATCTAAAAGATTGAAGGATGTTACAATCAAAAGGCAGCCCTGACTGCTATATACCCAAAAGCACAGTGCAACAGCAGCCATCAATCAGTTAATCATTAAGCTGTTCATGAGTAGCACTTAGGAGCAAAGAAAACCAATGTTACTGCAAGTACTTATCGCCCCTGGATCAGGATTGTTTATTTCTGCTCCTTTACTATCTTTTTGTTCTTTTCTTCCCGTGATATAGGCATCCAAATCTTATTCACAAAACTCAGGTCTTGTTGACGGTTCATAAGGCATGGCGCAGATTTTTTACTTATCTCAATCGCCTCTAGTTGGCGTAAGATACCCACATTACTTTCCATTTGTAAGCAACTAGTGTCCTCAAAACGGATGGAATATCCAGTGGTTAGAGCAAGCTCGGCTACAGATGATTGTTCTGGATGTTTCAGCCTTACACACCTTTCATGCTCCTTGATCCGTGAACTAATTGATCTCTTCGTCAGACCAATATATTCTTTCTCGCAAGAAGAACAAGGAATCCTGTATACTCCAGGATTGGACAAGGGAGGACGTTTGTCTTTGGGATTATTTAAAATCTGCTGTATTTTTGTAGTCAGTTTAAAGATGGTTTTAACCTTCCCCTGTGCCAAAATATATGCTATTTTATCTGTCACCCCCTTTATAAATATATATTTTATATATATTGGCCTGACGAAGAGATCAATTAGTACACAGATCAAGGAGCATGAAAGGTCTGTAAGGCTGAAACATCCAGAACAATCATCTGTAGCCGAGCTTGCTCTAACCACTGGACATTCCATCCGTTTTGAGGACACTAGTTGCTTACAAATGGAAAGTAATGTGGGTATCTTACGCCATCTAGAGGCGATTGAGATAAGTAAAAAATCTGCGCCATGCCTTATGAACCGTCAACAAGACCTGAGTTTTGTGAATAAGATTTGGATGCCTATATCACGGGAAGAAAAGAACAAAAAGATAGTAAAGGAGCAGAAATAAACAATCCTGATCCAGGGGCGATAAGTACTTGCAGTAACATTGGTTTTCTTTGCTCCTAAGTGCTACTCATGAACAGCTTAATGATTAACTGATTGATGGCTGCTGTTGCACTGTGCTTTTGGGTATATAGCAGTCAGGGCTGCCTTTTGATTGTAACATCCTTCAATCTTTTAGATTGTTCCCTAGACGATGTTTCCAGGATTTGGAAACGAAACGTTGGAGTGTTAACAATATTGGACTTCGGATTTTAATGGATTTTTTTGCCTGCCTTGTTGAAACAGAATACAAGCAGTCTTTTTAATTTGTTTTATTCAAGTCTTTATTTTTTAAAAATACATGGCTATGATGCCCGTTTTTCCTAAATCTTTGTCAATAATTGCTGGCCATGACAGTTTCCGTGCAAGAATAAGGAATCTGGTTGTCTGAAACAGGAAAGATAACTTACTTGGAATCCAGAAAAAAAAACCCTTCCATTGAGAACGATCCGTATAAAACTTTAAAGAACATGGCTTTATTTGAAAGGAGAAGTTTTGAGTATTGGAATCTGCATAACAAAGAGAATTTAAATAATTTAAGTAATGTCATAAAAAACAAATTACAAATGCTAGACTCCAGCTGAAATGCAAAGCCAACATTTTTGTTTGTTTTAATTTTTTAATTCCTTTGTTTTTAATTTTTACTGTACATTGTACCATTTTAACATGTTTTAATTATAAGTCGCCTTGGTTGCCCTGTCGGGAGAAAGGCGGGGTACCAACGACCATGGAGCAAAAAAACCCAGTTAACCAAAACGAAGTCTGGAAAAAGAAGGGAGAATCACTAAACCCCAAATATATTAATTCAAACACATTTTATCAATGTTTGTTTATTTTTTTACTAAATTATAATTTATAATTATATTTATTAACTAAACCATAAGATGTCGATCGAAAGGTTGGCAGTTCGATTCCCGCGACGGGGTGAGCGCTTGTTGCTTGGCCAGCTCCTGCCAACCTAGCAGTTCCAAAGCATGTCAATGCGAGTAGATAAATAGGTACCGCTTGCGGGAAGGTAAACAGCGCTCCGTGTTCCAGCCGCATGCTACACGCTGCGGCAAGGAGAGTCATGCCGGCCACATGACCACGGAGGCGTCTTCGGACAACGCTGGCTCTTCGGCTTTGAAATGGAGATGAGCACCACACCCTAGAGTCGGACACGACTGGACTTGATTGTCAGGGGATACCTTTACCTTTATATATGAGACACCATAATCTTTTCAGTGCTTACGGCCTCCAAAGGTCTTAATCCAGCCCTGGGTGGGGGGCAGTCACGGAGGCCTCCTCAATGTAAGGGAATGTTTGTTTCCTTACCTTGAGGCTGCATTGCAGCTGCATTGGCGCTAGAAAGTTGGTTAGGATTGGGCTGTTAGTTTGAAACATGTCTGACACTACACAACATGTGTACAAGGAGGTAAGATTCAAGGCACTTTCCACATTACTGGTGCAAGAAAGTCACATGGTACGGAATTCAAATAAGTTTCTTCTACACAAAATATGCATTTCAAGACTGAACTGAGAAATTATGGAACCCCTAAGAATGTGTGGTTGTTACTCAGGGGCGTTCCTAGGGTTTGCGTCACCCAGTGCGGAAGGTCAGTGTGTCACCCCCATGATGAACCTTCTCTCGTGCAGTGGGTGGGGAAACGCATCATTGCCCCGCCCCCATGCCATTGCCCCACCTCCCGCTTAATCAAAACTATACCTTTAAATTTACAATATTATACGCACAGCCTAATGTATGTTTGCTGCCTAAACAGAGGCATCACAAGGGTTTGCATCACCCAGTATGAGAGCATTAACTTTTATTTTTTAATATAAAAAGTGATGTCACCCCCCTGAGGATGTCACATGGTGCGGTCCGCACGCCCCGCACCAGTGTAGGGACGCCACTGTTGTTACTGGTGTAAGGGTTCCAATCAATGTGGACAAAAAATGTTAGTCGGTCACATGAACTGCCAAACATGGCTGGTGAGCCAAGCAAAAATTTTGCTATTTGCCTGGGATTGTTCAAATGGGCACCACTTCAAACTACATGTGAAAGATATCACTTCTGAATGCTCCTCCACAGAGAGAACATCAGGACATAAATGTTTTAAATAAAATAAAATTCCCTCACTTTTGATTAAAAATCCTTATTCCTGTGTGCATTTATATATTTCTGATTGCTTTTTCTTTAAGAAAGCAGAAAAATGTGTGTTCTAAAAAAATGCTAGAGAATGAGAGACAGATCCAAAGAGCTGCTGGCATTTGTATTTTCAAAGGGAGAACGGCCATTGCGGCTGCAAAATCCTATACTGTACACACTTTCCTGGGAGTAAGTCCCACTGAATGCAATGAGATTTACTTCTGAGTAGACATGCCTACTGGATTGTGCTGTGCTTCTTTTTTCCAGGATGTTGTAATGCAACCAGAGATCTTTTGCAGTTGGCAAAATCTTTTGTTCAACCTGAGGAAGAGTTCTGTGTCATTTGAAAGATAGCTTTCAGACTTGCAGTTGGACCTAATAAAGGTACACTGTATATGCTACTGCTACCTAAATGAAGGTAAATCGCTAATAAAGCTGAATGGATTTTTAAAACATTCTGAATGCTTACTAATATTTACTACAAAAGAAAAGTCGACTGCGTATTCTGCTGAGAAATGCAGTGAGTGATATTGTGCTCCAGGGCCTAGTCTGACAGACATGGGTTGAAAGACTTAATTCAAATCTAAGTTCACGGTCAATTTACATTTCTATGTTCTCCAAAGGTGAATCCACAAGCAAACAACTGGCAATAATCCTAGTTCTTTCTCAAACACTATTAGAAATGAAGGCAAACTTATGCTTACTTACCACAGGAGCTATATAATACTTCCAGGTCATCTGACTCACAAAGCAGTCGTTTCTTTTCTACCACAGTAGATGATCCAGAAGCAAATAGAACAACAATCACAAGCTGGAGCATGTTTACTTCAAACTATTTTAGCAGCATTCAAACTGAAGGGTATGTTACTACTTGCTTCACTTCCAGTTAAGAGGAACAATGTTACAATTAGTCACTCTCAGTCATGTGATTTCTGGGGGGGGTTTGGTTCCATTTCTTCTTAAAGGATTTTTGAACGCCTTTCCTCCTATTTAGCAATACTTTTCTGGAGAAGGATTTTGCTGTCTCATTATCCACAGCTAGCCTCATTTGGATAAAATTATATGGTTTTCATCAAGTAAACTCTACAAGAGAAAAAAAAACCTGACTCCTCATATCTGCATCACATTATCAAATAAGGAAGTGAAACACTGAAAGCGTGTTCATTTCCTTAACAAGAAACACTTCCAAGTCAGAAATAACTAGCTGAAGAAAGCTAGTATTGGTGGTTGCAAGCTTGGTTATGGGAGAACGGAAATTGAGAACATGATGGCAGGAGCGTTTAACTTGTGGCTGCTATATATGAACACCAGATGACACCTGACTAGATGCCCTCAAGTAGTCCATTTCCCAGTTAACCAAATGCTGACAAAAAGCTCACACGTTGGGCAAATTGCTCAACAATGGGTACTTAGTGGCATTCGCTTTAGCCAACAAAATATATTTCCATGCGTCTTCTTCAGACTCCCAATAGGAAATTTATTACCAGTGCACCATACATGGAAAATGCCTAATTGTGGATATGTGTAAGAATATAACAAAATACTGTAACTGTAAGACTGGCTTCTCTCAGGGTTTTTCTAGCCTAGTCTGTTTTTAAAGACCACATCAATGCTATGACTCAGGGAATTAGTCCCTCTAGTGGTTTATGTGGGCAGATGCATTTTTGCAAAAACAGTTTGTATTTCTTGACATGAGAGGAGACGCACACCTTAAGTCTAAATATTGGGGACTCAGAATTGTAGGTATGCCTAACTCCAAACTAAACCAATAGGTTAAATGGTTCACTGTGCACTGCCCCATTTATTTAAATAAAAACGTAGGTGTACCTTCCTCCAGACTATGCCTGTTATGCAGAAGTCATGGAGTTTCCTTAGCATCAGTACATTTGCATTATTTAGGGTACGAGACTATATAATGCAGCGGAAGATAGTTGAGACACTTTACCTAATAAGAGAAGAACCACTGAATTATAAAATGGGCAGCTGAAAGATGCAAGCCCCAATTAAACTCATGTCAAGAAAGAAAATTACAGTATACTGTATAGGTAATGCAAGAGCACCAGAAAACAGGAGTTTAGATCTTTTTCTTGACAAAATCTTTGTTTTGCATGATCACATTCTTGATCTGAAATGCACAGATCCAGAAAGGACTAACAAAAGCAACTTATCTTAAATTAAGATCTCAGCATCCATACTCATCTGATTTGTGCACTGTAATGCTTCCCAGAAATCTTTGGATCCTCAGAGGTTGCTTGCATGCACTCCTATTATGCCCGCCCTTCAGAGCACTGAATGAGTACAAATCAGCACTGTTTACTGATTTTCAACAGCAGCTTTGGAGGGGCCTCTTCCTAGGTTAACATTTTGGTGCTGTTCCATAAGATTAAACACTTAGCCTGCATTTGATTTCATTTTAGAATAATCCTACTGTATTTGGCATGCTAGTTTTTACTACACACTTCTAAGCCAGGTTTATGCCAAATCAGCCAAGAGCAGTATTTCACAAAAGCCACAAATGAGATACTTGAAATCTTAGGACTAAATCCTTGGCTTGCACCCAAATTTGCAAAAACAACTTGTGTGCAAAGAGAAGTGTTCACGCAGGCAGCTCTTGACTATGACACTATCTTGTATATGATACTGCTGAGTCAGAGGATTGGTCCATCTAGGTCAGTACTATCTATGCTGAATGGGAGCAGCTCTCCAGGGATTCAGACAAGGCTCTTTCCCAACCCTACCTGAAGATGTCTGGGGTGGAACCTGGAACCTTCTGCATGCAAAGCAAGTGCTGTGTCACGGACCTACAGTCCCTCCCCTTGGATCTTCAGATTTGAGTCTTTCTATAGAAAGGTAGGATAATTTTTAGTTATTGAGTGGAGTCTTCTTTCTTTCTTTTAGTTAACATGCTTGGATAGTTCCAAGTTATTTCTTTTCGTCGCAAAACCACTTACCAAAAACACCCACTAATTCTAAACATATTTACCTGGAAGTAAATCCCTCTGATCTCAATAGAACTCACAGGACTGTGCACAGGGGCTAAGATTTGGTTCTGGAGGAGCTGGAAATTTGAAGGCCAAGGGACCTCACTAACCTTTCTCCTACCAGCTAGCCAGTGCCACCTGCAGCTATCAAACCTCTAACAGGGTCTTTCAAATGGCACCATTTCAAAGGAGGTGGTAGTGGTGTTGGAAGCAGCCTTGAGATAAGCAAGTAAAATGAGTGCAGGGAATGCAAGAAATTGAGCCAAGGGGGTGGGGTGGGGTGGGGAACAGCTTCAGCTGATAAAGATCTTGGAGGGAAGGAAGACATAAATGGGTGGCAATGTAAGGAGCTGCACAGAAATAAATGAGATGTTGGCTGTCCTGAAGAAGGAGCATCCCACCTGACACCTCTAAAGTGACTTTGGCTACTCTAACCTTAGTGAGTCAAACACATGTAATATTTTATGAATAAGGGCAGGTCTTACATGAATCACAAATTGATAACACATCACCCACTTTCTCTAGAGTGTATCAGTAATGAAATCCAATTTTAATAATGTCAATGTTTAATTTAATCAATACACCAATTTCAATGAAGAAAAGATAATTGGGATTTTGTAATCTGGGAACTTGGGGAAATTCTAAAAATCTACACATATATACAGATTTTATACACAAACATCCAATATTTTAGAATTCTATTTGCATTCACCAGATTCTTTTGGCTCTTCCAAGTCAAAAGTGAACGGTTTGTCATAACCCATTAGATGGCTATAGTCCTGTGGATACTGAAAAAGCATTGGGTTAACAAGCATTGATTTGGTTTTGGCATAAAACGTTGTGAACATTTTGCTGATGTCTGGAATCTTCACATCCTTTTGATGGAACACGGTTTTCTTTTCCGCCAAAACAGCATTATACGTAATGGCCGTGTAGGTGTCCGTTTCAGCCTTATGGTACAACCGAATGACATAGCCCTTTGTGATTAAATGCAGAGTAACTGGTGTTACAAAGGTAAAGAATCCTACAATACTGTAAAAGGCGATTTGTAAGGGCAGGCTGTCAAGACCTATGCCAGTTTTGAACAGGATAATGGGCATCATACAAAGACTAAACATGCTGGTGGAATACGAGAAAAACTTCACTCCTGCAAGAGAAAGACAGAACATAGGTTATTAGTTAGAAGTGGAAAGTAGTTTCTAGCTATTTATTTTAAGGGTAGCATCCAGAGTTTACACTTGCATGAGCACAAGCTGTTTTCCCACCCCCTTTTCTAACAAACCCCTGAGGCCCCCCCCCTTCAGTCATTGCTGAGGTTGGAGACTTGGGGGCTTCAGTAGAGAGGAAGTGGCAAAGGTGACTTGCATTTGTGCAAGCTACACAAGTGTAAACTCTAGATGCTACCCAGTATCTATTATATGACCCAATATCCACTTTATACAGCACAGGGAAGTAGATTTAGGCTAGACATAGTTGTGAGAGCTGTCCAGCTACGGGACTACCATGGGCTCTAGTCCTCTGCAAGCACTCAAATGAGTATGTGGAGAAGGTGGAATAGGAATGTGCTAGCTAGTCACATCCTCCAATACACTCTAGCCATGCCTGCCACTCACCCCAAGCTCAGTACTTGCCTGAAAACAGAGAAAGTTTCCCCCCACATTTTGGAAACTCATACAGTCAGAATACAAGGAGAAACTCTTCCAGTCTTCAGCACTGGCCATGGAGAACACCAGTAGTGGAGCCTGTGGAGGACGTGGCTAGCTGGTGCGTTTCCACTCGTCCTACCACGTGTTCAATTGAAGGGGGCTTTTGCATGCTATAAACCTCATTCGTTCAATTACAGCCCTTGACATGTTAAAACAATAACCCTGGAACCATTTTTTCCACTTGCTATGATGTTGTGAACATTGTACTATGTAAGCAAGGCTAATCAACCTGGATGGGGGCAGGGGGAGACATAATTGAGTGAGAAGGACCTGCATGGTTGTCCCTGCCCACATGGTGCCGGGCCTTTAAACATTAGAGCAATGACCATACTGCTGCTGTAACCTAAAAATGGCTCCAGAACACACTGTACAATAAAATAAAACCCAGGTGGTGTATATTCTACTACTCTGAGATCCCACTATGCATATTCTACTACTCTGAGATCCCACTATGCAAACACAGAAGTGGATATTGGGCAATGATGTCAGCATCCTGATAACTGCCGTTCTCCCCCTTCCTTTTATTAAAAGCAAGTTTCGAGCTCTTAAACTTATGACAATAAGCTACAATTTGAATTCTATGCACATTTACTGAGAAATACGTCCTAATGAGTTTGATGGGACTTACTCCCAAGTAAGTATGCACAGAGTCACAGCCTGGTATAGATAACACCTGGTGACATCTCAGAAACCAGGAGGAAGAGTGCAATAGTGCTGTAGCTCAGTAGCAGAGCATATGCTTTGGATGCAGACAGTCTAAGGTTCAATCGACATACTATACAAAGCCGGAAAAATACCCTGGTCCAATATGTTTATATATGAATGAATACACACACACACACACACACAGAGACAGACAGACAGACAGAGGGAGAGAGAGATAGCAGCTAGTAGCAGCTCACTAGTAGCAGCTAGTCAGTATTTGAACTGTACTAACAGGTTAGGAAAGCCACTCACATTTTTTCTTTTGCAAGTGTTTTTATTTAATGAAATCCATGGCTCTGTCCATCCTCCTACTCACTCCTCTCCTGCATCCTCACTTACGCACTCCTTACCCCAACCTTCCCCAGTCATAATGCCCTCTCATTGAACCAGAAACAGCAGCACAAACTACAGCACTTGTGGCTGTTTCTGCTACCCTTAACATCCTGGGAGGGGCAGCTGTGACCTAGGCTGCACAGCGAGTGTACCACCCTTCGATGTCTAAGGTCAGGAGATGCAATATGTGCAGCTGAGACAGCTTTCTGGCAGCCCTTCCAACTCAGGGGTTCCCAATTGCATGGGGTAGCTGTCACTCTTCCCAGGCAAGTGCCGAACTGCACCACTAAATTAAACCATTTAAACATACCAATCAATCAATCAATCAATCAATCCTTTATTGACATAACCATTTAAACATACAGTACATACAAACAGAAAACTCAGAAATGTGTGCATCGTACACATTTCTGGAGGGCAGAGGGGTCTGATTTCTAGTGAAATTGATATTTACATATTTAATAATAAGAGTATTCAGAGGAAGTATAATGAAAAGCTTAACCCAAAACATACCGTACCTACCCAGTACTGCTTTTGCCAGATTTCCACAGTAAACAAGTCTTCCGTATTCAGAATTCTCATGACGGGGTGATGTACTGAAGCAGCAAACAGACTCTACATGGGGAAACAGACCCTAGAGAAGGAGAACAGCAAATGGCAAATAGATATCAGCATCTCTATAAAAAAAATCAGGTTTAAAAAACAAACCACCACACACACACACCTACTCAAAGAGCTTAACTGAATTCCAGGATAAAAGCTATGCCCTTGATCAACAGTACATTTTGTGAGTAGTCACAAGGGCTGTTGGCAAGATTAGTAACGTGTGAATCTCTAAACATTAAAGTAGCATATAGAATATAGGAGAGGCAGCTCATTGGCATAGCACATGCTTTGCATGCGAAGGACCCAGGTTCAATCCTTAGCAACTCCAGGTAGAGACTACTTGCAAATTCTAGCTCTTGACTCAGAAGTCATTTCACCTCCACAAATACTGTATATATTCACCAAGGCAGGTATTAATTAGGAGACTCATATTGCATCCATAGCTGCAAGTCTGATCCAGAACTCACTAGGATCTAACCTCTGAAATCCAGAGAATAGGGTCCCTTTGAGCATATGTGGAGTCTCCTTATTACAATAACCATCCCGTACTCCACTCATCAAGACATCAGGAATTAGAGGAAAAGATTTTCCTGCTAAGGAATCTGCTTAAACTCTGGTAAACTGACTGTTTTTCTTTCAAGCAGTATGCCTGTACCTCCCAAGAGTTTTAAAGTAGCAATCAGTTTCAGGTTCATTTTTCCATACAGATGCAAGAATAAAATGCAAAAACGAGACCCAATTTGTAAATACTGTATTCACAAAAGCATAGTGCAGTTAGTTTTTCCAGCGGGATGTCATACGTCCCATGCTTGCGGGAGAACAACAGAACTTAAGGGCAATTTTTCCTGTGTTTCAGTCACTTGCTTTGCCCATTTGATCTGACCAGCACCCACTAGCAGGTTGGAATTTACGAATTTAAGGGGGGGGGGGGGAAGAGTGTCTCTCCGATCATAAGCAGAGCAACTTATACAGCAGACTATCCACAACCAGCTACCCATCGCACCTGAAGTGCAAGGCTGCTGGCTGGGGTGGGGCAGGTGTGGCGGGAATGCCTTCAGGTCTTCTTTTGGAAATTAATTCAGCATCGCCTGTAAGAGCCCCACCCCTTCTATTGCCCACCCGGGCCGGGAAGAACGAAACACTCCACACGGCAGCACCTGTTTGCTTCCACCGATTCTAGAGAGGGATCCAATTGCACCACCATGCCAACTAAATCGCGGTGGCGGCGGCCTGAACTGGAAAGCCATGGAAAGTTCACTTGGCGCAGGGACTACCGCATGCTTCTCCATCGGCAGGAATGCCCGACATCTCCCGGCGCTTCGCAGCCATAGCCTCAAGCCGGACGCAATGGATCCCACCCCAGCCAGGACCAGCATCTCCTACACGAGACCACAGCACTTTTTTATGTTTGGAATGGAGCTGCCGCCACCGGGAAGAGCAACCCGAGCCGCTAGTCTGCGTCCCACCCCTTCCGGGGCAGAGGAGGAACAACTCATAGCGCGGTCCTAGATTCCACAGTTACGGAGTGGTGGGTTTCGCTTAGTGATTCTTTTTTATTCATGTAGTATAACAAAACAAACAACAACGATGCAGCATAAAATGTTGACTGCACACCAGCCATTTCGCCCTCAAACTCTCTATGCGTAATGAAAAAGGAACTGTTGGAACTACTTACCCAGAAACTTCCAGCTCCTTCTCGAGAGGTGTAGTGATGAAATGAGCTCTGCATATGTTCAAATACTATACAGTACTCAACTATTCATATTAGGTCTAAGTCCTGAAATCCAAAACAGATTTTCACGCAAATTGAGCGTAGCTAAAGAAAATACATGACACCTTGTATTGGGAATCTGACCCAAGGTTGGCATGAGAAGTTTGAAGTGTGTGGGTAATATAACATATGTGGCAGCAGCCCAGACTAAAGGCCCAATCCTATCCAACTTTCCAGGGCTGATGCAGCTGTGCCAACAGGGCATGCACTGCACCCTGTGGTGGGGGGCCTGTCACAGAGGCCTCTTCAAGGTATGGGAATGTTTGTTCCCTTAGTTTGGGGCTGCATTGGTTCTGGAAAGTTGGATAGGATTAGGCCCTAAGACTGCAATCCAAAACACTAACAGCCCAATCCTATGCTTTTCTCTATCATAGCATGCAGCCATGCCAAAACAGGTTGCACTGCATGCTGGGGGAGGGGGAAATTGTAAGCAGTGGGAGAGGAAAGGGAGAAATATTTCCTTTACCCCTTCATAAACCCCTTGCCTGCCAATAGGTCTCCTCAAACCTGTGGCAGCTTTTTAGTTGGTGTGAGTTTGAGGAGGCAAAGGGGGTGTGTTGGTTCGCTCCAGAGGGGATAGCATCTGGGCAGGTTACCCATACCTCCTGCCTCCCCCATTCTCCCACTCCCCCGCCCCATTCCATCCACCCTGCCGACTTACTGAAGTTGATGGGCTCTGTCACCACCACTGGGATGGCTTGGAAGTGCACAGCTTTGCACACTTCCAGAGTGTTTCATGACATCATAAAGCATCCCCCCCCCCCCAGAACACTAGTTCCAGTAGTGTTAGGACCCTATAGGATTGGGCTGTTAGTAAGCCCAAAGAATACAGTGGGACTTAATTTTGAGTAGATATGCTTAAGATTGCACTGTACGATAGGTGAGGATCTCAACATTAGCTCCTTCATGGGTACATATACAGGATGGTGCAAGAGTAAAGCTGATTGATTCTTAAATGAATTGACATGCCACAACTGTCATGATATGAAAAGACAGAAAAACTGTCCAAGTTTCACATGCACATTACAAATGTTTGATGTGGGCACTTGCGTAGCTACAATGGGAAGGGGGGGGGCAAATTGCCACGGTCTCCTCATAAGGAGACTGCAGCTGTCACCCAGAGCATCTGAAAACTCAGGTACTCTCATTTGATCAATCATATTACACCAGAATTTACAACGAAGCCATCCAAAGAATTCAAAAGCACAATTTTGACATCAATAGGAGACACTTAGATGCATGGCTTACTGCACGCAAAACACACCAAAATCTTGAATTTTGAAAGGGGTAGAAGCAGCCCAAGAAAAGAAAATAATGAAGAAGAGCAGACAAAGAAATGTGCATGAACCTTTAAGAAACAGAACGAATGTGAGCAATCTGTTACATAGGTAGTTGACACCTGGAATTAACTGAACAGAGGATACAAGCTTCTTGTACCCTTGACAATGCTTCCCAAAGATTGAAGCAAACCATTGGGAGATTTTTTGATGGTTTTTAATGGACCCCTCTGGAGCGAACCAACACCCCCCCCCCCTTGTCTCCTCAAACTCACACCTACTAAAAAGCTGCCACAGGTTTGAGAAGACAACCCAAGTAATGCTTTTAACTCACTGGCTTCTTCCAGCTGTGAAAGCCTTAGCACATTTGTAAATTTTCCCATTCTTAGTAAACAACAACAAGAACAACAACAACACACAAACACAGCATAAAGAACTGTTACGATTGTATTGTAGTTATTTACAGTGTTAACACTTAAAGCTAACTCTCACATTTTAATACTACCAACATTTACAGCCTGACCTAAATATGTTTGTGGAAGAAATGTTAACTTGGAACCAACTCCCACTGAGCTCTATTGCCTTACTTCTTGAAAATGTACGGTATTTAAGATTTTGGTCTTCACCTCTCTATTTATGCTGTAACTGGTATCGAACAGGCCACAATTCTTAGTTGTGAAAAAGTACAGAAAACTTAGCTATTTTTCATGATTTTAGTACAGGTACTAGTGGGTAGAGTCTGCACAATACTGTGAAAAACGTCCAAAGCAGATGATGCCAGAATAAAGTCTGTATAAGGAACAAGAGCTAAATTGGCTACTGTGTGCCAGCACACAATGCTGTCATAGTAATGTACTACTGTTGCATTCCTTAATTCTAGAAAAGAAAACCAACACTATTTGTTAGGGAAAAGCATCCTGCAAACTTCAACTTGGTACCCTTCATCAGGGACATAATACCTGGTCTATGATTGACCTTGCTGATATTACATACATAAAACGTGGATTGGGAAAACCACATAGACTTGCTACTAGGCTTCTTTTTCAATTTATAACAGACTTGCTACTAGGCTTCTTTTTCAATTTATAACAGGGTTTGACAGTACCCAGAACTTTTGTTTTATTTTTTCTGTGATTTCCTGATGCCCCAGGGGCAAGCCTTTCTGGGGTTTTTTTTTTCTTGAAATGTTAGAGTTCACTAATAAACATCAAACATAATTCTTCAGTTCATGGCTTGAGTCTTGGCCTGTTGTTCTGTTCTCTCCACAACATTCTTCAAATGTTCTGCATTCTTGAAAAAGTAAACATACAGTTTTCTTTCCATTTGCTGTAATTTATTATTTTCCAAAACCTTTTTCTTAGCCTTTATATCAGCAAGAAAATCCATAATGAGCTGGTTTAATTTATTCAAATGAAATTCTAGACGATGAAATTGGTCAGTCAATTCCTAAATAAACACAAAAAATAAGTTTAGTGCAACTGTAGAGTAAATGCAGCACTTAAGTTAGATAAGAGTCTAACTCCTTATGTGTCCAGCCTTCAAGAACTACTGGCTATTTTTAACAGCCCAATCCTAACCAACTTTCCAGTGCCAATGCAGCCATGCCAATAGAGCACACACTGCATTCTTTGGTGGGTGGGCAGTCATGGAGGCCACCTCAAGGTAAAGGCATGTTTGGTTCATTACATCAGGGCTGCATCGGTGCTGGAATGTTGGTTAGGATTGGGCTGTAAATCTTCTTTAAAAAGGAAACCTAGGATTCTCAGGAAGTCCTCTTTTATGCTCTAGGGACCCAAAAAAATGTTGGATTGGCTTACTAGTCAAGCCATTGTTTTGGGTTGCCACCATCCCCTTTGCCAAGTCCTTTGACATAAGGAGGGGACTGGGGAAAAGATTCTCTCATTCCCCACCAAGTTTTGAGGAGCAAGGCAATCAAGAGGCTTATACTGCTTCTGCTTACTGCAAAACCTAGTGTCCTACCAAGCATGCCCATGACTTATGTTACCTTGCCAAGCACAGGGGTGGCTCTGGAGGAATGTATTGCACCAGCACTGATTTGTAGCTGGCAGAGGTGGGATCCTGGATGGACCATACCAGAGACAGCATAAGAGGGGAGGTAGTCCATTCTGGAGAGGGCCGAGAGAGAAGGAAGACAGAGCTAGGGAAGCCAACTATCTCATCCCTTCTGCAGTCAACAGCTGCATCTGTCTCCAGGAGCAACAGTGCACTTGAATAGAGTACTGCAAGACTTGGCCACCGACACTGAAGAGGATCAAACAGGAGGAAAGGCAGACTTGGGCTAGGGTTTGTCAACATGCCAGGAGCACTTCACCTGGCATCCTCGTTTATGCTACAGACCCTAGACAGCATGCTGTAACAGCTGCAAACCTGGATACTGTGTATGGGTGAGAAGAATTGTCCAAGTATTCAATAAAATACAAATATGAGATTATAAAATTATTAAGCACTTTATTTACACAGTCACAACGGATTCCAATCTGGTTACTCACCTGGTTACTAAGACAGACATTTTCTCCTCTGCAGTACACAGAATCACGAAGAGTAACTAAATCAGAATCCATCTTTGACAGAAAAAGATTTTGTTCTTGGCTCGATACTTCTAACTGATCAAGCTCTGACACTGTGTCTAGATGCAATTTTTCAGCCATCTGCTCAAGGTCTTCATGTGTTCTGAACAACTGTTTTGAATTCTCTCTTTCCAGAAGTTGATATAACCTTTAAAATATGAATGCAAGTTAGAACGGGAGTTACTGTTCCACAGAAAAGCTGGGAAAAGCAGCCTACAAATACAATCAAATAGACTCACTCAGTGAACTATGGTTGTGGAAACCTGCTCTAAGCAGGACAGCATAACAATACCTTTTGTTCCAATAGCTAAAACATGCTGTGTGGGTGCAACAGAATCCCCCTGCTTACCATTATTTGCTTAGTAGGCTGTCATATAATATGTCATATAATATAATAACCTCCAAAAGTGAACAGCTGTACTAGAGAACAGAATCCTAGAGCCCATGTTGGGCCCACTCCTTTTTCATAAACAGCTATGCTACTGCAGGGAAACGTATTCGAGTACCAGTGCTAATGTGAGAGGGCACCAGATACACCATTACGCTGGTTTTGGTACCTTTGAATCTACTGTTGATACGATTGGACTGCAAGTCCAATTTAAATTCTTGGTAGAAATATTTTACCCAATTTAAATGAAAAGCACACAACCTAAACAGCACACAACCCACATGCACACATTTTTATTAACACGAGAAGTAAAGTGACTTATACAGCTCTATGCAAAAAAGAATTTATTTTGAATTGTGCCCTGGTGCAGGTCCTGTCAGACCCTACCTCACCAGCCAGAGCAGGATGCTGTGAGTTGGAGAGGCCTGTAAGCTCCCTGGGCTTCACTGCCACCGCTAACAAGGGACACAGTAAGCCTGACCCTCCCGGTCACAGCGTATTGGGATTACTAGTAGGCAAGCGCCAGTGTGATCTGTTGAGGCCGTGCTTGCCTGACGCTGCTCTTGTTGGCAGGCTGGATTGTTGTGGCATTAAGGCTGCCAGCCTCCCTTGTGCAAAGACACAGATGGGCTCCCAAACCGCTGGTGCAGCAATCTGGTGTCTGGAGACAGGATGCCCTCCACAAGAGGAGACCATGTGATCAGCTGGCCCTGCCTTCTTGTGGTGGGGCATTCCCATATGGTCAGGAATGCCCCCCTTCCTCTACCAGATAACACTTTATTTTGAAACAGAACTACCAAGTTCCTATGCAGATTGAGGTAAGTCCATGTTCATTCATTTCAGTGGGCTAGGTATGCCTAACTCTACATACATTCTGCTGGAAGTTCTTCCTAGCTTGCTAAAGTCTAAAGCTGCAATCTAGTAATCTATACCAGGGAGTAGGTCCAATTGAACTCAATGAGATTTACTTCTGAGTACACGTTTAAAATTTTAATTGTAAATCAGTTTAAATCCATTCTGTCCTAATGAATAGATCAGTGTGCTTAACCACTCAAGCTGATCTGCGTACATACTTACCAAGTTCACACACTGCATTGCAAGAAATATTTGTATTAAAATAAATTTAGAAGCACCAGCACAAGTCCATGCATATACCGTACATAACACTATTTGCTAGTTCAGACTGATTATGTGTAAGACTCACGGATTGATAGGATTGGGCTGTTAGTTTTCCACATTTGATAGTCCAGAGGAACAGCCAGCTGCTTACCTATGTGTAGCATTATCCTTTGAATCAATAGTGCTTCTTGGTATACTATGACTGCATACAGATGGCTCAGACATTGCTTCTAGCATTTGTACTGAGGAGTTACTGCTCTGTTTTAGATCTTGTACCATATTTTCCAACAGACGGCTATTATCTCGAAGTTTTCTCAACTCAATTTCATAAGCCAGCTGAAGAAGTTCAAATGATGCCTTCTGCTTGATCAGCTGGTTACAAATCTGATCTTGTCTTGATATGTAGTAGTCCTGCCGATCAATCTGTAGATCAAAATCACCTCGTACCACTGGCATATTCAGTAGCTCTGAAACTTCTTTTACCAGCAACGGTAGACTTTCATCATTTATCTGAACCAAGTGGTTTTTTATTTTTGAAATCTCATTGTTCAAGCTAGAAATTCTAGCTTCAAGTTGTTCTGTCCCAGGAGCCTGCAAAAACAACCACCAGATCTTGTTAACTGTAGACATCTAATCTGCCCATGCTCATACCGCCAACAGGGTCCAGAATCTTATATTGGCTTTTTTGTGAGGGAAAGGAGACTATGAATTTGTATAAATAAATATTTAAACATCACTTTAGGAACCACTCTTATCAAAAGATAAAACAGCTGCTCAAATATACTCAGTTCTCCATAAAAGAAGTATTGTATAATAAAGATTCAATACTGAAGTGTATTTTGATGGCCAAAGACAAGTAATAAACCAGGAGGAATTATAGTCACGTTTTGTGTAAATCTACATTCTCATGTAAACTGAATAAAAATGGTAAGATTTACATTTTCAATTAATATTTTAAAAAGATTGCCTTTATGGCCTGGTTAAAATTAAATCTTATCTTGAAAACAAGAAATTAATTGCCCTCCATCAAGTACATGGGCAGCCCAATCCTGCCCAAGATGCAGCGGCCGACTTAAATCATTTGATTTTGTCTGTAAACCGCTTTGTGAACTTTTTGTTGAAAAGCAGTATATAAATACTGTTGTTGTTGTTGATTATTAATAATAATAAATGCCCAGCCGCTGCATCCTAAGCAGGATGCGGCCCTTGCCAGTGTTGCTGGGGCTCACCTTGTCGGAAGGAGACATTTGTCCCCTTCACCCAGTGTAAGCCCCGGCAGCCCCAATGAGCATCCTCAGATGTGTGCTAGCTATTTAAATAGGATGGCGCACATCCTATTTAGCTGGCGCACAACCAGGGAAGCCGTTGGGATATTGGCGCAGTGCGCCACCAAGAACTGTCTCTCCCCATATGAACTTGCCCACTCTGCGAGGTCATCAAGGGAGGCTCTGTTGCAGGTGCCGTCACCATTGAAGATATGGTTGGTTGCGACTTACAACAGAGCCTACTCTGTTGTGGCGCTAGGACCTGAGGAACCTCAAATGAGATTAAGACAGTCTCTCCTGTGTTGATGTTTCAAAGAAGAGTTAAAGATTTCTTTGTTCTACAGGTCAATGTGTTTTTCTGCTCTGAAGGTTTTGTTGGGTCCCAACTGCTATGTTGGTGCTCTGTCTTGCTTGTTTTTGTTATGTTGTTTTATTGGTTTTAATTAGATATTATAAGTCAACCTTGGGCTTCCCTGTTGGGTTACAAAGGTTTTTTAATAAAATTTAAGTTCATATCTATTTTATGTCAGTAAAATAGCACAAAATGTGGCTATGCATTTTTAGAAACATAATAAAGCTTACCTTTTTTGAAGAACACATATTTTCCTTTGCCCACTGAAGACCTGATCTCATGCTTAGAGTCTTAGCTTTCTGTTGAATTAGTTGATGTTGAGCACAAACATATGCCATCTGTAGCCTAGTTAGCTCTAGTTGTTCCTCGTAAACATCCTTGCTCTCACCACAAGTGGATGAATCTCTTATATCTACAAGCTGGAACTTTTCTTCATTAGAACTTTCAACCAGCTCAGATATACCTTGGAAAAATTGCTTTTTTGTATACAAAGTAAGGGCAGCAGTGCTTTGTTCTTCCTGACACAAGTACGAATCTAAGGCAAGTTGGGCTAACAGCACAGGATGCAGATCCAACCCTTGCTGACTCTGTGCAACTGCAAAGAAAGCGGTCAGCTTCTCAACTCTTTCAATAAGGGACTGTAGCTCATTGTTTATCTTTGTATTTACGGCAGAGAAAGTCCCCTGATTCTCTTGTAGTTTTTTAGCCACTTCCTCTTCTGTCTCCTTAAGCTTCAGGGACTTAAGGCTATTGGTTGAGGCTATTGTTTGAAGCTTGTTACGACGATGAATTTTTAGATGTTTAATCTTCTGAAGCACTTGAAGTTCATCTTCTAATGTTTCAAGTTTTTCTTCTTCACAAGTGCTGGCGTTTAGATCAAGGGGCTTACAAGTCTTGAGAACTTCATCCAAAGCCTCCTCTTCTAATACAGGTTTTGCAGATTTAAGGAGACTGTTAAATGACTGCAAGTCTTCTTCTGATAATACATGATGCTCATTCAAATTGGTAGAAAACCAATCCAAGAATGACTTATTTTCCAAAGTCTCAAACAACCAGTCAAAGTCTTCTCCATTAAGAGAAGCTGCCCTTGGATAACCTATCTTCTTTAGAGTTTCAACAAACTGAGTTCCACAGTCCATGATTTCCAGTTCAGCAGAGAATCTTGGATATCAGGGAAATGGTTGCTAAAAGGCTTCAAAAATATTTCCAGCAAACAGAAGCATAGAGCGATCAACTGTTTATATTTCAGCACTTGTTCTCTGCAAAGAAAACAAAAGAGGACAAATATGAACTAGATAGAGGAGGTTGTATCCTACATTTCCTCTAGAACGCTCCATTATCATCTGCTGCTGCTGCTGCTGCAGCACTTCATGAACGTTTATGAAACAATGCATTATACAATACTGCCAGATATTAGATAACCCATTAACAGCACAATCCTATCCAATTTACACCACCGGTGCAACCAGCGGTGCAGTGAGAACAGGAGTCCCCAGAATGGAATGGGGATTCAAATCCCCCTTTTCTCCATAATTAATCCCATAATTACCCAATAAAACAGAATCTGTTACAATTTAAATGTGCATTTTGTTCCTATTATCCTTCTTGCTTGATGTAATGCTTTTGGAAAAACTCCAAAACCTGCACCATTACTATGAAAGTACTTAGGTATCTAAGACAATACAGTATAATACTTTGAAAGGTTAGCTTACTCAATAATTGTCCCACTTTAGATATTTATATACACTATTCATTCTTGTTTTATTAATTACTAGGTGGGAGAAAGGGAATCACATTTCCTCTCACTGAATCTATAGACTGGATCTTATTTTCATTTGCACTCTGAATAATTCCTTGTTTCGCATAATTTCTTGTTTTACTTCCAGCCACACACACACACACAAAATCTTGTGAACCCATTATTTACCTACCCAGTAAGGTTAGTCATGCATGCATCTTACAAACTGGGATGTGATAAGTATAAAGGTAAAAGTGACCCCTGATAATTAAGTCCAGTCGTGTCCAACTCAAGGGTGTGTTGCTCATCCCCATTTCAAAGTCGAAGAGCCAGTGTTGTCCAAATACGCCACCGTGGTCATGTGGCCGGCATGACTCTCCTTGCCGCAGCGAGTAGCATGCAGCTGGAACATGGAGCGCTGTTTACCTTCCCACAAGCGGTACTTATTTATCTACTCGCTTTGGAACTGCTAGGTTGGCAGGAGCTGGCCAAGCAACGAGAGCTCACCCCGTTGCGGATTCGAACTGCCGACCTTTCGATTGACAGCTCATGGTTCAGCAGTTTAACCCACTGCGCCACCCGCTGGCCCACATAAGTATACTATGGTACATTTCAACCTCTAAAGCCAAATACATTTCAAGCTCTACAGCCCAATTCAGTCCATGGTTAGTGGATGTAAATTCTACTGAATTCAATGGGGGCTTAGACTCAAGTACTGTATACACAACACTACAGCTTTAAGGTGCTGCAAGTCTCCTTGCCTTTGCTCCACCAAACAAAAATGGTGACCCCCCCCTCCAGAACTGGCATCAATGAAGGATGATACTTTTCTGCTTAGCCATTTAGGGGAGCGCATAGAAAAACCACCAGGGTTCTAAACAACCACAGTATAATCACCCTCGGTTTGAATACATCCCAAAGGCTTTTTTGAAGTTTTGTTTCTGTGGCTATTGGGAAGGAACTAGTAATGGCTATCCGTTTTAACAAGCCACCCTCCCCTCCCCCAACAGCACGCAGCTCCGAGTGTAACTAGCCTCCGATAAAAAAAAAACCCGTGTAACTCGCAGCTTTTAATATACATTATTAGGTCTTTAGATTTTCGCGGTCGGCAAATCTTTTTTCTAAAAAATCTAAAAGTCGCAGCTTTTAGCCTCAGTCCCCTCCAGCTCTGTATATTCCCAGTTGCTATCCGCCTTCGAGAAAGTCACAGGTTTAAAATCCAATTAAGGAGGGCCTCCGTCCTAGACACGCTTACTTGAGAGTAAGCTCTGTTGAACTCTGAGAGACTGACTTCTGAGTAAAGACACAAGAAGATCCACAAGCCTGTAATAATAAACTGAATATACATTACGGGAAAGGCTACGACGCGCTCACATCCGATAGCCCGCCGCAATCGTCGCTCCAACGGCCGCTAGTTTGTCTCGGAACTATCAGAAACGGCCATTTCAGCAGCCGTGATCCGAGAAGAATTCAAACTTCCGCCTTCTCGCGCCCCGCCAATCCTCGCGATGCCTTTTCCGAAGCGGGGGTTAGGCCGCGTCTTCCTTTGTCCCACCTCGCTCGAGGACGTCAAGGGGCGGGCTACAGGCACTATAAGTTAACCTCATAGGGGAATTAACACTTCCAGGAATTCGTTTGTACTGTATTGTGAATTGTTACACACACACAGATCAGAATGAAGTACTGTAGGAGCCCTCGACTTCTGGGATATAAACCTTTCTGGGAACTACATTTCCCAGTATGCCCGTACACCCGGAAACGGCGTGGATGGGCTTCTCACGGCAAGATGACCCCTTGGATAAAACGCAGGCAGGGTGGCAAAAGAGACTGCCTCCTTTGCGGATACTGTGTCTCTGATGATCCAGCAACAGGCTGTTCTTTCTGGAATATTACAATGTAACAATTCCTTACATTTAATGTTTCCTCAACCATAATTTTTAGTTTATTTTTAGACACACACAGAGTGTGGTCCTCCTAAAATAATAGGATCAGTTCAGCCGAGCAGGCTCAGTAGCAGCGGATGAAGCCACCCGCCTTTAGCTTAGGTTGGAGGGGATTCTTCTCGGAAACGGTTATTATTATACGGCATACGCATAACCCAGGATGCAACGGTCCAGTTTTCCGAGAATATCTGGGAGAATGTCTTTTTTGTATGCTTTTACAGTTAGACTTTTAAAAGTACTAGACAAATCTGAAAAAGAGGACTTCCTCATTTTTGATGCCATTTCCCCCTTCGCCTTTGAGGGAAAAGCGACAGCAGTTCTTAGGAACTTAGCAGGAAGCACAGGCACCCGGGGATTTGACATTATTATTTAGAATACTTTATATATACCGTTCTTCAACAAGAGTTCACAAAGCGGTTTACATTGTAAAATAAATTAATAAACGAATCCCTGTCCAAGCTGTAAGCCGCCTTGAGTGCCCTCGGGAGAAAGGCGGGCTACAAATTCCTAAAATAAATAAATAAAAATAAATAAAGGGCTCACAATCGAAAAAAAAATACAGGAGAGACACCAGCAACAGCCACTGGAAAAGACACTATGCTGGGGTGAAGAGGGACAGTTGCTCTCCCCCTGCTTTTAAAAGGTCCCTCTTTGCCCAGACAGGGGGCGGGGGCTTAATAATCCCCTTTTGCCTCTCTGCGAAAAGTGGTACGAAAAACAACAGGATTTCATCTGCTATCTGAACCAGATCTTATTTTCTGAGTGCAATACGATTTATTTGAAAGTCATTTAAAAAGCTGTGCTGCAAAAAGAATCCAACGTCCATGGCTGTTGTCCCTATTTACAGAGTGGGGTTGTGGGTGAAAGAAAGCAGCTGACACCAGCTCTGCACCGTAGTAGTCCAGTGCTGTTGTATTTTTAGAGACCTCGGCTTTAATAAACCGTAGCCACCTTTTTGCACAACTGTCAGTGCTGGAAGAACAATGCTTTAAAACACTGCAGTGGCAGTCACAATACTATCCCTCTCTCACCCTTGCGCTTTCTGTCGAGTGGCTGTTTTGCATTTCTAGCGGCGGGGGAGAAGGGAAATGGAGATTCCGCGTTGAAAAAGAAAACGAAGCCCGAGGGCGCGCGCCTTAATCTAGCCTTTTTATCTCTATGGTATTTCTGCCCTTCTGCAGAATACCGGAAATCCTTGTCTGTGACCTCCCGGAAGTGGTTTGGGGGCGATTGGCCCGGCCGGAACCGTGAAGGGGCCTGCGAAGCTACCCCGTGAATATCTGCGGGGTCTGGCTGGCTGAGTAGGCAGGACAGAGGTGAGTGCGGGCGTTCAGGATGTCTTTTTCGTGTTGTGATTGGCGCGAGAACCTCTCTTTCCCGCCTTTCGATGGTTTGCGGTTGTGGTGGCTGGAGAGCAGCTCCCGTGTGCGACCGAGCTGCGTGCGGGAATACAGCACCCGCCGGGAGCGTAGGTCGTTTTCTCGCCCGTCATAAGCGCACTACAGGGGAAAAAAAACACACACACACAGCAGCGAGTCAGCCTCTTCGCTGACTCCTGAAGATTAAATCCGTCGTTGGCCTCACGCTGTTGCAGGACAAGACGGTCTTGTTTTGGCAGTCGCACTGGGCGCCCCCGTTCCGCACTCTTCCTACTGTCACCCCTTAATCAGGACCCCTTCATATAGCAGCCTTCATGCGGCCTGGTCTTTTTTTTCTCACACACACAGCTACCTCTACATCTATTGCTACCTTCTCCCACAGCTCCCCCACCCACCCACCCATGCGTTGCCAGGCTTCCCGGCATTCCTCCCCTTCGTTTACAAAGCGATAATGCCTTTTATATTGTCGTAAGCAGTTGGCTTCTAGAGTTCTTCCTTTTTGTGTATTGTGGTCTATTCTCGTCGACCTCTTGAAGGTGTTTTGCATGTTGAGTAAAGAGAACGCCCAAGGTAGGTTACATTTCAGGTTTATATAAGGCAAGTTTTCTGTGTGTAGTTTCAGTATCAAGCTAGCAGTGCGAAAGTAGCTTTTAATTATGTAATGCCTTTCTTCCTTTGTCTTTTGATTGTGGTCTTCGAGGTGACTTGCAACGCTATTTAAACTGATCATAATACAGGCCAATCCAAAATAAAAATAAAACCACCAAAAAGTCCCTGTCTCCTGTGTCTAGCCACCTTATCTCTGAAGATGGGCCTTTGATGAGGATTTAACAATCCAGTACATTCAAATGAGTAGAATCCTTTTAACAGTTTACTGATGGGTCACTTATATGCTGTATTTGTTTGGAAGTTCAACAGAGGCCAATAGGATTTACTTGGAAGTGCAGTCTTAGGTGCAGTAGAAAAGTTGCAGCATAATCCTATACATGTTTACTTGGAAGTAATTCTCACTGTGATCAATGGGGCTTACTCTCAGGTAAGTATCCATAGCATTGCAGCCTTTAAAATTTAAAAAGATTTAAAAAGTTTTAAATCTGGTAGAGCTCTGAAGGTTATATAATCCAAACTTGTGCTGAAAGGCAGAATGGTTGTATATTAACTTGCAATGGATTCCCCCCCCCTTTTTTTTTGGCTGTGAGGAGGAATTGACAAAAGCATGAGTGTTAGTAAAGAAGATTTCCTGTTGAGCCAACACTTTCATACTGGGAAATGGTTATACAGTTGGATAAATTTTGAATCACTTGTGACACATGAGGGCCAAAGGGTTTTTCCCTCACTTTAATAATAAATAATATACAGTATTTATATACTGCCTTTCTTGATCATTGGATTTCTCCTCTGACTTTAATCCAAGGCGGTGTACGTGGGCAGGCTTTCCCAACCCTTCTAATGTTTTTTTTTTTTTTTACAATCATATATGAATGTTCAATCTTTCATGAACAACTGCATTCCTGATGGTACCCTTGCAGTCTGGCCGTCGCCTCCCATGCTCAGCCGACACTGTTGGCAGCGCTTTATCTCTCCTCACAGAGGCTTTCTTTCCACAGCTTTTTGTCAGCAACGTGTCTCGAACTGGCTGTTCACCGATCTTCAGGCTTACGAGGCGGCAACTCTACCGAGCCAGACCTCCTGCAGCCAAACTTATGGTCTTGGGTCTTTCTTTTTTTCCTCCTTCCTTTCCTTTGAAGAGTCAGTAACTACAGTAAGCTACTGTAACTTGAGATGGGGCACATGGTCCAGAAATTCTATCTTCTTGATTTTTAGTAATTGTACTTCCCACAGAGGCAGATCAGTTCAAGTCTAATCAGCAATTTGTAGTGTTGGGACACCAGTCAATTCACAGATCAGATATTGTTGATGTAGCACCTAATATTTGACCATGGCTATGGATGAATATTCCATGAACCTAGGTATTTCCGTGTGTAGGTAGTGACCTCGGTTTTAAGTTGCACCATGGATTCCTTTCCTCCATCATGGATTTTGTCCTCCTAGTCCTGCAGGAGTATGGAGACTCTTCATGTTTCATTTTAGACAAGCTTTATATCAAATTTGCTGTCTCTGGACTTTCAGAATAGAGAATAGGCAGTGTTGTTCAGTCTCTTCTGGGGAAAAATAACTTGTGCTCAGTGACAACTGAACTGACATTTATCTCTCTCCCCTTATGCTGCCTAAAGTGAGCAGCAAGTAATCGTAGACTGTTAGAGTTGGAAGGTACAGTGGAGATCATCTAGTCCTTTTCAGTGCAGGTAACTGCAACATCCTTGACAGGTGGCCATCCAGCCTCTGTTCCAGGGTGTTAGCTCCTCCCTCCCCAACATTGTGTCACCCGCAGATTTGATAAGCATTTCTCTTCTCCCTCATCCAGGTTATTTATAAAAATGTTGAATACCACAGGGCCTATGACAGAAGCCTGTGGCACTCCACTTGATAATTCCCTCCAGGTTGATGAAGAGCCATTTAATAGCACTCATTGGGAACAGTTGTTCAACCAGCTTTGGACCTACCTTACAGTAGTACCATCTAGCCTTCATTATATAATTTTATCAAGAACGATATATGGGAGACTTATGTCCACACTAGTCACTCTCACAGGAGGAGATGAGATTTACGTGACATAACCTGTTCTTAATTAACCCTTGCAGGCTCCTAGAAATCACCCCAATAGGTTCTAAGTGTTAACAGACATTCCGTTTAATAATCTGTTCTAAGACCCAGGGAGTAAGGACCACTGTCGGGCAGGCTGGCAGCCCTTACTCCGCTGTGTTCCCGACCCTGCAGCCGCTGGAGCAGGTGAGAGTTGCTCCTGCCAGAGCAGGGGTGGGCAAGATGGCGAGGGAGGGCTGCGGTTGGCTGAGCACGTCCAGGAGCGGGCGGGGATGTCGGCCGCGGCATCCCCAGCCTGTTCCCGGGCTCGGCTGCCGTTACATGGCCACCTTGGATTTCTGCCGGCTCTGCATCCGAGGAGGTCCATTGGGGCCTTCCAGCTCTACACTGGGGAAAGGGGACGAATGTCCCCTTCCCCTGAGGAGACGCCGTGCCGGAGCAGCCCGGGAAGAGCATAGGATCCTGCGGCTGGCCCTATGGGCCGGCTGCGGATCTGTATACAGGATTGCGCTGCCCGAGTTGGTTGCAAGACCTGCAGGGAGGCCTTTTTCTCATAGTCAATATTAGCGATATGCCGTGCGTGTTGGATGTTATGAGACACATTGTTCAGTTTGCTTTGGGCGCTGTTAGCGGCTGCAAGAGGGCAGTAGTTTGTTTGTTTTTAGTTGGCAAGATGGCTTCAAACAGTGAGAAAGCGTTTGCTGTCCTCGAATTTCATGCTGTTATGGCCTCCATGCTCCCCCGACTTAACCCCCTGTGATTTTTTCGTGTGGGGTTATGTGAAAGACTCTGTGTTTGTGTCGCCTTTACCAGCTGATCTACCGGTACTAGAACTGCAGGCTTGCATCATCAATGCCTTTGCTCACATTGATAGAGACATGCTAACTCGTGTGTGGGAGGAACGTGATTACAGGGTTGAAAATGAGTTTTCACTGCTCTGCCATAAAACCAATTGCATGCTTTGGGGTGCAGAGTTGACAAATTTCCAATTCTATTTTTGTAGGTGAATTATTTTCCTATCAAAACAAATGTGCAACCCCAGGGCAACTCTGTTTAAGAGTTCATTGATCTCATATGAAGTTTTGTACCGGGCATGGCATCTAGAGTAACTTGTACAGGATAACCTCCACATGGGCATATAATCTTAAGTGATTGAAAGGTTATTTTGGGTTGCAGATGTGATCAACAGCGCAATCCTAACCAACTTTCCAGCGTCAGTGTAGCCGTGCCAACAGGGTGCACACTGCATTTTGCAGTGCAGGGGCAGTCATGGAGGCCTCTTCAAGGTGAGAGAACATTTGTTCCCTTACCTCGGGGCTGCATTGCGGCTCCACCGGCACTGGAAAATTGGTTAGGATTGTGCTGCAAGTCATGGTTCTTTATTCAGGTTGTCATTTTTAAAAATTTATTTGAATGTATATTTATTATTAGGCCAGCGGGTGGCGCAGTGGGTTAAACCGCTGAACCACGAGCTGTCGATTGAAAGGTCTGCAGTTCGAATCCGCGATGGGGTGAGCTCTTGTTGCTTGGCCAGCTCCTGCCAACCTAGCAGTTCCAAAGCATGTTAATGTGAGTAGATAAATAGGTACCGCTTGTGGGAAGGTAAACAGCGCTCCGTGTTCCAGCCGCATGCTACACGCTGCGGCAAGGAGAGTCATGCCGGCCACATGACCACGGAGGCGTCTTCGGACAACGCTGGCTCTTCAGCTTTGAAATGGGGATGAGCACCACACCCTAGAGTCGGACACGACTGGACTTAATTGTCAGGGGTCACCTTTACCTTATATTTATTATTGAATGTAAATAGAATATTAGTTAATACGCTGATTTAATAGTTATTCAGAATATATTCTTTACACTTACACCTCTGTATTCAGTAAGGAACTCATAACTGGAAATAGGGAACTGGAATTGCTTTGGATGAACTCATACACATCACTGTCTTATACTGTGACAGTGATGTTTATGTGTTCATCCAAAGTCAAGTGTTGCAATCCTGTATTACAACAGAAATGAAAATTTTCACCACTTCCACTCCTTGTGGAAAAAGCTACTCTTATTTCTCTTCCCCAGTATTTGCATAACTCATCAGAGGATATTCTTTTGAAATAATGGAAAAAAAATTTTAAGCAAGGGTGGAGTTGGTTACATTGTTGATCTTTTATCTTTGGGGAAGTGAAATGTTCAGTAGCCATCATGTTAGCTAAGAGACTCTCTTGAGATTGGGAAGGGACATTATGGGAATGGCATGACTAGGCAGGAAGCTGGAAGCAAGGCCTGAAAATTTAGTTGCATAAGAAAGAGAACTCATTCACCTTGTTTTGAGGTGTTGTTTTTTTTAATGTGGATAGGTTTTTGCAAAATCATGAATAAAGTGTTTGAAAATGTAACTAAGGGTAAATTGAGAAAAGATCTAAAACTGTCATGGCCCACAACTGTATTGTATACAACTGTATTCACGGGTTTTGATTTTTTACATGGCTTCAAAACCCGTGAAAACAATTTGTTCGTTGTATAAGGGTAAATTTCTGTTTAATATTGCAAGGGGTACTTATGTACTCTGTAATTGCAATTGTAATTCTGTGTTATGCCAATAAAGACAATACAGAATTTTATATTGGGTATAGAAATCACTATCTTGAATCTTAGTTTTCAGGAGAATCCCATCCTTCACTTAAAAAAAATAAAATTATAAAGTAGTGGCCAGGCAGGTAGACTATAAAGCCAGGCAGGTAGACTTAAAACTTAAAAGTGTGTGGGCAATGCCAAATAATCTTAGAATCAAGATATGCATCTGGTAGTGGGGGGTTGGGCAGGATTTCTAGGAGTTGATGCTTCTGGGTCTGGCTTAATTCTTTGGCTTTCCCTATGACAAGCAAACATTTGTTTCACTGAACAACAAATTTTAACAAAGGTCATGCCTCCAAGATTAAATTAGTCATTTCTTATAGATGTTGAGGTGTTGAACACGAATATGACAATGAAAATGCAAAATTGACTACAGTTTGTGAGAGAGCCGCAATAGTCTTATCAATAGAGCTGCAATATAGTCATGTACTGGTATATGCCCGGCGGCACTTACAACAGCTATGTATGCAATAGCTGTTTCTCCTAAATTAGAGCCAATCGACTGATTTTTATTGTCATTTTTATTTTCAGCACATTGAAATTAGTAAAGATTAGCTCTTTCCATTTAGGGCCAATTTCATGTTGTCCAGTGTTTTTGTTGTTCGTTTAAAAGTAACACTGGATAAGGCAAAAAACAACACCCCAATATGTATACTCAGATTTGCAGCTTTTATGTATGTTGCAAAGTTTAACTGACAGTGTGAAGATTGGGTTACCCTAGCACAGAAATGGCTAAAATAAAATAAAATACAGAAAACACATGCATATGTACAGCTCTGCTCATATATTATGTTCTCAAAATGTGTAGGAGGCCAAAGGGCCTCCCTGATGCTTCACTTTGATTCTGAGAGGTCATGTTAAAGAATAAATCGTAGGTTTGTTTTTTATCTTGTTGGAGAAGCAGTGGGTGAGCATTTCCTGCCCTCCGTACACATCCTGAACAACGCAAATGAATACTGTATGTCTCTTCTTCCCTCTTGTATTGACTGATGATTTAAAGCAGTGGTTCTCAAACTGGGAGGTGTGGCTCCCAGGGGAGCTACGGAAACCAGTCAGGGGAGCTGCAGATTGCCACAGAATCCTCTTGGAAAACAGTGCGATGCCAATTGGCAGGCATCAACATAATGTATTGGGGAGCTGTGGCCAATGGTTGCCAAGTGTCAGGGGACCACAGGTTGAAAAGGTTTGGGAAACATTGATTTAAAGGGACAGTGGATTGCTTTCTTGGGATTTTTGTGTTGCACTTTTCTTCCCTGGTTCCTCTCCCTTTAGGAGTTCTTAAAGCATAGTAAGAGCCCCCAAACCATGCTCCTCTCTTTTCCCTGTTGATCTGCATGACCTGATGCTGGGCCTTGTTAGTAGCTATACCAATATGGGGAGGCTAAAGTGGTTTTTCTTCTCTCAAGGAGACTTGCTATGATTTTTTTTTAGAATGCTTTTACTAGATGGGCAGCCCATTCCTGCGTAGGATGCACCGGCCGGCCTAAACAGCCAGCCGCTGCATCCTAGCAGGATGTGGCCTGCTCTGGCAGAGCCGGCGCATACCTCGGGGGGGGGGGGGAGGGATGTTCATCCCTTTTCCCAGGCGTCTGCCCCAGCAACCCCAATGGACCCCCTTGGATGCACACCAGCTATTTTGCTGGCGCGCATCCGGGGAGGCCATGTAAGTGCGACCAGGCCCGGGAAGGGGGTTAGAATATCGGTGGAGCGTGCCACTGATTTTCCTGCCCCCCTCACGGGCCTAGCCGGCTAATCGCCCCCTCCACCCTGGCCTGCCCTCCCACTGCCCGGAGCAGGTCTTACCTGTGTCCAGCGGTGTGGGTGTCGGCTGGCGGCAGAGTGAGCAGCGCTGGCCTTGGCGCCAGCGCCGCTTACTCCCCAGGTGTTGCGAAAGTGCTTTACGACATTTTTGCAACACCCTAGGCCGGCGGAGCACTCACTCAGCTGGCCTCAAGTTGTGCAGGATTATGCTGTAAAAGACTCAAATACATCAGTTACTGAGCTCATTTATTTACCACAAGCATTCCATTGAATGCAGCAGACTATGTACTTTTACCCTTTGCTTTAATTTTACCCTTAAATGGGGAAGGCCGAGGATATAGTGACTGATGCCACCTTTCTTTATTGCTGTTTGCTCCTTCTGACTTGCACACTGTAACAGCCTCTCCTCATGACTGAAAAAAGTATGTTGTCTCCAGGATATTACTCTTGTGATTTCATTTCTTTTTATTGTGTTTTTTTTGCTACTTTTCAGCAACATAGACCATCCAAACATTTAACAACAATATAATTTTATTTCATGGAATATATTTTTTAAAAACAGAACAGTAAAATGTTGAAAATGTTCATCCTTCTGACTTCAAAAACCCAGTAGAATTAAAGATCTTCACCTGCTCTTAAAAGCAGATCTGTAGGCAAGCAGGCCTCATAAGAGTGATGGGAGGGCATTTTACAATAAAGGTGCCATAACAGAAATGGCTCCTAGTGGATATGAACCTCTGAAAGGAGGTATATGGAGCAAGCCTTCTCAACACGACGTACAGCGCAATCCTATCCAACTTACACAATCGGTGCAAGCGAGAACGGGAGGCCCCAGAACGGAAAAGGGATTCAAATCCCCTTTGAATCCCCCTTTGGAGGGAATGTGAATCCCCTTTCCTTTCTGGGGCCTCCCGTTCTCGCTGCACCACTGATTACACCGGTGGTGTAAGTTGAATAGGATTACGCTGTTAATGACGCAAGAAGTTGCATATGGGAGGTGGCCAAGTCAATTTGAGGTTTTCAAGGTAAGAACCAGGACTTTGAATTGAGCTTGGAAATGAGCAAGTAACCTGTGGAACTCTTTATATACTCTGTGACAGACCCTGACCAACAGCTGGGCACCCTCATTCTGAAGCATTAACCTGTGCACACTTCCTGAGAGTAAGCATTGAAACACTGTGGAACTTATGTGAATAACATGCATAGGTTTGCACTGTAAGGCTCAGAACTGTTATCAAGTTCAGCCCAGCCTAAACTGCATTTATAGTTTCCTAATCTTGAAGGTATCAAGGCATGTGTGAGTGGCTGGCTCTCTTCAAGCATTTCTGATTGCACTTACCCCTTTTTTGTGTGATGGCATCTGGGTGAAGCAGGATCCTAGGAAAAGCAGGACAAAAATATTGAACTTAACAATAGTACAGACATTTTTAAAGTTTGGGGCACTGTCTGAAAACATGCTTATTCAATTAAGTGTTGCATTAGAGTTGGGATGTATTAGCAGTTTCTCTGACTACTAGATATCCAGATGGGCTTACCCTTGGAAATTGCACAGTTGTGATTCTTGGATAACCTTGCCTAAGTGATAGTAATGAAAACACTATCTGTGTTTAAAGTAGTAATGTGGCACAGTAAACACAGCCAAGTCATACTTTAACTTGCTTCAATATGAGCTATAGAAAGGACTGCAGTTGGGGACCTTATCTTGACGCCAGACAACATTGTTTGCTTTTAATAATGAACCTGAACAGGTATGTACTTTTCCATTTGTTTTCAGGTCTTATTGCAAAAGCTGCCAAGGCAAAGAATTAACCATTTGATAAGAAAAAAATGGGTAAGTATATGGGGGGGGGGTATCATGAGCACCACACCCTAGAGTCGGACACGACTGGACTTAATTGTCAGGTGTCACCTTTACCTTTATCCTTCATAAGCTCCTTGATTCATAAGCATGCTTTGCATACTATATAATTTTATTTTTGACCATGCTTTGATAAGGTGCCTAAAGAAAATTGATTACAGCAATAATTGTGGTGCTGAAGTATGTGTACTTTTTCTTTGGCTCTTAATTTCCTTGCAGTATAATACCACCTACTAACACTAAAGCCTATAATCTTGCATAGATTGTTTTTTTTTATCTTGCTATACATCTGCTTTCACAAAATTAAAGCAATTAAAAGTTCTAGAAATAAAATTCTAGAGTGTACTAGAAAGTTGACCAGAAAGGATGAGGAATATGGGTTATTTTAATGTTACTGTTTTAATCTACTTTGTATAGAGTGCTGAAGTTTGTACATGCATTTAATGATTAACTCCTTCAAAAAAATTAGCTAAATCTGATATACAACAGTGATTTGTGAGCACCCAGTTGTCTATGATTTTACCTATGATTCTAGGTGAAGTTGTTAATGCTGCATATTTATATGATGAGAGTGATAAAATTGATTCATTCAGTTTGAACGTTAACAGGAAGACACATTAGTTTTAAGGATTTCAGAGTAATAGATCAGCACCCATTCAAAACAAAATACTCAATGAGAAGGTGCTGTAGAAATAGTTCTTAGGGCTCTTTCCATATATGCTTCTTGTTTGAATCTTAGTAGTATGTTTGTATTTAATTCAGTGTTAAGATGTTTTGGTTCTCAAGCCTGCTAATAGATATAAATTAAAGTAGCAATAATAATTGTGTATTGTAGATGGAGAAGAGAAAACATATGGTGGGTGTGAAGGCCCTGATGCTATGTATGTGAAGTTAATATCCTCTGATGGCCATGAATTCATTGTCAAACGAGAGCATGCACTCACATCAGGAACAATAAAAGCTATGTTGAGTGGCCCAGGTAGGTATAACAAATTGTGTCCTTAAAACAACAACATGTTTTTGGATTTGCAGTTTTTGGAATGTAACATGAACACTTGAATGATCTACAAAACCAGTTTCCCAGCATCTTGAACAATCCAGCGTTGTGATTTTTTGTACGTCCATCTCTATCAAACATAACATGGCTGGACAACAGAAATCCACAAATGTATTCAACCTAAACAACATTTGAAAATTATAGCTATCAATATTGATCCTATGCCCATTCCCCAAGGTCTCCTCGGGGGAAGGGGACATTCGTCCCCTTCCCCCAGTGTAACGCGGGAAGGACCCAATGGGCCTCCTCAGATTTCCGGCAGCTGTTTAGCTGGCGGAAGTCGGAGGCGGCTGTGTAATGGCGGAGGCGGCCTGGGAATGGGGATAAAGCGGCTGCCATTCCCGCCCCCCGGGGCCAGCTCCCCCATCCCTCGCCACCCGGACCGCCCGCACCAGGGGATAACTTATCTTCGGCGGCCGCAGGGACGATCCAACGGCAGAGTGAGGGCAACCGGCCTCTGTGCCGGCCGCCCTTACTCTCAAGTCATCACGAACATGCTTTATGTCATGTTTGCGACGCCTTGGAATGGCGGAGCGCTCACTCCACCATTTTAACTTCGGACGGGATTGCACCCTTAATGAGCTATCTCATTAAGACATGGAGTTGCATGTAACTATCTCATGTATGTATAATTTATTGGGCAGGAGACACAGTTATTAGTGCCCTGTCGCACTGTTTCTGCTGCTGGTGTTTGGCTTTCGTAGGCTGAGGGTTAGTAGTCCTTCCTCTGATATCTCCCTATCAGTGTGCAGCTTTCCACTGTTGATGGACTCCACCCAATCTTTGTGTCAACTCAGGCAGCATTCCTTATAGTAAGGGACTTGTTTCTTCAAGCCTTCCTTGTAAACCTGCACTTCTATAAATTGTCTTGCAGTCTTGAAGGGTTACAAACCTCTGAATGTGAGAGGCACCTTTTTCACAACTTGCTCTGCTTTCTGAGGTTAACCCGGTAACTACTAGAATGAGCACTTTTCAGGTGCCCATCCAAGTCATATTCATCTGGTGCCCATGTTACTGACATTTAGGTGCCAAGTAAGTCTGTCCTGCCCGTACACGTTTTTAATGGCATTTGACTGGCTTTTTGTAGTCTTGTTGGGTGTATCTATTTCGTCCACCCACTTCCCCCTGCTTTCGAATTGCAATTGTTTTAATTTCCAAGTGCTTAGTTTTCATTTTTGGCTGCTGTTTTTAGTAGCTTTGGCTTTTTGACTGCAGATTGGGTCCCATGCTAACTGTGCTAAGAGTCACCTTTTAACTTGGATGCCCTTCAGGGAGAAAAGCGAGATAAAAACCGGGTAAATAAATAAAAAGTGATGGTTCTCTTATATTTAGCAGGAGGGTAGATAGGGTTCTCTATTCATTCCAGCATAGCATAGTTTCTGATGGTTGTTGCCAGTGTTTTCCTTGTGTTTCTTTTTAGATTGTGGGCCCCTTTGGGACAGGGAACCATCTTTTTATTTATTTCCTTTGGGTTGTGTGAGTGAGAGAGAGAGAGAGAGAGAGAGAGAGAGAGAGAGAGAGAGAGAGAGATGTTGCTTAATGTAATGGAAAATGGGGAACAAAATGACAATAGTACATAGTTAACTCTGAAGTGGTATGTGAATATTCAGAGGAATTTCATGTGATTCTTGGAGAAACATCTATTTCTATGAATGAGTTGGGTTTGTTTGTTTTTTTGCTAGGCTTTATATCTTGGTGTTGTAATTATCCTGAGCTTTGATTTTTATCTTCAAACAGGATTATGTTTCCTAGTTGCAGAAACTCATTTAGTCTCAAATATTTATTCAATGTCAGCAAGTAAATATGAAAAAAAATCACTAGAGATCTATTTAGTACACTCAAAGCTAGATTGTATAGTGCCCTTTTTCATTATACTAGTGTATTATATATTATATTGCATAAATACAGAATTTATTTCCAAAAAATAGGCTAATTGGGAATTGCTCCATAGTAGTGCCTCCTTTCAAACATTCCAAACACAGATATCTTGGCATTTTGTTAACGTAATCACAAATTGGGAGGATCAGCATACATGATTTTTTTTTTTTTAGGAGCTGAGTGTTACTGAATTTTATTCCTAAAACAAAAGCCTTGGCAAACATGGTTGGGCATATGGAGGGCAAGTTGGTCTTTTACGAACTAGCATCATTTTCAAAGAGCTGTTTACAAGTATCATCCAAAATACACTGTTTTTTCTCTCTGGAAAATTGGGAGCAATAACCATCCTAAAAATGGATATTTCACAAATAATGACTAAACACGAGATCTAACATTTTTGTTTAGGTTTTGTAGTCTTTACAAATGAACCTCAAGAAATTTTAATTTGAAAATAGAAGTCAATATGTGTTGCATATGTGTACAACACCACAAATTTCTTAAATACAATAGACACACACCATTGTATTTTGTGCCAGATGCTTGTACTCCATGTGTGCATTCACAGTGAAGTTCTATACATGTTTACTGAGAAATACATTCTATTGATTTCAGTTGGACTTACTCCCAGGTATGTGTGCATAGAATTCGGTAGCGTCCTAAAAATCTACTCCCAGTCTTTACATAGATAGGGCCATCATTCACGTTGTTTTTGAAAGAAGGACAGTCAGGAATAATTAAAGTACTTTTCTAGCCTAAAAAAAATGTGTGGCTGGAGTGGAGAAATGACAGTTAGTAGGGCTAAGCTAATGAGATGTTGCTGTGGTTACCCCAGTGGGCAATCCAATTGGCTTCTGGGGTAATGTACCCATGTACACTTTTGCTCATATGAAGGAAATGGTTATGGCAGTTTTCATTTAGGTACATCATGCATTAGGCTGGCGGTGAAACCACCACTAACGTTTGAACTTTTGGAAGAAAAGTGCTCCTGGAGATAGGAAATTACCTTTTTAGAAAAAAAAAAGGTGAATGTTAAGTATACCACTACTGTATTTCTTCAATTCTAAGACGCATGTTTTTTCCCAATTAAGCATTTCAAAAAATGGGGTGCGTCTTAGAATTGAAGGTCTCCAAAAAGCACCCCAAAATGCTATCTTCTTACTTACTGGGGCTTGGGGGAGCTTCAGGGAGACCTGTGCGACCCTTTGCAGGCCTCCCTGATCTTCAGTTCGGCAAAAAACGGTGATTTTCAGCCATTTCCGGTTTTCGCAAAAACCAGAAATGGCCAAAAATCGCTGTTTTTCGCCGAACTGAAGATCACGGAGGCCTGCAGAGGGTTGCACAGGCCTCCCTGAAGCTCCCCCAAGCCCAGGTAACGAAGGAAATGGCACTTTCTGGCGGGGCCAGAAATGCTATGCAAACGCAGTGCACTCAGTCATCCTCAGCTGCAGGAGACATGCTGGGGAGAGTTGGTGCTGAGCAGGTAGATTCAATGGAGGTGAGTCTTACAATCGATGGATTTTGTTTCCCCTGCTGGTGGTACTGAAAGTAAAGGTGCGCCTTAGAATCGATGGCATCTTAGACTCGAAGAAATACGGTATATACTCAAGTCGAGGGCAAGTTTTATGCCACAAATCATGGAATCTGCTACAGAAAAGGGCACTGGCATTTTAACTTTTATATCCAGATGCAACATGTTCACAATTTAAAATAATTTCACTGTGGTCAGCACTAGTAGTACTGTTCTCAGTCTGTGATGTAATATCTTTCAGGTAGAAGCCACCACAGGAGCTGGTTTAGCTGACCAAAATTTAAAGGAATTTAAAAACAAAAAGAGCCATAAAAACAAAGGAAAAATTTTGAGACATAACACACTTAAAATTTCCAGGTTCAGGCAGCAAGGGACTGCATATACTAAGTAAGATAATTTTGTTTATATGTTTTGTGACTGGATGATCTGTGTGCTCATTCACTCTCTGTTTTTTATACATACAGGACAGTTTGCTGAAAATGAAACAAATGAAGTGAATTTCAGAGAGATTCCTTCCCACGTCCTATCCAAAGTATGCATGTATTTTACCTACAAGGTTCGCTACACTAACAGCTCCACAGAGATTCCTGAATTTCCAATTGCACCCGAAATTGCACTGGAATTGCTGATGGCCGCAAACTTCTTAGATTGTTAAATAAAATAAATTATAATTAAAATGTAAACCTTTTTTTCAGTATTTAATACACGTAGTTCATTTAGTAACTTTTTCATATAGCATGTTCTGTATGTTTAGTTAAGAACTGTAATGGTCACTGCAGAGGCCATTGCCCACAGTTGGGTTGCATAGGAATAATTGATGCTCAGATTTCGTTTTACTGCGTACACAAATAACGGACTTTTCACCAACTGACAAATAAACAAACATGCCAATTAGTGGATGTCTTTGCCTTATCTTTTAGCAATGGCAATTGTTTATAATGCTATAAACCGACAAATTACTGAAATAATGAACGGCTTTCTAAGAGCAGATCACAGGTAAATGTTTCTGAGGGTTTTTTACCTTCTCCCCCCTTTTATACTGTCCCAAGTTTTCACTTTCCTACTGTCTATACTGATGAAATTGGTTCCCTTGCGCGTAGTTCTAGAAAGGATTATATAGCAATGTTTGCAACAAATGTTAATTGCAGTGTTCTTGTATCTTTACGTTGTTTGCATATTCATCATATTGGTACATTTATATAATAGTCTGTCATGGCTTGTTACCAGTCATGTTTACTCTTAATATCATTTTCAGGATCTCCAAAAATTGTGGTTCTCTACTGTGCTATCAGTTTGAAAAGTGAAAACCTCTGATTTTGTGACAGAAATGGCATTTCTTAATCAACTTTTATGAGACCAAATCTTCTGCTGATCATCCATAGTAGTTGGTTTTGAATTCTTAAGTTTGAAACATTTTGTAGAATAAATAGCTTGGGCAATAATATGGGTGCCAGGTTGTCTTAAATAGCACCTTATACTACCGTCTCTAGAAAAATACCAGATCAGCTGGTAGAGACTTGTAACAAGAACTATGTGACTGTTCATTAGAGAGTACCTCTGTGTTAGATATTTTCCCAAACACTGTAGTAAAGACCTTTTTCAATTCATAACTTTCAGGCAATTCTGGATGTTAGTATGTAAGAGGTATCGCAGAAGAGAGAATAGTTTGTGAATACACAAAGGCATTTAAAACATGTTCTTCACTAAGTTTTTTGGGTACCTGGGTCCAGACTGGAGGTGCCTCCCCAATCCTGATTGTTTCACTTATCCCTTAGCACGCAAAACACACTATATGACCAAGAGACTTGGTTCTTCAAGCTTGCAGGGAGGACTGGCTACCAGGGATTGCCTCTCCCAGTGGCAGGGTGGGGTGGTTGGTTGCTGACAGTAGAAAAATTATGTATTAACTGAAAACTTGAAGATGGCTACTGAAACCAATATATGCCTAAATCACAGTGTTGCCTCTCCATCCACTGTGCCCTTCATTCTATGTGAATGAACACCAAAAGTATAACTTGACTAGGAGCCTGACAATGTGTGTGTTCCATATTTGCTTTCTTGACCTACATTTCATGGTGTGCGTTTTTTCCATCCTTTGCTTCCCACCATGCTAGATGAGGAGGAAACTATAAAGGGTTCAAATGGAAAGAATAGATTGTGAAAGGAACCGGAGTTTCTTTCAAAATATCATCTATTCCCAATAGCTCTTAAGTTGGCAAGCTCTGGTGATGTGAGAACTAGCACAATTCCATTGAGGTCCACAGTCATCTGTGAGATGTGGCCTTCTGGTACTGCAAGTTACAGTTGCTATGCAACTGGCCCAACAAAGGGAGATGAATACAGTATATAACTTCCATAAGAGCAGGTAAGAGGTGAAACAGCTGTGCTGTGGAGGAGGTGGGATAAAAATGTTCCAGTTACATAAGCTATCAAATATCCATTTATCCATTTATTTATAAAAGTAGATTACATAACTTGGTAGAATACTTATCCAATACAGTCTAAGCCCTCTGGTATTAGGAACCTATCCTAAAACAAACCTAACTTGGGCATTGCTGCACCATGGTGCACCACAACTGCACAACCTGTCTCACAGTATTTAAAATCTTCATCCATGCATACTTTCCTGTACCATAATGAAGACACAGGCTCTTAACCTTACCATTATTCTGCGTATGAAACTTGGTCTTCACTTGTGGTCTGGTCATGCTAGTCTGTGCCTGGTGAAATAGCAGTCTATTGTTTGTTCTAGCATGACTGGTACTAGATAAATGTTCAAGCCCTTTTAAAATGAACCATTTCAAATATTAGGCTATAGTATTACCAGCCTTTATAGGCTCTATAGCTAGCTTGAAAAGAAATGTTTACTGTCACCATTCAAATAGCTGCAACAGGCATATTGTAAAGATGCCTCCAGCTCAAGATGTTTCCAGTCTGAGTTTTGAAACTAAACTGTTTACTAGATGGCTGTAAAATCCTGAACCCCAAGCTAAGCTTATTTTTTGGGTATTTGAAGGAACTAAAAAACCTCTGAGAATCCTTATAAGTTGGGTGATAAATTCTCTTCGGTCTATTAAATGTCTCACTGAACCATAAGACTTGAGCATAAAAAGCCAAAGTTTTAATGTGTTCTCTTAGAGATGTTGGAACTTCTGCTATCAGTCATAGCTGTTTGAGGGGGAAACTACAAATCCACACAGGACAAGAGCTGCATTTGCGGTGCTACAAAATCAAAGTCAAAATTTCTGGCTACAACCTTGACATGTTCATCTAAGAGTCTGGAGAACTTCTGAAACATCAGATAGTCACAAGTAAAGATAAATTTGGCTGTTGTAATTTAATGTGATTCTCTTCTCCTTGATGTATGGAAAAGAGGGACAGAAGAATCTCATTAATCTTTAATAGTGGGAAGATCCTTTAATGAAAATAGCTGGTATTACTGTATATGAAAAACTATACACAGAAAAACTGATTCACAAATGGGTGTGCCCAAACTTCTAGTGGTGAGAATAATAATGAAGGTGACTATATTCCCTTTCTCACCCCAAACTTCATTATAAGACTACATATGAGACTTCATTATGAGGTGAATGGAAGAGCACAGTTTCACCTTTTTATAGAGACAGGGTATATAGCATTTGGGAAACTCCTGAATCAAATTTGTGAAAAGAAAAAATTATGCTGAAAGCTCAGAAAACTAACTGGTCTTCTATCCCCGTCTTTTATTTTTGTATCTGGAAATGGCAAATGAGAAAAAAAATAAAAGCTTCTCTGAGTGAATATATTTAATTGTCTTTTGGCGAGCTTTTTTGTTTCATATTTATGTCATTTTCCTCAAAATTATGCACGCATGCACTGCCAGTCAGGACTTTCCCTAGGTCTGATCTTACCTATAGCATGAATTAGATGCTCTGAGACAGGCAAGCCTCCATATCTGCACAATGGGAATAACCTCAGTGTTGTTTTAAAGACAAGATACAGTACTCACCCCATAGCCGCTGGGGATATGTTGCAGGCCTCTCCATGGTTTCCTGAGGGCCCTCTGCCCTGCCTCCCCTGCGGGCAGGCGGCCACGCCCCCCCCCCCCCGCTCTTATTTTTCTTTCAGCAAGCTTTGTTTCTTCCTTAAAACAAACAGAGAAGCAGCCTCCATTGCAGGCAAGTAGAATGAGACTAAGTCCTAGAGAGGCTCTGCAAGGTTTTTGTTAACCTTGCAGAGCCTCTCTAGGACTTAGTCTTGTTCTGCTTGCCTGCAATAAGCAGCCAGAGGTTGCTTCTCCTGTTGGTTTAAGGAAGAAATAAAACTTACTGGGAAAAAAGTAAAAGCCTGGGGGGGGGGTTCCCCACAATCTGTGGATAACTGAAACCATGGATAGCGAATCTGTGGATATGGGGGCCCACCTGTACACAGTATTACATTTGAAGTGCTTTGCACGCTCAAAGTACTATACAAATAGATACAATTGTAGATTCTCATGATGTGACCATATTTTCGAGTTAAAAACCCACATATTGCCTGGTAAGACTACGTGGTTTCCAAAGTTCTTTATTACAAAAACAAGATGTTACAAGTAACTGTATGTTTCACTCCTGACATGTGGCGCATATGAATGTTGTAGTCTTACCAGGAAATATGTGGGTTTTTAACTCAAATACTATACAAATGTTATAAGTATGTTAATGTTTTCCCTGCAATATTCTCAATACATACAATGTGGTGGTGGTTTGTTTTTTTGAAAAAAATACATTTTTAAATTCAATAAATGTTTTAAAGAAAGAGAGCAATTAGTGATCATCATCTGAATGAGTATCACCCAGGAGGTCGACGGTGGTAAACGGACATACACGGGCAAGTACTGTACTGTCCTATAGGAAACGTGAAGAAAAACGCTACACTCTGCTCTTAAAAACGAAAAACTGGGGAAGGCAGAATTTCCAACTCTGCTTGGAACAATCGCTACCTGGAGCGCGCTGCCAAACGCATGCGCTCTCTTCTCGGGATGGCTGGAGCAGTCATGTGACCTGGAAGAAGAGTGGAGGGAGGGGCGCCAGCAGTGCTGCCGCCGCGCTGCGTCTCTCCCGGTCCGGCCGGCGGCGCAGAAAGGGGAGGGGGGTGGGGAGGCGGATCCATCATGGCGTCTATGCAGGTGAGCAGCCTGCGGTGGGACTGGGCAGGAAGCGTGTCCTTTCGTCCCCAGGTGGACCTAAGAGGCTTGTGGGGAAGGGGCGGGGAGAGAGAAGGAAGGGTAAGAAGGGTAAAGGAGCGGTGCTGCCCTCGCAGCAGCCGAGGAAGGGTTGGTGACGGTTGGAGCGGAGAATCACACGCTCTCCCTCCGCGCTGATGTCTGTGGATGCGGCGAGGGCCGCTGTGAGGAACTGATGTGGAGGGGGGCTGAGGAAGAAGACGTCTCCCTTCCTGGGCTGACCGAGAAGTGGGAGGTAAAGGTCTCCCTTGGTGTGAGTGAGTTGAGCGTGAGAACTGGAGGGAAGAGAGAGAGGCTGGGAAGGGCCGCGCAGGTGGGGCTTGAGCCAGGAAGAGCAGGTGCCTTGACTGTTTCCTAGCTGCGCGTTTGGGCTGGGGCTGGCTGGCAGGGGATGTGGGCAGAGGCGCTCAACGGCCTACTGGCTGTGACACGTTTATTCCCCTATCAGGGGTGGCTTCCTCTTAATTCATTTTGCACTGGAATGCCTCTTTTCTCTCTCTTTCTCACTGTTAACAACTACAAGAACAACAACTAATTTCCTTGCCGACCTGGTGGCAACAACGGGGAAAAACAAGGAAGGGGGAGGGACATGCACAGAGGTGTGTAAGTGAAAGCTGAAGACCAAGGTAGGAGGAGGGTCACTCAGAAAGTATGGAAAGTTATTCAGTGCCTTCTCCTCCCAATCTTTCATACATTAGTCATTGTATGTTTTGTCTTGGTGGGAGTGGCAGAGGTAGCCAGGCAGTTGCCATTTCAGCCCTGGCTTTCTATGTTGGATGCTATGCTTTACCAATCTTTGTCTGCTTCCCTAGATGTCAAATTTAAGAATAAGGTGTTCTGTTTTGTTTTTTTTGCAGGGAAGGCACTAATTCAAATTTCATGTTAAACAAGAAGTGTAGTGAACCTAGTCCCTGCTATGGGCCTGACTTATAGGGTTGATGAAAGTATAATGAGTTGTTGTATGTGAAGCACTTTAGGAAAGATTCTGTACAGTATATCTTGTATTCATACATGTATTTGTCTAGTGCTTTTTCCTAGAGCTTTTTTTATTAAACTGTAAACTCCATAAAGATGAAGTACAAACGTGACCCTCTCAAACAAGTGCATCATCTCGTAGAATAGGCTTCTGCCTATGAAAGGTTATGCTACAATCCATTTTAGTTTTAAAGTACTACAAGAGATTCTGTTGCTTATGAGTCAGTTTAAAATCGACTGCATGTGTGAGATCCTGCTTTAGTATTAGAATTAATGTTAAAATAGTAGAAGTAACCTTAAACTGAATGCAAGAATAAATAGGGAGTGACACTTGCCACAGCTAAGCATCTGGAAGTTTGCCATAGATATGATCAAGTTGAATTCTTATTTAAAGTGAGACTGAATACAAGATTTAAGAACAGCTATCTAATAGTTCCTGATTGATGGACAGAAAGTCTACAAAGTGTGTTTATTTTTAGTTTGAATTCCAACTGGTTTTATTTAATGGACTGAATTTTCAAGAAGCTGACAGATAAAATTGCAGTGGGATAATATTGCTTTTAAAATGCATGTGCTGTGCAAGCTTCCTGTAGAAAATAAAAGGCACATATAAAAGTTAGTGTTTTCTTCTCTTTTGCCCCTATCCCTGCTGAATGACCTGTACCAACTTTGCCATAGTTTTCACACTGCAGAATAAGGTAACTTGTAAGAATCTGTTTCGTGATTGTGAAAGTACTGAAAGGCCTTTCTAGTTACAATGGAAATTGTGTTGTCTGATTCTTTTATCTGTTACTTCTGGTGTTGCAAAAACCTACAGTTCTGGTTTCATTGTGTAGATACAGGTACTGTGATGCCAAGGGTATTTATTAAACCTATTGATAGTATGTTAGGGATCCCTTATTTCCCCTAGGCAGTTTGATCAGGGAATCAAGGGAATGGATTAACTGTTGTTTGTTTTCCAGTTTACATGTCTGTATAGCATTAAGGAGCACTCCTGGCTATATTGATGGATTCCTCTCAGTCTTCTTAGTGAACTATTTCTAGAATGAAATACTCTTTTAACAATTTAATACTTGTAATTTATTAACCCTTTGGTGTTTCTTCCCAGCTTCCCAATGTGGATAGTAAACTCTGGGGGAGTAGTTAACCCTGTCAGTTTAATTTTTCTCTAGCATCTAGTGGACAGCATGAGATAGTAGCAATAAATTCCTTAAAGAACACTTATACAAGGTATATACCTTTCAGTGTTCTATGCATTCTTATATGGTACCGTGCCTTGTTGCATGAATGAATCGTACTAAGAAAATTAATACTTGGTAAGATAGAAAATTAATATTTTTTGGTAAGATAGAATAAAAACTAGTAGTTTACATGATCGTCCTTGTGTATGTTAACTGTCATCACTTTTAACAATGGAAAGTAACTTAGCTCAGCCCTGAAACTCGCTGGATGGCCTAGGCCCTAGGGCAAATCATTCTCTCTTGGCCTAAGCCGTGTTCACAGATAGTATCTAATGTGTATTTTGTTTTCTTAACACTGTTCCTGTATATGGAGTAAAACGATTTCAAATATTGGTGACACATCATAGCATCGTGAAACACTTGCATAATACCATGTACTGGTATGTACTGGCCTCTTGTTACTGATACAGTTTAAGAATTGGGACATATGTTAAAGCTGAACTCATTCTTGAGAGCACACCTACTTAGACTTGGGAAACCAATTTAGTGCTGTTTGTTTTTTTTGTTGATGCTGACAGCCAGCCCAATAATCACTGAAATTATTGTTGGCTGAGATCATTTGAAGGCCTGTGTGTTTTGTTATTTTATTTCTAACGATGTGCTACCTGGCTTCAGTCGATTTAAAGATGACAAGGAAATACTGTGATTCAAAGAAACCAGTACATGCAGTTATATGAGGTGTTTTCTCTGTAGCACCGCCTGATAAGCTGTATCTCAAATTGCTATTTGAACTTCTCTGAGTCTTTCTAAAGCACCTTGTGATAAGGCATGAGGGAGTGAGCAGTTATGCCTAATAACTTACCTGTTCCATTACTGTAAAAAGTGTAAAGATGAGAAGTTGGGTAGCCTCTGAAAGGGTAATGCCATGTTAGTCTGTAGCAGCAAAAACAAGAATGTTTTTTACGGCTATTTTAGTCACTTTAAAGTTTGTACAGGTAGCCAGTTCTCTGAGTTGCAACAGTGGATGTGATCGTGGTACAAATATTCAGGGGTCGTGGTTCAGTGTAAGATAGTTTTGTGTACGTGTAAGCCTATTAATCTCTTTTAAAACAAAGTGTTTTGAAACCGTGAGGCTTTGCTGCGGGGTAGGGGTGGCTTTGTGCTATGTTTAAAAAGTAATGTGGGCACTCATAACATGAATCCTTGTGTTTTTAAAAAGTAGAAAACCAATAAAGAGTTCCAAAGCTAAGCAGTTGTTGGAGTGGGTGGTTCCATCATGAACATTCTTTTGTGCGCATGAAGGTGCTGTTAATTCCTGTACTAGGCACCTATGTCAAAACGCCCCCGTTCAGTTTTAACTGACTCCTGATTCATTTGCAGGCACAGTTCAAAGTGGTGATCAGTTTTAAAGCCCATTATGGCTTTAGCCCAGGGTGTTTAAAGAACCCCTTAAGGCTGACCCACACCGCATGATTTCCGTCGCGGAGGCGAGTGAGCGTAGGTGCCTGGCTGTGCCTCCACACGCTGAAACTCGTCGGAAGGAGTATCTTCCCACAAATAGTCCCTCCTGTTGTCCTGCCTTCTTAATAAAGCACAGCTGTAATTGGGTAAACACAAGTGCCACTCTCCTCCTCTCATCTCATTGGTGGCTGCAGTAGCTCCGCAACACCCCCCCGAAAAGATGGGGAAACAACTTTCTGTACGCGCCTGCGCTCTTCCGATCGCTTCCGCAATGGTGAGCAGACATCTCCGCGCGCGTCTGGGATGCGCCGGAAATCATGCGGTGTGGGTTGGGCTTTATTCTCATATGAACCTGCCTCCTTCTAAGATCAGCACTGGGAGCTTGGTTTTGTGTTCTGACACCAGCTGAAGTCTGACTAGTGTGTGGCAACATGTAACAGAGCCTTCTCAATGGCAGAGCTTACTTAGACTGTGAAACTTGCTCTCTCCAAAAGCTTGTGTGATCTCTGTGCTTCAGATTTTTCAGTGGTTGTAGAGATATTTTTCTTTGACTTGACCTAATTAGTTTGGGTTCTGGTCTGTGTTTCTGTATGTTTTACTACAACTGCCATTATTTGTTTCAGTTATACGTGATGTTCGTGTGTTTTCTTTTATTGTAAGCCACTGTAGCACAGAATTGAGTGGAGAACTGTTAAAAAATGCTAGTGAAAATAAGTACAGTAAATTATTGATGTTTGTGGTGATAGCTACACAGAAGCCACCTTATGTCCAATGGCAAATCTCAAAATCATGTTCTCTGCCTGAGGGCACAATGCCCATGTAGAGAACCCCCCCCCCCTTGGGCCAACAGAATTTGAATTCCTACCCCCTCTTCCCAGTGTGCACACTAGCAAGTAGCATACCAGGATAGTTCATGGAATCTGAGATTGGTGCACCCATTCCACCCTCCCTTTCCTTTCAGGCAAGATATTAGAGCTCTGGATTTGGGAGTAAATTGACAGAGTGGAGGAAGAGGGCTGCATGGATATGGCAGGCATGCAGAGACTGTAGTAACCTATTGTGCTGCATCTGGGCATGTGCTTTGGGGGTGTGTGAATGTGGGTGCAACAGTGCCTGCAGGATCCTGGGAAGGCCGTGTGTTTACCTGAGACCCCTTGCCTGCTCTCTGTGGTGCCTATATGGTAGGAGGTGTGTCCAACTTCCTTCCTCTCGCATGTTCCTTTTCCCTCTCTTTCCCTGTCAATTGAAGGAGAAGCATCCATATTGCTGAGCTCTGTCTTCAGTGGCAGGCAGCTAGCTGTTCCTGAAGAGCTCCAACTCTCTTACTTCTATACAAAGAAAAAAGCTATAGAGTTCTGTTTCTAAGTTATAGAAGTATCTGATAGTTCAGCAGATGTGTATGTTTGAGAAACCGCAAATAAAGCATTTCTTTTAAACTTTAACGGCCTCTGTTCCTATGTCCTTGTTGATAGCAGCAAGCTAGCGGGGTGGTGGAATTAACCATAAGAAAAGGGGTCTTCTGGTGATTCTTCTGGTGATTGCTCTGATTGCTAGAACCAACCCTCTTTTTCCAACAGGTTCTAGCAATGAGAGCAATCACCAGAACACCCCTTTTTCTTATGGTTAATTCCACCACCCCAGTAACAAGCCCTAGTGTACTTGGATATTTTTTTTTTGCTTTTTGTCTCCCCCACCTTTTTATAAGGCTAGTTTTGCTTATTTGAGTGCAAAGGAGACTAAAGGATTTAGGGAAGCAGCGCCACACGGGCAGTGTCATGCGGTCTCTTGCATTCTCGTACGACAGCGTACGTCAGTGAGTGGAGCCCTGTGAGAGGAGATGGAAAAATTGAACTTCAACCAATTGGCAGCCACGCTTGGTGCAGTGGGGTGGGATGTATAGGGAACAGTCAAAAAATCAAGTCTGAAAATATTTGATTCTGATTGACTGAAAGGCTGACAACAGAGAGCCATCCAAGCCCCCCCCCCCCCGGCTAGTATAGACAGGAAGTAACGCAAAGCGAAGCAAAGGCCGGCTTTGCGCCGCGTCATCTGCAGTGTGTCACAGCATTAACACCTTTCACAATTACAGCAAAAGAGAAAACCATGGAGCTAACAATGGAGGAATGTTTTTGCAACAAATACCAAAGTTAGACTCTAACCAAAAGACTTGGACTCTAAGTCTTTTGAGAGCTGGAAGTACAGGATAGGAGCTGATTTTTTTGAAGAACAAGGGATTATCAACGTACTAACTGAAGATATGCCAGCCACAGGGAGTGACCAGTTATCTAAATGGGATAAATCAGATGCCATCGCTAAGAATATCATAATTAAGACCTTGACTAGTAAACAACTGGTCTGCATCTTCTACAACTGCAAAGGAAATGTTGCAAACCTTGGGTGAAATTTATGGAAAAACTGGGATGAGACCAGATAGATTTGATTAGGGATCTCTGCAGTTTGAAACCAAGGTTTGACTGAAAAGCATTCAACTGCAGTTTGACTGAAAATCATTCAACTAAGCTGAACACTATTTTTGATGACTTGAAATTAACTGGTTTTGTGCTTAATGAAAATCAGAAGATTGTCTTTTTGCTTGGTTCGTTGTGTGAATCAAAATTATCAGCATGATATCTGCTCAGAGAAGTGATAATTACAGGAGGGCAATATTGGATCTGCAGACCGAATGTACTCAATGCAGAGATTCTGTACCTTTTGGATCAAATTGCATGACTGAGAGCAGAGAGTCTTCTTTACCAAGACAATAGGAAGCAAGTTACCTGCTATGCATGTGGAAGGAAGGGTCATCTCACTAAAGCCTGTAAATCTAAGATCATGCTTCTCAGCCATAAGCAGCTCTCCCCAAACCAAATAAAGGAACCAGAGAAGGAAGGGCCAATGCCCCCAGAATTTTACAGGCAGAAGTCATGAAGGCAGAGCATTCTTTTAAGCTAAAAGAAGAAAGAGTTTGCAAGCGAAATATATGGTGAAGGGATAGAAGGCTAAAGTGCATTGCAAATGGACAAAATTCTGATGCCACAGCAACCAATGTGCTGTATATATCAGGCATAGGTTGCAATATGATTAACATGTCTGCATTAGACAAAAGGGGACACACAAATTCTGCAATGGCAGATGTACCATAACCAAGGAGAATGTATTAACTGCACAAGCATTTGAGCGTGGAGGGGTTTATCAATTAGACTTGTGAACAAGTCAAACTCATACAAGAATGCAGTAACAAAGAGTGCCTGGACTTATGGCGTAGAAGGTTTGGCCACAGAGATACCAGCGCCATCCTGGATCTTCAGAGGAGGAATCTTGCAAGAGGTCTGAAGGTAAAGCTTGTGACAAACACACAGATAGGTGCGTAAACTGTATCAGGTGTCAGAACCTCCTTCCCAAAGCGAAGTAACAAGTATACTGATCAACCACTAGAGCTAGTGCATAGTGACCTGTGTAGGCCAATCCTACCGTAGTACTCTCCATAGGTAAAAAGGTATCCCCTGCTCAAAAGGCAGTTGTGTCCGACTCTAGGGTGCGGTGCTCATCTCCGTTTCTAAGGCTGAAGAGCCAGCGCTGTCCAAAGACGCTTCCGTGGTTCATGTGGCTGGCATGACTAACGGAGTGCTGTTGCCTTCCCGCTGCAGCGGTACCTATTTATCTACTGACAATTTCTTGCTTTTGAACTGCTAGGTTGGCAGGAGCTGGGACAGGAGATGGGAGCTCACTCCGTCACGCGGCACTCTGGTCTCAAGCTGCTGTCCTACTGACCTTCCAGTCTGCAGTTCAGCGTCTTAACCACTAAGCTACCACAGCCCTCCCTAGGAAAGACTAAATACATATTAACTTTCATAGATGACTATTCCAGGTACTGCATAATCTTCTTACTGAAAGACAAGAGTGAAACACATTACATGATTAAGAAGTATGTGGCGATTATCGGCAACAAATTCGGAAGGAAGCCTCAAGTGCAACAAACCAATGCCAGTGAGTACATGGCATTCCACACACCATATACACCAGAATAAAATAGCGTAGCAGAGGGAAAGGTCTCTTTTAGAAGCAGGGATGTATCTAAGTAACTAGGTCGCGAGTGCGAGTATGAGTCATTTTTGCACGAGTGCGAGTCGAGTACGAGTAAGGCCAGAAACCACGAGTCACAAGTCACGAGTCGAGTCACTTTGGGGAAAATGGCTTTTCCCCTGAAACTGGGGTGGGTGGGTCTCTGTGTGTGGGGTGTGTGTGGGGACCTCTGAGACTTTTAAAGCACCCACTTGGCTCCCCCTATGCCCTTTCCCTCACCTCTCAGTCTTGTCACCACCCATCTGGTTTGGGAAAAACAAGCGTGTCTACATTCAAACCATTTATTATTCCCTCCCTGCACCTTCCCCTTGCTGAGCCAAGCATCCCTTGGGCTCGGAGTTTTGGTCAATGAGGAGGAACTTCTGCGGCAGCTTCGCCTTCCCTCACTCCTCCCCACCCCTCGCGCTCTGAGTTGTGGCCAATGCCAAACAGACAGCAACAAAAGGGGGGGGGGACTCAGAGCCAGGCTTGCTTTCCCACCCCCTTGAAAACCTTTCCTCCCTGCTGCCCTCCTCCTCCGAGGTCTCCACTGCGCCTGCCTGCCTGCCTGCCTGTGTTGATGCCGGCCATTAAAGGAAAATGACTTGGAAATAGCAAGTCGTTACCCCCACGAGTGCAAGTCAAGTACGAGTCCCGTGGGTCACGAGTGCGAGTCAGTGGGTCACAAGTACGAGTACGAGTCAGGGAAAAAGTGGCTAAGTCATACTTGCGAGTTGAGTCATTTGACTCGAGTCCCCATCACTGTTTAGAAGTGGCCAGGTGCATGCTCATGGATGCAAAGTTACCCAATCAATTTTGGGGTGAAGCAGCATAAGAATATGCTCACTCACACACAGGACTGCCACCTGGCAATAGGGTGCAAATGGGTGTTCAAAGTTAAGCAAGGTACAGAAGGAGATGTGGAGCACTACAAAGCGAGGCTGAAGGCTACTTGCAGAAGTATGGGGAGGACTATGATGAAACATTTGCCCCAGTGGTGAAACTCGGTACGAGTGCTCCTGAGTGTAGCTGTCTCCTGACAAATGAATGTCAAGTGTCTAGACATCAAGGCTGCTTTTTTGCATGGCGAAATAACAGAAGAGCTCTGCATGGAACGGCCACCAGACTTCACAAACAGCAAAAAGGTGCATCCTGTGTGTAAACTTCAGAAGGAGCTATATGGCTTAAAGCAGCAGCCAGAAGCTGAAGCAGCAAGGCTTCTCTCAAGGTGAGGGAGACCAGTGCATACCAGACAAAGAGATGGAAAATGGACTGTTGGTGTACGTTGATGACTTGATTGTTTGCTGTGAAAGAGATCTGGACTAATGATATTGCATGCCACCTGAACAATGAAGTAGAAATAAAGGAACTGGGAGATGCCAGCTACTATCTAGGCATCCAAATTGAGATGGAAGAAGATGCAAGCTACCTTTTCAGCCAAAGAAAAAGATTTTAGACCCAGGAGAGTCTCTAGGACTAAAAGATGCCAACCCAGTAGCATACCAATGGAAACTAACTTTCTTAAACCAAATTAAGAAAGTGAGCTGTTGCCAAACAATAGCCTATATAGGGCAGCTATAGGAAAGCTGCTGTACCAGAGTATTACAACCAGACCAGATATTGTCAATGCAGTAGGAATCTTAAGCAGAAATACCAATGTACCCACAGAGACTAGACTGCAATTAAGAGAGTAGGCAGATACTTTAAAGTTACTCCAAACTTCAAACTGAATCTGCCAATTAGTGACAAACCCAAACTAGTGGGCTACACTGATGTAGATTGGGCTGGAGACAGCTTCGACCCTAAATCGACAAGTGGATATTTACTTTTGTATGGCAATGGGGCAATTAGTTGGGTGAATCAAAAGTGGACTATTAGCCCTATCAACAGAAGCTGAGTGTGTTTCAGCAGTAGAAACATGCAGAGTTGATATGGCTTTGTCAGTTGTTGAAGGACATGGGCATAGATGAAGCAAAGCCAATTCAGATTCAAGAAGACAACCAGAGCTCTATGAAATTGGCACAATCCAAAAAAGGCAGTGGATACACAAAACATATTGATATCAAACACCACTTTGTGTGTGACCTGCATGAGCAAGGGCTTATCAAGATGGACTACTTTCTGATGAAAGACATGACAGCAGACATCTTGACTAAGCCCTTACCAAGGGATCACTTCCAGAATCTGCAAACAAAAATACGACCTATGGACTCCTGCATGTGTTGTTGAGAAGGGGTGTTGGAATGTGGGTGCAATGCAACGTGCACGACTCTGGGGGAGATCTTGCCTGCTGCTCTCTGTGTTCCTGTAGGAGGTGTGAGTAACTTCCTTCCTCTCACATGGTCCTTTTCACTTTCTTTCCCTGACCAGCAAAGAAGAAGCATCCATGTTGCTGAGCTCTGTACTCAATGGCAGGCAATCGTCCCTGAAAAGCACCAATCCATTGCTTCCACACAGAACAGCTAAAGGGTTCTCTGTTAAGTTATAGAAGCCCCTGATATTTCAGAAGATGTGTGTGTTTGAGAAGATGCAAGTAAAGTATTTCTTTTGAAACTTTAACTGCCTCTGTCCTATGTGTGTATTGATAGCAACAAACTAGCTGGGTGGTGGAATTAACCATAGGAAAAGAGGCCTTCTGCTGATTGCTCTGATTGCTATGGTAGAACCAATCCCCTTTTCCAACAGTGAGCAGGGCACAGAGCTCTATGGGGATCGCCCCACACACTGAGGTGGATTTGGTTGAATTGTTCTGCATTTAATATTTACAGTAAAACCTTGGATTGAGAGTAACTTGGTTTGAGTGTTTTGCATAACAAGCAAAATAATAATAATAAATTTTAATACAAGACACAGGTTTTATGGGTGAAGTAGCCATGTAATTAAATATAAATACAACCGACGTTCCGTCTTATTTCCTAAGACATTATCTAGGTCTAAACAGCTTGGCTGTTGGGATGGTAGCAGCTGCTCCGGGCGTGGGGCGCTATGCTCAGGCTCCACCACTGAACGGCTGCCTTCTCACGCCACCCTCACAATTGTGCATAGAAGGAAAGGCGCGTGGAGGCAGCCCTGTGAGGAAAGGTGCCGGTGAGGCCCGTTACGCCTCTGCAAGTAGTCTCTCTCGCAGCGGGATTGTGGGTAATCGTCTCCCAGTCTCAGTCCAGTGAGCCAACAGATAGCAGCGATCCTGTTAGTGATAGACTTCCTACACAATAACATCCTACACCTACACAATAACATCCTACACCTACACAATAACATTCGTGATAGACGTCCTACACTCCTCCTTCTCTCCTCTCTCTTGTCTCCCTCACACCAGCTACAATTCTTTTCAAAGGTAAAGTGCAGGTTAATTTGTTTTATTTTGACTTTATACTGTATTTTGTATTACTGTAATCATTTTTATATGATTAAATGTTTGTGGAACGAATCATCTGAGTTTCCATTATTTATTATGGGGAAATTCGCTTTGATATATGAGTGCTTTGGATTACAAGCACGTTTCCGGAACGAATTATGCTTGCAATCCAAGGTTTTACTGTACTTTCAAAGTGTGCGGGATGAAGTAGGCCTGAGTCAAGCAAGTTGGATAGAGAGATTAGTCCTTAGTCTGCTCCATATGGAACAAACTAGATGTGTGCTTAAATGCACAATGTGACCTGCTGGGAAGGGTGTTCTTTACTAATAACATGGGGGTAGAATGGAAACCTGGCAAACTGTGTTTGTGGTAAAGAACTTATGTACTCTATCTCTGCTATGGTTTTGATCCTGATTGTGCCCCTCTAGTATTTTTAGTATTCCATTGAAAGCCAATGCAAGTTTAAGTTTTTTAAAAACTAAAAATAGTGTGTGAGGTGGCCTGCAGTTGGGCTCAAAACCAGCAAGGGTAAAGTATCAAAACCAGCAAGGGTAAAGTATCAAAGCTCCCCTGCCTGCCATAGTCTTGCCAGGCTTCCTGGCCCTCCCCATGTTGCTAATAAAGAGAACTTTCTTCCTATTGGGCCCTGTTGCACTATTAAGCGCACATAGCATTGCCCTATGTGAGAAAACGTGTACCTCGCCCCATTAACTTACATCATGGCTTTCAATTTCCACTTTGTATATACTGTCTCTGAATCTACTGTCACCTCCTTTCGTGTTCCATTTATTTGGAGGGAAAGGTGGTATATACGGTAAGTCACTTAAATGAATAGTACCTTAATTTTTTCCTCCAGTCTTGTGTCTTGTCTCCTACATTGTATAGAAGATTTAATTTTCATTTGTAGTTTTTTTAATCTTTCAGTACTTTAATGTTTGTCATTATAAAAGTCACAAGATTTCTTCTGCAGGTAACTACTGAGGTGTTGTGTATGAGAAGTTTCTATAGAAAATTGTGTAGGTTTTGCTGGATATTTGGTTCCCTGGAACTATACTCGGAGCATTTGCCATACAATAAAAGCTAAATGTTCGGGACTTTTTTTAATTTAGGAAGAGAGACAACTAAGTTAAGGGAGGGATTACAACTTAATAGAATTTGTTTCCCCTCTTATTAGAAAGTGTCTCCATCCAATTAAATTATTGGCAGTAATAAAAAGACACACAGTGCATAAATGTATAGCATTTACTGCCATGAGATGTGGTGATGACGACTTTAAAAGATGTCAGACACATTAATAGAGGATAAGCTATTAATTATGCTACATTGAACACCCAAGTTCAGAGACTGTATGCCACTGAATCCACGTTGCTGGGGATGAACTTTATGAGAAGCCCAGTGTTGTCTTGCCCTACTTGTCAGCTTCCTAGAGACATCTTGTTGGCCACTGTGGAAAGCAGGATGATGGACTAAATGGATGCTTGGTCTGACCTTGTAGAGCTGCTCTTTGATGGTTCTCTGTTCCAATATCAAGTTGCTTTTAACGAGTACTTTAAGAAAGTAGATTTTATTAAGAATGTGCTGTTGTGGTTTGCTTCTAGTTGTGGCTTGCACTCTGCAGAAATACAGAAATATCAAACATCAGACCAACTGTTGTGGAAATGCTCACTGTAATAAATTGTGCTAGCCCAGTTCAAATGATCTGTTGAATTGTGAGTATGAGCCTTCAAGGTTGTGTGCTCCCTCCTGGCCTCTAATGCAGAGCTGTGATGCAGGAGCCTTGTAAGTTAAATCGCCACTCTGCATGTTGTCCAAGCCTGGGAGCTGTGGTTTAACAATGGTTTACCAACCAGCTTATTTTTATATACCGTATTTCTTCTATTCTAAGACGCACCTTTTTTCCGAGATAAGCATCTCTAAAAATGGGGTGCGTCTTAGAATCGATGGCCTCCTTTTTTGTGGGTTTTTTCTCTGCATTTTACCTCACCATTTTGATCCCTCTGTTCAGCGGCGCTCTCCCATGGCTGCTAGCCCGATCTGCTCTCTTCCTGAACTTGAGAGCTCGCCCCAGCCCCAGCATGCCCCCTGCTGCAGCTGACGAATCAGAGAAGATCACACTCGTCAGCGAGGGCTGGCAGGGCGTGCTGGGGAGAGTTCCTCTGCTTGAAGTGTCTGCTCCGCGCTCCTATTGACGATTAAAGCCTGCATGCCTTTCCTGCAAAGATGATCAAAGCCTGCAATGCCTTTCCGATCGTCAGCTGGAATGCGAGGCAGGCGCTTCAGCGACAAACTCTCCCTAGGACTAGGAACCTCTTCCTAAAGGGGGAGGGATGCTACTTCTGCTGCTGCCACCACCGCTCCAACCGACTTGTGCCCAGCCTGGAAAGCGCCCTGGCTCTCCACCCTGTTAGTGTGCGTGCCCCCAGCCCCCCCTCCGCCTACCACCAGCTGCTGCCAGGTCTCGCCAGCCTTTGCAGCCCCCAGTCCTTAGTACTTGTCAGCAAAGGCGTGCGGGGCGTACTGAGGAGAGTTGTCTGCCTGCCCCGCACCCCAGCTGACGAATGAAGGTGCTTGCCAAGTGGATGTGCCAATGAGAATCCAAGTTTACCGTGCCACTTTTGCCCCTCTGCTCAGCGGTGCTGCAGCTGACTCTGCTCGAGCGTGAGGATCATCAGCTGCAGCGCCACTGAGCAGAGGGGGCAAAATGGCGTGGTAAAAATCGAATTGGCGAAATGGAGCGGCAGGCAAGCTGGGGAAAGAGCAGACAAATTGAAGGAAGGAGGTGCGTCTTGCAATTGATGTTTTTTGTTTTTTTCTGCTGGTGTTCCTGAAATTAAGATGCGCCTTAGAATAGATGGCGCCTTAGACTCGGAAGAAATACGGTACTTTTCCCACAGAATTTTCATAGGTTATACCAGATGCATTTCCTGGCCATTCAGTCTGTCTACAATTGTTTTCTCTATTCCAGAGTGTATGAGTGAGAGAGATCGACCAACTGAGGATACACTTCATGCGTCTGGTGAAGTGTATGCAGCCCATGAAAGCTTATGCCACGGTGGAAGTAGTTGGTGTTACTTAGATACCTGGTAGTTGGTAGCAAAGTTAGTGATTAATTTTAAGGCTAGTAGGGACTTTTTTAACTGCACTGTGCAGAAATCTTTGTAGCCATTGAACCAAGTAGTGGTGCTAGAAGTGGCTCAGATTTTGTTTTCTCTCATTACTTCTTGGTATGAGTGGATCAAAAATGGTGCTTATGAGCAATGTGCTCATTTAGTCTTCTTGCTCTTTATAGCTGAAATGTATAGTTGAAATGCTGGTATTTATTGCAGTGTTTTGTAACACAAAAACTTTGAGTGTCCCCCCCACACACACACACACACACTTGTATTTACCTTGTAGAATTAGCTGCTGCATTTGGACCATTCTCTGTGGTAAACCTGCATTTTCTGTGCCTGAAATGTTAACATTTTTTCTTGTGTATGTTTATGTATGCAAGTTAACTCATGTAACTCATGTAAACTCGAGTATTGAAAATTATCCTTCTGATGGTTGTTTTCAATTGTGCATCGGGGGGGGGGGGGAAAGAGGCCACATTGACCCAGTGGCATAGTACTTTTGTCAAATAGCCCTCATCCATTTTCTTAGATTGTAAGTCAGTAGGAAGGGCATAAGTGGTTTTACAATTTTTGTACAGAATCTAGAACTTCTATATGTGTGACTATGCTTTGCTGTGACAATATAAAAAATACTGTACCAGTTCTTACCACCTGAGGGTGCATTCATGTAAAATAATTTGTGAACTGATATGGGAAATAACTTTCTGGTGACTCTATTACAGTAAAAGTAGCAAATGAATTCCGCCTGACTTTTGATGCCATACTATACAAGTACAGAAATGCTGAGGTGTAAATAGCAGCAGATGAATAAAGGAATTGTGTGTGAACCTAATTCATGGGTGCTCAATGGGCTGAGATCAAACATAGAAGTCGTGATGGCAAATTATTTGAAGAATCCTTAGACAACTTTTAATATTGTAAAACATATCTAGCCTTCATAATGGAAAATAATGGAAAACAAATTTTGAAGGCTGGGTCAAAGAGCAGCATTTCTAATACTGTCCAATATCCAAAGTGATACTTAAGGCACCAAAGGCTTTAGGCATGCCCAGGAGGCTTTTTCTCTGAACACCAGCTCACTATGGCGGATTACAAGAAAGTCTCTTTCTAAAATGGCTTCTTATATGACACAAGTGGCTGCAGTTTAAGAGAAAACAAGTCCAAAGTCCCATCAGGTGTGTGGAACAGTTATTGGGATCTCAACTACTATGTTGTGTAAAAAAAAAAGTATAAGATACTTTTTATATTTTTAGGAGCTGGCTGATCTCTTCGAATGCTGCTGTTTGGCTATAACACTTGCATTGCACCAGTATCTAGAATTCATAACACCAACTTTCTTGGTTGGTCCTGCTAACACTAGGGAACGTCATATTTCTTAATATGCCAGGAATTATTTCCAGAAATTAAAACTTTGGATCTTGTGTAGCATTTTGAAGATCAGTGGCTTGGAAAGAGTGCAGCTTGTCATTAAGACTTTTTTTTTTGTTTTACAGAATGAAATTTAGTTTGAAGAACTTGTGTTCTGGCAATATTGTATGTTAGCAGTGATATATACTAAGCATTGACAAGCTTAAGAAATATATGCTTCATAAAACATTTAAATCTTCTTTTTTAGAAGAGGCTACAGAAAGAGCTATTGGCTTTACAGAATGACCCACCACCAGGAATGACTTTGAATGAGAAGAGCGTACAAAATTCAATTACACAGTGAGTCTCTATTTTCATAATTTCTGTTTTAACTGAAATTGAAAATGACCATGATTTTTTTGGTAATATATTTACACAATGTGAAGAATACACTGTCTTAAGGTGGTTTTCTGTTTTTAGAAGAAGTCCCATTTGTGCAAGGGGGAAGGGATGATTTTTACTAATCTCCCCTTCTCTCTGGAGCTTCTTGAAACCACCAAATATCTGCTCTTCGGGACCCCCAATCCTTAAGAAAATGGGGGGGGGCTACAGGGGGAAGGGAAAATTATTGAAAATCACTTCTCCCCCTTGCACAAATGTGCTTTTGCCATAATGTAAGTGGAAGAAGACCTTTGGATACAACCCACGGTATGTTGCACATGCATAATCTTTGTAAGTATGGCATAGTATATAATTAGTATGGGATTTACACAATCAGCAGATGAGCCTGTTTTACTTACTCCCTTAAGCCCTTGAGGGAAGAGAGAGAAACTCGCAGAATTTTAAATTAAAAAATAGGGTGTTTTGCTTTATCCTGTTTGGGAGCCATTTGGTCTGAGTAGTCAAACTAATTAGGAGAGACTGTTTTTAAAGGATGTTGTTTTTTGTTCACCTTCCCATATGAGGTGGTGTTTTTTATAGAATTAAAAAGGAAAAAAACTTATCAGTGTCACTATATTATAGAAGTTCTGTCTAAAAGTACAGTGAGATTCTTTGGAGTGATTTGAAGAGTGCTGTAGGCACAGATTTCAGTACTGAACCATCCCATTCATAGTTCACATCGTACTTCAAACTTTCACAATTTCAAAAAGTAGGGAAAGCGACCGACTGTCCGCCCGACAACTGCCGTCGTATATCTGTGGGGTCATTAGCCAGACAGTCAAGATAGGTTAAGATGTCAGAGCATAATTCAGTTGTTAGGAGATAGAAATCTCTGAATTGTGGCTTCAGTTTACTGTTAGAAATTGACTTGTGAAGAGTGTTGCTACATGTGCTTGCTTTTTTACTATGAATAGTAGACCTCTTATTAAACTATCTTTTGAAGCTCCAAAGACTTACAAAATAGCTGTTCTCAAACAATAAGTCAAACATCCTAGACATGTGGAGTTTGGTTATGCTGTAGTGTTTCCTTGTTTGTAGCTTAATAGGCACAGTTGCTCTTGTGCTTTTCACATGTAATCCATTTTATTTTCAAAGGTGGATTGTAGACATGGAAGGTGCTCCTGGAACACTATATGAAGGGGAGAAATTTCAGCTGCTATTTAAATTCAGTAGTCGGTATCCATTTGACTCTCCTCAGGTAACTTATGCTATTATCTGTTTAGCTGCAGTATTAAAACAGCTGGATGATAAAAGTTGAATATAGATTTATTTTAGTTGTATTCAGTGCAAGTTTTGTTTCTAGTATGTCTATTACAGGTTGCTTGTTTCTGCTTCATATGTTGTGTTTGCACATCTTTTCATGAGATAAACTTGATTTGAAAGTCTTTAGCCTTTTAATAGTGTGCTGACATGAATAAAGCAAGTGATGTTTCTTGTGATGAAAGAATAAAGCTTGTGACTTTGAAGGTCTCCTGCATTTGCGTGTGCTATATGATGTGTTGCTCAGTATTAAATATGTAAATTATGCTCATGCTATTCTGTTCCTCCAGTATGCTATCCAGATTTTTTTTGATGCACTCATTCAAACTTGTGATCAACCAATGCAAAAAAAAGTGTTCTGTCTATGAGGTGTTGAGCTGTTCACTGGGATTGTAGTGATTCAATACAGGACAGATATTGGATTTGTAGTACTCTTGATCCGAAGAGCTCAGGGCAGTTAAGCAGAACACATGAAAACCATGAATATAGGTTCCTGCCAAATAATACCCGCTATCTTCCTGACAATTTGGTAGAACTGTAACTCATACCTTGGGTTATCAGGGGGTTTAACTGTGTCTGCTGTAAAGGTGCTGAATTCTGTTTCTTGGTGCACATTTCTCTGATCTTGCCTGCAAATTGTATGCATTTATTTCTTCTGTAGAGCAAGAGGTGCACATAATGGCAGACCAAAACTCATTGTAAGTTTTGTTAAATGGGTATTAGTTTTGTCTTGCACACTTCATACCAGTGCAAGTGTACTGCACTGTATCTTAATTGGTCTGAGTATAAGACTCACTTTTTCCTCCTAATTTAAGTTTTTTAAATAGGGGTGCGTCTTATAATCAGGCATAAATTTAATGCCAGTGATTTAATTAAATTTTTTTAATAGCACCAAACTTTAAGGGTGCGTCTTATAATCAGGTGCGTCTTATACTCGGGACAATACGGTATTTTCAAATCTCTTGAAAAGTACCACCAGCCACATTCCTGTCGGGCAGACATGACATCTCTCCAAATTTGTGACTCATTTTGCACTCCTTTTTTTCTTTTCTGTTCCGTGATTGAACTGATTTGTAATTTATTAGCCCAGTAGTGGTCAGTGGAGGGGGGATTCTATCAGTTAAGCAGATGGAAGTGTTATCTCTCACTAAGCTTTTACAATTTACATACTATGATATAGGGAGGATAAAACGAGATGGGGGAAAAGGACTAATGGATATGAGGCATCCTCTCCAATGTCCCTTCATTTCTTCCCCTTTTCTTTTGTATACTATGTCTCATGGAAACATAGTCATCCTTTCCCACCAGCCATAAGTAAAGGGAGTGTAGAACATCTGTTCTCCTTTCAAATCCTGTGTTCAAATAAACTGTAAAATTTAAGACTAACAGATCTTGTTTAGTTAGGTTGAGACTAGTACCCATTTGACATAACTCACAATTAACTTAGGATTGCCGTTTTAGTTAGCATAGTTATTGAGCTGTTAAGGAATTGTGTACTGACTTGGTATAACACAGGAAAAACAAACTGAATGTTGTCTACTTGAAATATTTTGTCAATGTGTTAAAACAAACACTAATAGCAATATTATCTTTTTTAGGTCATGTTTACTGGTGAAAATATTCCTGTTCATCCTCATGTATATAGCAATGGTCATATCTGTTTATCTATTCTGACAGAAGACTGGTCTCCAGCTCTTTCAGTGCAATCAGTTTGTCTTAGCATTATTAGTATGCTTTCCAGCTGCAAAGAAAAGGTATGACTTCAGAAATAGCCTTGAAATAAAGTGACAGTAATAAGATCTCTCATTCTAAAATTCTACCAATAGTTACCAGGGTACCAAAAAAGTACCTTTTTAAAGGATGCCAAAATACTCTTGTAACTATAAGGTAAGAGTGACCGGTGGCCATTATTTACTAAGTGTGCTCTTCTATTAGCTAGCTTAGTCACTGTACTATTAGCTAGCTTAGTCACTGTAAAATGGGACACTTTGTTGAGTCAACAAAGCATGTTTTGCTTATGTAATAAACCATGCATTTGGCTTCAATAGGGTATATGTTTTGAATTGCTGAATTAGTTTGTTGTAGTTGCAAAAAGAATTTTCAACTTAAAATAGAGTAGAATCTGCTTTGGTATGTGAATATTCTCTGGTGGTTCCAGGCTGGGTCAGTTTTACTGCTGGGAAGCTCCTCCCTCCTGGGCAGGCAGGGTCAGCTGATCCAAGTCTTCTGGGTGGGGCTCCAATGATTCCCCAGTCTGACCTTGCCTCTTGACAAGGCAACAAGGTCTCACTTGCTGTCCAGAGAGTGTCTTCTCTCCCCCCCCCCCCAGTTAAAAAGCTGGTTCGGGCTCAGACACCGAGAACAGGAATTCATGGTAAGTACCCAAATATCCCCATTATCTTGCGTCACCTTCTAAAATAGAGTATTTGTTCACATTTTAGAAGAGTAGGTCTGTTTAGTTGTAACACAAATTGTGCAGTCTTATGTATGCTCACACTTTCATATGCTGTTCAAGCCTATGTCCTTCTTTGCATACGCAAAATCTTCTGCAAAACTTCTATCCTTTCTGTAGCAACTGATGCCTTGTGGCATCTTACCGGCTCATGCTACAATCTTGTAGTGTACATAATAGTCCTGTATCTAAACTTGTTTTCAGTAATATATGGCCACGTTCAGGGAACTCTGTCAGGCATATCTAAAGGCATAGAAATGTGCCCAGCAGACCTTGTCACTCAGTTCCTTTGCATATGACGAAAGTGCTTCTGAAATTATATGCCCTGGTTTAAGCATCCTCCAGAGTGTATTGGATACAGAACGTATCCAACTTAGGAGGGAAATGAGCTTCATCTTGCCCAGTAGGATTTGATGCCAGAAAAAACCTGATGGTACTAGTTCTACTTCAGCAGAGGAAATTTAGGTCTAAATTCTTGAATTAAACCTTCAAACTCTGTCAGCCTCCTCAACAGATGTCTTTAGAATGATTAGTGATACTGATGTGAAATGAATTAATTTAGAATTCAAGACAATAAAGTCAAATATTTATGGAAAGGCAGATGCATATTTTTATCTGTCTTGTCCTAAATATTTGACTTCATTGTCTTGCATTCTAAAGTTATTCATCTCACTCTTTCCTATTTCATCAAACAAATTAATCTGTCAGAGTAGGTAGACTGAAAAGACAGCCTGATGAGGGAAATAGTGCCTTGTGGTTAGCGCCCAGCTACGCCTTCCTGGTCTCCACTTCCTCTTTTTATACTGGGTCAACGGCTCAAAGGGGAAGGAATGCAGTAGTACCTGTGAGTGATCAAATGTGGCAACTCATTCCATTATCTGTGAGCATGGACTAGGCAGGTAGGAGTCAAAAGGTAACTAGCTTATTAAAAATCCAAAAGGAAAAGATTAGACAAAATGGGGAAAATTACTACTAAAGCCTTTATTCTTTGGCTGGGTGCGGAGTCAGCATGCCTGCTGGCTGAGAGGGTGAAGGGAGCTGATTGCAAACACCTGTTTTGCGAGGCTGGATCAGCTCTCCAAAGCTGATTGGATCCTCCTCCCCCCCCCCCCCCCCCGGTAGGACTTCTAAAGCCTCTGGTTTGCCAGAGGTGCGAGCCGAAGGACAAGAACCAAAGAGCTCTTTACCTGTGGCTCTTAGCATAATGAAGCCTGCCTAGAGAATACATGCATGATTCCATCCGGCTGGAGGTCCCTGTCCTGGCAGGCACTTACAATACTGGATGCAGAACAACCCTCTCTTCTGGTGTCTTCCCGCTCCCTACAGCTCTAGTGAGAGCAGGGGTGGGAGAAGCGGGGGTGAGGGGCCTTGGCCCATTATCACTTCTGCGTTTAGGGTGGGTGAGAGTCATCAGAGTTAAGGGTGTGGAAGTTTGGTTGCAGACTGTTGTGATTGAGGAAGGGGACCAGGGGTGTAAACTTTTAGTTTAGTTTCTCCTTTCTCCTCCTTCTGCTGGTACTATGTGTTTGGGAGAGTTAGGGTTTGGTGCCACAGTTGATAGGGTGATGGGCAACAGGAGATATGGCAGTAGAGGACGGGCAAACCATTTACAGGAGGAGGGTTGGTCATTGGCAGACAGTCCTTCTTTGGCCCTTCCTCTTCCCTTGAGGCCCATGGTGGCCTTAGCAGCAGCCCTGCAGGCAGTTGGGGCCTGGATAAGGGCTAATAGACTGAAATTAAACCCAGATGAGACAGAGGTGGTCCTGGTTCAGAAGACGCCAGTGCAGGTTGCTACAACTTGCTCTAGATGGGGTAGCACTCTCTCTGAAAGAGCAGGTCTGCAGCCTGGGGGGAGTCCTGGATCCACAGCTGACTTTGGATCGCCAGGTGGCATCTGTGACCAGAGGGGCTTTTGCCCAGCTTTAGGTGGTGCGTCGGATGGATCTGGCCATGGTGGTCCATGTCCTAGTGACATCTGGTCTTGACTACTGTAATGCACTTTACGTGGGGCTACCCTTGAAGATGGTTTGGAAACTGCAGTTAGTGCAGAATGCAGCGGCCCAGTTGGTCACCAGGGCTCAGTGGGCTGACTCTACCATGCCATTGCTCCAATGGCTACACTACATTCCGAGTTCAATTCAATTTGGTGATGACCTTTAAAGCCCTCCACAGCATAGGACCAGGATATCTCAAGAAGTGCCTTCCCTAATATAATGCTACATGTCCCCCTACAATTGTCAGATAGGGCCCTGCTTAGGATAACACCACCATCTGAAGCCAAGGGGATGGCGGCAAGATGCAGGGCCTTTTCTGTTGTGGCCACCTTCCAGAGAATCTGAACTCAGCCCTCTCTTTATAGTTTTAAGCAGGGCTTAAAAATATTTTTTTTCACTTGGCTTTCAAGGAGAGAGGAACCTCCTAGGGACCCCTTTTTAATTTAACACCTTTAAGTCTTGGTTGCTGCTTTATACTAGTTTAATTATATGGATTGATGTTTTTATACTTTTTAATATACTCCAGTATCGTTTTAATTGTTTTGTTTGGTTTTATTGTTTTTATTGTTTTTATTATGTGGTTTTGTAATTTTATTGCTGTACACTGCTTCGAGCATAAAAAAGATATAAAATCTTTTAGCTACCTAGAAGCAGAGTGATGGAAAATGTCTGAACTTGAGGGACACACAGAAAAAGCTTGTCCAAATTGAATACAATAACTAGTACTGCCCAGCAGAGAAAGCTGCGCTGCTCGCTAAGAGCAAAGTACACAAGCCCCCAACCAGTGAAGCTTACAGCCTGGCTTGGAGTGAAAAGAAAAAATAAAACAAAATTAACTCCTTAAAACTCATCTAGCTAGAATACAGTCCATATTACTAACTTATTGTCCTATGAATCCCTGCCCCTGCACTTACTAGCCAGTTAGTGCATGTGCCTTCTGCAAATCAACAGATTTCACGGCAGACTTGGCAGAAACATACAGCTGGCTGAAAGTGGACTTTCCCTCACTAATCACCCTAGGTAATTGGAGCTTTTGTCTTTACTGTCTTCCCTAATGTTCAGCCAAAATCTATGCTCCTGTAACATATTCCTCTAGATTAGAAGATCAGTAGCTAACTTGCCACAAATCTAGTTCTGCCCTCTGAAGCAGTAGAGAACAAGTCTATTCTCTTCTGTGTGACAGCCCATCAGGTTATTTTAAGAGTGGTGCTGTATTTCTCCCCTTGTCCTGACCGTTCAGGCTAAACATGCCCCGTTCCTCAACTTTTCCTTATAGGTCTTGTTTTCCAGACAAGTCCATCTTCATTGCCCTTCTCTGAATCCATTCCAATTTGTTATATGGCTTAAAGTGCTGCACCCACAGCTGACAGTTATGGTAATTCTGTACTATGGATGAAACGCTAATTTCTGTGAACTGTGCAACCCAACCATACAATTGAGCAGCCTATTTGTCTTTTTTTTTTTTGTTAACCCTAATCACTGCTTAGACCGTGCAAAAACTGCAAAGACTCTCCTTCTGCCCCATAGTTAGAGCCGGTGGTGGGACTAAGTTGAGGCTATTAGTACTTCTCTGGGCTAGAGGAGAAGGTTTTCATAGAGTGAAGGGACTCTGCTTAAGCTGTAGCTAATTTGGGCCACAGACCTACCTCCAGGCTTGGTTAGATGAGCTTGCTTCCAAGGCTTTCCCTGAGCTGGACCAAAAGCTTAAGTACTATATAGTTACCTGGAGTCTTACAGATTCATTTGGGACCACTCTGTATAGATTTGTATGTTATTTGTGACCAGACTGGGACAAAAACAAATGGTCTGAGGGACAGTTGAAAACATTACGAGCCAAGAACTTCAAAAATGGATGAACTCTTTCTGAATGACTTTCCAAGATATCTCATAAATACCAAGCCAAGGGGAGTTTGCCCTTTACTGCTATTAATGTGTGTTTTGAAATGACTTTTTTCTTGACTATAAGAACATAAGAAGAGTCCTGCTGGATCAGGCCAAAGGCCCATCTGGTCCAGCTTCCTGTATCACACAGTGGCCCCACCAGATGCCTCAGGGAGCACAAGACAACAAGATAACCTGTTTCCTGCTGCCACTCCCCTGCAGCTGGCACAGAGAAAACCCACTTCTAAAACCAGGAGGTTGCTTATGGCTTGTAACCTGTGATGGTCTTTTCCTCCATGAATCTGTCCAAACCCCTTTTAAAGGCATCTAGGCCATATAAAGACTATATAAAGCCTGCGTTTTGTCATTGTAATATACTGACTATTTGATTTCCTGGTTTTTTTATTGCAGAGACGACCACCAGATAATTCATTTTATGTAAGAACATGTAACAAGAATCCAAAGAAAACAAAATGGTGGTATCATGGTAAGTATTTACCTTCTAAATTTCTTAAAAAATAGAAATACATTTTTCTGAGGGCTAAAGAAGACACATTGCAGATCCCTATGTATAGATCTTAAATATTGGATTTTTAATGGGTAAATAATAAGCAACAGAGTGCATTTAAGTCCAGTCCTTTTTCCAGTAGCAAACATAGTAAAGACTTGCTGCTGAGACTCACTGCCACTAAAAAGATAAATCTGTGTTAGATGAACCAATGATCTGGTTTGGTGTAAGCACCTTGCATCATGCTCCTAAGGAGAAAAGTGTCTGATTCCTAAATAAATCCTACATACTGAAATCTTTGTGAAATACACAGGGTCCCCATTCATTTCAGTGGAGGAAGCTGGCCTGTGCATGCAAGGGAATTGGCCATGGTATTCTATCAAAATCATTGGGAAAGAGTACTGCATTCCCAAGGAGAAGCCAAATGTAGATTGTTGGTTATAAAAAACTGATGGAATGACAATTGGTGGGATGCAATTATCCATTAATATAAAATCTATACAGTATGTCTAGAATAGACTGTATTGACAATGAAGCTCTACCACAAAAGGCATAATTTTGAGATGAATTGCCGCATAAATTGCAATGAAATCATAAAAGAAAAATTTGACCATAAAGCATTGAGGGCATAGTTGGATCTAAACGTTCCCTTCTTTTGACTGTAGGGAACCTTTTGGATCCAACCCATAATTTTCTGCATTTTGCACTCCACCCCCAACCAAACTCTGGTACAGAGAGAGGGAGAGAAATCAGGGAGGCAGCTAAAATAGACATTGTTGGAGTAATAGGTGACTTCAGCTACTTCCAGGTTAACTGCGTAAGTGTAAATGAAGGCCATTGTAATAAGACAATTTCTAGATGCAAGTATAGTTAAACTAATTGAGAAATAGCAACCACTATTATGGAATTCAACATATGGGAGAGGAAAAGGAAGGATTAGTTCAAACGGAAGTTGAAAGAGAGACCAATACAATATGTATACCATGAATCAGAAAAGGCATGAACTTGTTTAAAGTGATGCTGGAATGGTGAAATAGCAGGGTAAAGGATGCTTTAGATTTAGAAGGTAAAGAGCCCTTCTTTAAAAATGGTGACATCCCAGGTAGACTGCGAGACATTCCAAAAGGCTGTCTCCAAACTGAGCAAATGGGTAACATAACGACAGGGATTCAGAGTAAGAATGAAGTGATGCACATTGGGGTAAAAAATTCAAAATTCACATACAGTACACTAAAAATCTGAACTGACTTTCAGCCGGGCCTAGTAGAATTTGTACCTTTTTCCTTCAATAGCTGACTCACATGGCAATTTGGGAAAGTCTTCTTGGTTTTGTAGTTCTTTGGATCTTGGCCTTAGTTTCCTGTCTGATTGTAGTTGCAATATAATCCTAAAACATAGTTTACAGAGTAGAGTTTAGTCTTATTGACTGCAGTAGTGTTTTATCTATTTGAATAGAACAAAACAGTGGTATGGTTTGAAATTAGACTTTCTCCTGAATTTGTAGTTGTCATAATTGAACAAGCCAAATGTTCTGTTTTATCATGTGTATTTGGTAATATTTCTTCATTAAAAATCATTGTCAATTTTTGGATATCAGTGTATGTATACTACATAATTTTTTTGTGTGTTTTGCCTTAAAGATGACACTTGTTGATGCCACCATTTTGAGATTCTCCTAACAGAAGATAGTCCTACTGAGAAAATGAGCACTTTTATCATTCAGTCTTTGAACTTTAACCTCTGACTGGAAGTGACAAATAGACAATGAAGACTACTTCCTTTTGACTGCATTTTTACTAGTGTGCATTCTGGGCGCATGTTGATTGCTGGTTCTGTCCATGCTACTGACATGCTTTTCTTAGTCATACAGGATTAATGCAGGTGTTGGGGAAATGTCAGAATTCCATTTTTTAAACTTTTGGAAGAATTCAATGTCTTCATGTATTGTGCAATAATATGAATTTCTTGGTGGTTTTGGTGTATCCATTGCTGGCAAAAGACCGTATCAGGAAACTTATACCCCTGCCACAAGAAAAGTTAGATGCATGATAGGGCTTATGAAAAGTTTAAGTATATTGGGATAATAAGTAAAAGTATTTTTACTTTGAAAGCCACCTACTTGCTTAGATTTTGATTCTATGCACTGTGATCACAAAACTAGCAGCGTGAGAGCTAAGATCATTGCAGATTTACTGAACTGTCAATACTTTGACATGGAAGACTTTCAAGCTATATCAGCAGAGAGGTACGTACTCTGTTATCCCTATGATAAATTAGATACATTTTGTGTATATATTATATTTCTGAAGCCAAGGTATGAGTAAAATAGGGTTGGAGTGATTTAATCAAGGCAAACGTCATTCTGGAAATGGGAACAGTTGGCAGTGATACAACTGAATTTGCTGCAGTCCGTGATTGAGCTTGTTAATATGTACACTAGAGCTGTTTTCCAAGTAGATTGCATACTGTTACTTCCTACTAGCCTTCAGCATGAGCCCTGTTGCCTACACAATATTTCATTTATTTATGTTTGGAAAATTTTGTTTGAGTTCACGGTTTCTTTTTGTTGTATTGTCTGTCATGTTTGAATGTTACAAAACAATATTTTCACTGAAAAGCTGTCAGAAGATATTTTCTTGTAAATTATTTCTTTACCTTGTAAACGTTATCTTGTCTTTTAATCCTGTACTATAAAGGAAGAAATACATTTTGGACAGATACGAACTGTTTTGACAAAAAGTGTGGATCTTTTTATTTAAGTTTAGACAAAAATATATTTTTCTTACCTATCTTGTCCCATACAGCCATAGTAATTTTTCCAGATTTTTTCTTCAAAGATCTGACTACAACTAGATTTACCTTTTTATATAGCAAAGCAATTGTTAAATAACAGTGAATTGTTCTTCACATCTATGTAATTTTATGATATTGCATCTAGGCTGTCTTTTTAGGAAGCACTGATGTCTCTTTTATAAACTTACTACCTTTACACATATGCAAACTTTCTATTTTGATGCTCTTTTTAATGTTGCCTTATTGTTGCACTAAAAAAAACATCAAACCTAGTAGTCAATAAATGAATGTCTGAATTGAGTAAGCTCTTACTTGATTTTTAAAGTAAGAACCAGATCAGCTAAGCTTAAAATAAAACCTGCCAGGATTGGCTGAAGATGTTCTAATGTTTTTTATTGCTGTATAATAACTTACAAATTTTATAGATATGTATATACTACTGTATCTTCTCTAATACTGAAAACTAATATAATAGCTAAACTCAGGGGTGGGTACAAATCAGATGGAAGTAAAGTGTTCTGTACAGGCACTGAATTACAAACTATCAATCTGGTAGGCTGTTAAACAAGGATCTGTTACCTTTTCTATTTTGAGGGAATCTTTATTGGCCTGTTAAAACCTGGAAGTTAAAAGAAGCTGTGGATATAAACTTGTGTATAGATGTCCTCCTTTACCCAATGAAAAGTATTGCTTTTCAATTTCTGTTCAAGCCAAAAAAAATAATACTGAGGGATTGGAATAAGTATTCCTCTTTATAGTTTTTGCCTCTATGACATCTTCATTTGTAAATTAAACCATAAAATCCATTAAGAGATGTATGCAAAATTATAGTATGCATGAGCACTAACCACTGAATATTTAATCGGTATCTTCATATTTGCATAGCTTTTCACTTGATGTATGTTTAAACTGTATTTTCTTCATTCAGCAGATTTCCATAATTGTGTCAACCTGTTCTCTAATCTACAGTGAAGGAACACCTCATATGTCTGAAAGAATGGATTCATTTGTCCATTTGAAAGGCTAATATAATTGTTCCAATACTATGGATTATAACAGTAATGTTAAAGGATATTTATGTACATTCTAAAAAAAACCATGCATTAGTGTTGCACATTTTGATTCGCCTATATGAATACCACAGTATGGATTAAATAGAAATTACTAAGCAAATATTCAAGTATCTGGGCTTCTTTATGCTGCTGCTTTGTTTTATAAAAACAAAACACACACCTACTCACCCACTCCCTTTGATACCACTGTCTAAAAATGCATCTTAAAAGCAGGCCAGAATGACTCCCAAATGGAATATCCTGCAGTTCACACTTTATATTAACATAGCTGTTTTTGGGTGGGCAAAATTACTTGTTCTCATGCATGGATTTTTGCATCTGTGAAGAACAGATCTCTCAGCATTCTAGAATCGACAATTGTACCCCCTTCCCTCATGGAAGCATTTAACGTGTATAAATGCAAACTATTTTTGAGAGGTATTTTTTTTTTGATACCACAATGAGACATGTGCATTTATGTGGTGGGGTCTAATGTTTATATAGGAAACTGCTGCTGGACACTTGGTAAGAGAACACATGAATCCACTTTAATTGGTTCTGTATCTTGTGATGGTTTGCCACTAGTGTGCTGAATGCTATGTGGGAGAAATGTATTATAAGCAGCAATCAAGCAGGGAAGATCTTATAAAGAACCAAGAACTCCAAAACAGTTTCCTGTGGTCAATAGTAAACTCCTACTGTAAAAACAGTATGCTGCAAAAACCCTAACATTCAGAAGACACACAAGGAAGAGGATTTGATTGTCAGTTATACGTAACTAGATTATCAAATTACATTGAAAGATGCCCCTTTTGGAAGGACCAATCCATTGTGATAACTTTCTGCATATAGGATATTTTGACCTAGTTTGAGATGTAATCTGAATTTTTATACTGTATAGTAAAGCTTTTGGTTTGAAGCATTCCTGGTCCTCAGTAAAATACTGCTTAAAACAATGTGTCAGTCCTGTCTAGGTGCAAATTGCATGGATCATATTTAATTGCACAAGCAATTGAAACAATAGTGTTACTTCCTCTGTTCCAATAATGTTATCAAAACTGGGCCAAGTTAGGTATAACCTGAAAGCCCCTACTTTTACAAAGATAAGGGCTTGGATCCAAAGAACCATGGATGAAAGAACAACATGTATTAGTGCTATTCTACAAGTTCTTGCATGAGTCTTCATCATATAGTGCCAAAATGTAAGGAGGCAGGATTGGATCACAGTGTGGGAAATGTGATGCATAAAGGAAAAGTATAGTTCTATCATATAAACTCTTAATGGGCTGTTAAAAGGTCTGGAAAAGATAAGCAGAAGAACTTTTGGATTGGGATCACTTTTATTTCACAATGTTCTTTTGGCAGGTTGAAAAGAGGCTTTCTTTTAGCAGAAGGGCACCCTTAGATCCAAGTCAATGATACCAATATGACAAACCTCAATTATTAGATGTGAATTCAAAAGCTTCTTATAAGCATATAGCTTCATTTCTTAAAAGGATAGTGATAGTTAATTCTGTGAAAGTTAGTTGACGCATTTATTTGGATTTCTCTGTAAACGGTTTTGTGAACTTTTTGTTAAAGTAGTATATAAATATTAATTCCTTATTTGTCCTTTCCATGCAGCTCCCTTGCAGTCAGTCACTGTTATATGACTAATGTATCTCATACACACACCTTTGTACAAGGCAGGTTGCTCATCAAATGTGCAAATATCTGCTTCTCATCTTGCAAAAGAGCATTTGATTGTTGTAAGACATTGGGGAGCATGTGGCATTTTCCACATAGCTGGTATAAAAAAAAGACTGTACTGAAGGTAAGTGTGGGTGTGCCGCGTGCTATTAACCTGGAGCCATTTCATCTCTTGATAGTAAGTCTAGATCACAGATATCTCCCTTAGTGGCAGTTTTTTTTCTTTATTTGCTACTCTGAGGGCAGCCACCTACACAGTTCTGTGAGTATTGTAATATTGGGTGTCTGTTTGCATGGTCTATGATGGCTACTGAAAGTGAAAACACAGTCAATTTTCCCTGATGAGTGGTTCTGCTTGTGTGATATTGTCATGTAGCATGTTCCCTACCCTTCCCTGTAGCTGCAGAGAGCAAGGTTGGGGAAAGTAGTTGGGTAAGCATAACTACAAGTTAACAGAAAAGAGGGAAGACATGACATAGGAAAATATAGCTGAAAACTGTCTGCAATAATAGGGAATATGGCTTCAAATCCTTGGAAGCAGAATTTTGTGTCTTCAGTAGGATTTGATCTTTCTAGTTAGCCTTCTATTTATATTGTATCCTGAATAAAGCATGGAAACCTGGTGTTGCAGCCCTTTTTAATGGCTTATATCCTAGGAATGCACAGCTAAAGAATGCATGGTTAAGTACCAGGCACAAAAACAACCTTGTTATGGACAGAATGCCTCACAAAAAGTGTGTCTGGGGGGAAAAAACCCCAGCGGTTAGCAATGCTCTCTTTGGGGTAGGTAAGGCCATTTTATTAGTGGCCTCTCTATGGTAATGAAGAAACTCAACCAATCCAGGGCAGCTGCTTCCTTATACCTTACAGCTATTAAGCTCTTATAAATAATGGCCACTGTTCTTGCCTGAGAGGGCTGTCTGCTCCCCGCAGCATCTGCTGTAGCTGGGTAAGCCTCCGCATTAAACTTTAGTGTACTGCTAATGGTGGGTAGCAACAGATATTCGGTGGTGGTGGTAATTTATCCTTCCCTGGGCAACAGGGCACTACCAGAAGCGTAGGCATGCATGCATTATATAGGCAAGGACCAACTTGCCATGGAGGTGGTCACACACAAGGCTTTACCCTAAAATGCTCACACTGAACCTGGCACACACCTTGCTACATGGAACATTTTTTCCTGCAAGATCTGTGTTTGGGTAGCTTTTCATGAGAAAATGGCTTTGGAACTCAGAGTTGTGGAGCCACTGGTTTTCGTACTGGATAGATTCAATACAAAAGTGTCAATTTTAAATGTTTTATTTATTGCATATCTCTGAAAGGCTGCTGAGCCATGTTAAAATAGCATCCAGTTCTGGGAGGACAATAGGTGTCGGACTATGAAAAGTCAACAACACCCTCCCTGTGTTTCTTAAATTATATAATTTCATGTACTATGTGCTGTCAAAGTTGCTTACAGTTTAAAAAAACACGGGTAAGATGAACCCTAAAAACCATGATAAATGGTGGCAGCAGCAATAAAGGCTTAACAAAAGTATACCTCAATCTAACTAGCTACACGTTTAAATAGGGTTGAAGGTTGTCACGACGTGCCCAAATTTCCGAGTTGAGAATCAACATAATACCGGGTAACTCCATCGTTTTAAGAAGACTTTATTCAAAGTTTCAAGATGTTGTAACAGCTTTACATTTTTTGCCCCAAACATAATGGCATCATCAGAAGTAAACAGTCTGTTGAGGAACAACTCAAATATATTAGATACATCTGGGCTCCAAGTGTTTTTTTAATATATTTGAGTTGTTCCTAGACAGGCTGTTTACTTCTGATGATGCCGCATATGTCTGGGGCGAAACATAAAGCTGTTACAACATCTTGAAACCTTGAATAAAGTCTTCTTAAAACAACAGAGTTACCCGGTATTATATTGATTCTCAACTCAGAAAAATAGCTATACGTTTGTTTCCTGTAAAGAGTCGTCAGGGGCAGTCAAGGATAACGATGACTGAAAAGGCCCCTTATTTTAAAGTATAATTGCAGGGATATGTACCTGTTTGATTCTGGCATCTTTGTTCTGGATAAACACACGGTGTGACGATGAAAAGAAACGGACACGTGTGCCTTTTAATAGCGTTTTCACTGACATGAATGTAAAATGGTTTGCAATATTGAACGAAAAGAACACCATTTCAAAGGGGCTGATAGTAAGCCTTTACCAGCTTCACTAACACCATTTGCGAATTATTTAAGTCCAGTACTAGACGTGGTGCGAATGACGTCGGCTTCAACTTGTTTTGTAGCCCCCAGTCTGAGGTTTTATTGCCGCTTCGCTCTGTGTGCCTGTTGCTTAGTCAGAATTCGGTATTGCTATCGTGTGTACACCTTTATTTTGCGGTGAGCATCAGCGAGGTAGCACGTAGAACTGCACACTGAGTACTTGTTAGGAGGAGGGGCGGCTGGGTGCCTGTGTAGACCTTTGCAGAGCCAGGTTCCCAGGCCTAATATAATTGGGGAGGGAAAAGGAAACACCCCAAAACAGCACAGCCTTTTCTTCTGCTCTGTATGTTTCGGAACAGCTGAAGCGGAGCGCCAAGCACCGTCCATGTCTACGCGCAATAAATCCCTCGTCCCCAAAACCACACGTCACAACTCACTTGGGTTCTTCCTACCGCTCAGTCCTCTCCACCCCGGGGGCCACAAACGCAGCCGACCAGCGATGCTCTTCGATTGCCGGGGCTGTGCCCGGAGCTGCCGCTGGGGGGCGCAGAACAGCCTTGCTCAGGAGGCGCAAGGGAAGGGGATGCGGACGGGGCCATTTGTGCTGCCAGGAGAGGGGGGGAGTGATGGTCCCGGTTTCGCACGGGGAGGCCTCTGTCGAGGAATGCGGGTAGCGGGATGAGCCGGGGAGGCCTAGGCTGTGGCCCTGGCGCGGGGGCCTAAGAGCGGGCCGTGGCGGCTGCGGGCCTGGTGTCGTGCCCGGACGGCGGGGGGTGGCGAAGCGGTTGGTTGGGGCCGGCGGCGGCCGAGGCGCGGCGGGGTCAGTTCTCTTTAGTGTTTGCCGATGTTGGAGGCGTCTCCAAAGTGTCCCTGGGAACCAGGTAACTGAGGCCGCGGGGGGCGGCCGGACGGGCCCCGCTGGTACACCGGGAGGGTCTGGGCGAGACCAGCAAGCGGTGCGGTGGCGGCGGCAGCAGTCTCTACGGCGCCAGGCTGGAGAGAAGCGGAAGATGCTGGAGCCGCTGCCGTCGCCAGCATGGAAGAGAGAGCGAGAGAAGACCCGCCTCCTTCACCTTCCTTCCTCCTTCCATCTCTGTCCCGGCGGCAGCTGCAGCAGCAGCAGCAGCAGCTCCCAGGATAGAAAGGAACGGAAGAGAGGTGAAGGCTGTCCGGGCCCGGCCCAAGGAGAGCGAGTTGCTGCGCTGCGCCTCTTGCCTGTCCCGCGAAACGCCTCTCCCCGGCCGTGAGGGGGATGGGATGGGGAGCGTCTCAGTCTTGAGCCGAGTCGGCTTTCCCGTAGGTGAGGGCAGGGAGGTGAGGCTGGTGCCCAGCTGGGCTGGACGTTACTCTTAAGAATAGAAGCCAAGAAAGCGGCACTCGGGAACTGGCAGCTTTGCAAGTACAGTAAGCAAAATGTCCTGTTCTGTGCAATTGACATGACTTGGCCCTTCGGAATTCACCAGTTGTTCCTTCGCTTACAGTGCAGTCCTAGGCATGTCTACTGAGAAGTAAGCCCCGTGGTGTTCAATAGCGCTTAGTCCCAGGAAAGTATGTACAGTAGGATTGCAGCCTTAAACAACGAATACTGTATACTGTACATGTCTCTTGAGTTCCATAGGCTGTTGAACTCCGTTTAGTGGGTTCCATCCTCAGCCTCGTTGCGTTGCAGAAAACCAGCATGTCCCATCCCTCGTTGGGTCTTTCCTTCATGAATGTCCCTGAGGGGGTGTGACGCATTTTTTTGGTCCAGACGCTGCAGCACCCACTGAAAGCAGTACTGTATTGATCCGGAGACCTTTCCACCTCCTCACTCCCAAGTCAAAAGAACTCGGTATGAAAATCCTGATTGTTGGCTCTCCAGTTTCTTAAATAAAGTCTGCGCAATGGGAGGCTAATATAGTTAAGCAGAAGATTTATTAACTAAGGTAGCATTACTGGAATTCTTAGCTGTAATATTGGATATTACAGTATCAGGAACACCTATTTTCTAGAACATTATGTTTATCAGTTTCATGATGTAGAATACTGTTTTCCTCCTGTGACCTTTAAAGCCATAAATGGCTTGGGCCCCAGTGTATTTAAGCCTTGGGGCTAGTGTATTTAAAGGACAACCTTTTCCTATGTGCCTCTTTGTACTTATACTGTACATTCAGATCAAGACCTGAGACCCTGCTTCAGGTGCTCGGGTTTTTAGAAGTTCAGCAAGCATGCATGAGAAAGCAGGGCCTTCTCCCTTGTGGCATTGGCTGTTTGGGATGCCCTCTTCCTTACAAGCCTGGCAGGCACAAATATTATGCCTTTACGTGCCTTGCTAAAACATGGCTCTGAGAAGGCTTTTGATGATGACGGACATCTGAGCTCTCTTATCTTGCCTGATTTTGTTTTGTTTTGTTACGGATTAGTTTTTAGTTGGTTATGTTTTGATTGTTTATGTTGTTGTTTGTAATCCTTGTTAGAAACCACCCTGGTTCCCATAGGAGAAAGGTGGTATACAAGCATTTAAAATAAAATAAACATTATGTCCAGCTATAGCCATGTTTTGTTCCATTATGCCTTGCACTATTTAATAATACTTAGCATTTTATACAGTGCTCTTTGTAATGTTGATCCTATGCATGTCTGATCAGAAGTAAGTTCCACTGAGTTGCCTATGAGGCTGCTTTATACTGACTCAGGCCACTTATTCATTTAGGTCAGATTGCCTACACTGTCTGGCAGCAGCTCTCCACGGTTTCAGACATGTGTCTTTTTCAGTCCTACCTGGAGATGCCAGGGATTGAACCAGGGACTTCTGCAAGCCAGGCAGTTTCTCTGCCACTGAGCTATTGGTGTCCAGTAGATCTTACTCCCTAGTAAATGTGCTTAGGATTGCAGTGAGTTTTTTTTAAAGCACTTCACATGCTTTAGCTCATAAATTCTTCCAACAATCTTAAAAAGTAGGTCAATATTATCATATTGCAGATGTGAGAGGTAGGGCAGACTCCAAGAGATACTAGTTCACCTAAGATATGCTAGTGAGTTCATGACTAAGGATGGAATTGGACCAGGGATTTTCTAGTGGAAAAGGATTTTCCACTTCAGTAGACTACTGTATTCTATTCCTGAGATATTGTCTCAGGTAGTCAACAATAGTAATTCAGATACTGACAGAGAAGTGCGTCAAGATGCCCTTTATTGGATCAGATTTAAGTATTGTGGGATATAGAGTTTTGCCCTTGCCTGCTTAGTCAAAGACTTGTGCTCACATGGTAGCACAAGTCAATTCAGAAAAGTTCTCTACCATAGTTATATTGGTACTGGGGACTTAGCACAGTAGCAGGTTTCAAACATTTAATGCCATTAAAAAAATGAGAGGAATCCATTCCAATTCTATGCTGTGATATCTATAAGATACTGTAACACAGAGGTAGCCAACCTTTCAACATGAATGCTCCTGGGCCTTTAATGGTTTTATAGGTGAGGACATTTCAGCAGGTTCAGCTGCTTTAGCAGCACCATCAGCACTTGCAGCTGCCAAGATTTGCCTTCTACACTCAGAGGCCCTAATGGTGGCAGGTTGGACACCCCAGCTCTAACGGGTCTGTTATGCATGTCTGCTCAAAAGTAAATCCTATTGTTTTCAATGGTGTTCACTCTCAGGAAAGTGTTACAGTATTGCAGTCTAACTCTGTTCTTTATGCAAAAGTACAGTGGCTCTGCATCACACCAGTGGAGAAAGGACACCTGGCCATATCGCTAAAGCCTAAACAAGCAACTATAGTTCATAATACTCTCTGAGCCAAGAGCAATGATGTGGTTAAGTTGCACTGGCTTGACCGATATATAACCTCGTTTTGCCCAGTTGCATTTGTTCCCACTGTGTGTCGTTTTTATACAGCTAGATGAACATCTACCATGAGACAAGAGACTTGAGCTGCATCCCCAACCATAAAGCCTATTGCTGCAAATGTGTTTAGGATACGGCCACTGAAGTCGCAGCTTCCAGAAATATAGTCAAGAGTAACTCATTGAACACTATGCTTTATGTGGTCAGTGATGCCTCCTTTTGGTAAAGGGAGATGGTATTTTTCAACCAGAATCTAGATTTGAAAGTGTCTTTTTACACTGCAATTACACACACACACACACACACACACACACACACACACACACACACACACACACACACACACACACACACACACACACACACACACACACACACCCTACCTACCTACCTACCTCTGTGTGATCTGCTATTGTGGGTTTTCTTTTAAGCTAGTAACTTCTGCATTTGTACAGAAATTGTTCTAATGCAAGCTTGTTCCATGTTCACTTTTCGGTATTAGTTACTTAAGCAAAAACGACGACAGTGGAGCACCTTAAAGACTAACTAATTCACTGTAGCATAAGCTTTCATGGGCTGTAGTCCACTTCATCAGATGCATGTACCAGGTGTCTTAAGTACTGGCCATTTTCAAAAAGACAATCAAGAAAGGCCAGCAAATCCATAATATTTGTTACAATTAAGTGGTTTGAGCCCTTATAGTAGATACTCTGCACTGGAACAGTATGGACTGTAGGTTAGCCTTCACTGTAGGTTACTATAGCAATGCAATCCTAACCAACTTTCAGTGGCAGTGTAGCTGTGCCAACAGGGCGCACGGTGCATTTTGCAGTTCAGGGTCAGTCATGGATGCCACTTCAAGGTGAGGGAACATTTGTTCCCTTACCTTGGGGCTGTATTGTGGCTGTACCGGTGCTGGAAAGTTGGTTAGGATTGTGCTGTAAGACCGCAATCATATGCACACTTTCCTGGGATTAAATCCCATTGAATCTAATACGGCTTACTTCTGAGTAGACATGCATAGGATTGTGCTGTTAGATACATGGTTGAACTGAGATGCTGTTGTCTTTCACCTGTAGGCATTTGTCTTGAAATACTCCATAGCCGTACCAGTGTAATATTTTTTGAAAGTGGTTAAACCCTGCCTCTTTATTTTTACCAAAACTCATTTGTATGTCTTTGGTATGCGGTACAGATAGTTCTGTTGGTTGATACCTTTTGCTTGAGGAGCAGGCTCCTGTGCAAGCTTTGCCTGTTACTGCTGAGGCAGTACACTTTAAACATGTTTTAAAGAAATCATCACAGTATGTGTTGGCTAAGTGTTTGGCTCATTGGTTTCCAAACAGCTTATCTGTGAGACTGGTTCTTAAACTTACATTTCCCCCCGCCCCATGAAAACCAGCCATCAGTTAAGGTCTTGCACATTAGAGCTATAATTTTAAGCAAAGTAAATCAAAGGGACTTACCTCTTGAATAAACATGGTTCGGACTTTGCTGTAAATAGGAGGGCAGGAGGTCTGGCTCAGTTGGTGGAGTCGCCGCCTCGTAAGCCTGAAGATCGGTGAACGGCAGTTCGAGACACGCTGCTGACAAAAAGCTGTGAAACCCTCTATCAGGAGAGATAAAGCTGCCAGCTGCGTCAGCTGAACGTGAGAGGAGGCCAGACTGCAAAAGGATACCATCTGGAATGAAAGATTGAACATTTATGTATTGTAAACCGCCCCCCCCCATTAGGGGGGTTGGGAAAGCCTGCCCATGTAAACCGCCTTGGATTAAAGTCAGAGGAGCAATCCAACGACCAAGAAAGGCGGTATATAAATACTGTATATATTATATTATATTAAATATCATAAACATCTCCTGTATGACACAGAGGTTTTTATACAGTTACTAGGTGAACCTCAGTACTGGATCATATGTTCACTCTTGTGACCTCAGTTGAAAGTGTATGCCCCATACTCACCCCTTACACGCACAGTGAGAAGTAGAAAGGGAGGAGTGAACTTGCAGGAAGGATGTATTTTACATCTGTACTTTCAAATGACAGTAGTTTAATCCAGCAATATCTTCAACAGTAAAGAACTTTTGTGTTTGCACTGTTGGCACAAAGGAGAGTATACTGAGTGGGAGATGGCAGTAGTACAGTATAGCCAGCTACAGAAATGATGTGTTTTGCTGCTGGACTGAACTGCTTGCTGTTTGAAAGATTGCAACTTATAATCATAATAACCTTTATTGGCATATAAATAGAACAAACAAAAACAAAACAGAAAAAAACAATTATGTAGTATATAGTAGGTGATAATACAAAATTATAATACCAGACAGAAATACAAACAGAGATAACCAACTGACACATTTTCAATGTGGTATCGAAGAACCTGAGTTGGGAGCCAATCTTATACTTTGCCGCTTAATAAGACTGCAACTTTAGGTGAGAATACACTTTATGAAAATATGCTGGACTAGACTGGAAAATCATCTCTAATCCAACATTCTGTTTCTAAGAGCAGCCAGACTTTGGTCTATCTTAGTGGCACAGAATTGCACATTAAGGGGTCAAGGAATACTGCTAAAAACTGATGGTAAACTCTCATACTACCTGCAATGAAGTATAGGAGTACTTCTCCTGTGAGTTTCCCCCACCCCTGTTTTATGCCATTAAAAGAGAAATTTGCAGCAGGATGATCGTGTATCATTTGTTGGTTCCTCCTGTATCATTTATTATTAGGCCAGCGGGTGGCTCAGTGGGTTAAACCGCTGAACCATGAGCTGTCGATCAAAAGGTCGGCAGTTCGAATCCGCAACGGGGTGAGCTCTCGTTGCTTAGCCAGCTCCTGCCAACCTAGCAGTTCCAAAGCATGTTAATGCGAGTAGATAAATAGGTACCGCTTGTGGGAAGGTAAACAGCGCTCCGTGTTCCAGCTGCATGCTACTCGCTGCGGCAAGGAGAGTCATGCTGGCCACATGATCACGGAGGCGTCTTTGGACAACGCTGGCTCTTCAGCTTTGAAATGGGGATGAGCACCACACCCTAGAGTCGGACACGACTGGACTTCATTGTCAGGGGTCACCTTTACTTTTACCTAGACTTGACTGCAGGGGGTGGAGGGCTTGCCATGGGGATCTCTCAAAGAGAGGTCCAGTTTTGTAAACAAGAATATAATACAAAGCATCTGATTAAAACTATTTTTGAAGACTAAGAGAAAAAAGTGAATTATACCAGTTGTAAAACTTTCATTTTTACATTTTTATTTTTCTTATCTTTATTCTGAAATGAAATGAAAACATAGCATTAGGCCTGCAGTTGAAGAACCATCCCTTCTTACAAGTTGTTATAAGCTGCCAACAGCATGATATTCCAAACCTGACACAAACATTCCAGATGGGTCATGCTTGATTTTCTTTCCAATATTTTGCAATTCGGATTCATGTTGTCATCAACAAGTTTGCAAGTAGACATGTATATTTCTTTGAAATGAAATCTTTGATGTAACCCAAGAGCAATACTAAAGATAGAAAAGGTATCCTCTGCCCCATAATTTCTTACACAGTTCTTACAGTATGTTTCCAAAATGCCTGAACATAAGAATTCCATCACATACGAAGATACATTTCATCCATTTTAGCACATTTCCAATAGAACCTGTTAGTATTATTATATATCTGCCTAGGGCTGCAATCCTAAATTCTTACTAGGGAGTAAGACCAACCGAATATGGTGAGACTTATTTCTGAGTAAACGTACATAGGATTACATTGTAGCGTTGCAATGGTATACACACTTTCCTGGGAGTAAGCCCCATTGAACATAATGGGACGTCTGAATAGACATGCATAGGGATTTTGATTTAAGTCTCCCTGGGAGAGACATCCGTGATGAATTAATGTATAACAGTTTTCCCTAAAAGAAACATTGAATATCGAGAGACCTTGTTGTTCAAAAGTTACCATTATTTGTTATATTAAGTTTTTTTCCTATTTAATTTTCTATGCATGCTTTTTTACATCAAGCCTCATAATAATCTGGCCAACATTGTGCTAATGCTATCAGACCATTTGGGATCAATAAGACCTATTGAGTTGTCAAAATGCTACCAGAAAGCTCCTTGTAAAAGGTGCATCTACCCAATATTGACTGAATCAGTCCTCCCCTTGCAGCCCTCCTGCCACAACCCATGCCATTCTAGAGAATCCCCTGAGCTTTAGGAGTGACTTCTTAGGGGATGTAGGGCACTGTAATGGGAAAGTGAGGGCAGGAAAGTTCCTTAGCATGAGCACTCTTCTGCTCAAACTTCTCTGGAACTAATCCATTAACAATGAAAATTGTTTAGTTGTTCATTTGGATTGTTAATTCATCTTGTTTCTAAAGGGTTAAGACAAATAACATTTATTATGTGAATGTAATGTAGTTTGCATATTAATAAACACATCTATCATTAAGCAAACCATCAAAAGAACCTGTCAGAATTGTTGAGGAAGGGAGTAGAGACGTCCCCCGCTTATTTGACTGGTTAGGGACCGGAGCACTGGCAAAACCCCGAAACTGTTGAAAAGTGGAACCCAGTCTTATTTTAGCTTGCAACTTTAGCTTTCAAATGCTTTTTTAGCTTGCAAATTCCTGCTGTCACACCAAGATTGCTGCAAATGGACTCTCATTAACACCTTCAAAAATGAACCCCCCCCCTCTCTCTCTCTCACACACACACTCACACCAGCTTGAATGGCATATGCAAATCAACTGGGGCAATTTTTGCCTTTAGAACAGCACAGAGAGAAAGCAAACATGATGAAATAGGTCGAAAGAGTGGAGCATGTGTCCAATGAATGACTTCCAGGTATAATTGAAGCATGTCAAAAGAGTGGATCATCAAAAAATGATCCTGTATCATTTGTTGGTTCCTCCTAGACTTGACCGCAAAGGGTGGAGGGCTTGCCATTGGGATCTCTCTAAGAGAGGTCCAGTTTGGGCCTCAAAGAGAGTTCAAAAGCAGGGGATACCTGTATTAAAGTTGGAGAGCAGCTCATGTAAAGTATTAGAACTGAATGTAGGGATGGCATACCCAGGTACACAAGACTAAGACATTATAACCTATGAACGTTTTTGGACAATACTGTTGGTTTTCTGGTCATATATGACTTGACACTTGAGATAGAAGGATATGCATAATAATTCTACTAATGTACTGTATTGGTGTTCCCCACCCCCACCCCCAAAAAAACTTTCAGTAAAAAGCAATGGCACAAGTAACGATGCAGACCACACCAAACCACTCTGGACCTACCCTGTCGCCAGCAGTGCTACCCCCATCAGTAACAGCAACAAGTTCAGCTGGGCTTCAGGCCTCAGTGAATGGATCCATTCCAGAACAAGCTCTCAACTATAACAATTCTGCAACTGGTCTGGTGGATTCTATGCCTTCTAGCAACTCACAAGGTAAGGCCTGGTTTAAGTAATATTCTCTTGTTGTGTTATCAGCTTTAGGGCTTTTTGGAGAAACATGTTACAAAGCGCACAAAATGAGAGTACTCAAAACACTATTAGGGCTATTTAACTTCTTTAATTAAATGTAGGGCTTTATTGTGGCTCAGATCTGTGTGGCTTTATTGTGGCTTTATTGTGGCTTTATCTGTGGCTCAGATCATGAGCTTCTTATTGCAAAATTCAGGCTTAAACTGAAGAATGTAGGGAACACCACTAGACCAGTCAGATATGACCTAAACCATATCCCTTATGAGTATACAGTGGAGGTGAAGAATAGATTTAGGGCATTAGACCTGGTAGACAGAGTGCCTGAAGAACTATGGACGGAAGTTCGTAACATTGTACAGGAGGCAGCAACTAAAACCATCCCAAAGAAAAAGAAATGCAAGAAAGCAAAGTGGCTGTCAGATGAGGCTTTACAAATAGCTGTGGAAAGAAGGAATGCAAAAAGCAAGGGTGAAAGGGAAAGATATAAACAACTGAATGCAGAGTTCCAGAGAATAGCAAGGAGAGATAAGAAGGCCTTCTTAAATGAACAGTGCAAGGAAATCGAGGAAAACAACAGAATGGGGAGGACTAGAGATCTCTTCAAGAAAATTGGAGATATCAAGGGAACGTTTTGTGCAAAGATGGGCATGATAAAGGATAAAAAAGGCAAGGACCTAACAGAAGCAGAAGAGATTAAGAAGAGATGGCAAGAATACACAGAAGAACTATACAAGAAAGATCTTAATGTTCCTGATGACCACGCTGGTGTGGTCACTGACCCAGAGCCGGACATCCTAGAGAGTGAAGTCAAGTGGGCCTTAGGTAGCATTACTAACAACAAAGCTAGCGGAGATGATGATATCCCAGCTGAGCTACTTAAAATCCTAAATGATGATGCTGTGAAAGTGCTGCACTCAATATGCCAACAAATTTGGAAAACTCAGCAGTGGCCAAAGGATTGGAAAAGGTCAGTTTACGTTCCAATTCCAAAGAAGGGCAGTGCCAAAGAGTGTTCAAACTACCGTACAATTGCACTCATTTCACATGCTAGCAAGGTTATGCTCAAAATCCTACAAGGTAGGCTTCAGCAGTACGTGGACCGAGAACTACCGGACGTACAAGCTGGGTTTCGAAGAGGCAGAGGAACTAGAGATCAAATTGCCAACATGCGCTGGATCATGGAGAAAGCACGAGAGTTCCAAAAAAACACCTACTTCTGCTTCATTGACTACGCAAAAGCCTTTGATTGTGTGGATCACAACAAACTGTGGCAAATTCTTAAAGAGATGGGGGTACCAGACCACCTTACCTGTCTCCTGAGAAACCTGTATGCGGGTCAAGAAGCAACAGTTCGAACCGGCCATGGAACAACCGACTGGTTCAAAATTGGGAAGGGAGTACGGCAAGGCTGTATATTGTCACCCTGCTTATTTAACTTATATGCAGAGTACATTATGAGAAATGCAGGGCTGAATGAATCACAAGCCGGAATAAAGATTGCCGGGAGAAATATCAACAACCTCAGATATGCGGACGATACCACCCTAATGGCAGAAAGTGAAGAAGAACTGAAGAGCCTCTTGATGAGGGTGAAAGAGGAGAGTGCAAAAGTTGGCTTGAAACTCAACATTAATAAAACTAAGATCATGGCATCGGGTCCCATCAATTCCTGGCAAATAGAAGGGGCAGAAATGGAAGCAGTAACAGATTTTACTTTTCTGGGCTCCAAGATCACTGCAGACGGAGACAGCAGCCATGAAATTAAAAGACGCTTACTCCTTGGAAGGAAAGCTATGGCAAATTTAGATAGCATAATAAAAAGCAGAGATATCACCATGCCAACAAAAGTTCGTATAGTCAGGGCGATGGTGTTCCCAGTAGCAATGTATGGTTGCGAGAGTTGGACCATAAGGAAGGCTGAGCGCCGAAGAATAGATGCTTTTGAACTGTGGTGCTGGAGAAGACTCCTGAGAGTCCCTTGGACTGCTAGGAGATCAAATCAGTCAATTCTAAATGAAATCAAGCCTGACTGTTCCCTGGAAGGACAGGTACTAAGGCTGAAACTCAAATACTTTGGCCACCTAATGCGAAGAGAGGACTCTCTGGAGAAGACTCTGATGCTGGGAAAGATTGAAGGCAAAAGGAGAAGGGGAAGGCCAAGGATGAGATGGTTAGACAGCATCACCGATGCAACGAACATGAAAATGAGCGAACTCAGGAAGATAGTGGAGGACAGGAAGGCCTGGCGGGATATGGTTCATGGGATCACGAAGGGTCGGACACGACTTAACGACTGAACAACAACAACAACAAGGGCTTTATTGAGCCTCTCATGAGGATTTCATAACTGTATAGAAGCCTTGAAAAGCACATTTCTCTATAAGTCCGAAGATATTGGAGAAGGGGCAGGTCACTACCCCCTTAAGGGGAGTGGTGACTTGCGATGGCGACGGCAGCAGCGATCCAGGGATTGCGTCACTGCCAGGGACAAAAGGGGTATTTTTAGACTTACCGAAGGTTGGGCTGTCCTCCGGAGGGTGAGGGGGCATGTGGTCCTGCCAGCAGACCTTCTCAAGCCTCCGAAAGGGGTCCTGATGGCGATTGAGGCCTATTTCCAGTGTACTTCCTGGTTTCTCTGAAAAACTGATTTATTCGCCTCCAGGAGCCATTCGGAGGCTTGGGGAGGCCCGCTGGGAGGTGCCCCCACACCCACCGGAGGACAGCCCAGCTCCCGGTAAGTCTAAAAATGCCTCTTTTGTTCCTGGCCACCGGCTTGATCCCTGAATTGCTGCCGCTGCCGCCATCACCCCACCCCTGCAAGCACTCAAAGTTCTCCTCTACTCAGGGAGAGAACTTTGAAAAACGCTGTTTTAGAGAAACGTTTAATAGTGCAGGAGGTGACATATTGCATTATCTCCACCAGAGCAAAATGTCTTATAGAACAAGCCTATGCATGTTTGCTCTGAAATGTCTCAATGTGTTCAGTGGGGCGGCTTACTCTCTGAGAAGTATGTTTAGAATTGCAGCCTCAGTTTTTATGGCAGTAAGTGGTATTTCTTTTGTAGCCCTTTAAATAAAACATAGTTCCTGAATTCATACACTGAAACATTGTTCCCAAAAGTAGATCTATAAGTGAAAACCTCCTGTTGCAAATGTAAATGAAAGCTTTCTGTTGCGAATGAATACAAAAGAATAAGGGGAAAATGCAGAGGGAATAACGTATTAGTAAATCTTCTGCCGATCAAGCATTGTAGGATGAAGAAAGTAGATATAATAATACTTTGAAGATGATCAAGGCTAAAATCAGGGACACGATAAACACTAATTCAAGAAATTACATAAGAACATAAGAAGAGCCCTGCTGGATCAGGCCAAAGGCCCATCTAGTCCAGCTTCCTGTATCACACAGTGGCCCCACCAGATGCCTCAGGGAGCACAAGACAACAAGATACTTGTATCCTGTCACCACTCCCTTGCACCTGGCACAAAGTAACTAACTATGGCACTAATTATGGGGTTAGATGAATCTGACTTGGAATAATAATAAGCGTAATTATAAGAAGAGCCCTGCTGGATCAGGCCAAAGGCCCATCTAGTCCAGCTTCCTGTATCACACAGTAGCCCCACCAGATGCCTCAGGGACCACACAGCCAACAAGACAACCTGTTTCCTGCTGCCACTCCCCTGCACCTGGCACAGAGAAAACCCACTTCTAAAACCAGGAGGTTGCTTATGGCTTGTAACCTGTGATGGTCTTTTCCTCCATGAATCTGTCCAAACCCCTTTTAAAGGCATCTAGGACAGGTGCCATCACCACATCCTGTGGCAAGGAGTTCCACAGATGAATTACACGCTGGGTAAAGAAATATTTTCTTTTATCCGTTCTAACTCTCCCTCCACTCAATTTTAGTGCATGTCCCCTGGTTCTGGTATTGTGCGAGAGGGAGAAGAATTTCCCTCTATCCACTCTCTCCATCCCATGCATAATTTTATAAGTCTCAATCATGTCCCCCCTCGGGCGCCTTTTTTTTAGACTGAAAAGCCCCAAACGCTGTAGCCTTTCCTCATAAGGGAGGTGCTCCAGCCCACGAATCATTTTGGTCACTCTTTTCTGCACCTTTTCCAATTCAACTATATCCTTTTTGAGGTGTGGTGACCAGAAGTGGACACAATACTCCAGATGTGGCCTTACCATTGATTTGTACAAAGGCATAATGATATTGGCCGTTTTATTCTCAATCCCTTTTTTAATGATCCCAAGCATGGAATTGGCCTTCTTCACAGCCGCCGCACACTGGGTCGACACTTTCATCGACCTGTCCACCAGCACCCCAAGATCTCTCTTTCTTGATCCGTCACAGACAACTCAGAACCCATTAGTGTAAATGTGAAATTTTGGTTTCTTGCCCCAATGTGCATCACTTTGCACTTACTTACATTGAAGCACATCTGCCATTTTGTTGCCCGTTCTCCCAGTTTGGAGAGATCCTTCTGGAGCTCTTCACAATCCCTGCTGGTCTTCACCACCCGGCAAAGTTTAGTGTCATCCGCAAACTTGGCCACCTTGCTGCTTATCCCCAACTCCAGGTCATTTATGAATAAGTTGAAAAGCACCGGTCCCAAGACCGATCCTTGGGGCACACCGCTTTTCACCTCTCGCCATTGTGAAAATTGCCCATTGACTCCCACTCGCTGTTTCCTGGTCTTCAACCAGTTCCTAATCCACAAGAGGATTACAAGTAGCTCCAAAGACAAGTGCAGATTGGGTTTTAATTTTCAGTGTATTATCAGTGGTGTAGTGGTAAGTTATGAAGTGCAGGAGCTCATTGTCATCATACCCCCCAGAGCCGTGCCTCTAAAGCCATGTTACCCTAAGGCTATACAACAAGAGAATAAATTTTAAATAACTTCATTAGTGTGTTTCCTTTTTTTGTGGCTTATTCCTGCTTTGAAACTTACAATATTTCATTTAACAATCTTGCTCATTCAATTCCAAATTCTTGGAGTGATTTGCAATAGTTTAAAACAAATGGAGACTTTCCGGCGAGACCTGAAAACTTTCCTGTTTAAGGAAGCCTTCTGAGTCCTTGCCTTTTTTAACATTCTGCTGGTACAGGTGGAGTGCTGCTGTTTTTATGCTCTTGTTTTTTGATCTGTTTTTATTAATTTTTAGATGCTGTTTTTTACTAGTTTTCGTGAATTATTTTTATTTTAAATGTATTTTTTGTATTGTATTTTGTACTAAAATATTCTGGCTAAAATTTTTTGTATTGTATTGTATTCCTTTCTCATGTTGTAAGCCGCCTTGGGTCCCTTTGGGTAGAAAGGCAGGGTAAAAATACTGTAAATAAATAAATAAATGCATAAAAATGAAATTAAAAAATATTCCAGATAAATATAAAAGGTATATTTAGGGCCTAATCCTATCCGGGAGTATAAGATCCAGGTTGCTAGTGTGGCAGGTGGTCTGCTGTTCTGCGGGCTGCTGCTGCCAGCGCTGAGACCCAGAGGCTATGCGTGGGCAACACTGGCCAGCCGAATCTCTGCTGCTATCGGTAAGTCAGTGGTGGGGACAGATTGGTGTGGGGAGCGGGCTGAGCTGGGGGTAGGAGGGGGGAGGATTTCGGCTGCAGCCACACATGCTGGATCCTTTCTCCCCTTCCTGCCCTGGACCTGCCCCCTGAGTCTCCTCAGACCTACGCCAGCTAAAGAGCTGGCGTAGGTCTAAGGAGACTGGGGGCCAGGAAATAAGTTCCACTATGTTTAGTAGGACTTTTAAGACATGCAAGATCGTAGCTTTGTAAATTATCATAATCCACATGGAATTATGTCCCTGGTTGTGAGGCTGATACAGTATATTTGAGGGGAAAAATTTTTTAGCCAGAATATTTTAGTTTCTTTTCTGTAAATGTTACTATTTGTGCCAAGTATAGAACAGTAGGTTTCTTAAAAGCTTGACATTTTTTTTAAATTTACAGTTCCTTTCCAAGATAACATGGCAAACCCCAAAGAGAAAACTCCAATGTGTTTGGTAAATGAGTTAGCCCGTTTTAATAGAATTCAACCTCTGTATAAGCTTCTGAATGAACGAGGACCTGCTCATGCCAAGGTAACATTATATAGCTTTAGGGTGTTTGTCATTTCTTAACATTTGCAGATTATTCAGCAAAGTATTCCCATATCATTTAATAATGTCACCTTTGAGATGACCCTAAATAGAAGATACCCACCTTTTCTTTATCTGTAAACTTTTAGTGTCTTTTATTATGTATGCTACTTTGAGTTCCCAGAAGGGTGGAAAAGCAGGATTTACATTTTCCAAATAAATAAATAATCGATGACATTGTAGCCTGCCTTTTAGAATTGTCTTAAGGTAAAGGTAAAGGTATCCCCTGACAATGAAGTCCAGTCGTGTCCGACTCTAGGGTGTGGTGCTCATCCCCATTTCAAAGCCGAAGAGCCACCATTGTCTGAAGATGCCTCCGTGGTCATGTGGCTGGCATGACTCTCCTTGCCGCAGCGCGTAGCATGCAGCTGGAACACGGAGCGCTGTTTACCTTCTCGCAAGCGGTACCTATTTATCTACTCGCATTGACATGCTTTGGAACTGCTAGGTTGGCAGGAGCTGGCCAAGCAACGAGCGCTCACCCCGTCGCGGGAATCGAACTGCCGACCTTTTGATCGACAGCTTATGGTTCAGCGGTTTAACCTGCTGCGCCACCCGCTGGCCTGCAGGCTAAACTAGAGGATAGGTAGGAATTCAATGATTGGAGTTTCCCATATATTTTTCAAAGAGCAGCTACACAAGGGCATTGATTTAAATTAGGGCAATGGGAGTGGGGTGGATTCCCTGATTCAGGGGTGGCCAACCTTCTACCATTAGGTCCTCTGTGTTCTTAAGAGTTGAGTAGAATATAGAATCTTGGCAGCTGCAGTTGCTGGTGCTAAAGCAGCTGCATTTGCTGAAATGCCCTCACCTATACAACCATGAAAGGTCAAAAAGCATTCATGTTGAAAGGTTGGCCACCCCTGTCCTGATGCAAATCATTCCTTTCACCACACCTGCTATTAACCTAAGAGGGGAAAACATACAAGTGCCTGTATCTATGCTGGTATTGTTTTCCCTCCACTCTAGTAGGCAGCTTTAGGAGTGGATGATTTTAGTCAGGAAATTGGTGTGGAGACAAAGGGTTAATGTCTCCTCTGTGCTACAGCCATGATCCAAATCAGAGTATCCTGTGACTGCATGGAAAAAAAATGTATGTGAGGAACATCAATCACAGAACTCCCACGTATCATCTAGTTTTGCTCTGAGGCTGTGCTTGTGCACACTTTCGCTCTCTGTCTCTTTCTCCAAGAAGAGGAAGAGAGAAGGGTTCAGAGGCAGGGTAGGAGGACAACAAGAGTGTATGGTATTGGGGTGGGGCGGGGTGGGACCATTCATGCAGTATTTCTTTTCAAGGGTGAGATAATCCACATTAAATAAGATAAATCAGCTAGGTGAAAATATATCTTTTATAATTATTGTCTCAGCTTTGAATGCTTTAAACACAACAAAAATTAGAAAACAAATACCATTGAACAAACAAAAATTGCAGCCTTCCCCACCACTCCATCATTGGTGGTTGTGGAGTTGCTTATACTTTGCACTCTGTTTTAATTTGCAGAAAAAGTGACTGCAAAGGTGAAAACACACACCACAGTCCTATGCACGATTGCCCGGGAGTAAGCCTCATTGAACACAGTGAGATCTATGTCTGAGTAAACACGCAACTTTGATTGATAGGTTTGTGGGTCTTAATAAGTCTTAATAAGCATGTCCTAGGCATGTGTACTCCGAAGTAGGTCCGGGCTTACTCCTGGGAAAGCGTGGATAGGATTGTAGCCTTAAAGAGGATACAGTGTGCATTTCTGACAGTAAAGGTACGTCAAAGGCCTACTTGGGTACTGCTGTTCTCAGTTACAAGTGTGGGCACTATCTCTTAAAGAGACAGGTATATTAGATACAATTGTAGACTCTCACAACGTGACCATATTTTTGAGTTAAAAACCCACATATTTCCGGGTAAGACTACGTCGTTTATAAATTCTTTATTACAAAGACAAGATGTTACCAGTAACTTAACTGACATTCGGGGCATCATGCCCCGACATTCGGGGCATCATCAGAAGATTAATACTGTAGGACAGACACTCATTACATACTCCTACTACTCAATCTAACTGACATCAGGTGTCAGTTAGAAAGGGAGGGGGGAGAGAGGGGGGGAAAGGGAGAGAGGAAAGGAGATATAGTTAAAGGCACACACAAATTAAGCATAGGAAATAAAACCTGAGCAACCACAAACCATCTCGTTCCACATAAAGAAGCCTCATAAACATACATCTATTGATCAGAATAAAGCCACCAAGATTCAAATATAAGCAGATGCAAGAACTCTCACATTAATAACAATGTACTGTAACACTCCCTAATCAACTCTTACTCTTAATTTGTAGATCTTTCAAAACTGGTAACCAGCTGCTACTTACTATCAGAGATTCCTCTTTCTTGTTAACTGAGTGCGTATGTTTGTAAATTTCTATGGATTCTCTGTGAAGTCTGGGGAGATATTGGCTGGTCTTAACTATTACCTTGCTTAGCCTGATCAAATCTGATGTCATGGTTGTGTTCTAAGGCATGTTCAACCAAGGCTGATTTTTCTTTCTGTTTTAGTTTAAGGTAACGCTGATGTTCTTTAAGTCTAGTATTCAGACTTCTCTTGGTTGTGCCAATATAACATTTCCCACATTGGCAAGGAATTTTGTAAACTCCCGCGTATGACCAGGGGTGTAGAGGGTCTTTTGGATTTCTCAGTAGATTACCTATTTTCGTAGTGGGGGTGAAAATAGTTTTAATGCTGAATTTCTGGAGAAGCCTGCCTATTTTCTCTGTAGTCCCTTTTATGTATGGTAGACTCACACGTCCTCTTTCTAACTGCACTTCTTGGGGTTGTCTCCTAGTTTGCCTTTTTCTGTCTATTCTATCCACCTCCTTTTTACTGTACCCATTAGCCTGTAGGACCTGTCCTATCAAATTTTTCTCTTTGCTGATTTCTGATGTTTTGCTGATATTTTCTGCTCTGTGTAGCAAGGTGTTAATTAAACTATATTTTTGACTAGGGTGATGGTTCGAATTTCTATGCCTTTCTATGCATCTATAGTTCGAATTTTGAGTGTCTGTCCTACAGTGTTAATCTTCTGATGATGCCCCGAATGTCAGGGGTGAAACGTTAAGTTACTGGTAACATCTTGTCTTTGTAATAAAGAATTTATAAACGACGTAGTCTTACCCGGAAATATGTGGGTTTTTAACTCAAAAAAGACAGGTATATTGTTTTCAAGGACATCTGCACACTGAAAATGGGAAATACGCCACACATTCTTGCCGTCCACACTACTATGGAAATTGTCATATCAGCTGTGTAAATGGAGGGGGGCGGGAATGAGGGTGGAGTACACATGTTCACCCAATGCTTCTGGACTGGAGGTATCATATACGCTATGTCAGGGGTTCTCAACCTTTGGAGGCCCAGGTACCCCCTTATCACGGTCCAATTTTCTGAAGTACCCCCTGCTAACTAACTGCTAATTAACTGGATCAATTAATTAGGTAATTAATCATTAAATAAAAAAGTACTAAAACAATTTTAAATGTGAAAAAATGTCTTATTTAACTCTGTGTGTGTGTGTGTGTGTGTGTGTGTGTGTGTGTGTGTGTGTGTGTGTGTGTGTGTGTGTGTGTGTGTGTGTGTGAGAGAGAGAGAGAGAGAGAGAGAGAGAGAGAGAGAGATGCAAGGATCTCTTTTTTCCTCCAAGTCACACTTCCCAAAATCAGCTCCTCCCCCACCCCACCAAAGTACATTTTCCAAAGTACAAAAATAAGCCCAAAATAAAACCAAAATCAGAGAGACAGAAGGGCTCCAAAAATAATTTCAATTTAAAATCCATGTTAATTAACACTTAATTAGCTGCTGATGGGGCAGATAAGGGGCAGGGCTTGGTGTACCCCCAGCAAGAGGTCCACATACCCCTAGGGGTACCCGTACCACAGGTTGAGAACCTCTGCGCTATGTCATTGGTTCTCAAAGTTCTCCCCGGAAGGCGGGGAGTGTGTGTGTGGGTGAGACAGTGGCAGCAGCAATCCCGGGGATCGTGCCACCACTGGGGGGAAAAAGTGTCTGTTCTGAACTCACTCAGGGTCCTGACGTCTTCTGGAGGGTGCGGGGAGGCCTGCGGACCCCTCTGCGGGCCTCTCCGAGGTTTAAATCGGCGCGGAGCAGCCGTTTACGACCAGTTCTGGTTTTCACAAAAACCGGAAATGGTCGTAAGTCCCCAGAATCGCTGCTGCTGCTGTCCCACTGTCCTCACCCCTTAAGGGCTCAACGGAAAACAGTGGTTCTCCTGGTGGGTCGCGACCCACCAGTTTGAGAAACGCTGTACTATGTGATTGCACCTGATCCATGCAGACTTGGGCTGATGGACCCAAGTTTCATGATAATCCAAGGAATGCAGTTCTTTTGTACGTTGCAGGGTTGCTTTGGCTAACTTTGCCCTTATTTAGTTGTCCTGTCTGTCTTTGAAGATGTTCACAGTGCAGCTGACTCTTGGAGAGCAGACATGGGAAGCTGAAGGAAGCAGTATTAAAAAGGCTCACCATTCTGCTGCCAGCAAAGCTCTGAGTGAAAGTACCTTACCCAAACCGACTCTTAGACCACCCAAAAATAATGTTAATAATAATCCAGGTAAGTTAGTGTTCTACTTCCTTCATTAATTCATGATTGTGTTTGCCATGGGCTAGCATAGGTTCAGATGCCTGTGCTGTGGTTTGTGATAGGCATCAATAAAGCTGAAAAACAGGAACCAGCCGAGTGAGGGAAGTATTTACTATCTGTAAACATGAGGATATCACATTGGGAGGGGTCCATAGCTCAGTGGTAGAGCATTGCTTTGCATATAAAAATATCCACCTTCATCAGGGCAAGGACAAAAATTAGTCTAACAGTTAGACTGTTGCTTCATGTAGCCTAGTATTCCTTACTGGAGTTGGTAGTAACATCTGAAGTATCAGGCAGGGTTTCCCTCTCCACCTGAGAATCTTTTAAGTGGAGATGCTGGGAATTAACACTAGGGTCTTCTGTAGGGTTACCATATTTTGGCAACCCCAAACCTGGACACCCCCCCCCACAGTCCCCCCCACACATTCAATTAATTAAATAATAAAAAATGTAAAAGGTAATAATAAATGAAATTTAAATATATAGAATGAAATCTCTCCTAAGGGGCGCAAAGCACGGCCGAAATTTTAAATTTTTAAAGGGGCACGAAGCGCCCCTTATGCCGCGCTTTATGCCCTTATGCCGCGGCCGGAATTTCTAATTATTTAATTATTAAAAATTAAATAAATAAATTAGCTTACCTTTTCCCCGCGCTGCTGCTGCTCCCCACGTCCTCACGCCGGCAAGCTTCATGCAGCTCCTGCGCCCGGTCTCCCAGTGGCACCGCACGGAGATCGGGTTGCAGCCTGCTTGCCCGCGCTGCGCGAGCCTGCCGAAGGCTCGCGTGGCAGGGGCAGCAGGATGTCGGTTGGCCCGCTCCCTCACTGGCTCCATGCCGGTGAGAGAGTGGGCGAACGACACCCGCTCGCCACCGCCTCCATCTTCTTCTTTTTTAAACTTACCCGGGCAGCAGCTTGGATCACGAAATCTCGCGTGATCCAAGATGTCGGCACCCAAATCTCGTGAGGGCATCCCTCACAAGATTTGGGCGCCAACATCTTGGATCATGCGAGATTTTGTGATCCAAGCTGCTGCCGGCGCCCGGGTAAGTTTAAAAAAGAAGAAGATGGCGGCAGCGGCGGCGGGGGCCATCCCTCCGGAAACCGGGCCGGGACAGAACCGGGAATCGTGGCCGATTCCCGGGACTGTCCCGGAAAAACCGGTACGGATGGTAAGCCTAGTCTTCTGCCTACAGAGCATATGTTCTGCCAATGAGCGGTGGCCTTTAACTTTTTAAATAGCTGCATGGCTCCCGCAGAATGCAGGGACCTGGAATAGTAAAAACAACTTGTGTACCCTCTCTTCTAGTGCCTTTGCTACAATGAAATTTGCGCATGTGTGCTTTTGCGCACACGCACAGACACCAGCTTGTATTTCACCAAATATGGAGCATCACATGTAAGATTTCAAGTTTATATGAAAAGACTGCAATTGAGTTTGCCTGTTGTACAGTGAAGCCAGCAGAGGGCTGTAGAGTCTACGCTTCCTGATAAGTTTAGATTCAGTATTCCTAAAATTATGATCAGATGGACGTTAGATTTAACATCTCTGTTTTTTTAATACAAGTCTTGACTTCTCTTCCATTTTGTGAAAATGGCAGAATAAGTTTAACTGATAGAAAAACACCACCTCTATTTATATCAACTTTCTATTAATATACTGTGGGTTATATCCTAAGTAGTGCAAGCACAGTGGTGCTTACAGAAAGTATCTTCCATATTCCCTCCTCCCTATGGCAGCCCCCTGAGCCTCCTGAAGAATCACTCCTGAGGGTTGGGGGGATCTTTGGGAATGTTGTGAGATGTTGCATAGGGGAGATGCAATTGGAGGGAGAAATCCCAAAAAACTGCACAGAGATAATTTATGCAAGGGTAACATGCTACTTAGGACAGAACTCTGTATTTATGCTAGTTTCTGTTTTATTTGTCAAAATAAGACTGTCGGTTTTCACTTGCTTTCACAAACTTTTATATTAAAAGTAATATTGAAGATTGTTCAAAGCTGGACATTTAGAGTTCTGAAATTTGCTTCAGAATGTCAACTTCTTTATCCTAACAAATCCAGTTATTCTGTCTAGATTTCAGAGGTACAAGGATTGTGTACAGATGGTCTAGTTTTGTCTAGTTGTCCTTATCTGAACTGGTTTTCATGCTAGCTTTCCTGTACACAGGGGATCTTCACTGGTTTCACAGTTCCTACATGGAAGACTATTCAGCATAGGAATTAAGATGAAACCCGTCTGTACCATATTACATGCTATACTGTTCTGTACATTTTTAGTGTGCTTTGATCGTTATGCTTGTGCACTGCCTTAGGTACCACTATTGCAGAGAATGCAAAAGTTTTAGAAATAAATAAATCTAGCAAGGAATTGCCTTCAGCGTAATGCGTGAAGCAATCCAGAGATTCATATTCAAGAAGGTGCAAGCATGTATATTAAAGTTCAACAACTGGAGGGGAGCCCCCCTGAGGAGGGCTACCTGCCTCTCTTCCCCAGTTATCATCCCTTAGGCAAAGAAGCAGAGTGGAAGGACTAGTAACTGTGGCAAAATAAATGGGCAACAGGCCAGCTTGTGTTGTGTAGAAGGCGGCAGAGGTAGGGCCAGGGACCACGATCCCTCATTCTCTTCTCAAAAGGGCCTTGTAGAAAGACTAGTTGCAACCAGAGTTGTACACTGGAAACCTAATGCAAGCTTTGCGTTTCTAGCAGTACCAGGATCAAAATATATGCCCGTCTTATGTTGCAGTATGTTTTCTTACACGGTTAAAAACCTCAATGTAGGAAAAAGTGAAGAATCTGCACCCTGTACAACTGTACCAAATTGCAAAGAAAATGCATGATACAGCTCCCAGGTATTGACCAAGCTCAGACCTAACACTAAGCCATGATTAAACCACAGTTATTAGTTCAGCGTTACTAGCACAAACCTTACATTCTTCCCCCTCCCCTTTGCATGTGTGTGTTGATGAAATTTACTACTTCTGTTCATGGTTTAAAACAAACCAGGATTTGTTACTGTATCTGAACCTGGCAAATCCAGTTTGTCCTAACTGTGAATAAGCCAGGATATGAAATTTGGGGATTAATTCTAGATCAAATCCACTTTGATATCCTGGCTTGTTTACAAACTGGGATTTTTGTGTTTAAGCATGACAAATCCTGATTTGTTTTAACCATGAACAGAAGCGGCAAATTTCCTCCCTTATATGCAAAACCATGGTTTACTCATGATTAGCATTACATCTGATGCCAGCCATTCTCTTCTCAAAGTTAACAAAACTACCCCTACAGATTTACAGCTACTGTAAAATTATTTCTTGCAGTCAATTTTAAATCTTCATAGAATCTGAGTTTTAAGTAAGTTCTGCTTTTTCATTATTAATAATTTAGAGCTACAAATGTAGAAAATTGACCTTTGAATTAATCAAAACATGTTTTATGTGTGTTCTTTTTTTGACAGGCAGTATTACACCAACAGTGGAGTTGAATGGTCTTGCTATGAAAAGGGGAGAGCCTGCCATCTATCGGCCATTAGATCAAAAGCCAGTCCCAAACTACAGAGCAAATTATAACTTTCGAGGCATGTACAATCAGAGGTTTGTGCGTTTTCACTTTTCTTTTTTAAATTGTTCTATCTCAAGGCAGATTTTGAACCTCATTCTATGTGTTGCTTTTCATTACTTGATATTATTGTTTGCTCCAAATGTGGTATGGATTCTGGAATTTCCCTTCCCTTCTGGATGAGATTGAGAAGCTGCATCTGGAAAATTAGCAGGAAATGGAACTGTTCCTCCTTCCCAGTAGATATTTATGGCATTCTTCAGTTTGCAGATGTTGTTACTCGATAGCATTTGGCTTATTAATAAAAAAGTTCATTCCACATTTTACAAACTTCCCATTTAAGACATTCCTAGGAATGGATGTGATTGTCTAACAGCTGTTGTGTGAGAATAGCAGAGCTTTGCTTTCCCTTTTCAAGCTATGGTCTCTGCACTTTTCAAAGACTGAACTACTTCAGGAGTTTGTGAAAATGAACTGTAGGGACAGCTTTGGCAATAGAGAATTCTAGAGCTTTCATATTCATCTGAGTATTTTTAATTTTCTGTGAAAGGGCTTCTGTTTTCTAAGCATTTTCAGATTAGTTTATGAATTTTAAATAAATTTGCATATTACCAAAGCTAGATGTTATTAAGCTAGATGTTTCTTGGAGGGTCAGTTTGGACAATATTGACTGACTGCCACTGTTCCCTTAAGTGGTGCAGATCCCTTAGAAGGAATATTGCCAACCGCTCTCCACTCCCACACAATTAGAAGTGAGCACGGGATCCTGCCTCCCTCCCTCTGATTGTCCCATCTTCCTGATGCCTAATTGGAGGGGAGGTCATCCAAACTCCTCTGTGTGTAATTTAAATACTACTTTAAAGTAGTATTTAAATTAAGTATGGGGGCTGGTTCAGATGATTTTTCCTCACCCTACAATTATTTGGTGCCCTAAAGTGCTGGGAAAGGGGCAGGATGTGCATACTCCAGGTGAGAGGGAAGAGTGGATGTGGTGAGTGTGTTGTGGCAGGACCGGGTTAGATCTCAGGGAGGTGCTTTTTAGGAGAGGCCTGGTGGCCTAGACCCATCATGTTGACGGGTTGTATTTTGTAGACCAGCGCCTTTCCTTGCTTCCCTCCATCATTTCTTCATTACGTAATCTATGGGGGTGGAAGTTCTGAGGCTAGTCCAAGTGCTTGTGATAGGATAAAACCTAGACTGGTGCGTTATAGATTGGCTTTTTGACGGTGGGCCTTGCTGGTAAGAGATGTGTGTATCTTCATTGAGTCTCCCTACTTGAACTAATTGGGTTGATCTCGGACATGGCATTGGAGTCCCTCCTGCCTAGTGGTATTGGGGGACTTCAATGTCCATGCTGAGGCCCCAGGGGTAGGTGGAGCTCAGGATTTCATAGCCATCATGACAACCATGGGCCTGTCTCAGAAGATCTCAGCTCTAGCTCATGAGGCAGGACACATGTTGGACCTGATGTTTACAGCTGGACAAGTAGAAGGTGATCTAGATGTGGAGGAGATTACGATCACTCCGTTGTCATAGACGGATCACCTCCTGGTAAGGTTTAGGCTTGTTGTGGCATCTTGCCTCCAGAGAGGCAGAGGACCATATTGTATGGTCTGCCTCCAGAGACTATTGGATCCTAATGGTTTCCTGAGGGCTCTGGGGGACTTTCCTGCTGCCAAAGCCAGCGACTCATCTGAGGCCCTGGCTGAACTCTGGAATACGGAGATGGGCAGGGCCGTAGATGAGATAGCTTCTGAGCAACGTCTGCCATCTCACAGACTCAAAGCAGCTCCTTGGTTTACCAAGGAGCTGCGAATGATGAAGCAACAGGATGGTGTAGTGGTTTGGGAGTCGGACTTAGACCTGGAAGATCCAAGTTCAAATCCCCGCTCAGCCACGAAGCTTCCTGGGTGACCTTGGGCCAGTCACTATCTCTCAGCCCCACCTACCTCACAGGGTTGTTGTGAGGACAAAAAGGAGGGGAGGAAATATGTACACCACTCTGAGCTCCTTGGAGGAAGAGCGGTATAAAAATGTGAAAAATAAAATAAAAAATAAATAAAATAAACAGGATAGATGTCTGAATTACTAGTCAGCCACAGATGAACAACCATGTTAATGTTTAAGACTTGTACCATTTTTTGTCTGACTCGGAATTTGGGGATAGGTTTCAATGTCCCATTGCAGGCTAGCTCTCTAGAGGAGAAACCACATGAGCCGCTAGAAAAAAAAATAGACAGTGGGTTTTTAATGTTTTCAATAAGATAAATACTGGGCATGCAATGTTCTTTGACAGGGGCATTCTAAATAGTCATCAGATTGCTGAAAATGGTATAGAAATGAACTGGAAAGGTGTTGCGTTCTAAGGGTTATAATATGTCCAGCAACTAGCTTGTCTTTCTAGCTTGAGTCTATTGGAGGTAATTACTTACTCTGCATCTGCTCTGTGCTTGTGGTAGTCTCTGCTCTGGAGTGCACAGATTAATCTATGGAGTGAAAGTAGAGGTGACTGGTTCTACACTTGCAGCACAATCCTAACCAACTTTCCAGTGCCAGTGTAGCCGTGCCAACTGTATTTTGCAGTGCAGGGACAGTTATGGAGGCCTCTTCAAGATGAGGGAACATTTGTTCCCTTACCTTGGGGCTGCATTGTGACTGCACCGGTGCTGGAAAGTTGGTTAGGATTGCGCTGTTAGAGTGTGAGGAGGTGGGAGGAGATTGGATTTTGACCTTCAATTCAGTGGTAAACGTTTTGTTAAATTTGTTATAAAAGGCAGAGTTGCAGTAGGAAAGCTGTCAAAATTCAATCTTCACAAGCCAGTGTAATTGTAGACTATTTAGTGGGGTGGCTACAGTGTCTGTGGTGGAGTGAAGCTAGAGAGGGATACGTCTCTTCAGTCCTTCACAACCTCCTAGTTTCTTTAAATGTATTGAAAAATGGAGAATGTTACACATTAGTATTAATATGAGTAATGTTAGACTGCAACTTGTATTATGTAGGTGCTGTTTTATAGTGCTAACAAGTTCAATGATCCTGTCTTTTTCATGCAACAAAAGCTATTTGTTGTTTTATAATAAACACATTATTGCTGTTTTTCTCAGGAGACTAATAGGGCAAACTGCAGGTTGTGTATATATTGCATGTAAAGAAACCTTGGCAGACTTTTTTTTTTTTTTAAAAAGCAGCTTTAGAAGGTTGTGATGTTGAGCAGAAGTGGTGTGTACATGTGTGCACACTTAACCCATTCCCTGGTGGGGTGCCAACTGTGTCACTATTCTTTTAAACACTGATCAGGACTGCAGTTGGAGGAACGCAGCTGGTGGTGATTTTAGCTAGAAAACAGTCAGCAGGGAATAGATTATGCTCCTCCTCCTCTGCTTAAAATTGCAGCCTCCTGAGGCTGCTTTTCATTTTAAAAAAGGTGTCGGGGATTTGTTACACACATTCATGTGTAATGTAAGGTAACGGTTTACCCCTTGAGATAGAAACTGATTATGTTTGTTCATTGTGTCAGCAGGCAGATAGGGAGGCAGTTGTCCATTTTTGACCACACAGGAAGCCCATTGTTACCTTCCCCATCTCCCTGTATTTCTGAGAGATGGTGCGTCACATACCACATGGTTAAAGGCTGCAGAAGGCATTGTACAATAAACTTTGAAGTGGCAGCCACATAGTTCCCTGTTATTGTTTCCACTCACAAGCCCAGTTGCTCTAGCTGCAGAGAATTTGCTGGAAAATGCTTTTCTGTGTCTGTGTGACAGGAGCTCCATGTGGGTTGAGGATGCAGCTAGGGTTGCCCATCCTTCCACGATTGACCTGGATTCTTTAGGGATCAGTACAGGGGGCCCTGCGGACCCGCTATCCACGGAGTCCCTTATCCATAGATAGCGGGAGGCCCCGCGTGCCCCACCGGCCATTACCTTACTAGCTTGCATGTGTCTTCCTTTCAACAAATGCTATAAGCAGTAGCATGCTGCTTATAGCGCTGAAGCTGACTGAGTGCTAGAGAGGCTCAGCCAAAGAACAGGAAGCAAGAACTGGAACTGCGCATGCTGCTGCTTATAGCGTTCGTTGAAAGGAAGACACACGCAAGTTACTAAGGTAAATTAATGGCTGGGGGTGCGTGGAGGGCACATTCGCCCCATCCATGGTTCTCTAGTATCCGTGGGAGGGGGCTGGAACGGATCCCCTGTGAATACTGCTCCTCCCCCCCCCCCCCCCGTATCTTCAGGTGACTGTTGAAAGCAATCCTGGAAATTTTAACAGAGCCACCAAGAATTTTCAGTGTTGGGGAAAAAAAGTCCTGAATTAGCTTCAATTAGAGTTGGCACCTATATTGATGCAACATATGCATCCTTCCTCTCAGTCACATGGAGTGTTTCTTATACCAGCACCAACAAGGAAGGGGCAGGTGGAAGTGGAGAAATACCATGGGATTTGGGGAAATGATGTGGTTATCACTTTCCCTGGTGGCTTCCATGCAGCTGGAGTAACATGTTAATCAGCCTTGGGGAAGGAGGAAAGTTATAGTGGCCTCTGAGAATCCAAACAGTATAGACCTGGGAGAACTATGAACTATGTTGTCTACAAAAGCTGGGAAACAAAGGGAGTTAAATTTTAGAAATTGCTATTATAAGCAGACTTCGGAAAGTGGCTGTAAGAATAATTCTCCTGGGCCATCAGAGGGCAGTATGAATTTGTTGTGTGTGTTTAGCTTGAACTGCAAAGAGAGCATCCAAAAAGAATTTTTGCTTCAAAACTTTCTTTCATTTATTCAGTATCAGCTTAAAACAATTAGATATGCGGTGTTTTATCCTGTCATGATGTTTAGATGAGAGTATAGCACCCTGACTGTAATCTTTTTTGTAATGTTCCGTATTCAAAATGAATGTAATTTTCTTAGGTGCAGACTTGGGTGCCAGAAAAGCTAAAGTACAACATAGAGTTCAGTTGTCTTTACTTTTCAGAGATGTATCTCTAGCCTATGCTGTTCTTTTATAAAATTTATATATTATATTTATATCTCACCTTTCTCCCCAAAGGTCACCCAAGACAGCTTACAAAATTATTATATACATATAAAAACCAGGGCTGTGCAATTGGTACACAAAACCTCTGACTCCACTCAAAATTGCTTCTGACTCCATGAACGATGGGCAGCCCAATCCTGCATAAGGATCTGCTGGGCGGGCAAGGCCGCCTGCTGGATCCTGATCTCTACCGCGGGCAGCCTACAGCAGGCAGCCCGCGGCGGAAAGTCTACTCGGGGAAGGGGACGCTCGTCCCCTTCCCCGAGTGTAATGGCGGCTGGGGCCGATAGGCCTCCTCAGATTTCCGCCAGCTATTTTGCTGGCGGAAGTCGGAGGAGGCCGTGTAATGGCCCAGCCGCCCGGCGGGGACCGGAATATGGCGGACGCCATGCCCCCACCCCCGCCCGGGGCAGCTGGGCCTATGGCTGCTCTCCCGCCTCTGCCGTCCCTCCCCTCGCCCCACTGTATCTAGACTTACCTGGGTCCGGCAGTGGGCCGAGGGCTCCGACGGTGGAGGTGGGAAGGCCGGCCTTGCACCAACCTTCCCGGCTCTAAAGTAGTCGCAAATGTGCTTTATGGCACTTGCGACTCGTTTCGCCGCCTGAAATTACAGCAGGATTGCGTCCTGAGTCTCCAAAGCCCTGCTTAGTCGGAGTCGTGGAGTCAGAATCAGAAGCAATTTTGGGTGGAGTCAGAGGTTTTGTGTACTGACTCCACAGCCCTAATAAAAACTACAAAATACATAATAGTAAATGTTTGTACTTCACCAACCTGTGCTTCCTTCTCTCCCCCCCTTCCACTTTTCCTTATTCCTCTCTTTATTTCCTCCTCATCAGGAATCAGATCCATGTAAGTTTGACTTAGCTGATAGATTGAACATTTTACAGAGTCAGGCTTCTCAAAACTCCAGTGGGCAAACAAAATCTGCAAACTTGAGTAAGGAGGTGCAGCAGAACTAGATGAGAGTGAACCCATGTGAAAGATAGGATGGGGAATTAGGAGAGCAGGCAGAATGAGATGCCAGGCACAGAGGAGAAGCAGGGCCAAGGTCAGGCATAGCTAGGATCACAGCCAGGTAGGTGCACTCCAAAGCCAAGAGCAGGCACTGGGGGAGAAGACCGTTGCAGAACTGGGAGGTGGATCAGGAAGAAAGAAAGTGGGTCAGTGCTTGATCAGGAGGTCAGATGGGCAGTTGTTCACTCTTGCTTGGCTCTGACATGGAAGCTCTTATCTCCAGGAAGGTCACTAGTGTCCAATCAGTGAAGTCATGGATAGGATTGACCCGGATGCTCTAAGGATAGCATAGTCTCTTGCAAGTCTTGATGGCTCAATTTAATAAGCAGTTGACTGCTAGTCAAGGATGCTTGTTCAAGCCTTTGTGTGTCAGTTGCTCGGGCTGCAACACGAGCAGATTAGAGATCTAAAATGGGGGGAAATATTACTGTATTTTTTTAAAAAAAATTCCAGTGTCATCTAACCTTTTGTGAACTACCACCATCACAATGGGATTTAATTTGAATTAATTGTTGCTATTGATCTGCAAAGTATCTTTTACTTGGCCTCGTTTGCCATCACCATACCCCCACACACACACATACGCATGCACGCATACACAGTTTTAAGGGAAGTGTGGAACGCAGCTGTGCTAGTGCTTGTTTTCTAGGAAAGGAAAAGGGAGAAAGTCAGCCCATTTCCTGTGACTTTTAAAAAGCAGAAACATCTGTTTAAGAAAGATGTCCCGGGAGAACAGTGGCAAGGGAGCCTGCAGGTGATATGCTGTGCCATTGCCAGTAGCTATCACTTTGGATGACGGTGATTAGTGTTAGGACTCCAGAAAAATATTTTGTATGGGCCTGTCAAGAAAGGACTGTTTGTTAAGCGTGTCATATATTTTTGGCAAACATTACAATTTCCAGACTAATTATGTCCTAAAATATAGTTAAGAGTGTGTAGAGGGTATGAAGATGAATGAGTTATAATCCCGTGGTTTATGGAAAGGCTATATTTGCCACAAGTAAATTTTGTAAATTTCTTTAAAATGCTTACATTCTACCTTTCTGTCCGTTTAAGGGAGCACCAAGGCGACTTACATGATACATCATAACAACAGCTTTTAAAACAATATATGTAACAAATAAAACTACTACTAATCAACAGAGACAAAAATAAGCACCAGGGCAAACAAAATTAAACACAGCAGGAGAAACACAGTAATTCAAAGGAAAGCACAAGGAACAGAAACTGCTCACTTAAAAGCTGTGCTTATTCATCCCTTCTGGCCTTTGTATTCCCCTTCCCTGCCTTCCTTTCTCTCCCACTGTTGAAATTTAAATTGTATGCTCCCTGGTGCAGGGACATATCCTTTTTGTTGCACTGTTAACTGTGACTTATGTTGACGATCCTCTGTAAATAATTAATGCCTCACAACTTAAACTTTGGAGTATGAAAGCAGGCATTTATCTATGAATTAGACAAACTGTCTTGAATTAGTTCTGTGTCTTCAGTATGTTTTGCCTTTTCAGTATACTCCTTTATCTAGGTCATTAATTAGCATGTTTAAAAAAGAGCAGTCCCCACCGCTGAACCTTTTGGCATCCCACAGCTTACCTCTCTCTCCAGTGCAAGAATCAGATCATTTATACCTACCCCTCTGCTTTCCCACTTTTTCAAGCAGTTTAATAATGTTGACGGTCTTATATAATGTAAATAATTTCATCTATCTGATTTGGTTGGCCTGGCTTCGTTTTTGTAACAGTAACAGTGGTAAATATAGTATTGAATGAAATGACTGAATCGCTTCATACTTTTTATTTATATAGGTCACTAGATTGACAAGTACAATTCTTTTCAGTGTAGGAAGAAAATGATACTATAGTTAGATGTGCAGCATTGTTTACAGTCGTCTTCTCTAATGAGTATTTGGAAAATGTTCTTACTAGCCACTCTGCATGCTGTTGAGATTGATGAGTAATACAGTCCATGGGAAATGTTATGAGCTGAAGTAGATAAAAGACTTGGCTGTCCATGTCATAGATGCTCTAGTCCTACTTAGTAGTCCACTAACATGGAGAAAAATTACTTTGTCTATCAATTAGGATTGCAATCAAGTTTTGCTTGTATTGCAACTGTATGGTAAAGCAAGGAATTCTGATGTTCTCATCAGAATTCCTTGCTTTACCATACAGCTGCAATACAAGCAAAACTTGATTGCAATCCTAATTGATAGACAAAGTAATTTTTCTCCATGATAGTGGACTACTCCTGTTTTGAAAAGCCAGGGCCCTTATCTTAGTTTCCTACCAGTCTGGGGTGTTTTTTTTTTGGGGGGGGGGTTGCCTTTCTGTCTTCAAGGCCAAATGGCAGAGAGGGTGGTTCAAGAACAGCCACATTCACATCGCACCTTGGAAATCTTGTTCGGAAATGCCCTAATGCATGTTGTACCAAGGAAGAGGAGGGAATAAGTAGAGCAGGGATTGGTAATCGCATCCCAATTAGTTACAGTATTTGAAAATCTGAATGGGACAGTGCAGAGATAAAAGATCCTACCTTAGCAGAGATTGTTTTGTCAATGAGTTTTTCCTCTCCATGTATAACATTTTTTAGGTTTACACCTAATCAAGTAAACTTGTGTGACTATAACAGACTTGGGAAAACTCATGCATCCTTTAGGTATGTTTGTTAGAGAACTGGGATTTGCTGCAGCTCCCTGTTGAGTAAACAGTTGGTGGCAAACCTGGGTTAGTTCCTGTGTAACATGTGAAATGCATCTAATATGTTATCAACACATGGTGGGTATATTGGAGTCAAGTCTTCCCAGGTAATACATTTTACAAAATAAACAGTATTGTACACAGGTATATCTCCACAACAAATTAGACTTTCTTAAATCGACTAGCATCTTGAAACTATAGAAGCTCATTGCCTTCTGTCCCAATTGTAGGAACATCTTTTTTGCTTTGGAATTGGCTTATAAAAAATTAGTGGCATTGGTTCTTCTTTCAGTGAGATGCTCAGGAATGTCCAAAGGCAATTTTCCTTGTTCCTTCTCAAATATATGGATTGGGTTTAACTGGCTATCCCCAAATACACACAGATATACCGTATTGTTCCGAGTATAGGCTGCTCCTGATTATAAGCCACACCCTTAAAGTTTGGTGCTATTTAAAAAAAAGTGAACTTTTTTTAACTTAAAGAAAATATACACATTAGTAGAACAGTAAAACAGTATTTTATTTCATGAATAGGAAGACATGTACCAGTATTTTTAACACTTTTGATCAGCCATATTGGTATTTTAAGTTAGCCCCTGTATAAAAAAACAACAACCTCATCCTCAACTCTCAGCCCCCTCACCCACTTAGCTCCCTCTTCTTTACACGACCCTTCCTTACCCTCTTAGCCACCTCTTTACCCTCTTAGCCACCTCCTTATTCTCTCAGCCTACCTCTCCCTTACACAGTGCCCACTACTCACCTTATTAACAACCTCCCCTCAGCCCCCTTCTTCATCGCCCCCTCCCCCCGCAACCCCCCCCCCAGGCACTTACTTTTAGCGTTGGAAGCTTCCTTTTTCTTCCAAAGGTATGCGATAACCAGGCCTCATGCAACTTCCTTGCAGGCCTGTCCACGGAGACTAGGTGCCTAGAGAGTCTCTACAGAGACTCCGTGGATAGGCCTACTTCCAAGTAAACATGTGTAAGTATTGCGTTGCATCATGTGTGTAGTTCAGAGTTTAAGCCTTATTATAGACAGGAATTAGATGCAGCGAGATCGGAGGTATGGGTAAAGAAGCCATGTCAAAAATGTCTTTACCCATACCTCCGATCTCGCTGCAAATCGTAACAAGCCATGAAAACCTGCATACAACACCAGGAATTAGATGCTTCGCAAAATACATAATGTCATTAATTAAGAATATACAGTAATTGCTGATTTGGGTTCTATCTGTTCATCACTGCCTATTAATGACTTGTTCCTTCATATTAAGTAAAAATCTTGATATATATCCTAAAACAACCCGTTTGTTGGCAATATGTTTTTGTGCTTCTGAACTTTGAGGAAAATGGAAAATCTTGTGTTGTTGTTATATTTTTTAAAAAACAGTTGGCTTTTATGTTGTTGATTTTGTGTAATGGGGCGCCATCTCATCCTTTGCCTTGGGCAGCAGAATGTTTTGGGCCAGCCCTGCAATGATCTGACTTAATATGACAATTTTATATATTCTTGTGGTCAGGTTTTTTTGCACATTTTTTTATTTCTAGTGTACAAGCTTTTTGCCTTTTAGTTAAAATCTAGTTAAAATGCAATTTAAAATACAATTTAATACAAAAACAAAGTTAAACCGGTCAAACACCAGTGAATACGTAACAGCACAAAACAGGAACAAAGAACAACCGTATATTGAGCAGTGGTTACTGGAAAAGTCACTGGAGGGAATATCGTGCACAGTCTAACGTATTGTTGAGGCCCCCTTTGACAAGTTATACAGAAACGCCCTAATTCACGCGTAAATAAAAAACCATATTGGTGATTGGGTGCCCTGTCAATTATAGCTGGCTCTTATAGTTTGACTCCCTCCCCCCCCTTTCTGTAAACCAAGAATTCCTGTTGGTTAAAGAGAAATAGGAAATATGCAGCACAATCTTATGCAGCACAGTCTTATGCGTATCTCCTCAGAAGTGAGGGCGCAATCCGATCCTACTTATGCCACCGTTGTAACCAGCGGCGCAGCGAAAACATGAGGCCCCAGAACGGAAAGGGGGTTCAAATCCCCTTTGAATTTCCCTTTTGGAGGGGATTTGAATTCCCTTTCCGTTTTGGGGCCTCCCGTTTTTGCTGCGCTGTTGGTTACAACGGTGGCGTAAGTAGGATCGGATTGCGCCCTAAATCCCATTGAGCTCAATGGGATTTACGTCCTGATAAGTATAGGATTGCTACCAAAGTTTAAGATTTGTTTCAAGTATGCCATCTTCACACACATCCATATCTTTGTATTGTCTCAGAAATTTCATTATGCCTTTTTCCTCGACTTCCTCCTTTCTTTCTTCTCTTTCCTCATGCATTTCCTTTCCTTATTTTCCAACATATTTTAGGCTTCTGGGTACCTTTAAAAAATGGGTATCAGGTCATTCCTACAGGCCGGGTGAAATAATGCCCAGCTTCTGAACATGTTGACTTTTGGAAAGAGAGTGAGAGGTTGGGGTATAAAAGTTAATGTGCACGTTAGCAGTTTTCTCAAGTCTTCTGCCAGGGACATGGCACAAGCACATCGTGCCCATTAAAATCTGGGGTCTAAAAGAGCGCTGTCCACATTTTCTGAAGGTCTGCTCTGAGGAGCCAAGTTGTCTGTGCTCGTTATGATTTTTTTTTTAAAGAACTTTACTGTTGCAGAAAAATGCCTCAAAGTACAGTATGTTGATATGCAGTTTTAAGTAGCTTTAATATTTCATTTCAGTCCAGTGTCTGTGCTATGCAACTTGGTTTCAGAGTTGCAGTTTCATGAATGTGTTGGTAGCACTTCTGTGAGAAGCGCTTGTAAGACATTGTGAATTGAAATGCTTGCTGCTTCTAGTTTTCAATTTAAAATGTTAGGTTGTTTTTTCTGTACTAATTTGATAAAGAGATAGGTAAATAATGTTGCATTTACCTTGAAGTATAGAGTGTGAGCCGGCTACAAAGGTCTGGTTCAATTTCAAATGTGTGTATTAAAAGTGATTGAGGTGATAAGAAAATTCTGTTTGTGGCATTTGATCTCTGATGGCTCATTCATGCACCCAAGTCCTCATTTGGTACTGCAGTCAACAAGCAAGGCACAAGCACATAACAACTGGTCTTTAGTTTGGGTCCAGCTGAATGAACAATGTACTTCTACTAATTGAGAGCCTGGCTTATGATTAGTTCCCTGAATTTTAGGATGGTTTCTTTCTAATTTGTGAATGAAGATGAAATACCGGTAATTTAATGTCTTATGACACACAGCAGCTTGAAAGCATAAATTGAAAGCATTTTTGAAGTTAGTTGACTGGCAGACCACTATAGACCTACTTTATTGCTTGTCCAGTCTTAAGGTAAAGGTATCCCTTGACAATTAAGTCCAGTCGTGTCCGACTCTAGGGAGCGGTGCTCATCTCCGTTTCAAAGCCGAAGAGCCAGCGCTGTCCAAAGACGTTTCCATGGTCATGTGGCCAGCATGACTCAACACCGAGGCGCATGGAACGCTGTTACCGTCCCGCTGACGCGGTACCTATTAATCTACTTGCAATTTCTTGCTTTCGAACTGCTAGGTTGGCAGGAGCCGTCGCACGGATTCGAACTGCCGACCTTTCGATTGACAGCTCATGGTTCAGTGGTTTAACCCACTGCGCCACCCGTGTGTAATTGTAGCATTCTGTAGGGGACAGTACAAGAACGGCATCTATTTCCATTGCTACCTTGGTCACATGCAGTGGAAGCCAGGTCCATTGGGACTGGTCTGGTTCTGACGTTTACATATGAGAATGGTCAGCCTCAGTATTTGTATCTGAATAGAGAGGTGCGCAGGTGAGTGTTCAAGCCAAAGTATCTTGGTTCTCTTTCACGTCTATGAGTGTTAACAAGGCCTTACCGCCAGAGTCCAAGGCCAAATCAATAATATAAATATTTTGTTTGGTCTCCAAAATGCCCAGGAAATGCTTTCCTTAATTCAGAGCATAAAAATTATTTATTATTTTTTGTTATTTTTGCATATCCAGGCTATATAGACAACAAATGTTTGAGGACTGGTGATCATCCTTAAAATGAATTCCCCATTGAGTAGTCTGAAAAATGCTTCAAGTTATTTTTAATTTCTGGGCTCTGAAGAGGATTTTTCTGCCTTTCAAAATATAGCAAGCTTTGTTCTGGTTTTCTGGTTAGTTTGAAAACCCTCTTAATTAAGGTAATTTTAAATCTCTGGGTTAGTCATAATTGCTTTCTTACTCACAAAATTCCCATCTGTGTTAGAAGTCAGAAGAGGGATTGCATAAATGGCTATGCTCTTTGCAGTAAGTCAAGACTGGTTATAGATAGGCATGGATACTGAATGGAAGTAAAGAGCAAAATATTACTGATTGAGGAACTGCTGTCAGAGTAGACACTATAAGAACATAAGAAGAGCCCTGCTGGATCAGGCCAAAGGCCCATCTAGTCCAGCTTCCTGTATCACACAGTGGCCCCACCAGATGCCTCAGGGAGCACAAGACAACAAGATACTTGTATCCTGTCACCACTCCCTTGCACCTGGCACAAAGTAACTAACTATGGCACTAATTATGGGGTTAGATGAATCTGACTTGGAATAATAATAAGCGTAATTATGCTTAACTATTACTAAACATTTATATAGTGCAGCGGTTCTCAAACGGTTTGGTCTCTGGAGCCCTTTACACTCCTTAAAAGGAGACTAAGGGAGCCCTAGAGCTCTGGTGCATGCCCAGAGTGGTGCAGCACCAAGCCCAACACTGAATACCAGCAAAGAACCAGAACAGGAGGGGAATGAGGGAGAGCTATGAACAGGGGAGGCTGGAGGGACGGATCAGCAAACCGGGCAGGGGGCAGATGGCGGCCACTTATGGTGTGCTCGTAGAGCCCCTGAAGGGCTCTCTGGGAGCCCCAGGGCTCCTAGGAGCACACTTTGAGAAACACTGGTATAATGCTTTATGAGTTCAAAGAGCTTCATATACAGCTCTTTTGCTAATCCTTACAACAACTTTAAAAGGCAGGTTAGTATTTTTATCCCCGTATTGTACATGGAGGGAGATGAGACTGAAGGCTGTGACACGCTGCCTGCGACGCACTGGGAAGCAGCGCCACACAGGCAGCGTGTCATGCACTCTCTTGCATTCTCTCCTCTTGCATGGCAGCATGCGTCAGCTAGCAGAGTCCTGTGAGAGAAAATGGAAAAATTGAATTTTAGCCAATCAGCAACCAATACAATACAAATACCTTTATTGGCATACACACATAAGACAATACACACATAGACAATACACAGTTTACCACAATTAGAGTAAAACACTAATCAACAGCTGCTGCTCTTACCGTAAACCTCTCCACCACCACGGACAGAAACTGCAACCCTCTGCATGATTTCTTGGGTACAGTCATTAAGTAAGTGCTTCACTTTTGCACAGTCAGGAAGACCAGTCATATTAGACAGAAAGGGATCAAGATAAGTGGAATGCTCACTAGCGTGAATAGGACAATAAAATAATATGTGGGTGAGAGACTCAACCAGAGCCAAATTACAGGAGCAAACATGATCGTCGTATGGAGTCTTATTGAATCTTCCTCTCACAACTTCGGACTGCATAATGTTAAATCTTGCCAGGGTGATGGCACGGCGTTCAATAGCGGTAGTCAATGAGTACAAGTAGGGCGCCATCTGTCCATAGGGTAGTGGTATGTTAAAATACAGTGGAGAACAGACCTTCAATGCCATCTGTTGTAAATTTTGGAACTCAGTATCGTGGAGACGCTGCCTCAGCATCCTATAAATTTGGTCTTCAGAGTAAGGGATCAAGACGTCCAAAGAGAAGCCAATGACAGCAGTTTTCATTAGGGAGCACCATTTAGACAAATCAACCTTTGCTAGCATGTGTCCAAGAAGAGAATCAGGATCGAAATGAAAATGGAGACGTAGCCAGTATTTAAACGTCGCTAACCAATCTCTAGTTTCAATTAGGGTTAGACCTGTCTCCAGACACAAGACCGCATGAGGAACACTATTTGGTATTCCCATTATTGCCCTAAGAAATTTGGCTTGGGTACACTCCAAGGATTGGTCAAGAGTGCCTACCCACAAAGGGACACCATATAGGAGCTGTGGTATCACTTTGGCAGTAAACACCTTGATGGCCCAATCAGCAGCCGAGTTTGGTGCAGTGGGGTGGGACGCGTAGGGAAATGAACAGCCAATCATAATCGCGTCTGAAAAGATTAGATTCTGGTTGGCTGAAAGGCCGATGACAGAGCCATCCAAGGCCCTCCCAGGGGCTAATATAGAAAGGAAGAGGCGCGAATAGAAGCAAAGGCCGACTTCGCCTCGCTTTGTGCCACGTCACCTGCGGCGTGTCACGACCTTGAGAGTGGCTTGCCTACTGAGCCAGTATAGTGTTGTGGTTAAAAGTGTTGAACTAGAATCCTGGAGACTTGGGGTCAAATCTTCATTGAGCCATCGAGGCCACTGTCTGACCTTTGGCCAGTTGCTCTCAACTTTGAAGTGTTGCGAAGGGGGCTAGCCCAAGGAGGCCACCCTGAGCTCCTCAGGAAGGATAGAACCCAAATATGAGTAATAGTGACTAAGAAATTTGCTTAGAAAGAGGTGGCTAAAGAGCCAATGCAGCTAAAGCATATTTAGGACTGAGACAAAAAGCAAAGGCATGTTTCACATGCCTGGTGAAATGCATCTCCTTTTTGCTAGAGAGGGATGACCATGCACTTTTTGGGCAATTTTTCATAGGGGATATTGCAAAGAGAAGGTGTGTGCCCTTGACACCATCATTCCCCCGATCCAGGTCCCTTAAATTCAGATGACAGCAGAGCTCCTTTGCACGGGCGTCACTGGAGCGTGGTGGGGGGGGGCGGGCCACCATGGGGTGACGCGCGCACCCCCTCGCGCGTCACCTCTGTGACGCGCGTCGCCCTCCAGACGCTCCGAGGCCGGCCCGGGAGCCTGCCTTGGAGCGTCCGACCCCGTCGGCGCTCCAGGCAGCGCGTCAATCCGGGTATTTCCCGGATTTTCGCGCATGCCCAGACCCGTTTTGAGGGCAAAAAGCCCTCGGAGCGCCGACGGGGTCGGACGCTCCGAGGCAGGCTCCCGGGCCGGCCTTGGAGCGTCCGGAGGGGGGCGACGCGATGCGGGGGGGGGAGCCGGGTGGCCCCCTCCCCCCGCGCCTATAACGTCGCGCCCCTAGGGGGGGTGACGCGCGTCCCCGCACCAGGGTGACGCGCGTCTAGTGACGCCAGTGCTCCTTTGTGATCCTGTTTGTAGCCATGTTGTGCTGCACTTTTTTCATTCAGAATAGTCCTTCCTAGTAACAGTAATGTTGTCACACATATTAATTAGATTTTGCGGTGATGCCACTGAGGACAAATAAAGTTATCGAATATCCTCCCTCTGAACTAGCTTTGTTTGCCATCTGCAGTCATCACATAGATAAATCTGATTGACTTCTTGATGTAATTGTTACCTAGAAGAGGAAGAGCTATTTTTCATACAAAAAATAGCATGGAAGCTGCTACTGATCAGGGCTATGAACAGCAGTGAAGTGGACCTGTGCAAGAAAGGCTTTTGGAGGATCCTTTGGAAAACACTTTTGGGCCCCCGAAAGTCGATTTTCTGCCCTGAAAATGTTCTCTGGAGAACATTTGACTCAGTACTGCATATTAACCTAGAAAGTTAAGAAGAAGTTAGGAAAATTGTAAAGGGAGCAATCAGTACTCCTAATATAAATTACTTTTAATATAGACTGGCAAATATACGGTAATTTGCTCAGCAAAGGGGGAATTAAAATTACACAGCCTCTATCATTTGAAATGTTACCTGTTTGGTTAAGGAGTTTGTAATGGTGTGCAGTTTTGCAGGAATCCTTCCAGGAATATTTGTTCCGTTAGAAGGATTTGCAGAAATACAGGAAATGCAGCATAAACACGTTACTTGATATAGTAATACTTTATTTGTCTTTGTGTATATGTGTGCATTTGTGTGTGTGTATTTGTTGACCATACGTGGAGAGGCCCCATGGGATCCTTAGTATGCAATTAATATTTTGGCCAGAAAAGCAGCAGATTGTTTCAGCATGTTTGTATATTATGACATCATATTCCAGTAAAATTATAATGAACAGAAATTTTGTTTGCCTCTGTGGCAAACCAAAATGAGTTTTGTAATTGTCAACAGACCATAGTGATTTATTTAATTACAATGGCGCCTGATCACACCAACTTGAAGGCATGTTATGAACCCCTATTTTTAGATGTTTAGGACTAGCTGTAAACATTTTGCTCATTGCTGTAGCCTTGAATGCTGTGTCATAGTTCAAAAGCCAATTTCCAGATTAATGCTCCTAGTTCTTCAGCAGTATTAATGGTTTGCTAAAAGTACATACTGATCATAGAAATGGGCTTTCAGAGTATATTAAACTGTATTTCAAAAACGTATGCTAGATGTATGAGATGTTGGGTGCAATCCACCAGGAACTTTGTTGGTAACCATGCTGGAATTAGTGAATTTCAGTACAAGTTTCATTTATACCAGTAAACTTTGTGCTGGAGAACTGTCTGATGTATTGTTGTTGTTCTCTGTCATGCTTACTTAGTAAAGGTTGCCCAGAATCATGGGGTTTGAAGTATTAAAGATGTGAAAACTTATGTGAGACAAAAACACCCTCCTGGACCTGCTTCACAGCCCGATCCTGTGTAAGGATACCCGGCTGGTAAAGGGCCGGCCAAGGTATCCTTTCGCCATTCTATGCTGCCCCGGGGCAGCCCGGGAGCACCTTGGGAGAAGGGAATGCTTTTCCCCTTCCCCAGGTACAAGGTGGCCCAGGCCTTATGTGCCTACTCGAATGTATGCCAGCTTGGAAGCTGACGTACATTCTAGGCTGGGGTGGAAGGGCGAACTGGTCTGGGAGAGGGTTGGGGATATCAGCATTGCTCACCGCCGATATCCCCACCTTCTCCCTGCCCGGTTCGACCAATGGCTGCCCTCTCTCGCCATCCGGTCTGTCCTCCCTCTGCCCCTGCACCGGCCGGTGTGGGGCTTACCTTGCCCGGCGGGCGCAGGGACAGTTCCTCGACTGAGTGCGGGCTGCCAGCCTTCGCCCCAGCGGCCCTTACTCACCGGGAGTCGCAAGAGCGGCAGAACGTGCGCTTCTGCTGCTCTATGTTTACTCAGGATCGCACTGTCAGTCTCATTAACTATGCCCATCTGTTTGTGTTGACTGTTAGTACTGAAGATTAGATGAGAAATTCTCTATTTTGGCAATGGAGCATAGATTTCCTTGTGGTCTTTCTGTTCATGTCAAGCATCTGTTGATGTGATTCTTGCCTACAAAAACAGCAAAGGCAAGTCGGTGAACAGAGATGGGTGCCCCCCCGCCCATTCTGCTGCCTGAGGCAACAGCTTTGATTGGCCTCATGGATAGGCCAGTCCTGGCCTCATTGCTTCATCAGCTTGTTTGTGTTTGGGGGGGGGGGTGCCATGGGGACCCAGCTTTACCCCAGGTTCTCCAGCAGCCTGGCACAGCACTGACCATGAAGCTCTCTCAGATAATTTTGGGCCAGTCACATGCTTTCAGCCTAATCTATGTCACAGAGTTGTTGTGAAGATAAAAACTGGTAATTTATGTATGCCCTTCTGAGCTCCTTGGATGAAGGATGGGATATAAATGTGCATAGTAGTAGTAATAATGATGATAGTTTTTAAGTTTTTGATATGGAAACTCTGTGTTGTCTTTTCCACAAAAGTCAGATACTGTTCTGGACCCTTATCACTGTATACAAGTAATACTGTACTTGTCTCAAAGACATCTTGTGTGTGTGTGTGTGTGTGTGTGTGTGTGTGTGTGTGTGTGTGTGTGTGTGTGTACACACAACTCAGCTCCTGATTTCCAGTGAGCTGTATTCATACTGGGGGGGGGGGGAGCCTACACAGACTGGTGATGAATATCTAGGTTCCAAAGAGCCAGTTCTGTTTGCTATACTCAAGACATGACTTTACCCGTCCTAGAACGTTCTGGTCTTCAGATGGAGGCATCACTTCCTCCAGTTTCTCCAGTTGAAAAGATCTCAAGTAGAGGTCTGGAAAAGGGCTCAGCCTGAGATCTTAGAGTGCTGCTGCCAATTGGAGTAGACAGCAGCACTGGTTTACAAGGAACAATGTGCTGATTCTGTGTAAGACGGTTTCATATGTTCTTCCCATCAACTCAAGATTTCAGGGCCATTTAGAGGGAATCTAGCCAGTGTGGTATAGTGGATAGAGTGATGGGTTTGGATCAGGGAGATCCAGTTTCTAATTCTCACTCAGCAATAAAATCCACTAGGTAGCCTTGGGCAAATTACCTGTCAGCCTAACCTGTCTCACAGACTTTTATGAGGATAAATGAGCGAGCTCTATGTGTAAGATCAGCCCATGACTTCTTGGTGTGCCAAATGCTTGCCCCTCTTACCTGATGATGTGCAGCCTCTGCTCTTCCCACTCCCTGGATCCCTGAGGCAATTGTCTCAGTCAGCCTCAAGGATGGGCCAGTTCTGTCTATATGCAGTATGCTGCCTTGTTATAAATAGATGACCAGACTCAGAACGAGTATTTTTGTTCTTCCCATAAGCTAGAAGTTCCCTCTAAAGCAGGGAATACAAATAGCCTTCTATTTGATTGCAGTCAAGTGATCCAAATATCTTGTCATACAGTGAGACATCATCTTGAGAACAACAGTCAGTTGATATGTAGACAAACACGAAAAGGAGGGCATGTTTTATGAAGAGTAAGCTTTAATCCCCACAGGGTTATTCAGTGACTCGATCTCATAAGCTACACAACAGGAAGGAAAAGTAGAGTTTACCTTGGCTTTTCTGTCTTGTTCTGGCATGCCTCGGGTGACAGCAGGCTTTTTGATTTTGTTAGCTCATTTCCCTTCCTTGTGCACCTGTCATAAATGTGTGAGGCCTTTCTTTTTATCAGAAAAAAATATTGGTACTTAGTTTTTCCAAATTAAAAGCATTTGCAGTGCTTTCCTGCCCGAGGAAAGCTTCCAGAATGCATCCTTTAAAAAATACCCCTTCACTTCCATTAGTAGTGGCACTTCCACCAACAGTTGCCATCTAAAATATTCTAGGCAAGTACAAGAAAATGAATGCTTGCTTGGTCTGAAGACTACATTGAAGTCAAGACAAGCCGTTTGGGATGTGGGGAGGCCTGCAGAGGGGATCGTGGCCCCCATGCACCCTCCAGAAGCATGGCGTGACCAGCGGGTGAGTCTTGCGCCCCTTTTTTGTTGCGGTGGCAGCGCAATCTCAGAAATGCCGCCGCCATCATCGCATGGCGCCAAAGGGGTAGTGACCATTAATCCTGGACTGGTGCATCATGACACCTCAGTTTGGGAACCTCTGAACTAGTGTGATTACTTCAAATGGTCACACTGGGCCAGTTTAGATGATCAAACAAACCACGATTGCGAATGAGAGCCTGCATGCTCCCTTCTCAGTTTAGGAACCCAGGCAATCCTGGTTTGTTTAAAGCACAACTCCATGGCTCATCCAAACCAAGGAGTTGAAAACTGAGGTATAATCCAGTTTTAAGTTTCCTTGCTCTGGGTAAGCTTGTACCGACTCACTGAGTCTACTTAGACCTACGGCAGCTCTATAGCTGGCACAAGTCTGCGTGGGCCTCAGTCGGGGGATCAAGGTCAGGAAGGGGGATAGGATATCAGTGTGCTGCTGCCTCCGATACCGCCCCTTCCTGGCCTTCTTGTCTGCCCCCTTTTCTTCGCCATTCTCCCCTCCCTGCCCTGTTCCGCCCCCTTCCTGCCTCCCTCCAACCCCCTGCACTAACTTACTGTGCCAGAGGATTGGAGGATAGCTAATGTCACGCCAATCTTTAAAAAAGGAAGGAGGGGGGACCCGGGAAACTACAGGCCGGTCAGCCTAACATCTGTTCCAGGGAAGATGGTGGAAAGTCTCATTAAGGATAAAATCTTAAAATACATAGAAGAACAAGCTCTGCTGAGGGAGAGTCAGCATGGCTTCTGCAAGGGGAAGTCTTGCCTCACAAACCTGTTAGAATTTTTTGAAAAGGTCAACAGGCATGTGGATGCGAGCGAATTATATATCTAGATTTTCAGAAGGCGTTTGACACGATCCCTCTTGAAAGGCTCCTGAGAAAACTCCACAGTCAGGGAATAAGAGGGCAGGTCCTCTTGTGGATTAGGAACTGGTTGAAGACCAGGAAACAGCGAGTGGGAGTCAATGGGCAATTTTCACAATGGCGAGAGGTGAAAAGCGGTGTGCCCCAAGGATCGGTCTTGGGACCGGTGCTTTTCAACTTATTCATAAATGACCTGGAGTCGGGGATAGGCAGTGAGGTGGCCAAGTTTGCAGATGACACTAAACTTTTCCGGGTGGTGAAGACCAGCAGGGATTGTGAAGAGCTCCAGAAGGATCTCTCCAAACTGGGAGAATGGGCAGCAAAATGGCAGATGCGCTTCAATGTAAGTAAGTGCTGGTGGACAGGTCGATGAAAGTGTCGACCCAGTGTGCGGTGGCTGTGAAGAAAGCCAATTCCATGCTCGGGATCATTAAAAAAGGGATTGAGAATAAAACGGCCAATATCATTATGCCTTTGTACAAATCGATGGTAAGGCCACATCTGGAGTATTGTGTCCAATTCTGGTCACCACACCTCAAAAAGGATATAGTTGAATTGGAAAAGGTGCAGAAAAGAGCGACCAGAATGATTCGTGGGCTGGAGCACCTCCCTTATGAGGAAAGGCTACAGCATCTGGGGCTTTTCAGCCTAGAAAAAAGGCGCCTGAGGGGGGACATGATTGAGACGTATAAAATTATGCATGGGATGGAGAGAGTGGATAGAGGGAAATTATTCTCCCTCTCGCACAACACCAGAACCAGGGGACATGCACTAAAATTGAGTGGAGGGAGAGTTAGAACAGACAAAAGAAAATATTTCTTTACCCAGCGTGTAATTCATCTGTGGAACTCCTTGCCACAGGATGTGGTGATGGCACCTGGCCTAGATGCCTTTAAAAGGGGTTTGGACAGATTCATGGAGGAAAAGACCATCACAGGTTACAAGCCATAAGCAACCTCCTGGTTTTAGAAGTGGGTTTTCTCTGTGCCAGGTGCAAGGGAGTGTCAATGGGAAACAGGTTATCTTGTTGTCTTGTGCTCCCTGAGGCATCTGGTGGGGCCACTGTGTGATACAGGAAGCTGGACTAGATGGGCTTTGGCCTGATCCAGCAGGGCTCTTCTTATGTTCTTCTTATGTTCTTATGTTCTTATGTACTGGTGGGCATCCCCGGTCTGCTGGTACATGGACCTGGTTTCTCACTACTTGCCGCGGTGGCTAGGCCACACCAAATGGCATATTGCATTTTGCGACAGTCATAAAAGGCCTTCCGTCACTGGAACAAGCGTTCCAACAGCGTAAAGTCCAAATAGGATTGGGTCATAAATCTGCATACAAAAATAGTATTTCTTAAGAAAAAATGTTTTGGCTTGTGCACCAACTGCAACTATTTCTGAGGAAGGTAGATCTGGCCAATGTAGCACTTGCCATATGGGGCGATCCTGCGTAAAGAAATGCCTGTGGAGCGTGCACCAGGTGTTGTAAACATACCATAAAGCGTGTTTTCAAACCCAGGGGAGTAAGGGCCGCCGGCGCGGAGGCCGGCACCCCTTACTCTGCCTCTCAGCCAACCCAGCATTCACCGAAGCATGCAAGTCCTGCACCAGTCAGGAGGAGGAGGAGGGCGAGCCAAACGGTGAGGGAGGGTGGCCGTTCGGTGAGCCAGGCCGGGAGGGTGCGAGGATATCAGCAGTGATGGCGATGAACGTACCCTTCTCTCAAGGTGTTCCTGGGCTGCAGCGACACTTCCCAGGAAGGGCGCAGGATACTGCAACCAGCCCTAGGCAAGCATTTCAGTTGACAACCCCACCCCCACCCCCAATTGTTTAATGTTTTCTGTATTTTGAGCTGTTTTTAACCTCAGCTGGGTTTGGTTTTTAAATCTTGTTTGCATTGTTCTGGTTTTATTGCTGTTTATTTCATTTATTACCATTATTATTTTATTATTGTATTTTTTCTGAATATTTACAAGCTGCCTTGAGAGCCACTTTGAGGCACAAAAATGGCAAAATCCCTAGTTTGTTTTTTTAAGTGATGCCTATTCTCTCCTCTGCATGAAGGAGGAAGATGCTCCTAAGGAGAGGACTGAACTTGACCTTACATGTAACAAACCCCATGGTGCTTCCTCTTCCCCATGAAAAAGCTGCTTTGGGAGGAGGTAACATGAAGTAGCAGAGCACTAGTTCATAATCCTTTCTCCACCAACGACTCACCATTTCAAGTTCCCTTTTCTAAGACATTCCTTCCCATGGATTCCAAACACGTTTGTGAGGACAAAACACGCGTTTGGAACTCGTGGGGTGAAAAGCAGATTGGGGAGCAATTTAGCGTGAAGAAGTGTGGCTTAAGTACCATACCACTTCTCTGCTATGCATTGCCATCTCTCCAAGCCCTTTAAAAAAAGCAGGGCACCAAGGGTGTGTTACATATATTTGTGTATAATGTCTAGTTCAGCCCTAAAATGATGCTTAATACGTGCATGTTTTGTAAGTTTAAAATAATTTTAAATTAAAAATGTTTTAAAGTCTGTTGTTGTATTAATTGATGACTCCTTTTTAATCTGTCTGTCTTGTTTTATTCATCAGCTAAATGTAGCAATCCTAGGAAGCCAGGATGGTGTAGTAGTTTGGGAGTCGGACTTAGACCTGGAAGATCCAGGTTCAAATTCCCACTAGCCATGAACCCTTCCTGGGTGACCTTGAGCCATTCACTGTTTCTCAGTCTCACCTACCTCACAGGGCTGTTGTGAGGACAAAAGGAGGGAATGAACTGTGTACATCATCCTGAGCTCCTTGGAGGAAGGGCAGTAGAAAATGTGAAAAAAAAAATATCAATTCTGGTGTATTCTAAGTGTAATTTGCATACAATCTACACATGGTTTTGATGTGGGATTGTTTTATGAAGAGTAATTTTACTTGATCATATTTTTTCTTAGATATCACTGCCCAGTGCCTAAGATTTTTTATGTCCAGTTGACTGTGGGCGATCATGAGTTTTTGGGTGAAGGGAAAACTCGCCAAGCTGCTAGACACAATGCTGCAATGAAGGCACTTCAAGCTCTCCAGAATGAGCCAATCCCCCCCAAATTACCTCAGGTTAGTGATTGTTTTCTCTTAAAGATGGTTGGTGTCCAAATTTGGAACAAGTTACAGCAGTATTATGGGAATAGGTAGACTTGTTCTTTTCTCCCTCAGAAGAACCCAGAGTATAGCTTTGTGTCTAAGAGACTGAGCTTTGAATCAGGACAAGCTACTTCCTCTCAGCCCTGGAGATAATAATACTTTATTTTATAGGGTTGTTGTAAGAGTCACGTCACAGTAATACCGTATTGACCTGAGTATAAGACTCACTTTTGTCCCCTAAGGCAAGTCTTTAAAGTAGGGGTGCAGCCTACAATCAAAGACTAGCGTTTTCTGCCTAGAGTTTTCTGCAAAGCGTCCCTTTCTCTCCAAGTCTCTTTCAAAGGTAAAACGCTTTTTCTTTTTTTAAACTGCAAAGGCTGTGTTTTCAGCTCTTAATCACTTGCTAAATGGCCACAATCTCTCTAGCAACCTCTAGCCTTAGAGGCATTTGAAAAAATTAACCCTTAAGTTCCAGCCCCAGGACTCTGTGGAAACTAAGATATTTATTGATCCTGCAGTTTGAAAGTTGAGAGCAAGAGCTCCTGCATAGGCTTATCATATCCAAAGAGGGACAGAGTGCCAACCTTTAGGCTGCAATCCTATGCACACCTTCCTGTGATTAAGCCCCATTGAATGCAATAGGACTTACTTCTGAGTAGACATGCATAGGATTGTGCTGTTAACCATTGAAATTTGGGCAGGTGCAGCTCATCATCATGGAAGGGTGCAACAAGCTGCACCTGCCCAAATTCTAAAAGTTAAAGGTAGGCACTCTGTCCCCCTTTGGATCTGGGAAGGCTACTTATACTAGGGTGCCCAGATTGAATAAGGGACAGGGTGCCTATGCCTTTAACTGTACTAAAGCTGTACTATTTTACTGTTCTACTAATGTGTATATTTTCTTTAAGTTAAAAAAAGTTAAAAATGTATTTTTAAAAAAATAGCACCAAACTTTATGGGTGCGGCTTATAATCAAGAGCGTCCTATACTCGGGGCAATACGGTATATGCAAAGCACTTTCACACTCAGAAAGTGCTATACAAGTGCTTACTATTATTATTCTCTGTATTGGTTTACAGCGCAATCCTGCGCAACTATAGGCCGGCAGAGTGGTACTCTGCTGGCCTAGTGTGCCATAAATCAAGTTTTCGGCACCTGGAGAGTAAGTGGCGCCAGCGTCAAGGTTTGCGCCGCACACTCCCCCAGCGGGCCAGACTTACAGCAGATGTCCCAGGTAAGACCTAAGCCTCTCATTGCAGGGGCGGGGACGGGCAGGCCAGGGCGGTGAGAGAGGGGGGCCATTGGCTGAACCAGGCTGGGAGGGGGCAGGGATATTGGTGCTGAGATACGCCGATATCCTATGCCTCTTCCCAGCCTGGGTCAGCCTTACACAGTCTCCCCGGATTCACGCCAGCTTCAGAGCTGGCGTGCATCTGAGGAGATCCGTTGTGGCCCATGCGGCTTACACTGGGGGAAGGGGACAAATGTCCCCTTCCCCCGAGGAGAGCCCAGGCCATGCCGGTGCAGGCCGCAATGGGCCTAGGATACAGCGGCCCGCCCTTTAGGCCGGCCGCTTAAAGTTACACAGGATTGGGTTGCCTGGCTTCTGTATTCATCTTCATGAGCAAATAGCATTTAGTCTGCAGTAACTGAGCACATTTTATTTTGAAGTGTGAATGAAAAGTACAGCTTAAAAAGTAAAAGAAAACTCTTAATCTAGTTTCTGGCTAGGGCTCTATGAGCTTATCAGTTGCCATATTTTGTGTGTAATGGAATTTCCCATGTGCACTGGAGATTTATAAAAATGAGTGTCATGATGTTGGGCTTTCAAATCTGGAGTGGGTATTTCTTGAAAGATGCTATTCAAGAAAGGCTGTGTTCTGAAGTAGTGGGGTGCTGCAGAAGAAGAGACTGTTTTGCTTAAGATTGTGACTCTTTGGGATCTAGAGGCACTCTCATGTTCTAGTCACAGTAGATTAGAACAATGCTCATTCTGGAAAATTCAGGGCGGGGGGAACTATGAGAATACTCTAGATACGAGTTTAGACTTTCATGGCCAGCGGCAATGGTAAAAGAAAGAAAGACGGGTTTAAACGCCATGATGAAAAAATTCTTACAAAGCAAAAACCAAGAACTGGTGCGGACCAAGGACTGGGTTTAAGCAGAATAAAATTCTTTAATTAAAATGCTACGTTTCAATTATCATATGATAATCTTCTTCAGGCAAACATACGAGCCAGCAGGCTGTTAGTTGTAGAAAATGTCTCTGCGTTCCTAGGTTTTAAGGGTGCGCGCTGCTGCTCAGCTGGAGATCCTTGAAACAGATTAGGCACTTCCGGTTTTTCTCTCTCACCCGCATAGAGTAGCGCTTTGACAGTATGTAGATCTTAGGTAAACTATACTGTCAAAGCGCTACTCTATGCGGGTGAGAGAGAAAAACCGGAAGTGCCTAATCTGTTTCAAGGATCTCCAGCTGAGCAGCAGCACGCACCCTTAAAACCTAGGAATGCAGAGACATTTTCAACATCTAACAGCCTGCTGGCTCGTATGTTTGCCTGAAGAAGATTATCATATGATAATTGAAGCGTAGCATTTTAATTAAATAATTTTATTCTGCTTAAACCCAGTCCTTGGTCCGCACCAGTTCTTGGTTTTTGCTTTGTAAGAATTTTTTCATCATGGCTTTTAAACCCATCTTTCTTTCTTCTACCATGAGAATACTCTCTTTAAAAATGCCAAACACTTTAAGGAATGGGGTAAAAGAATGAATGGGGGTAACTTGTCTTTTCACTGATGTCACTTTCCAGTCAGGTGTTGTAACAGTCAACCACTTTATGTACAATAACCACATTTAAAGAGGAGTCTTGAATTATGATTTGAGTGCTGAGAAAATAGGAAAGGTGATGCAACCAGGAGGGAAGATTTTTATTCTACATCTGTATTCCCTAGAACCAAAGAGTTACAGGAATCTCCTCATTTTTAAAGAACAAAAAAAAAATCATCTGTACACAGTTTTAGATTAGTTAGTCCCTACCCTGAGGAATTTTTTCACATACCTCAAATCTTTCAGATGATGACATTTTTGATGTGAAATCTTATGCATGTGAATGAGATCACAGATTCATTTTGACTTAGCTTCTGAACAGCTGTCAGATGGTTTTAGGCTTTCAGTCTATGAGTCCCTTGGTATGTCATTAGTTTGTTCAGTCTTGAAATTGTAAGAGTTACGCTTTCATTTTTCGATAAAGGGAAGCATTTTTTTTAAAACATGTAAAGGTAAATGAATAAGTAAAAGCTGTTTCAAATCTAAATTGCAGATTGATAGGTCTATAACGGTAGAATGGCTAAATCCAAAACATAGTTAGGGCACAGCTAGACGAGACATTCGAGACCTATCATCAAACTCTCCTATGTTCTGTTTTTTAAAGTCAACAGCCTCAGGATCAAGCTACTTGGGTCAGGGCTATGGTGCTGGACAGCGGGTGATGTAACTCTCCCCATTTCATTTTCTGAGTTTTCATTGCCACTTGAAGCTGTTCTTTGCCCCAGAAAGAAAAAAGAAAATGTTTCAGTTTCTTGTTTTCCTCCTTGGAACAAATAACACATTCAGGGGCAGGGAATATTTAAAATAAAAGAACTCCATAAGGGTTAACTCCCTTTTCCCAGGAGCTTGGCCCCAATCTAGTTGGCTCTAGTCAGCTGTAAATGTTCCCTTACCTCGAGGAGGTCCCCCAACACAGAATGCAACATGCGCCCTGTTGGCCCGGCTGCATCAGCACTGGACAGTTGGGCTGCAAATCAAGTTGAGAACATAAAACGTAGGTAATTTAGGTCCTGTACATTTCAGTATTCATGATTTGCATTTGCTATATTGTAACTTTCTAGGTTTTCCTTTAGTTGTTTTTAAAATGTCATAATGATGGAAATAATATGTAATACCTGTCAGAAGAAGTGGTATATGGCAAACAGATTGTATGTTCGATTAGGAGACAGGTCCTGTAGGTCAGTGGTAGAACACATGCCTTGTAGGATGCAGAAAGTCCTATTCCCTCCTATCTCTGGGTTAAGAAAGGATCTTAGGCAACTTTGGAGAGACCATACTGGGCTAGGTCGACCAAATAAGGCAAAATAAGTGATGTGTTTCTTTCTTGTTCTTACCAGTTTTGCTTTGTTGGTAGTACTTTGGCCATGATTCTGTTAGTTGTCTCCTGGTTGTGTGGTATAATAGTTCTTAGAATTTACTTCACACATTTCAAATATGTTGTGAACATTGTCTCAATAATCCTTACTACAAATTCATAAGGTCAGAGTTGTTGTTCCCATGTGGTAGATTTCTCTTATGCTAGTGAGCCTTGGCAAGCCCCAGGCATACCTGGGAGCCAGACACCATGAATCTCACAGGCTGTGTGACTGGTATTGGTGTTGCCCTATTATTAGTCGGAAGGTTTTGTGGTTAGTCAGAACAGTCACAACACTTTCTAGCGAGGAGCAGAGCACCTCAACTGATAAACCTACATTGTGGATCTGAGTTTGGGTTGTAGACCCAAGCTCAGATGAAAAGAATCTTCTCCGTGTTGCAGTGTGCTGGCCACAAACTTTGTACTGAATGAATGAGTCTTCCAAGCATTTCCCTGTTGCTTAATGGTAAGACATGCAGTCTTTTAGACACTACAGCACTGGAGAGAGAACCTTTATGAGCTTGAGTCTTCATTGTGTCTGTGAAGGAGAGTACAACGCATACAGCGCTGAGAAAAACAAGAAGCACTTAAGAACACAAAATCTGTATTTATGAAAGAACTGCTGTACTGCTGCCAAATTATTTCTGCCAAGTGGCTGAAGTGAAGCCTGAGGAAGGGACTTCGTAGCCAAGAGTTTTACTACAGTGATGAGAATCACACGTAAGCCATGGATCTTCAGAACCACCAATCATCCATCCATCCCCTTTATTTTTGGCTTGGTAGTAAGGAAGCTTATGTGAAAAGGGCTAAAGGACTGCCATTACTCAGTGCCAATGACTGTGAATAATTTGCAGGAGAGTACTTGTGTCCCTGTTTAACCTCTGCAAGACTTCTATTGTTTGCTTTTCATAGTATTGATTTGAAGGTTAAACTATATAGTGGCACACCAGTTGAACGCTTGTATACTGTAGACATGTGTGTGATCATTTAGTAAGGTTTAACCTGTGGTTTACAGCTACTAGACCATGTATCAACATCTGCTTTGCTTTCTGCTGCTGAAGCCCTATGCATATACAGAGGCTGAATTCTGATGTATCATGAAATCATGGTTCGTGCTAATCATAGTTAAAAACAAGTGCCATGGGTTTGAGCTTCCTGACACCATGGAAGGCCATAGGGACACCATGGCTTAGAGCTGCTTGTCTGCTTTGTTTTTCATCTGTTCAAGAGAGCTTCATAAATTTGTAAGTTTATTCCCATCTCGATGGTGCAACAGTGATTGGAGTTGAAGCAGTGACTCTAACTATAATATGTTTGTGATCTGTGAATTAGGATGTAACAGCAAACCACAGTCAATGCGTGATATGCGAATCAATTCCAAAACATGGTTTCAGATCCTGATTTGTTAGGCATAAATAAACTACAGTTTGTGGACTGGCTTGGGTTTAGCTAAACAAACCAAAGTTTCCTGTTATGCTTGAGCTCAACCAGTGCTTCTCCATGGTTTGTTTTCCAGAACTGTGGTTAAGCATTATATATGAATACATAAACCACGGTTAAGGATTGTTTGCAAACTGCAATGAGATGGTTTGAAATAGTTTTGCAAATGGTTGGTATTAACCATTGATGCACATTATGTGTGCACTAAACAAAGCATAGTTGAGGCAGTTTCCACTCCCTGGTTTCTCTTCCTCTGGCAATAGGGCTTTGTTTCACAAGCTAAATCATGACTTCTGTGTGTGTGTGTGTGTGTGTGTGTGTGTGTGTGTGTGTGTGTGTGTGTGTGTGTGTGTGTGTGTGTGTGTGTGTGTGTGTGTGTGTGTGTGTGTGTGTGTGTGTGTGTGTGTGTGTGTGTGTGTGTGTGTGTGTGTGTCAGTCAGTCAGTCAGTCAGTCAGTCAGTCAGTCAGTCAGTCAGTCAGTCAGTCAGTCAGGTATTTTAACCACAGTTTAGGCAACAAAACACGACTACTGCTAACTATGTTTAAATGTTGTGTCTGTACTTGGCTCAAGTGGGGAAGGGCCCAGGCTCAGTGGTAGAGCATATGCTTTGTGTACAAAACCTCCCAGGTTAAAGACCGAGCATGTCCAGATAGGGCAGAGAAAAGTTCCTGTCTGAAACCCTGAGATCCCCTGCTAGTCTGTGTTGACAGTACTGACCCAGATAGACCAAAGGCCTGATTCAGTTTAAACCAGCTTCCTCTGATCTAGATGGAAGTTATAGTCCTGCCTTCCAGCAGCACATATGGGTCCTCTTTACAGCAATGAGTGTTTGAGCAATTGGAAATTGAACCCTTGCAAACAAGAAGACAGGGTTTATTTTCCTTCCCTTGCTGCTCGGTGAAAGCGGTTGCATGTGTGACACACATGCACCTTGGTGAATGCAGTTCAAGAGGTGTCATGACCCAGAGCAAAAAAGGTTTCAGAACTGAGCTGAACAGCATATTTCAGTTTTCTTTACTGAAAAGTTTGAATTTCATTTTGCAGCATAGTTTTGTATTAGTCCCATCTTTCTAAAACGCTTAATACAGATGTTGCAAAATTGTGAAAGTCATGGGAGATATGTATTATACAAGAAAGCATTATAGGTGCTTAATAATGTGGTTATAATCCAGTTACAGCCCATTAATGTTTGTTGCCCTATAACAGTTTTCAAAATAATTATTAATGCATGTTTATAGAAACCTCTTTAAGACTTTTAAAATGTATCACTGTATGCAGAATGCCTGGTTTTCAAGTCGATATATGATTAGCCACAAATTGCTCAGGTAGACAAATAATGCTATGACTGACACAGAATCACAGAGATCAAAGCACTGAGTAGGTATTCCAGTGTTATTTTTGCAGAAGTTGGATCTTAGCCATAGTATCTGTCTTCTTTTAATTTATTAATGGAATCAGTATAATTTTAATGAAAGATTGAAAAAGGATCTTGGCTGTGTGTGGAAACTATTTGGATTGTGGTAAATTATTCTCAGAAGGGGATCTAGTGTGTTTGAAAGCTTTGGGACTTGGTTAGTGGTCATTTGTGCATTAAAGTTTATATGTATCTTGGTCTGAAGGCACATGATGAAACAACCATGCTGAAGCAGATCTGGGTCTCCTCAATACTTGGATGAGAATCTGCCTGGGAGAACACTACATATGTCAAGTTGATCTCCTGGAAGAGAGTCAGGCTACAGACATAATAAATATTTGCTGTATCTCTTCTTTCACAGTGATCTCTCTTCTAAAGCTGGACAATCAAAAGAAATTGACTCATTAATATAATAAAAGATATGTTATTTCATCAACCAGATTGGCAATTTTGATTCTGTAATTGAAACATTGTTAAAGGTCCATATTATATAAATATTAAACAGATTCAATAAGTAACAATTAAAACATTAATTCAGTAGGATTTCATTATAATAAAATTGAGCTTTTTCTATAACAGTGTTGCTTTTGCAGCAATGTTTTGTAGTCCCTTTATTTGCAGTTACAGTTGGACCTTTTTATCCACGGTTTTTTTTATCCACGGATTTGACTCAACACGGATGGCAAAACTGTGGAAGAGGGAGTCCAACCACACTACATTACCTCTTTTTTCAGTGTTGTTGGGGGCTTGCCAGCCACTTCCAGCCTCCTGTGCGTGTCTAAACCGCTGAAAAATGCAGCCGGGAGTCTCTCGCGCCATTTACAGGTTGCTTCCAGTAGTGGCTTTTGTTTTTTCAGTCAGTTTAAACAAACTCAGGAGGAGGGAAGCAGTGAAGATGCTAGAAAAAAGGTAATGTGGCACCGCTCCTGACCCCCCCCCCCCGGATTTCAAAAAACACTGGTTTTCTTATCCACTGTGGTTCCAGGAACATAACCCCAGAGGATAAAAAGGTTCGACTGTATATCCCATCCTTCACCATATAGTGCCAGGATACCTCACAATATTATAAAAGATAATAAAACAATCACATAAGAACTAACAGAGAGCAAATCCATTTGCAAGAAGCGGCAGTCTTCAGTCCAAAAGCCTGGTGAAACAAGTGAGTTTTTAGCAGCTTTTGAAAGTAGGGAGAGTGGGGGCTCCTCACATCTCTCTCTATAAAGCATTCCAAGCTTGGGAGGGTGTGTGTGTTAAACCACAAAGAAGGTGCTTTCCTGCATTTACACCAGTTGTATCTAATGAGACATGGAGCAACCCTCCTCTGAAGATCTTAATGGACAAGTAGTTTTAAGTGGCAGTCAACAGTCCTTGAGGTATCATGGGCCTAAGCCATATAGAATTTTAAAGGTAAGAACTAGCACCTTGAATTGGACCTGGAAACCAATGGGCAGCCAGTGTAGTTACCACAGGATGGACATTGCATGTGTTCCCCATGTTACTTATTTTGGCAATTTGGCTGGATAATTTTGCACCACTTGCAGTTTCTGAATGCTCTTCAGGAGAAGCCCCATGTAAGCCCCATTGGAATACTCAAAGTGAGAAGTGACCAGGGCATGGATCACTATGCTCAGATCTGCTTTCTCCAGAAAGGATCATAGCTGGTGCATCGGATGAAGATGGGCAAAGGCCCTCCTACCACCTGACCCTCCAGATCAGGACTGAATCCAGGAACATCCCCAAGCTATGCATTTGCTCTTTTAGAGGGAGTGCTACCCTGTCAAGAACAGGTTTAATCTCCCTTCTAAGATCATGGCCTCCATCTTGACTGGATGAAACGTCAGCAGGTTCACCCACATCCAGCCCATCACCACTTCCAGATCCTAATTCAGAAATTCCACCAACTCCCTGGGATCCAATGACATACAGAGATAGAACTGGGTATCATCAGCATGCTGAACAATCTCACCCAGCGGTTTTATGTAGATTAAAAAAAACACACATGCCGCCGCCGGTGGAATCCCTTGGTGTACCACCGGAAGTGACAGGCGATGACATCATCACCCATCACTTCTGGGTATCAGACACCAATGGAGCTCAGGAGCTGAGATTTCTGATGCCATGGAGCTCAGGAAAGCGCCAGTAAGGGGCTTGGGAGAGCCTTTTTCAGCGCGCTAAACTCACATGCTTTACATCTGCTCGCTGGCTAAGCCACTTGCTGGCTCCACGGCAAGCTCCATGGCATTGGAAACCTCCGCTCCTGAGCTCCATCGAAGGGGGGTTTCGGGGTTCAGACTGGTTTTCGTACCACCAGATGTACCCAAAAGTACACCGGTTGAGAACCCCTGCATTAGACTCTTGGAGTAGACCACTTTAACTGATCCTCCATCCCTTTGGAGAACTGAGTTTGCAGTGAGTCCTACCAGATAGTGATCTGTTAATGACAAGGAAGAAAAAGCACACTTCCCTAGCTTCAGATAATTTATCTCCAATTGAGCAAAAATGAGGTTCAGAGGTTGCCACATATGTTGGCCCAGTTATTAGTTGGGACAGGCCCATGGTTATCATAGTGACAATCAAACCCTGAGCTGGTCTCCCTGCCTGAGCTGGTGGAAGTGATCTTGGACTTCCCTCAGCTGGATACTTTGGGGGACGTCTATATGGACATTGATGTCCCCCAAAGTATCCAGCTGAGGGAAGTCCAAGATCACTTCCACCAGCTCAGGCAGGGAGACTGTTGTGTGGCAGAGTGATCAGAATGCAGGCAGAATCTTAATCCTCTCTCCCAAAGGCCCATGTGCAAACACTCAAAATTCTGGGATTGCTGAACAGGGTACCTGAATAGGAGACAGAATCATGATAGACCACCTCAACTCCTGCTTCTGGACCTCCTGTTTGTTTGTTGTTATTAATAGTTGTTCAATGCTGTATTATTAGTTCTTAAATAAAACATTGGAATCTTGTTTTTGAAAATCTTGAAAGCATACATTTGACATTTGTCATTTTGTTTGACCAGAATGGAGAGTCTGGTAAAGATACGGAAGAAGAAAAAGATGCGAGCAAGTCGGAGATAAGCATTGTGTTTGAAATTGCACTGAAGCGCAACATGCCTGTCAGTTTTGAGGTAAGTTTTCAATGGCATTCTATTATAAAAAGATAATTTCACCCCCACCCTTTTTCAGAGACGGCTGCTGAAGAACATTTGCAAAAGTATGCTGTGTTTGTTGAACATGCAAACTGTCAAGACATTATTTTGCCAAATTCTCTTAATATTGAGCTAAACATAATGGCTGCATTCCAGAGAGTCATTGTTTGGGTAGTCAGCAGTTTTTGTTTTCCGTTTCTCTCCAACAGCCGCACATACACCACTGAGCAAACTGTATTTTGAACTCTTCTTAGTTTAATTAACCAGAGTTATCCATACCCCTTGGTGGTATGGGAACCAAATGATGGGGGTATGGGACTCGATACCTAAACAATTAAAAAAAAATGTTGTTAGATTAGATTATTATCTATCACCATTATCAATACGCATTGAGGCGTTCTGTTCCTAGCTATCTGTATGTAAAGTAAAACCAAGCTGTTGACATCTTTTGAAGTCATAAAAAGGTAAAGGTATCCCCTGACAATTAAGTCCAGTCGTGTCCGACTCTAGGGTGTGGTGCTCATCTCCATTTCAAAGACGAAGAGCCAGCGTTGTCCGAAGACGCCTCCGTGGTCATGTGGCCGGCATGACTCTCCTTGCCGCAGCGTGTAGCATGCAGCTGGAACACGGAGCTGGCCAAGCAACGAGCGCTCACCCCGTCGCGGGAATCGAACTGCCGACCTTTCGATTGACAGCTTATGGTTCAGCAGTTTAACCCGCTGCGCCACCCGCTGGCCTATAGCAGTATGAAGTAATACTGGTACCTAATAGGACTGGTGGTGATGATGATATTGACAGTCTGGCAAAGAGGCTGCAGTCATGGTGTAACAAATAAAGGACTTGGGCCCTATTGTTCATGGGCCCTATTGTTCAAGGGAATAACATACTATGGATTCAAAGTAGTGGCTAAGGTAGGTACGTGTGGAATATGAAGGATGAAACTGTACTTGGATCTTTAGCCATTAATGATCATTGTACTAATGAGGGTGAACCATCTAAGCATCCCAACCAATTCTGCTCTTCTTGCAGTTCTTCTAAAAAGGGCTTTAGACTGCATACAGAGCACAGTGGCCTAGTCACTTGTAGGAGAGGCTACTGCAGTCAGCATCTTTTGGTAACTGTGACAGTGGCTGGCTTTCACAGCATGCTTTCTCCCGGGGATGGTGGTGTACTACTGCTCTCCTTGTTTCTGTTGGGACCTAAGAAACACAAGATGAATTGGAGCCAAAGAGGATCCCGGAATATTGTGCTCTCCACAATATTAGGTTTTGTCAAGTTCGCCCCTGTGCATCAGCTTCCTGTCAATACTTCTGAGGTGAAAGGCTTGCAAAGAAAAGCTAGCATAATCACCAATAGAATTCAGGTTTAACCCAAACACTGAATTTGGAAGCAAGTTCTTGTTTCAGTACAGTGAGTGACTCATCATTTTGTAATAGGCCCCAGGATTTGGCATTTGTAATAGGATTTTAATTTAAGAACTGTTGGTATTATTTTGTGTCAGGCATGCATTAAAGCTTTCAAAAGTCTGTATTCACATGATCGTTGCGAAGCTGCCTGTATTTTCTTTAGGTTACAACAACCGCAGACCACATTATATCATTGCTCTTATATAAGTTAGGAAGCAGTTAAAAGAGAGTTCGTGTTCATGTAAAACAGCTTTTCAGGCTTGCACAATATCTGGAGAATGGGTGGGGTGTGCAGTGCACCTAAGAGCCAAGTTCTGCCCTATGATGTCAGCCTTGCTGCCTGAGGGCAAAATCTTGCCCTAAATATTTTGCCCAGAGGGGGATTACGCTTTTGCCTTATCTCAGAGTCATTGTGCATGATGAAATAGAGCTAGGTTTGTTATAGAACAGCTTTGAGAAACATTGTGAAACTATTTAAGAAGGCACCTGGTTTAGGAATAATAAAATGCTTAATGATCAAAGTCACAACCTAGTGATCCTCTTCATATAAGAAGTGCTCTGCTGGATTAGCCCAAAGGTCCACCTGGTACAGCATCAAGCTTCCAACAGTGACCAACCAGATGTCCCTGGGAAGCCCAAAGAGTCTTCTCCTGGTATTCCTGTTCAGCAACTCGTGTTCAATGATATGCTCACATTTGTCAAGTGAAAAATAAAAATAAGGAAGCATTGTTGAATGACAGCTCATTGCTGTGAAGTAATGGTTAGCCTTGCACAATATTTTTTTAAAAGTCAAGCTAAGGCTACAATCCTATGTATACTTTCCTGGCAGCAGGCTCCATTGAATGCAATGGGCCTTACCTCTGAGTAGACCTGCATAGGATTGGGCTGTAAGTATTGGTGTGATGTAGTACATGTACAGTACTTTATTGTACCAAAAAGAAATAAATTCAAAAGCAATTTTAAATTCATATTCAGAATTCAAAAGCAATTCTGAAACTGCTCTAGGGAGAGTGGGGAAGGAAGCAGTTGCATTGCTAGCTTGGCCCTGAGGGAGGCCCAATGACGCATTTTGCATCATCGCTCCATCCCCTGCACTCCCAGAAGGCTTCATTTCAAGCCTTCCAAGACTCAGGGCGGGTGGGAGGGCCAAAAAAACCACACCATTTTTGGCACATTTATGCTCCGCGGCTGCAAACGTAGCCCTATGACTGAAAAAAAAGCAGCCATGGAGCGCTAAAATCCCGCCGTGGCTCCTCCTCGCAGGGAGACCATGGTTGTCACCCGGGGACATTGCATCCCCCCAGCCCCCTCATAGCGACGCCACTGGAAGGAAGAGAGGGGAGGTTGTTACTTGTCAGCTGTGATGTAACAGTCCTCTTACAGTAGTTGCCCATGACAATTGTTCAACAGCTGTAAGCACATCTTCAACGAGATGCTTAGAGATAAAGCATTAGTAGCATTTCCTGGCTGATAGCTATATTTAGAGTTTCCTCCATCATCAGAAAATGCTGCTGATGCAAAGAAATTTCACACAATTTAATAGTAGAATTTGTACAAGTAGAAGCTTTATTATTTTACAACCAAGTGTTCAAAAGGCCATTGCCAGTGACTACAATTCCTATATATTCAGTTTTGCTACGACATTTCTATTGCAGCACACCACTGCCAGTTATGATATTTTGTCATTTATGTGGGGGTCTAGCACAGTATACTATATATCCAGTGGAACTTGTCTCTTTTCAGTGGATTCTGAGATATGGCCTGTAAATTGAGCATACCTAGCTTCTCCTACCCTTTTGCTATTAAGCTCATAGATAGGTGCTTCCTTCTAGCACTGCAGAAAATTGCAACTCTGAATCTTCATCCATGTGTGCTGTAAACAGTGATCTGCACTTTCTCTTTTCCACACACAGAGCAACCGTACTATGGATGGAGATCAGCTGTTGTAAACAGTTTGAATACTTTTCTATTTCTGGGACTGCATAATGGTACAGTACAGAAAGAGCATCTAAGGCAAAGCATTTCTCTTGTGTTATGCTTCTGGTTGTACTGTGAGAGGGGCCATGGTATAGTATTGGGGGTGCCCAGAAGCTTTGGTGAAGTTTCCATTGCAGCTATTGCTGAAGAGCCAAGCTGCATTTTGTTGTTGGAAGAGTTTGTTTCTTCGGCAACATGAATGGCTGTAGTAGAAACTTAAAACCTAAATATTTCTTTTCGCATTTACAGGTCTGTCCTGCTCACACACCTATAGCCTTGTGTAGCAAGTTTTGTTCTCCGTCAAATTTAACAGTCTTGCAAGAGCAATGCAAGACCTCAACTTTACAAGACCTCTCAAATAGTCCTCAGGGTGGAACTCGTGTAAATTCTTGAAACGTTAATTATCAAACCCATCATTGCTAAGATAATGTGACTGCAGGCGTGGGATGCCATTGGTAGGGAAGAATTGGTGGCAAGCCCACTGATTATCCCTGGTAAATGCCCCCCTGCTGATTATTTCCTCGTTTGGCCTTATTTCTGGGTTCTGAATCTGACTTGGAGGAAAACCTGGTTTGAGAGAGAGAGAGAGAGAGAGAGAGAGAGAGAGAGAGAGAGAGAGAGAGAGTTAAGCACCCCCACCCAGGTCCCTCTTCATTTGTCTTTTAAAGAAAATCCTGCATTTCCCTTGTATCATCTAGTTCTGTCCTCAGAGCAATATTGCCAGCATAGCTGTTTATGTTAGGCAGGGGAAAACTGCTGAAAGATAGTGATTTGTTCAGATTTCTCCAGTTATCCAACAGAATCTGAAGAGCTGCTTGGGCTCTGATAATGGGCCTATGCTAGCCTAATTGAATAATAGGCCTTTTCCCTTTGAACGTCTGGCACCTCTTCATGCCATGTTGCAGAAGTATATCTGTTGCACCCCACCCTCCCCTGCCTTTTGTGATTTTCAGTTTTTAAGTCACAAGTCTTTTAACTTGTATAAACATATCCCCTATCTTTCTTACTAACCTTAGCATTAAGATGAAAGGAAATGTGAATTATTAATAGCCTAACTAACCAACTGCATTCATATGGAGTGCAACCCAGAGAATCTTAGGCTTGTCTAAATTCCATTGGTGTTATGACTGTATGGCAAGGCTGAAGTCCTACTAAGAACACTTACTTAGAAGTCAATCCAACAGTAATCAATTGAACTTCTTTTTTGAGTGAGCATGGTTAGAGTCATGTTTTAAGGTCTTCATCACTAAAGTTGGTTATCATACTACATATAAAAAATAATTGCTTGACTGGAATGAAAGTTTATACTGGTTAAAATGTTACTCTCTGAAACATAAGATATATTATCAAGCTCTGTTTCACTCAGTTGATTATCTTCCCATTCATGCTAGGCATGTATTTATAAGAATCTGTAGCATAAATGAAGATCTGCGTAATAAGAGTAAATATTTACTTGTCCTTTTTTGGCTGATAGGTAATAAAGGAAAGTGGGCCTCCACATATGAAGAGTTTTGTTACTCAAGTGTCGGTGGGCGAGTTCTCAGCAGAAGGCGAAGGAAATAGCAAGAAACTCTCAAAGAAGCGTGCTGCCATAGCAGTCCTGCAGGAGCTTCGAAAGCTTCCTCCTCTTCCTGTGATTGAGAAGCCAAAACTTCACTTTAAAAAACGTTCCAGAACAGTATTAAAGGTAAGGGTCTGTGTATGCATCCTGTTCAGTACTGGGAATACCAAAATCAGTTCTCAGGCCTGTTACACTTTGCAACACAGTTACCTTAGCGCTAACTGTTTTAGTAAAAAAAAAAAAATCATGCTGTGATTATTGCAACTGTTGCTACATTGCACTATTTCTAGAAGTGACATGTCTCTATACCCACTGACATCTTTCCCCCTATTTATTTCAATGCCATCAGTGTTAAATCATGTTAAAGTCTTGATTTCCGTGTTTCGCTTCTGAATTCTTATACACTGAGTTACTTTATTGCAATGGCCCTCAAACTATGAGGCAGCCTTCTTTTCTTGGAAGATGCTGGGAAAACACAAGTTCTGCTTTTCACCCCCTCCACTATGCTTCTAGATGTAGATAAGAGGCAAAAGGTCATCTTATTTTCACATAGTGCAAAGGAGATATCACAATCCAGGCTTTGGACAATGACAGTTCAGGTATAGAGGGTCTTTCATGGGTGAGAATCAGGATGGGGCTGTTCCGGTGATCTCAAAGGTTCTCCAAGCCCAATGGTATTAAAGTCATTAAACAATGACACGAACAATCCCATAAAGAAGGAGACCTGGTAGCAAACTCTGTGCATGAAACCAGTGACTTTAGTGATACCAGCCCAAGCCTCTTTCAGGAGAAGTTGCTATTAACCCAGTGTCTCTTACTCCCCAGTAACCTGCCACATTAGATAGCAGAAGACACATTAGGAGACTCTTCAGCACCATCAAAGTGCCAGACTGCAAGCCAAGGCTCTGTCCATTTAATATCTCTTAATACCAGGGGTGGCGGTGCTAGTGTTCTTACAAGGAACAAGGGTATCTGAGGTGTCAATTGAACTTTAGCATTTGTTAATCTGAGCTAATCAGTCACAGATCCTGTAGAATCTGCTGCCTCCAATCGTATTGGAACCTGGGTTTTAAACGCCTTTCACAAAGCTGAGCCCATAGTCCCAACTCTGAACTAGGCAGGAGGAATCTGTGTAGTGTAGTCTACTCTACACCTTGTGTTAATTGTCAGTGACTTACTATCAGGACACTAGTGGAACAATCCACTGTTTTTCATAGTATTTTTGCTTTCCTACAGTCATACTATCTCCCTTTTCTTTCGTCTGTTTTCTAAGCATACCCTCTGTGTTTGGTCTACTACATCATGACTGAGCCTGAAAGAAACCCTTGCTTAAATGAATGGAAAAATGTTGTCTTCTTTCATTTGCCATTGTGGCAGGCATTCTGTGATCAGTGTAAGCAACAGTTGATATACCTGTAATTCTTTTTCACCTTAACTCAGTACAGTATTACTTAATTACCTCAACAGTTCTTATGCCATGCATCTCATTTATTCTCACAGCAGATCCAGGAGGCAGACTGGTCTAAGGGTCAAGCTATGTGTTCACATTGCAACTACAGTACACACAACACCAACCCAGAGGTTCCTCTTTTGATGCAAAGAAGTTTGAGAAGAAGGCATTATCAGGGAAGGTTATGTTGCCTTTCTCATTCCAGCCAATTTTCCTTTGGAACTCCTCCCCTCCTTCAATACTTTTACAGTTTTCTGGATCCATGATTACCGGTACCTTGCAAATAGGCCTGAAACAAGAAGAAATAGCAGGGGAGCGTTTCTGAGGAAAAACATGTTGCATGGGAAGGATTAAGCACCTCTTCCTCCCTTCTCTGCTACAAATTGCTTCCTTCTGAAGCTCCTCTATCCCTTTGGTTTAGACCTGAGAGACAGTGATTTGACTCCTAGAATATATTGCCTTTAGTTGCAAGTAGTAACAATCCCAAATAAGCATGCTTTCCACATGCACAAATTGGAATCCAAGCAGCATTACTGGTTTTTAAAAAATAATATTATATCAAAAGCAAACATCGTTATTGTTACTTAATAAAAGTAGCCTAAAATTTACAAGTTCAAACTTGGAAATGTTTGAAGGGGAGGTAAAAATGTGACCTTTTCCACTTCACTTTAAACAGAGGTAATAGGTAGACGACAAAAATAGATATGTGTTTTTATTAGGTGTGCTTTTTGGAATCCTGGAATATGGAGTCAGCTGATGCCACTAGCCCTGTTCCTTCCCAAGAGAGCCTGTGCCACCAGAAGGTTGTTTTGAAAGGGCAGAAGTTCTCACATAAAGTCTCTCCATCGTTTGTCTTTGCCGCCTTTATGACTCCAACTTGATGAGTAGTTTTGTTTGTTCTGTTTTTGCCATTGTCTTTTTTGTTTGTTTTTTTAAAGCTGTCTAGAGTTGAAACAAAGCAGTCCAGCTGCATCCAGTTAGATTGTTATGGGCTCGTAAAATTTATAGACAAAGCTGAGCAATACTCTTTGGATCACAGCAAAAGCAAAGCTAGCTGCAGCTTTGCCATCTGCCTCCCAATGCTGCACCACTCTGGCTACAAAAGCAGTACATGAGCAGCCAACCAAGGGCTGAGCCAGACACTCAACAGTGGGCTCGGGATCCTGGGCTGGGTCATCTCTGAACACTTGCAAAGTGGCTGGGTGGGGGAGTGTGGAAGAGCTGGATGTTCAATGGAGAAATGACAGGTGGAAGAGGATGCTTACCCCTTCCTCTGCCTGCCATTTTCTTTTGCAACTCTTCCCTCCAGCGTCTCTTTCACAGATGGGGTTCTGGATATGTGTTTGCTATGCCATGAGAAAAAACTTCTAAGGGGAGTGTGTTTAGGGGAAATGAACATTTGGGAAAAGAGTTAAGGTCCCCTCTTCCACTCGCTGATTCTCCACTGCAAATTGTACCTGCTACTTTGCAGCTCTTTGATAGTAGCTCGGATTCCCAGAGCCATGTCTGCCACCAGATATCTTATTCAGCACCTAGAGTCCTTGTCATATGAGGCACCATGTATGATCCTGGAAGAAGCCTGGGATTTCACTTGCATCTATGATTGTTCTCTACCCTTCTTGTTGCACTGCTCTGACATGGAGGGGCAGGCTTCTTTCTAGTGTTCTTCCATTGAACATCTCTTGTAGTCAAGAGGTCAAGCAGGAAAGAGCTGGTTACATTTGCCATGTGTTGCCAAGCATATGATTGTATTTCTACTGTAGTGCCATTGATTCATGGCTTGTGCACCTCTATTCCATCGGACCTTTGTATTAGGGTATAAGAAATATTTTACACAGCAAGTGCTCATGTCTGTGAGACGGCCTCCACCCTCCAGTCATACCCAGTGCTGCTATACTGCTAGACTGCCATGGTGTGGAGGATTGAGAAACCACCTAGTTGCTGCTGGTGTATGGCAATGGAAGACTTGGATCAGACCCATCCCCTTTTATTGGTGTTCTCTATCCATCATCAGGCCAGCGGGTGGCGCAGTGGGTTAAACCGCTGAACCATGAGCTGTCGATCGAAAGGTCGGCAGTTCGAATCCGCGACGGGGTGAGCTCTCGTTGCTTAGCCAGCTCCTGCCAACCTAGCAGTTCCAAAGCATGTTAATGTGAGTAGATAAATAGGTACCGCTTGCAAGAAGGTAAACAGCGCTCCGTGTTCCAGCTACATGCTATGCGCTGCGGCAAGGAGTGTCATGCCGGCCACATGACCGCGGAGGCGTCTTCGGACAACGCTGGCTCTTCGGCTTTGAAATGGGGATGAGCACCACACCCTAGAGTCGGACACGACTGGACTTAATTGTCAGGGGTCACCTTTACCTTTTTATCCATCATCACTCAAAGAAGTGGCCAGGCAGCAGGGAGCAATACTTGTCTGCACTGCAGGAGAGGAGGGCACATCCAAGGTGATCCAGAGGCAAACTGGCTGCATTCTCTCTCTCTCTCTCTCTCTCTCTCTCAAAAGTCATTTGCTCACCATACACAGACATAAGAATTCTAAATTAGTTAATGAAAGATTGCTCCTTTGCAGTGAATCCAAAGATCTGTTCAGAATCTACATATTTCAAGTACCATAGATTTCTTTGCTCACTCTATTAAGTAATCACTGTTTAGAAGTTAGAACCCATTGGAGTTCCAGGACCTGGTTGCCTTTTAACTATCATGTCCGCAAGTTCTTGTTGAATTGTAACCCACCCATCCATCAAAACTGTTTTTTCAGTTACAGGATATTAGCATGCTTTCCAGTGCTCTAATGAAGCTTCTTTCTGAGCCTCCTAAATTCCTGTGAGCTCAAGTTTCTTAAATGGACTGTTTATTCCTGGTGGCAGTGGATTTATTGCTGCTTCTAGGATTCATGAACTTCAGTCTGGAGGGGCTGGTCCTGATTTGTGTATTCATCCGAAATTCCTCCTGAAACAGGGGAAAGGGGTAGAGTTAGACTTATCTGCATTAAATCTGATCAAACTCAGGTGTTGTTCAAATCAGCCATATGCCATTCCCTATATAATTTGTGAAACATTACCACTTAGGCTCAGCATCATAAAAACATTCTCTTTAGCCTCTCATCTCCGATATAGGCTTTGTAAGTGTCCCTCCCCTCCCTCATTTTATTTTATTGGAGTGAGGGGGGGGTTGAGAGGAAAATAATTATGTAGTAAAGCAGTTAAAACTATTTGGCCATGAGTGATATTTCCTTGCACCTTGTTAAGTCAGATGCAACAATGCAGTGTGAAGCAGGTTCTTTCAGAATCTAGATTCCTTTGGCATAGTGACTACTCAACTTACAAGTCCTTGTTAATAAAGAAAATCACATGCCTGAATCTGGTGAAGGGCAGACTGATCAACAAGAAGTTAAGCCTGTAGGACCTGGATATAAGCCAGTTTAGTTCAAATGAAGTTAATGGTGCTAATTTTTCTTTTTATACATGTACCAGTATATAATTTATATGAATAGATTATAACCCTTTTCTGATAAATATGCCCTACTAATACAGGTGTTGTTTGGTTCATAAAGAATTAGACCTCAATCTGTGGGAGGTTCTGATTTTTAAGAAATTTTTAATACTGTATTTTCTATCTAAATCTAAAGATATTTATGGTTTATACATTAGTAAGGTCACCAGGTTTTGCTTAAACAACTACAGTACTATATGTTTTAAATTATGCCTCTGTGTGTGTGTGTGTGTGTGTGTGTGTGTGTGTGTGTGTGTGTGTGTGTGTGTGTGTGTGTGCGCCTGTTTTAATGTAGTCTTTCCATAGTTATTTAATATGTAATAGTGTAATGGCTTAGAGCCAAGCATGATAAATTTTGAGTGACTGACTGCCTTAAATTTAACTACTTTGGCTTAACTGATTTGCAAATCAGTGCTACAGTCTTCTTTCCGTATGCAAGCTTCATTTATACTTGTAAATTCTTCCGTTCTATTGTGGCACATAAACCAAACACATGTGACATCCGATAAATTAGTTTGTGCCTTAATCTTTCTGCATATGTTACTCCCAGCACACACTTCTACACTATCAATTTTGATAACTATCTGGTCTGAGTAAGCATTTTCCTTACACATAATTTGTCACAGAGACACTCTGTAGAGGCTGGCAAAGGGAGGATGTTTGGGGTGGGTGGGTCAACCCGTCTTTCAGTATTAACTAGTGTAACATTAGGAAAGCTAATCTTTATGACCTTTCCCCTTTCCTGTCTGCATAAATGGACCAGTAAAATTTACCAAATGCACACAATTATTGTGAGGATTGGCATGGGCAAAATAATTTGGAAGAATGATTCACTGTTCTCTATAGTTTCTACCATTCAAAACATAAATTGACATTTTTTTTTAGAGTAGAACACCAGGAGCAAGGAAGTTACTTACCTTGGAGCACATTTGTGAGGTTCTCCTGAGCGTGGAAAGCTAACATCACTCTATTGTTGTGTATACACTGTACTCCTGAGTTTGTAGTATGCTTTTGCATGAAAAGGATTATGGAACAAAGGTATTCAGGCACTTCAGGATTAGAGCATTGGTGGGAGCCCTGCCCACTGAACCATCTTGCTATGCAACATTTAATGTGTCCAGTCCAGAGGTTGCGTGAGCAACTGGAGCTGCTATGTCAAGTGAGGTGACTGCCAAGCACTAGTGACGGATGTCTGCTTCTTACATCAGTTTCATTTCTCTCTAGCTCTTTAGTGAAAGCACCTGACCAGACCCACCTTAGACCTTTGCTTGTTGCTTAACCCACCTAACTTCCTTTTGATCTTACTTGTTCATTTTTCCTAGACTGTCTGCCTTGCCATTGCACAGTTTGCTGGACTTGCTCCTATCACTTTTCATACTTGTAGGGAATCCCTGGTATTGGATTGAATTCAGAGGTACCCTTTAGCGTACCCAAAGGCTCCAATGCTTGTAAAAGAGCTAGTTGCAAGAAGCTTGTGCAAGGGAAAAAACCCAAATTCAAGCTCTTTGTGTTTGCAGTCATTTTAAAATTATGAACCTTTTAAAAAATTGGGGTGGGTGGGTGGTTGGGTGGATCCTTGTTGTTGTTGGGACTTTTTGTTTTTGTAAACTTTCTTTTGCATTGCCTTTATGGGCAGCAGCAACTTTAGCAGCACTTCAAGTGCTGATAGTTTCCTAGCAGCTATTTTTTTTCTCCAGAGTGAGCCAGGAAATTACCCTATGTCACACATTCTGGAGGGAAAAAATGGTGCTGCCTGCCAGTCAAACTACCAGTGCTTCATGTGCTACTGGCAGCAGGTGGCAAAAAAGGGAGTTGGAAGAGAAAATCTGCTTCTGCCACTCACTCCAGTGAACTCCACAGAACTCTGTGACCACTAGTGTAAGTTTGGCTACAACCTATAGCGCGACAGAGCTGCTGACTGAGAAATATGAATGTGGGAATCTGAGGTTTACACTTACCTTGTCTGCTTCTTCTCTCTGAATCTAGGCACAAAATGACTAATCTTGATCTCTCTCATTAAAAGTTGGGAAGCACTGCTTACCTTTTTGTGCTGGTTTGCCTAAAACAACCAAAACCCTTTTACATAACTTTTTCATCAGCAAGGTGACTGCCTGGTATGAATCCCCCATGTATTATGTGGAAGCATGCCCAAATAGGTTGCTCATTTACATTGTTCATAGATGATCCCATGAGATTGGTTCCTGGATAGATGCCGTTTCAAAGGATAATCTATAACAGGGTGGCCAAACTTGCTTAAGGTATTTTTACCCAAGGGTATATATACGCAACAGGCCAGCGGGTGGCGCAGTGGGTTAAACCGCTGAACCATGAGCTGTCGATCGAAAGCTCGGCAGTTCAAATCCGCGACGGGGTGAGCTCTCATTGCTTGGCCAGCTCCTGCCAACCTAGCAGTTCCAAAGCATGTTAATGTGAGTAGATATATAGGTACCGCTTGCGGGAAGGTTAACAGCGCTCCGTGTTCTAGCCGCCTGCTACGCGCTGCAGCAAGGTGAGTCATGCTGGCCACATGACCATGGAGGCGTCTTCGGACAACGCTGGCTTTGAAATGGGGATGAGCACCGCACCCTAGAGTCGGGCACGACTGGACTTCATTGTCAGGGGTCACCCTTACCTTTACCTATATATGTGTAACAGGAGTTAAATGCGTACACCTGTGAACTGATGTTTGAGAGCCGTAAGAGAGATGTTTGAGAGCCGCAATATTTAAGAAGCATTTAAATTCTTAAATATATTTACTCACTGTGAACATTAAACTTAATCCAGTGGACTCTCAGTTTATACCTGGTAAATAATCAAAGCTTTAAAATGTCTTATTTACCTTTTATATTAATTGTGATGCAAAAAGGAGCTCAGCCAACATATTTCCGAGAGCCCCACATTATATGTCAAAGAGCCGCATGTGGCTCTAGAGCCACAGTTTGGTCACCCCTGATCTATAAGAACGGTGTTTTGATGGCCCCTTTCATTGCTATGTTTTCAATGAGCTGACATCCCTGAGAATCACTTTAGGAGTTACTCTATGGGTGCAAAAATGTAGAGAGGAACCACCTTATTAAAAGTACATACTTTTTAACAATGTTCATAATGCATGCTAAAAAAAAAACACCACCTTGTTTATTTTTTTTAAAAAAACTTTAGACTGGTCCGGAATATGGTCAAGGAATGAATCCTATTAGCCGCCTGGCTCAGATTCAACAGGCCAAAAGGGAGAAGGAACCAGAGTATCTTCTTCTTTCAGAAAGGGGAATGCCTCGTCGCCGAGAGTTTGTTATGCAGGTAGGTATCTCCAGATGTTATGTTTGGATAATTGCCTTTTATTCTCTACTGACCAAGTAGAAAATAGACAATTATAAAAGATAGAAGATGCTGTCTAATATTTTAATGCTAATTTTAAATGTTTCCTTTTGGTTGTTCTTACCGTTTAAGAAACAAGTGGTATTATCACAATAGGAATGCTTTCACTTCTGAGGCTCATGTGGCAGGAAGTGAAAGTCTCCATTTTTTCAACTGCAAATATTTTCCACATTGGTAGGAGTTCTGGAGATAACTGGGTTTCATAGAAAAGAGTTACAATGCTTCAGAGTGTGATGGACACAAGTGTGATTCCCAAGAGTGCATTCATTCCCTGAAGTGTAAGGCAAGGAGCTCAGTGGTTAAAATCAACAGTGGAGTAGCTAGCACGTCCCAGGGGATGGGGTGATGATGCGTTTCATGTCATCGCCCCGCCCCCTGCACTCCCAGAAGGCTTCATTTGAAGCCTTCTAGGAGCAGGGGTGGGTAGGAGCGCCCAAACAAAGTGCCAAAGGGCTTGAAAATGCTCCACAGCTGCAAAAAATGCAGCCACGGAGCAAAAAAACCCCTGCCTTTGCGGCTCCTCGCAGGAAGACCCGGGCCGTCACCTGGGGCACAGCAACCCCCGACCCCACCTGGACATGCTACTGAAAAACATTTTCTGGTTAAGAGGGTAGCAGTGTTTGGCATGCCACTGCTAGTCCAAGTATACATATGATTTGGAGAGGGAGGAGTAGGTTCTAGTGGCAGTTCTTTAGATAGCAATAGTTCATAGAAGCTGCCACTGCCCTAACAGAGGCCAAATGGACTAGTACAGTACTCTGTTTCTGGTACTGTTCTTTCCCCAGTCTGGCACTATCCCATGATTGCTTACCAACAATGGTCACAAAGGGGAGAAGGTAATGTCCCCCATCCTAGATCCTGGATTTAGCTAGATCCTGGGAGGAGAGGATTGATGTATCCTATCAAGTTGTTGTGCAAGTCTGTCAGGAAGTAATCTTCCATCCTCTGCCTTCTGCCCCTTGTGTCTGAGCATGACAAAGATCTAGGATGTTGGGGGCTACCTGTTACATAGATGTAGCAAAATACAGTATCTTCTTCCTTTGAAAGGATGTCAGGCTTAGGGCATGATCCCGCCAAAATGTGTCACTTTTAAATCCTGTTGATTTGAAAGAGAGAATTAATCTTTATATCTCATTATAATCAAGAGAAAATAACTTAACTGTGGTTAGATCCTGATCATTGCTTTTAATTTATTTGTTTTCCATAGTTGCAAATAAATTTTGTAGCCTAAGGCAGTTGATACTGTGTTCAAAATTTTCACACTAAAATCATATCTCATTAGACAGAGACAAAGTCTCAGTATATTTATTGTGGCTTTCAAAAATGAATTGAAGTAAAATGTCTTGTGTATAAAGTACTTAAGCTGTATTTTCATTTGTTTTAATTGAATGTGGAAGTAAAGTATCCAGAGATAATATGTTCATTTTTATCTGTCACACAAAGAGCAAGTTAGATATGATTAAATGGATCCAATTACTTATGCTGACCGTTAGATAAACAGAAGAAAACCTCTGATGACATTAGTTGGTGTTCTGTTCCCAAAGTTAATTTCAGAAAGCTTTTTCTTTGTAGTCAGACCTTTAATCCTTGATAGAGGTTACAATAATACCTAACTAGCTTTACAGGTCTGAGAAATAGCAGATCATGCATCATGCAATGAATTTTCACTTCATTGTACTTTTTTAATTGTATTTGGTATAATCTCACAACAATTCACTTCTTCAAAGCACATAACTAGAGAACTGTGTATGCTTGTATTCACATAATTTCAATTTTTTTTTAGTTTTGTTCTTTATTGTACAGTATTGCAAGTAGGAAGTATGGGTGTTTTTTCACTGAATTACAAATTGAAGATAAAAGTTTTAATTAAAAAAGTAAAACAAAATTATGAAAATTTAAAAAATTGTATGAATTACTCACATGGGAAGATATTCATTTTCCTACATAGCATGTATTTTACAAGCAACCTTCAAATTTAAATAAGGTTTGAACAGTTGAATGGTGAAAATACAATATCCAGTACATTTTCCCCCATGTTATCCTTCCAACATACCTACTATGAAAGGTATGTCAGACTGAGAGACAGTAAAGGCTGATCTACACGACAGCGTCGTGGCTCCACCGTCGCCTCTGCCTGGCGCCTCCGCGCTGGAAGCGGGGGGAGTGTCTTCAAGCCTGTTACCCCTCATGTTGTCCCACCTTCCTAAGAAAGCGCAGTTGTGATTGGTTAAACTCTTCCCCCCCCTCTCTGTGATTGGTAGGCTGCAGCAGCTCCGCGAGCCACCTCCAAGCTCTGCCGTACGCCCCCTAAAAAATAGAGCACTCGACTTGGAGTACGCGGCAGTGGGGCGGAGGTCCGGCGGCTCCGCCGGATTACAAAAACGCTCCGCGACGCTGTCGTGTAGATCAGCCTTAACCCTCTAAGGTCGCCAGTTATTGTCATGGCTGAACAAAGATTTGTCCAAGTCTAGCACTTGATCTGCTATACTGTATATCACAGACCAAGGCCGCATTAGGACTTTGCTGGGCCCTAGGCACTTTTGCTTTGTGGACCCTCCCACCATAATAATAGCAATATTAAAAATTAATTTTATATTATATTAATTTTATATATATATTCAACATTTTATTCTTTTTCTGTTTTAGGAAAAAATTAATAGATTTTAATGGGCCCTAAAAGTTTTGTTTTTTATGATGCGAGAAAAAAATTAGAACATTTTATTTGAACCTAAAGTTCATTTTTCTTCTTCTGATTTTAAAAGAAATTAAAACATTTTCGTGGGCCCCTACAAGTATTGTGGGCCCTAGGCACTGTCTCTTATGCCTAATGCAGTGGTTCCCTAACTCCCGGGAAGGCCCTTTGCTGCTCTAAGTGGCAGCGGGGCCTTCACAGGGGTTGCGACGACGCGCCCGCGATCCCACCGCCGCGGCCGAAAACGGCCGTTTACCTGCATTGGTGGGCAGTGGATGTCCAGCGGGGTGTGTGGGGAGCCTGGGGACCCCTCCGCAGGCATCCCCAAGCGTCGGAGCAGTGCTCCGACGCGATCGCAGCCCACTTCCGGTTTTACGGCTTGGGGAGGCCTGCGGAGGGGTCCCCAGGCTCCACACACACCCCGCCGGACATCCACTGCCCACCAATGCAGGTAAAATTGCTGCACTGCCCACCAATTGCGGCAGCAGCGCGATCCCCGGTGCGCCGTTGTCATCACCGCGGGTTGCCACGCCCCTTAAGGGTGTAGCAACCCTTTGTTCCCAGCTGGGACGTCGCGACGCCCCAGGTTGGGAACCACTAGCCAAATGGATAAGTCAGCTCTTCCACAGAGGCTCAATGAAAAAGTAATGTGAGCGCTTCAAATATATGCATTTGGCTGTATGAGATTTGCTAACTGCAATGCCGCTTCTAATCTCGCCATATTGTACAGCCCCTCCTTCACCCTCCCAGTGACTGCTTAAGTAAGATCTGTTTTGCCCAGAGGGGAGGAAAAAAGTCCACTTGCTCAGGCCAGAGGGAGCTTATAACATCTGCTCCTCTAGAGACCAGCACTAGCCTGAGAGTTTTATTATTGTATTGTACTTTTTAAAATGTTGTGAGCCACCTTGGGGGCTTCTTCAGAAGTAGAAAGGTGGAATATAAATACTTGGATAAATAAATACATCAGGTGTGTGATATGTAAGAGTGCCTCTGTTTCTTTAAAAAAATACTGTGAGTATAATTTAAGCATCAGCTTTAAGTGATTTGAATTAATTTTTGAATTCATTGTGATTCACTAGGGTTGAATCATAAAGTTGAAATTTTCTTTGAAATATGACAGTTTTGGATAGCTGAAATCATAAAGTAAGAGAAGAAGGTGGTTCTGTTTGATGCGCCAGAGCTTTAGGGGTGGTTCAGATGTAACAGCAGACCATGGTTTAACATTACCTATTGAACTTAAATTGAGCTTCAGGCTCGTATGTTCCGTCTTCCGCTTGCACATAGCCGGCGTTTCCTTCTCTCCTTTCATATTTGGAAGCAAACTATTGTTTGTCATTTTGTCTAAGTCAACAAACTATGGTTTGAGCTTTCCCTACAAGTGACTGCAGTTGCAAAACATAAAGGACCCCCCCCCCCCATTTTCTTGCTTTGTGACTCAGCAGAAAAAACAAAATTGCCAGTACTCTAGTGTTATTTGCTGTGTGTCTTAAAGGACTGTGTTTTAAATATTGCTGGTTTTGTTCCATTTTTGAGGTCAAAGTGGGAACTGAAGTTACCACAGGAACAGGTCCCAACAAGAAAATAGCAAAAAGAAATGCTGCTGAGGGTATGTTACTCCAGCTTGGCTACAAGGCCTCTTCTCCAATTCAAGAACAACCAGACAAGGTAAGATATCGGAGGGGGGAAATTCCACACTCTCTCTCAACATAGTGTACTGTACTTTGCAGATCTAAAACTTTGAATATGTTCAGTCCCATTTATGCTAGTAAGGCTGCTCAAAGTCTGTTGAGTCTATATTCACCTTCCAGTTATAGCTACCCAAAAAGAGACTTGGGCAGCCACAGCGATCTTTGATTGCAACTGTAGGCAAACGCTTCTTAATTTTTAATTCATTATAAGCATTTATTCTAATATATTTCTTTGCTTCAGGTCTATATGTGCTAAAAGGAGTGACTGATATGCTAAGTTAGCCTGTCTGCATAGAGGATTGTGTATACAGAAATGAGAGTACAAGGTTCTTGCACACAGAAATACGAATGGAATTCTAACTGGACTTTGAGCTTGCACCACACATTGCACAAGATGCCACACATAAAATTGTCAGTGCCTCACTATTGTGCAATTTCTTCCATGTGCAACTGCAGCATACACGGAATGGTGCAAAACCCTGTCTCATTTCCATACATCCTCCTTAGATACAGCCCAATACTGTTAAGATCATGAATCTTTTGTCGCAAAGTGTTTATATTTTTGTTTATGACTTTGGTAAAAATGGGGCTTGAGCTGATGCTTTCATTACATGATTCTTGTGCTTCAACCAGAACTTCTTCCATGTTGTTTGTATTGCTGGAGAGCAGAATGCCAGAGCAGGAACAAATGACTTATTCAGAATCGAGGGCCAGAGTAAATCTGTTTATTCTAGTAGTATGTAATCCATCACCTTTTGAACTTTACAAAACCCGAGTACAGTACATATTGCCATATCCTGTTATATTCCAAAATTCTTATTCTTAAATGAGAAAGAACTAAGAGGAGGGAACCCTTTTGGGATGATATTCCTCAGGCACTCTGAGTCAATGTACAATTGATAAGTCAGTATCTTTACCCTGTATCTGGGAAGCATCAAGTGCTCTGTTAGTTTCACTGACACGGTTTCCTAAGGTTCATTCTTCTGGCTTTGTATGATACTTGATTTGGTATGGGAATTGGTAGAAGAGGGGTATTCCTTTCATCCTCCAAGAATTTCTTTGCAGCCTTTCTCCATCCTGATACTGATAATTGTTTATGTTCAGTTCTGGACTGGGACTTTTTGATATTGTATAGGATCTTGCCAACAGCTGCTATCGGAAGATAGTAAGGGTAGGCCTCAAATAGCTTGTGGTAAGTCAGACTGTGATGCTGTAGTCTCTTTGAGCACATTTCTGAGCTTTCTGAGCACATTTGCTGTGGCTGCATAATGAATTTCTTCCAAACCATTCCACCTCCCATTCTTGCTGCCAAACTTCCACAAATGCTTAAATGCAATGAAATATTATTTGTGCATCTGATTCTTATATTCTTGTTTTATCTTTATCAGCCGGGAGAGATCCAGGGATGGAATGGCCAAAATATTGGATACCCTGAACCAACAAGTAACAGTAAGTGCTACTTCAGTGTTGATTACTTTTTACTTTTCTCTCACCTTCTATTATAAGTGTTTTGTTAATCTAAACCATTATTATTTAAACAATTTTGGAATAACGTTCAGGTATCCTGAACTCAGTGGGTCCATTTTACGTTTTCTGAAATATGACTGCTTTATGATAATGATATATACTCTTATGAACAAAAATGACAATATGAAATAAGCAATTCATTTTGTACATCAGAATAAATATTTTCTTTTGTGAAGCACTTTCATTGTTGGGGTGTGTCTCAGTGGTTTTGACCTTTGGTCTGTTGCTTGCAACCATAACATAGGATATCATCTCATGAACAGAAGACAGGAAGAGTGTTTTGGCCCCTGTAGAGTAGGGCTAGGCAACCTACAGCCCATGGGCTGGATTTGACCCACCACATTAAATCATTTGGCCCATAGTCCCAAAAAGATATATCCACTTCCTAAAAAAGAATTCAAGTTTGTAATTCTATCTCTGTATGGCTTCCATTTTAAGCAGACCAAGGGCAGAAGCTTCCTTTGTGTGTCATTCTCTGTCTGGGCATGCGTCTCTCCACGCTGTGCCCATCTCTTTTTTTTTTCTTAGCTCTATGGCCTAATCTGAAGGTTTGCACATGCGTATGAGCCAGGATGGTGTAGTGGTTTGGGAGTTGGACTTAGACCTGGAAGATCCCTGCTCAGCCACAAAGCTTCCTGGATGACCTTGGGCCAGTCACTATCTCTCAGCCTCACCTACCTCACAGGGTTGTTGTGAGGACAAAAAGGAGGGGAGGAACCATGTACACCACCTTGAGCTCCTTGGAGGAAGGGTGGTATAAAAATGTGAATGAATAAATAAATATCGAACACACATTGACGAACCCAATGTCTTGGGCCCCTATGTGGAAGAAGTTGATATTGAGGATATTATTGAAGTTGATATTGAGGAGAACAATAGAGGATATTGTTGATAATTACATAGCACAAAGCTGTGTTGACTTCTTGTTGTCCTGCCCTCTTGATGGTGGATGTCAGGAATTGATGATAATTATCCAGTGATAATAATGAGTTTGTGTAAATGATATGGACACCTTTTAGGGAAGTCTCACCTTCAAACTTTTCAAAATTGGTATGGATAGACCTACACTTCCTGATTGAAATTAAACTGTACTGAATCTTGGTTTGGGAAAATATTTTGAAATGTTTGTAATTTTTTCCCCCAATATAAACAATTTGCACTGTTAAATATTCATTATTTTTGAAAACTGAGAGAAGAGCATCTTTGGTTCCTTGGAAAAGTGATTGCAAAACGGGTGACAAATGATGTTAAAATGCTGGGTGGACAAAGTAGTAGATGTTTCTAATCTACCTGCTTCCCCCAAGAACATCACACTCTGTACCCAAACTTATCTCATCTTTTCCTCTAATCCCATGATGTAAACATCTTTCTGCTTCCTCATTGTTTTTCTCCTTCTTTCTGTCTTTCCTCATTTCTGTGGTTCCCTTTGGCCCTCCTAGATTCATTGCTTCACACATTTCATTCAGCTGTCTTTCCTAATCTACAGCATTGACAACCTCTCTGACACAGACATAGGTTGTTGTTTTTTAATCCCTTGAGACAAATTTAAACTGTTCAGCTTAGAAAAGGACATTGGGAAAAGGTTTCTGAGTGAATTCTATTTGTGTTGATAGTAGCTGAGGTATAGCAACTCTCTACTTCTAAATACGAGATGCAGTTTATGGTCCCTGAGCATCTCCTGTTTCAAAATAGGACATCCGGCAGCCCTACTGAAGTGCACTTACGAGACTATAGTACAGCTGACCAGTTTTCATGTATCTTCTGGGTAACTGTGAGTTACAAAGCCAGGCATATACATTTGTGTAACAGCAATTGGGGGGGGGGGGAGACTCAGATCAACACTTGTCTAGATCTCCTCATAAATATTCTTTCCTCCACATAGATCACTACTTAACTTATCTAATTATTTTAACTTAACTTATTTATTCTGCTTACAGTTGCCACCCCCCCCCCCCGATTTTTGTTCTATGTCTTTGAGAGCAGATTGTCACTCACAAATGAAGTGGCAGTGAAGTGCTTCCTGCCACTTTTCTCTATACTAGGATAAGCTTACCATGCCAGACTTTTGTGTGTCAGGCTGCTGTTGAGGGCCAGAAAATAATTCCAAGGAAAGTGCCTGCGTAGTCCAAGTTATATCGGTAAGATTCAGAGTATCTTGGACGATTACTGACTTTGGTAGCCTTTGGAGGCATGTCATCCACAGTGGACGACCTCCCTTTCGTGGGGGTTTTGATACAAAAATGCCAGTCTACAAGTTGTAGCAACCAGCCATAAAAATAATTTTTCCAGAACCATTCCCTTTTTTAAACCCGAACTTCATGTGCACAACTGCCACTTTCTGTATTTTTCCTAGGTGCTCAAGATCTTTTTGACATTGTGAGCCTTTCAGAAAAGGAAACCAATTTTTTTCATCCAGTTTGCCATGTAAACTGCTTTGTTAACTTCTTTGTTGAAAAACAGTATATAAATATTCTAAATAAGTAACAGTAAAAGAATAACAAGTTCTCAGAAATTGTTTCTGTGATAACATGAAAGTTGACGTTTCATTGATTGTACTATATTGGGGCCTTCTATTACCAAGAGAGAACTTATGTAAAGACTAAAAAAAATTAAGAATTTGGTACCAGTCAGTATCATGGAAGTCCATTTTAAAAACGTGATTTTCCTTTAGTTATGTCTCAAGAGTCACAGAACATAATCATTGTGTTCAAAATAGTCTTCCCTGAAAGTCAAACAACTCTTCAGTATGTCAAGTGGATGAGCTTTTGAACTTCAAAACAGCATTAGAACATGATTCACCTAAGCCATGATTTTAAAAAGTTATCTTTGAATACATCAAGATACAATTCTGTCTACATCTGAAACATTCATGTGAAAATAAAAAAAAACATGGAACAGCCTTTTATTTCAAAACACTTGTTTTTCTTCCCCAAACCATTTATTACTTTGGACTTTTGCATGAAATCAGGAATTTTGTTCCTTAGGAGTCCATCTGCTCCTGCTGTTTGTTCACCATCTGAAATCATAATCATCTGTTTGTGACACACTAATCATTTTCACAGTAACTAATTGTGATGTCACAAACAGATGATTATGATTTCAGGTGGTGAACAAGCAGCAGGAACTAATGAACTCCCAAGGAACAAAGAAGAATAAGCATAGAGAAAAACAGATATTCATGTCATGGCTATATTTTTTTCCAAATCCAAGTTTGTAATGAATGCAGCTATTTCTGTTTATTGAATGGAACCAGGTAGGAAACCTTGTCATAACAATTTTAACCTCTAATTAACAAAATCCCTAGATATACAGTGTCATTATCTATGAAAGAAATAATACAGTAAAATAATCAGAACATGTTCATTTACTTCATTGTTGCCAATTTAAAAAGAAAAAACACAGCACATTAAGGCAGTTATTTATGAAATTCTGCGTGCTTGTAGGTTTTCATCTGAAATGGGAAACACATTTGTTTGACGTTTATAGACCTTGTGTTGAATAATTTCATGAATTCTCTTTTGCAAGTCTCCATATGTTTCTTTTGATCCAGGGACAGGGAATGTTAGTGGAGCCCTCCTGTGGCTAATTTAACACTTGTGAATTTTCCATGGATGATAACTGTAGTCATTTCAGCTTATTGAATAAAATGTCTTCCTTATGTTTCCAATATACTAAAATCAGATCTGGCGGGAAGGGTGATATTCTCCTGTACAGTATTTTATACCTTCATAGTGTTTCTCAAATTTTTACACATAATGGATTGTTTTATGTTTTACTAATTTACTTTTGAGTTTTACTTTTTAAATTAGTGATAGTTGAATATAGTTTTTGTTTGTTGTTTCTGCAGTCCCAGAATTGGGACGATCTTCAGAAGCTTTTAGAGCTTCAGCTAGAGTGTCAGCTGACACTGAGTGAGCTCCTCCCCTCAGAACTGGTGAGAAAATCTCTCCAGAAATGCTCTATTGGGTGAGGCAAATGCAGTCCCGTCCAGTTCTCTTCTGATTACCCATGAGAGTAATATCTCTGAGAACTTTTCTGCCTCTGCTCAGAAACGTCGCCTGGGGGGGGGTGACGAAAGTGGTACGGGCGGGCGACAACCAAGCCGTTTCGGCGGCAGGAACAGCAGGCGGAGACGGCGATGGGGTTGGCCCACCCGCCCTGCGCCTCCAAAGGGATTTGCAGCGGCGGTGACATCATGGGGGGGGCGCATCGCAACACCACTGCCTCTGCTGGTCTTTAGACTAGATCTTCATTTGCCTTGCTTTTTTACTAGTTTGGGAGGAGTTCTTTGTTTGTTTAGTCCATGTATAATTTTTAAAATAGCTATTGTCCTTTCTCTGTGGACCCCTCTGATGCAGTGGGTCACCTTCCAAAAGTCTTGAGACCTGGATAATGTTTTTCTCCTTTGCTTTTCTGAATGTAACGTGGAGAACTTCCCACTACCAGGAATTCAGCAAGCAGACATGTTGAAAATACTCTTCTTACTTCCATGTTTTGCTCTGAGAGTAGGCTTTAAGGCCTACTTTCTTACTCCCTTACTCGCCGTGTCGTCTGTAGGGCAACAGTTGCAGGACACGATCGAAACCTCAAGATTGGCTTCAGTCCTATTGGTAATTATCACACCTCAGATTCAAAGCTCAGTGCCCATGCAGCTTCCAAGAGTTTAGTACCAACTGGAAAAACCAAACAGGCCCACTAGCAGCCCAATCCTACCTAAATCCCCTTGCGGCAATACGTAGATTCTGCTGTGTCCTGCGGGGGATTTTTGGCTGCTGGAGGTCTCTTCGGGGTAATGGAACATTTGTCCTTTTGCCCTAGGGTAAGCCCCAGTAGCCTCTATGGGGAAACTTGAACCTGTGCCAGTTCAATTGTTGGCGCAAGTCTGTGTTGCTTTGTGAAGGAAGGGGCCCGGGAAGGGGCCCGCTTTGGGCGTATTTGGGCGTATTAAAGACTACTGCTTTTTAGGTTCGCAGAAGATTGCTGATGCATCTTTCTGTTGCTGTATACACGTGTAGATGAACTTTCCTCAGTGTTGTTTTCTAGCTTCTTTATCCAGTTTCTGAAGTAGTGCTGAACATGTTTCTATCAGCATAAGCTGTGTATGACTTGGTACCCCATTCCATTGCATTTTGCATTACAGAGTCACCCATTTTGATGGACTTGCCTAACTTTTGTAGTGTTATACCTTTTTATTTTTTTATTTTTATTTAAATAATTTTACCCCGCCTTTCTCCCGATAAGGGCAATCAAGGCAGCCTACAATAAAACATGTTAAAATACATAATAAAATATAATACAATAAAAATAATTAAAACAAATAATTAAACAATTAAAACAATCAAACCCCAGTGCGTCACCTTGTGGTTATATTTATTAAAAAGCCAGCCCACCATGTTATCGAACATGCCAAAAGGTCTCTAAAGAGGGAGCCGTTCTTAATTCCAGGGGGAGGGAATTCCATAGGTGGGGCGCCACCGCCAAGAAGGCCCTATTCCTCGCCACCATCCCCCTCACCTCCGTCAATGGCAGCACGGTTAACAGGGTCCCCCTGGTGACCTCAGAGTATGGGTTGGATTATAAGGAAGGAGGCGGTCCCTCAAATACTCTGGTCCCGAGCCGTAAAGGGCTTTAAAAGTCAAAACTAGCACTTTGAATTGTGAATTTTTCAGGTGGTGACACATATTTTAATGAAATAGCACCATCAAAATATCATTTGTAATGCCTGTTGAATTGTTTTTGATAGCTACTGCAGTCATCAACACTTCTGGATTTTCCACTTGTGGAGCTACTCAATTTGATGCACCTTTTGCCTCTATTTTGATGCAAGGTTATGAGTTAATTTAGGGTCTAAATTAAAAAGAATGGTTGCAAGGTTCTTAGTGGATTTCTGAGTCAAACCGACAGGCCCCGGCAACCACCCGGGCCGCCGCATTCTGCACTAGTTGCAGTTTCCGAACAGTCTTCAAAGGCAGCCCCACGTAGAGCTCATTGCAGTAATCTAGTCTAGATGTCACTAGGGCATGGGTCACTGTGGCCAGGTCTGCACGATCCAAGTATAGGGCTTTAAAGGTCAAAACAGCACCTTGGATTGTGCCTGGAAATTGTACCAGTGCAGGTACAGGAACAGTGGTTTGACAAAGTCAAATTGCCGGACTTCTGAAACCGCACAGGTCACTGCTTTCTATACTAATTGCAGTTTTGGATAAGTCTTCAAGGGCAGCCACACATAGTGTGTTACAGTAGTCAAGTCTTGATGTCTCCAAGTCAGAGCACTGTGGTTAGGTCCAATCGAACTCAAATACAGCCTCAGCTGTATCTTTACCAAATACAGCCTCAGCTGTATCTTTATCTTACCACCTCAATTCTAGGAATTTAAAAGATGAGCTAGAGCCCACAGCTAAGAGATCCACATGCACCACACTTATGAGATCAAAGACCACAGTCATATGGTGAAATGTGCATCTGAGTATGGATACCACCCTATCTGCACTGCATTGCTTTCAATGGGATGTACAGGGTTTCAATGGGATGTATATTTATTTACAATATTTCTATCCCGCCTTTCTCCCCAAAGGGACCCAAGGCGGCTTACAACAAAAATAAAATACAAAAAATACAAATAGATAATTACTTTTTAAACAGTAAAAAATAGTTAATTAAACTAATAAAAACATCTAAAAATAGAATTCAAAAAGGATGGTGCAAAAATAAAGCTGATTTATTGGGAACTGACATACCCCAACCGTCATGTCATGAAAAGACAGAAAAACTGTCCAAGTTTCACACACACGCACATTACAAATGTTTGATGTGGGCACTTGCATAGCTACAGTGGGGCAAGGGAGGGCAAACTACGTGCTCTCGGCAGTTTTTCTGTCTTTTCATGTCATGATTGTTGTGGTATGTGAGTTCATTTAAGAATAGAGCATCTTTACTTTTGCACCATCCTTTTTGAATAACCCTGTACATCCCTGTCTACATTCTGATTAAACTCATATATCTAAATAACCTTTTTAAGCATGACTAGAGCTGATCTGAGGCAATAGTATTTAAAAAGTTAAATAAATACAGCACTTAATGCAGAAAGTATTTAAGATGACAACATCCAAAGATGAACAACTCTTGGTTTGTAGCAAGGCTACGACTAGGTAAATTCAGTGCCCATTAACTCAGAATTATGGAACTATTGGAACTTTAGACGAATTCAGTCAGACAGTGATAACTTTGTAGTAAGAAAAGCTGAATACTTGTGAAAGCCTGAGATACTCTCCTGCTTTGTTGACTGTACAGTTGGCCTGTATCTTATGTGAGGAAACCAGAGACATTGCGTAACGCTAAAATCACATATACTCAAAATCACCTTGAAAATCCCTTACATCCCAAAAATGTGTACTGTCTCTTTAAAAACTACCAGAGCAGACGGGAATTGAGACCGACTGAGGGAACAGCAGCTTCATTCTTTGATCTCAGGCTCACTCTCAGACATGTATTTAATTAAACCGTATTTATCGGCATATAAAACGCACTGGCGTATAAGACGCACCTTCCTTTTGGCCCTGGGTTTCAAGAAAAAAAAGATTTAAAGCATTTTTGGGCCACTTGGCCACTTACTGCTTGGCTGCTTAATTAGCTAATTTACATAAATTGTACAAAAATACCAGGATCTCTTTTAAAACACACAGCAATAAGACACATGAACAAAATGCACCAGAACATAAATCCCAAGTACAAAAAAAAACCCGGACTCAACTCTTTTTCCCCCCAACCCACCCATGCACAGTTTCCAAAGTAAACAACATAAAAGTACAAAAAAAAACCCAAGACTCAACTCTTACCCCACCCCACCCCACCCCACCTATGCAGTTTCCAAAGCCTCCCCAACTAGGCCTAGTTCAGAAGCTTACCCTTCCGAGGAGAGCTGGGAAGACTAGGCCCTCTGCAGCTCAGCTGAACTGAACTGAGCACAGTGCCCTCTGCTGGCTGCTGAGAAGCTCAACTCATGCACGTGCATAAATTAAACCTGACAAACAGCTGTAGATCGGATAGATTAGTTAGGGAAGAAAGCACAAGGGAGCTCTCTGGCTCCGGAAAAACGCGGTAAGCCCGAAAATGCTTTAAAACAGGCAAGGGGGGAAAAGGGATTTTTTAGTATTGGCATATAAAACGCACCCTACTATTTTGGGTCACAAATGTAGACAAAAAAGTGCGTCTTATACGCCAATAAATACGGTAATAATATACAGTATTTATATACCGCCTCTTTTGGTCCTCTGACTTTAATCCAAGGCAGTGTGCATGGGCAGGCTATCCTAACCCCCCTAATGTTTTTTTTTTTACAATATATAAATGTCCAATCTTTCGTGAACAGCTACATTCCAGGTGGTATCCTTTTGCAGTCTGACGTTTTTCCACTGGCCGTCGCCTCCCACACTCAACCAACGCAGCTGGGAGCTCTTATCTCTCCTCATGGTGGTATTCACAGCTTTTTGTCGGCGGCGTGTATCAAACTTGTCATTCGCCGATCTTTGGGCTTGCAAGGCGGTGGCTTTCCCGAATGAGCCAGGCCCCTCTGCCCCTCAGACCCCTATTTAATAAGTGGAATAATGGGCAGAATTGCCTGCACAATTTAAACTGTTGTTTTTATCTTTTTTCTTTTTTTCTTTTTTTTTTTGCATTGAGCACGTAGTTGAATTCGCACAAGTAAAGTGTGCGTAAGATGTGGGCCAACTCTACTCAGTCTCATGCCAATACTGTAAAGGTTGATTGATTGGTTGGTTGGTTGGTTGACTGTACTCAGTAAAAGTAGTGTCTGAACTGCTCCTCTCATTATGACTGTTTCATAGATTATGGTGTCTTGTCTGCAGATGACTGCTGTAATAGCATCATTTGAATGTCCCTATCCTTTTTTCCAAGTTCCAAAAGCAATACCTGAAAGCCATTCTCAAGAGTGCCAAGTGTTTCCTGTAAATGGAAAATAAGCAAAAATAATATATTTTAATGTTTTTATTTCTCTTATTTATTCTTACTATTAAAATCCTACTAAATGTATCTATACATTTATAGTGCTATGGTGCTTTTAGTGGAAATTGATTTCTGATGGCTGAAGAGGTACTGATAACCTGTTGTTGGGTTAATAGAGAAGTGGTTCAGACTATTTTGTTGGGGTTCAAGCATGCTAACTATATACAAGGGGACCGCCGTATCCGCGGGGGATATGTTCCAGCCCCCACCGTGGATACTTGAAACCGTGGAAAGGGGCGAATGCACCCTCTGCGGTTTTCTGTGCCCTCCATGGGCGCGCGCGCCCCCCGCGCCCTCCACAACCCCCTCAGGCATTTACTTTTACTGAAGAAACCTCCATTTTTTCTTGAAAAGGACCGGGATGAGCAGCCTCCTTGCAGGCCTCATCAGCAAGACTTAGGTACTAGAGAGTCTCTGCTACCTTGCTGAGACTCTCTTACCAAGTCTTGTTGGTAAGGCTTACAAGGAGGCTGCTCATCCCGGTCCTTTTCAAAAAAACCCGGAGGTTTCTTTGCTAAAAGTAAGTGCCTGGGGGAGTCGTGTGGGGGGGCCATCCGTGGATAACTGAATCAGCGGATAGCGGATCAGCGCATATGGGGCCCCCTCTGTATTCAGATTAAGCAATATGTTTTGGCATAAGAGTTCCCATTAGATTCTTCAGATTGTGTGTGTGTGTGTGTGTGTGTGTGTGTGTGTGTGTGTGAGAGAGAGAGAGAGAGAGAGAGAGAGAGAGAGAGAGAGAGAGAGACTTTATATATTGTACTGACCTCGAGGAATTAGTTTTGGATAATTATTGTTGTTGAAAGTGTATGAACTTTTCAACTAACATCAAAGAATTGTCACGCAAACATGTTATTTCTTGTCATTTTCATAATAATAGTCATGACCGTGTCACACTTGTACTATATCATTTACATTGGCTGCCGATTCATTTCCAGGCACAATTCACGGTTCTCATTATTACCTGTAAAACCCTATATGACTTGGGGCCTAGAAACTTAGAGGACCCCTTTTGCCCATGTGAATATGCTCATTTCCTGAGATCCTCTGGAGAGGGTTTCCTATGGATGCTGTCATTTGCGGATACACAATTGATAATGCGTGGGAGGGCCTTCTCTGTTGTGGCACCTGCTTTGTGGAATTTCCTGCCAGAGGATGTCTTCAAGGCTCTCACCTTGTTTGTCTTCTGCAGGAATTTGAGAACATTCCTGTTCTGCCAGGCATTTGGGATAAATTGGATGTGTCCCACTTTTGGCTGTACTTTCTGTTTTCCATTTAGTTGTATATTGTTAATTTTGTTTGTTTTTAACCTAACTTGGACTCCCATGGTGGAGGAGAAAGGTGATAGAAATACTTTTATAAACAAACAAACAAAATTAAATAAATAGTAACTTGGTATCTTAACACATGGTAGATGTTTTTGAAGCCCACTGCCATATGACAGCTGGGAGGGCATCTTGTATTGACTCTTAACACCTTGCAAATGGTCCTGTGAATAATCCCTCAGAGTGAAAGGGCAGATGGTGATGGTACAACACCCCTGTACTGTTCCTTTTTTGAGGCTCATATGAAAGGATCTGTTCTGGTTGTATTATGACAAGATCAGTATTATGCTTATTGATGTGCTTCATGACCTTACATTTTCGCCGTTTCTCAGAAATGTTGAGTCGAACTGAACAATAAGATGTGCATGCGTATGTAGGTGGTTGACTTTTAAAAAGAACTAGGCAAGTTTGTGGATGACAGTTCTGTCAACGGCTACTCACCATGAAACGGAACTCCTGTCTTTGAGGAAGTATATGTCTGAATACCAGATGCTGGGGGCAAACAATTAAAGATAGCTACCACTTTCATGTCTGGCTTATGAGCTTCCAGCAGTGTCGCGTTGATTGCTGCTGGAAAAAGAATGGTGGATTAAATGGACCTGGTGCTGAACCAGCAAAGCAGTTTTTATGTATTGTGTTTAAATGAAAGATTGCATTTGAGATCACAGTTTCAACAAACTGTCAGTAGCCAAGAACAGGATTTAAATTGTATGTGATTGATGTTGTCTTTTTAGTCTGCCTGTATTTCTAATTGTGCACAGGCTTAAAACCAGTTGTTTATTTATTTTAAAGCAGTTATATCCTGCTTTTCTTTAGTAACCCACGGCAGCTTACAACTGTAATTAAAATACAGGAAAAATCATATGAACAAAAATAATCAGAAACAAAATACAAAGAAAAAATAAATACAGAATACCAGCATTAATGGAATCAAACATACAATAATCTGAGAAGGCTAACTGAAAAAATATTGAGTTTTCAGCCTTTCTTTTAACAGTGAGAGGGAGAGGGCCAGATGCACTTGCTGCAGGAGGGAATTCCACAGGGAGGGGGCCACAACAGAGAAGGCCCTGTCGCACATTCTCACAAGCCAGATGGTGGCAGAGGTTACACGAGCTTCCCAGAAGGTCTCGTATCATACACATAATGAAGGATGATTCCTTCATATGAAGGAAGATGGTCTGTCACATAAAATGTATGTTTATGATATTTTTATCTCAGCTTTAAACCATAAAGCTCCAAAGACAAATCAAAGCATTCAAAGCAATAATTTAGTAAAATACTTAAAGGAAAATTATCATTATTGAACATCAAACAAGAAGAAATATAGAATTTATCAGTAAGGATGGATGCTCAGAAAAGGTTGACCTTGGCACCACATGGCCACAACTGCTGACTTGGTGGCAGTAGTAGTGAGTGGACTGGAGGGATGTCAGCCAGTCCTCACTTGAGCCCTAATGTCCCAACTACAGGATGGTCACAAGATCCCTATGCAGATTATTGTGTGGACTTGGGTTTGAAGCCATTTAATACTGCATAGGGACTTTGTGGCCATCCTACCGGTATACATTGTTGATCTCTCTCTGGGACCAGCGACAAGCCCAGTGAAAAACAACACAGACTCCCCTCCTGGAAGTCTGTTGTTACAGCTGCATGTATTCATTTATTTATGTGAAAAGAATTGATAGTGGCCCTGTGTCACCAAGCACTTGACCTTTCCATGTCCTATTCTATAAAATGAGGGTGGGGATATCAATATGTTGCCTTTTGGTCCCAGCCTTGGTTGGGAAGTACATGTTGTAGAAAGCTCATTGAAGCCCAACCAGTTTAGGTCTGATCAGTACCTGGATGGGAGATCACCTGGGAAGCCTGTGTGTGTCAGTCGGCTTTCCATAGTGGGAGCGAGGTGAAATACGAAAATAGTAAAATAAAGAACAAAAACATTGTGTGGAAAAATCCATCATAATTTATATTTCTCTCACTAATTCCAGATTTCTCCTCTTCAGTATTTTAATGGTACAGGTAAATGAGCTGCTCAAAATTTTGAGATGCCTTTAAGGTCAAAGGTCCATTGAGCCCAGTGCGTGCATTTTCCATTAGTAGGGAAAGTTTTGTGCAATCATTATTTTGAACACTTAACCATTGGTGGTTCCCTGTTCTTTGTGCAACGTTTTTGTTCTGACAGATCAGAAGGAAACCCCTACAGCTGAAATACAGTACTCTGGATTGCAGAGGGAACCCTCCTTTCTGATGTTCCAGTTAACATACCAGTTTTGTTCATATTGATCAGCTTCTGTTTGTATAAGAAATAACCAGCAGGTGCAATGAATTTTTTCACTAGTAGTTTAATTAAATGTTTCAAATAATTTAATGTTGGAAAGGCAGAGAGGAAATTAGATAAGCTGAATCATTTAACAAGATTGCTCTTTTGAAGCTTTTCTGTGATGCATTAATCGGATATAAAAAGTGAGTTCAGAAGTTGCTCTCTGGAATTCAGTTTCTGAAGTGACATTCCCATTTAACTCGTATAGAGTAGTGGAAATATGGAATAATGTTATTGTATTATACTTCTTAAAACACAAGGTTATTGTTATAAATAACTTCGGTAGTTGACAGGAATGGCAGAAACCTCAAAGGAGTATTGTGTGACATAATTTGTTGATATGTGTAGTGCGTCCAAATCCTCAAAACAAAAGGTGTTACATAAGTGGAAAGTCCTTGTCATTATTGCTAATTGAATGATGTTGTTACAGTAATGTGGATACAATTTAAAAACATATGGTATATTATGAGGGAGAGCTTTTTATTCATCCTATGCTCCATATTAGTTGTTTTAACATTTAAAAAGATTAGTAATCTGGAAGAATTCCCAACTATTGTTCCAGACAGCAGTTAGATATTTGGGTGGATCATGTAAAAACACCGAAAAGGCTGAGAGAGCATGTGAAATGTTTGTTTGAAGTGATATTGCATCAGTGGACTAGACATCTGTAGTTTTTGATGTGGTTTAAAAAGGTTTATAGTATTGTCCTGGAATTTTAAATGGGTTTTCTTTCACCATATTAATTCTATTATTATTCTGAACAAATGTATTTTTTCAGTTATGCTATTAAAGTTGTGTCTGTATATATTTGAAGTACTTTTATGGAAACTGGATTTGCATTAGGCCACATTCAAAGGAAATGTGAGCACTTGCAACTTCCTTGTATTGGCATATTTGCAGATAAAACCAAAGAACAATGCCAACAGAAATCATATATCTTTACTGCTGTAATCCAGCTCTCCGTTACAAAACAAAAACTTGGGTGTTTGCCTGATTGTCATGGTGGGGAGGGGTAGAAATTGAAGCATTTATTTAATTAAATGACTATTAAATATGCTATACCTCCTACCTGGCTCCTTTTCATCTCATTAATATCAACCAAAATACCAATCTGTGTCATAAAAATATTACCCATAAAAATAGATTCATGGTTCTGTGCGGGTCTTTGGTTATACCACATTTGTACATATGAATCTGGCTTATATTGAGCCAGACAATTGGTCCATCTTGCCTAAGTTTGTTTCCTTGACCTGGCAATGACTCTCCAAGACATCTGGCAAAGAAACATAGGAAACTGCCTTATACTGAGTCAGACCTTCAGTCCATCTAGCTCAGTATTGCATACACTGACAGGCAGTGACTTTCAGACAGGGATCTTTCCTAGCCCTACCTGGAGATGCCAGGGATTGAACCTTGGCATTTCTGTGTTCAAAACATATTTCACCACACAGCTCTGACTTCCAGTACACTGATAGCAATCTCTCTCTCTCTCTCTCTCTCTCATATGCACGCGCGCGCACGTTACTGAATTGAATATATGAAACCATCTTAAACTGAGTGAGATCACTCTGTCTATCCCAGTATTGTCTTCTTACTTGCAGCTACTCTCTAACACTTCTTCCCTAGCCCAGCAATGTCTTCCCTAGCCCAGCAATCCAAGGTAATTTTTAACTGGAGATGCCAGGTTACAACCTGGGACCTTTAGTAGGCAAAATGTGCTCGCACTGTTGTACGGTTGAGGTCAAGCTTGCCCAGTCTGAGTGTGGATTTAAACCCAAGTCCAAATATAGCACACTTTCTTCTGGACCACACTGAAACTGCAGTAGATAATAGTAAGCATTTCTGGAAATGGTTAACATTTTCAGTGCATCCATGTCTTCCTATATTAGAAAAAGGAGCTATTCCTATATCATGATGAGATTTATGAAGATAAGACTGTCTGTAAAGACACACTTTTCTTTCAGATAGGACTTATCTAAACGGGCAAGTTCTGTTTGGTAACATTTAAACAATTTCAGGTGTAATAAGAATGGTCTTTGCTCTTGTTTTCAGCACCAAAGGGAATTCTCCATCTCTCTCCTGATGTTTATCAAGAGATGGAAGCCAGCCGCAACAAAGCATCCCCTGGTACTACTGTAAACTATTTGTCATCCAAGGAAATGAGCCAGACTTCTAGTTGTTTCTTCAGCGTATCTCCTTCCACTAATAGTACAGCTGCGATTGCCAGAGAACTCCTTATGAATGGAACATCCCCAACAGCTGAAGCTATAGGTCTAAAAGGAATGTCACTCACATCCCCTTGTTCTACAGTGCAGCCTTCAAAACAGCTGGAATATCTGGCAAGGATCCAAGGTTTTCAGGTATGGGCAGGTTTGAGTAAAAGACACTACACAGCAAGTACTGTAGCATTGCTGTCTTTTAACTGTGGTCATAGTGACCAGGCAGGGTTCTTGAGGTCAGAGTACGTGTTTTGCAGGAGTTCTGTGATTGGAAATCCGTGACTGGATCTTTTTCTTTAATTAAATCAACTCTGTGTGTTGTATTGGTCTGATTTGGATTGGAGTCTGGGGTGTGGGTCGGGTTAGCCGACTCTTGCATGCTGTTTCCCTGACTTAAATTATCCCCCAAAGCTGTCAATCACTGCAGAGGTAAAAGCAAAAAGTTCTATATAGAAAGGTGTGTGTGTGTGCGCGTGCGTGCGTGTTATAGAAGTTCTGTACTATTGTTTATATTACAATATGGGCCCGCACATCTTAGTGGTTCCTATATGATCTGTTTCTGTCCATCTGTTCTTGTTCATATGGAGCTTTCCTCCAAGGAGAGAAAAATGATCTGTGAAGTAGCCCTAAATAATGGTGCACTAAGGATGTTGTCGTAAGGACTGAAAAACCTTTGATCTTAAGTTGTTTTTATACAAATGAAAAGCACTTCCATTCAGAAAAGTTTTCACCAATTCCCCCCTTCCTGCTGCAGTTCCCCATACTATATGCCATGATGTACTGGGGTCCGCCAATCCTCAGGAGTGGATTTTCGGGAGGGTTATTCCTGAGGCTGCTGAGAGAAGGGGAAGGTATGAAAGCTCGTCGTGCCAACTGAATTCTGATCTGTCAGCAGATCCGAAGTTGATTCAAGCCATAGGCTAGGGATAGACTGTAGTTTTTCCAGAGAACTGATAGCGGTTTGAAAGAGGGATCATTGCTCATGACCTCTAGTAAACTGGTTTTGCGTGGTACTGTATTGTTTCAAAACCATATATGATCTTTTGGACCAGAGGTGACGATGAGAAAGAATAAATGTGTACCTTTTCAACTCTCTTCAGTGTTGTCAGCTTCCAACCATAGATGAACCACACTAGATGCAATCATTAATTCATCAGGTTTTAACAGCAGATCACTAGCGCAAATCTTGATTAGAATTTTTTCAACTGTCTTTAATGTAGCTCAGCATTAGATCCTTGGGGAAGTAGGTTTGTGCATTTGCTGAGATAATGTGCTATACTACTTCGGAGGTTTGGTCTGGCTTCATGGTAAATTTTTCATTTCTTTGTGCCTGCAGCAGGGACCAAGGCAACAGGGGGAGGGAAGACAGAATGAGAGCAACACATGACTTGGGTTATAATAGACCACAGCTTTATTGATGGGTTACAACTTCCAGTAATCTTCTAGCATACACAAAGGCAGGGACCCCATTTGACTTTGACAGTCATGTCTGCAGCCCATCTGCTGAGGATGTGACCACGGAGGAAGGCAGCATTGGGCAGCCAACGGTGTAGGCCATTCAGACTTCCCACATCCACTAATCTGTGGCAAGGCTAATACACCAATCCCAAGAATAAGACTACCTTTGTCTCCTATGCCACTTAAGGGATCACCTCATGAGGACGTCCTGGGAGCCACCCCACTACCCCCCTGGCTATGGGCCCTGCTTGATGCCACATTGACAAAACAAAGCTACCGTAGTTGTGACAAGCAAGCCAGTGCAAAAGGTTGCAGAGGAGGGTTTTCTGGATCTTTTTGAGTGTGCTTAACTAGAGATGTAGGAGACGACTGATTCACAGGGAAATTCTGATCCAGGTACTCACTGTATTTGCTTAGGACAAAAGCTAGCAAAATGGAGTTCTCTTGCATGGAGGACTAGAAGATAGTAGCTTGCATGGGTGGGGGTGGGGGTGGGGAGGTACTAGAAGAGAGACCTTGCCCTGAAGGGAGCAGGAGGCAACAGTACTGTAGCTGGTGCATGGCTCTTCCATGACTTCTTCATCTGGTGCGTTGGGTGGAAGAGGTTTGCCCCCAAATACCCTTTTTGGCTGCTATCTTGAATAGCCTGGTCCTGTGAACCTTGTGAGGAGGGAGCTAGGAAGGATGACTAGTATGAATGAACAGAAAGATTCCCAATCCTATCCCCCATTTGAGCTGGCAGAGTGCACGCTCCAGCAGCGCACGCTGTCATTAAAGTGCCATAAATCGCTTTGTGACGGTGCGCCTTCTACCAGCACTACCAGGAAGACCATAGCCTTTCCGCTGGCACTGGCAGCTGGAGCAACACCCACCGAAGCAGATGAATCTGGCACAGGGGTGGGTGGAGGCTGGGGGTGGGTGGCCCAGGTCTGTGGGGGGTGGGATTAGTGGCACTAGCACATGCTATATCCTATCCTCCTTTCTGGGCCTGGTCCATCAACACAGACGTGCACCTGGCGCAGATCCAAGTTCCACATTCTGGGGCTTACCCTGTGGCAAGGGGACAACTGTCCCCTTACCCTGAGGAGACCTCCAGCATACTAAATTCCCCCATGGGATGCAGCGTAGCCTGTGCCAGCGCCGCTGCAATGCCACAGGTGAATTTTGTTAGGATTGGGCTGTAAGATTATATCAGACTGCTCTCAAACAGGCTGGCCACTGATAGCAAGATAAGCCCACGTTATCCTTTGTTGAAGACAGGCCCCAGTGGTGGTGGTGATTCCCTTTGCTTTCATTTAGTCCGCCCCTATGCTCCACTTTCAGGAAGATCTAGGCACAGGCAAAGAAAAAATTGATCAACACCAGGCCTAGGCCCCCTGTTTCTAGCCACAGAATAGACTAGAGGAGGAATATTCGCCCTCTGATCTGCTTCAGGCCCTGCCTCCCAAGCCATGCATCCTGATCCAAATGGCCTGGGAATCTCACATGGTTGCTGCACAGCCAGACAGCAGAAGAGATGGCTGCATGAGTGCTATTTCACCTCATCCTTCTACTCTGTGTTCCCCTCCCCCCGTACAGGTTCAAAGAGTTCCCCTCGGCAAGGTGAGAAGCCAGGGTTGTATTGGATTTCCTCCTCAGGCTTTTGAATGTGTTTGATTTACAAGCTCTTTCATATGTGCTAGTTTCCATTTTTAAATATTTCTTATCTAAACAGAGATGATCTGCCCAAGCCTGTGGGCTCTGGCCAGCAGCAGAGTGCATGTTCCACTGCCGGCCACTGCTGAAAACGTGCCGAAAAGCACTTTCCAGCAGCGCACTTACCGCTCAGTAGTACGTTTGGGGCAGGGAGGCTGTGGGAGGGGGTGGATCTGGCGGCAAGGGCATGCAGCAGTTCCTACCCTCCATTTTCGCTGCCTCCCCGCTCCCTTTCTCTCCTCAGACTTGTGCTGATGAAATCACTAGCACAGATCCAAGGGGACCCATTGCGGGTTGGGATGGGAGGCTTACGCAGGGGCAAGGGGATTTAAATCCCTTTTCCCTGCTGAAGCCTCCCGATTCACCCCCCCCCCCACTGGATACAGCATGCCAATTTTTGGTGTGGCTGCACCAGCGGGGGGGGGGGGAGGAAGGATAGGATTGGGTTCTATAAGAAGGAAGCATATGCCCATTGAATATTTCAATCATAAAAGGTCATGGCTGTTTTTAAAATGGAAAAGAACACATCAGCTCTTACACTTGTTACATTCAGAGTGTACCGTAGCTTCTGTTTTAAATTTTTCCATTGTAGAGTTACGGCTTTCTTGAAACTGGAATGACAAATGCTGAAAGCTTGCCCAAACAGTTGTGGTGCCAGTAAGGGCTGAATATCTTGTGTGTGTCTCAGTTCATCTGCATACAGTAAGATCAGACAAATCCTGATGAAAGGAAACTCAATCCTCAGAGTTTTCATTATCTTTTGTATTTTGTCACATTGCTTGTGCCTAAAAGCAGTGTTTTATTTTCATAGAGCCAAAACACAATTTATAGTAGCTTTTTCACCAAGTTATTTCCTTCTTTACTTAGCTGTAGTATACAGTTACTTGGTACTGATTCTTTCTGCGTTTCCTATCTCCCCCCACCCCCAATTCTCAGTTCAGCTTGAAAAATAGAATCCTTGTTCCCTTTGCCCAGGTTGTTGCTTATCATCATACTTCATTCTGCATGAACCTCCCCAGATATTCTCTCTAATTCCCACTTATTTCCCTGAATGTATCAAGAAACTGGTGATTTTGGCTTCCTACCCGCATCCCTTTTGTTTAGCTCAGCTTAATACCTTGGCTGCCTGAGTTTTTGGAATGAGTGTGAAGCTCTGTGCTGGATCACTGAGCACTGAGGAGAGTGTTGAACAGAATCTCTGTGGGAAATGACTTAGTGGGCTGTCAAGTGCCTATCACAGGTCTCTTCACCATTTCACTAGAGAAAGCGCTTTCTGTTCAAGATCTTAAAAGCCTTTCTCTTTACAGGTTAGTTTTATCATGCAGGTTTACCAGTTAGAAAAAAAAGGACATTTATCAGCATGCCACTTGTTTCATGTTTCCTGAAAGCCTCCATGTTGTGCGTGTGTTTTAATTATTGGTTTCTATTTTCAGGGAACAATAATCATTAAGTAGTCTATTTCTTAATTAGAAACATAGATTTGTCTTTCGTTGATGATCATACATACACATTCTCTTTTCCTACATTCCATTTTTAATTAACAAAAAACAATCACAAAGTACTCCCAAGAGATTGTATTACTGTAATAAGAAAAAAAATATTTTATCCATATTCATTTTCAGAACCTTAATTGGAGAATCTCCAGCTAGAGGGCATTACATTAAAAAAACTGATTATTTAATTTAAACTTTTCTGAATCCATTTTACAGTATATGTAAAATACACATGTGTTACAAGCTATAAATATTTCAGTGCCGTTGAGATCACTATATTAAAAAATGCTAGGAAAGCATATTAAATTCTTCATTACCCATTATTACAGTTCTCTTGTTATTAAAGGAGTAGTGCTATACTTTGATTCAGTTTGAATTAATGAAGCCAAGTACTTAGCAAAATTGTGCAGTATATGAATAAAGCATTCTTATAGTTTAGGTTTATGTAAACTCCGAGTTTATTATTTAAGCCACTTGCTTGGAGACTGGCTATTAAATAAAAGCTGCAGGGCAGCTATTTTTAACGTTTACATGCCATTTTGTTCATTGCTTCATAACTTAAATAGGAAAAGTAAAAGAATAATGACATTTTATAGACAGTGTAAATAAATATTCCAAAGAGTTTGGGTTGGACCCAGAGAAATATGGCAAGGCTACACTCGTGCAGCGAGGGTTCCTATCCCCTCCTCCCCATGGCAACCCTCTGTACCTCTTGAAAATCCTTTAAGGTTTGGAGACCCTATGGGACAGTGTAGGGTGGGGAGGGGAAACTTGCAGGAATAAAGTGTCACCGTGTGTGAGCTAAAGTGCCTTTCTGCTTGCGCAGGGCACCTCTGAATCCAACCATTGCTTACATTGAAATATCTAGTGGAATTGTATTTATTATTTATTTTTATATTTACACATTATATTTATTATTATTTTTTTAAATGTATTCACTAGCTCAAAATGCTCCAGGTGGCTAACAATGAATATGGCCTGTCCAGTCCAGCTACTCTTTACTAGGACAAAGTATCCCCTAAAATTGACAGGAGTATCTCAGTAAGGGTCAAGCTGGATTGTGCTGCTGTGTGCAGGTCTGTCTTGTTTACATATAAAGTAAGTGTGTGTGGGGGGGGGGAGTGGGAGGGAGGTCTACTCTTTACATGAAAAGGAGTGTGCAGGGGAGGGAAGTGAAAACTCACCCTGTTGTGCTTTTTTAAGCCGTTTTTCCCCAGATGTTGGTCGGAGAGGAAATTGCTTCAAACAATTGAGCACAGTGAGCAAGTTTGCAAGTTTGGAGAGGCTGTAGGTTTTGCTCCCTTTCCCCCATGCTCCTTTTCATGTAAAAAGTAGAACCCCCATTTTATAGATGAACAGGCAGATGTGCATAAAATACAAGTGGCTGCCCCATCGTATCGAGCTCCATCCTTAGTCTGCTGTTGAGTTTCCTGGACGTATTCTTAGTAACTGAGGGTTCATTGAAGCAGCAAGCAAAGATTTTACAGAGGAACCATCTGTGTGACCTTTCAGCGTGCTGAAATGAAGCCATGTTATGTTGATATACATTCATTTTTAACGATGCTAAAAGTATTTTCTGCCGTGTTGTGTGTAGTGTTGTCTGTGTCTCTGTGTGTGTGTGTGTGTGTGTGTGTGTGCGCGCGCATGTTTTTAATGTATAGTTATGAGTGAAAACTTGGGGGTGCAGAGGGGAGACAAATTTCACAATTTTTATTGGCTGGTTGTGAAATAGAGTTTCTTTAGGATAGATGGTGGGTAAGAGATGTGATTGGTGTGCAGAAGTTATGACTGGTTAGAGAGTACAAGGGGACAGCTTGGAGTGACAGTCAGCATGAGTTATTAGCGTGTGTTCTGCAAGGTAACTGAAGGAAAACGGCTACCTGAACAACATCAGGGTATAAGTGGATACATTGACCTAAGAACACGTTTTTATTGATCTATTTTATAAATTGTTGTTTTTGTTTCAGGTTATGTTGTTTCTGTTTCAGATAACATTTTAGCGTTGCCTTAACAATGTGGCTCAAAATTCAATCTGCCTGGAAAAGTGATAAATAAGGATCGTCATGTATAATGGAGGGGAAACCCAAGTGAAGAGGCACGACATTTAGTATTGCTTCTAAAGTGTATATAGTGAAAACAATACCTGAATCTAAAGTTTTCAGAGGATCTAATCTGACAATATTTTCTGTAAGATATGAGAGTAGGAAAAAACTTGATTCAAAAATTCCTTTCAAATGGAGTTTAGAATTGATAAATGATTAGTTTTCCCTTCTAAATTATTACCATTGCACTCAGATGGTGCATGTGTTATTCTTTCATTTGTGTGTGTGTGTGTGTGTGTGTGTGTGTGTGTGTGTGTGTGTGTGTGTGTGTGTGTGTGTGTGTGTGTGTGTGTGTGTGTCTACTGTAGATGTACAAGCTAATGTAATTTGCATTTTGGAAGACATCCCTGGGAATTACTAGCATTTCCCTTACTCAAACTTTACTTCATAAATTAAATTAAGCCAGCACCTGTTTGTTTAATGCATAATGCATGCATATGTTTAATGCATGCAGTTTGACATATAGTGCAATGGCTAAATTTACTCAGTTTAGCTCAGCCATGACTGGAGCATAAGAACAGAGCTGCTGGGTTAAACTAAAATTTAGTCTAGAATCTTTTCTCTAGCAGTAGGCAATACAGGATGATCCAGAGGAACTGTTTGCAGAGCATAAAAGTAGTATTCGGTGCTCTGATTACTGCCATTCACTCTTCAGTCTAAAGTTTAGAAACACCCAGAGAATTAGACCGGTGATGATAATAACCAGGCAGCGCTCCTGATCTTTTTCAAGTATGCTGATCTTTGTGGAACCTGGCTAACCTATAAACAACCTAACAGGACACCAAGGCTGCGAGATAACACACATACCTGGGAGTAAGTGCCATTTAACTCAATAGCACTTATTCCTGAATCAACATTCATAGGACTGTGGTGCATCTCAATCCGTACATGCGTACTCTGACAGGGTAGCTATTTGAAAAGGCAACTACACACAGATAGTTCTACATGGCAAGTCATTTGTAATTAGTCTGTCTAATTGTGGCAGTTTTCACTGTGCCAGTGCAAGCTAGAGAACCTGTTTTGGTATAGTGAAATTTGCCTGAACCATGCAAGGAATTCAGTTTGAACAAATGGGCTTGCGCTGCAGAACTACTTGCATGTAGTTGCAATTTGAAGAAGATGCCACATCACAGTTTCTACCATCTCTAACTGTATAACCAACTCCCAGTAAAATATATTTAGAATTATTGGTTTATCAATCAGCAGGCTCTAAACCCTTTCTCTCAGTTTGAGACAGTGTTTTAAACCATTTTTCATACAAAATATGTTGCTGTTTTCATCTTATAACTTTGAAGAATTAAATACTATTAAGAGAGAAAATGAGATTCCTTCAGGTGTTTACAAGGAAGAACAACAAAAGTCTTTGGGTTGACTTTGAAAGATATGAGAACTCTGTGCTGTTTGCATTTGTGAAGATACAGATAAAACTAAGTAGGAAATGACTTCAAACAGTGTCATGGATCCTCTAAAATCCAAATTACTCCAAAAGAAACAATTAACACAACTTAGTGAGCTGAATCATAAACTGCATGCAGATCTTCATTTCTACAAGTGGCTTGGACTGGGTTCATCCGTCCCACTTTCAGGCCTGTCCAATGTCCACTTGTTGGAATATATTTACACTGGGGGCGCCATGCATAGAGCCCAACATACACTGGCTTGAGATATGTGATATGGAAGGGGAGAAGGGAGTGTATCAGCCCATGTCTTTCCTCCCGTATGCTTGTGCTCCAATGAAAGCCACTGTAATATTGCTAAGAGAGAAGGAGCCCTCACTTTTGTGACCCTCTCTAGCAGGGATTCTTAACCGGGGGTATCCATACCCCTTAGGGATATGGGAACCGAATGATGGGGATATGGGACTCGATCTTCTAACAATTAAAAAACATCTTATGGAAATGTCCTACCAAATATATGTTTGTGTATGAAGTTGACTCCTTATGTTTTCAATAGCTAAAGTATTTGTTAGAAATAGCTGCCACCCCAAAGCTTGGTATTCAACTTACCTTCCCATTGCTACCACTTTGAAAAGGCAGATGGTCTTGTATTTAAAAGCATTTGGTGATTTGGCATGACTTTCTGTCCAGAAAATGAGTTTTCTTGTCTCAAGTTTTACCTTGCAAGAAAAAAAAGACAGGTACATAGAATTTCCAGAATCCTGTGTAAGTGTGCCCAGGTGTAGTGCGCGTATGGCTTGATTAAAATAGTTTTGCTTTGCTTATTAAGGTCCTGCACATTAAAACATGTGCCTGCAACCTAGCTTTGTGCATTGAGAAATCTAAATTGTATTTTTAAAACCAGTACATTTGGTTTTTGTTTGGTTTTTTAAAAATAGCTATAAAGCTGTCAGGACCTCTCAGAATAATGTAACCAGTCCTAAACAAAGCAGCCTATGCTCCCTGCCAAGTTCCTTTTAAGTAAATCCTTCATAAAGTTAGATGCCAACCTTGCTCTGGAATGAAGCCAAAACTTTAGAAGGCTTGAGTTGCTACAGGCAGAACTGCAAAGGCATGGCACTCCACTGTTTGTAGACTGCTTGCTTAGTTTTGTTCAGCTCTAATCTGTCCATTTAATTTTCAGACCCAACCTTTCAAAAGAAAAGTAGCAAGAAATACCAGTTTGAGGGCAAAGGGAATTGGGCAGATACTAAATGGGTTTGATTAATGTGAGAAGTCTAGATTTGCGGATGGCTTTTCAGAGTGGTATTTCTGATGAAAGTTAAGTTGTAAATACCCAGAAACAGCATTATATTTATATTAAAAATGAGAGATGCCTTGCATGAATGGAAAAATCTGTGTTTTATGTATGTCATGTTGCGAGACTCTAATTGAGTTAACACCATATTTTGCAGCCGTTCCTAGAACAAACTTAGACTGATCAACACCATTTGCCCACTGGCTTACATGTACTCCAGTTTCTGGATTCACTTGCACTACAGAGTCTTCTCTCCTTACTTTGAGCAAACAACAGCTTTCATAACGAAGAAGAAAATTAGTAGCAGGTGTAAGCATATTTTCACTGATGCAGAAATCAAAACGTTATTTCAAATATGAACATTTTTTCTTCTCCAGTCCTACCTAATTCTTCACAGAGACTGGATCCAGCTTGCCATAATTATTCAGCAGGAATACATCACTCTGAAAAGAAATATCTTCCCTGCATAGTGGATTAGCAGGCTTTGAACCACTTCTTATCTCTCTTTATGTTTTTTGTACCTATGATGAAATAGGAGATCACTGAGACCTTTAAGCATACTTGGCAGCCTTTCTGTATTTACTTTGACTATAATATTTAGGATGCTGTCGACACACAACAGTCCCACACAACATCTAAGCTGTTAAATGAACAGTTACAGTATATGTTAAAGAATTGGGGGGGGGGCTATACTGTTTCAACAGTCCTATATTGTGCATGCATCTTTGAATAATTAATTTAGTTTTTTATGTTTTCATTTCATAGTTCCCACTAACTTTAGTGGAACTTGTACAAAAGGACTTCCTGGCTAATTGTACCCATGGCTTAGATCTATCTGTCTCCTATTCCTTTGCCTTTAGTAATGATAGCAAATATCTGCTGTGTCATCTTCCTCATGGCAAGGCCACCATTTTAGGGGTTATCTTGGAAAGATTTTGCAGTACTTTTAAAGCATTTCTAAGTATGTTTAAAAACAACTACAGCAACAAAAAATCAACTGCTAAATATATTTGATTTCAAATAATGGTAATGGAATTACCAATGCAAGAATTCATTCATTCATAAATTAATTCTGTAATTAATAAGGATTTGGACCCTATAACGCTGTTTTACAATTTTAATTAGGCATCTAGACTTCCGCCTGCAAACCTGCTTTCCTTTGATCTGTTGCACAGGTTCCTAATCTCTACAATCTTCAACATTTTTGTTCATCTAATTTAAGTTTTTTCTTTCTCCCATTCTACCACAGAAGGGGGTTGATAAAACTTCACAAAGTGGTGATAGTATGACATGGCATAGGATTCTGCAACAATCTCTGATACCAGCTCTGTAGGGATGCAGATTGTTCTACTATTGTTGAACAGCACAGGGCCCAAGACAGATCCCTATGGCACTCCACTTAACACCTCCCTCCAGCTTGGAGCTGTTTATTAGCACCTGGGTTAGGCCAGCCTAGCAGTTCCAAAGCATGTTAATGTGAGTAGATAAATAGGTACCGCTTGCGGGAAGGTAAACAGCGCTCCGTGTTCCAGCCGCATGCTACGCTCTGCGGCAAGGAGAGTCATGCCGGCCACATGACCACGGGGACATCTTCGGACAACGCTGGCTCTTCGGCTTTGAAATGGGGATGAGCGCCACACCCTAGAGTCGGACACGACTGGACTTAATTGTCAGGGGTCACCTTTACCTCTACCTTAGGCCAGATTGCGATTGACCCAAAGTTACCCATTGAGCTTCATAGCTAAACCAGGTCTTTTTGGTCTCTGTCTGACATTTTAACCACTACACAACATTGTCAGCTCAATTGCACTTGCAAGTTGCGCTACCAACGTAGACCTTAGCTTTCGTGTACTTAGCGGTCTAAAATAGCAACCTGTAATTATAGTTTTTGTCCCTCTTTGTACATCTAACTACTATGTATCAACTGTATGCTGCTTACTCACAAGTTCTGGGCTGCCTACGGTAAGGAATACAGTCGGCCCGCATCTTGCGTGTGATAGACTCACGCGAATTCAACTTTAAACCAGCGGTTTAAATATTGCAGGTGATTTCGTCAGCCATTCTGTTTACTTAATACATACTCTGGTGGGAGCCTAAGATTAGAGAATGAAGCTGCTGTTCGGTCTCAGTTCCTTCCTGTCTCATCATTTTTAAAGAGACAGTATGCATGCTCCGGATGTCAGGGATTTTCAAGGCAATTTTGTGTATACGTAATTTTAGCTTGACGCACTGACTCTGGAACGTAACTCTCACGTAAGAGGGGCGACTGTATTTAAATCTGTTTTACAACAGGTATGTAGATTCTTTTGAGGATTGAGGATTTTATGAATGCTGCAAGATATACTGTGGAGCTGTCAGTCTGAGTATCTTCCCCCTGAGTATCTTCCCCGTCTAAGCAGTAGCAGCAATAGAAATGCTGCCCACCACTGTGAGGCAGACACAGCGATTAATGAACCTGAGGTGTACTAATCAAACATATGTTTTCTTGACACAATGATTGCGTTATATATCACATGTAAATGTCCAGGCCTTTATCTGTGCTTAATGATCTTGCAAGGGGTCTTGCTGAAATGTGGGTGTTTTTCATGTACTCCTTAGATTTGTTCTGCAGGGGGTGAGCAGTTAGCCAGCTCCCCAGTGAGATTAGTAAAGTACTATATTTAGTTGTGCCATAGATCAAGAAACTCCAGCGTTGCAGGAAACAAGTTTTTTTAAAGGCCACTTTAATGTCATATTAAATCAATTCAGACTAAGACTTTTTTTTCTCATTAGTATTAAATGTACGGTAAATGATTTTGTCATGGCTTCTTTATATCTTATTTTGCAATCTTCCTCCCACTATTCTTGTAGCTCAAATCTGGGACATGTTTTCTTAAAGGCCGACCCACACAGCACGATTTCCGTCGTGGAGGCGAGCGAGCGTAGGTGCCTGGCTGCTCGCCTCCGTGCGCTGACCTAGTCTCCACGAGTGTCTCCCAACAAATAGTCCCTCCTGTTGTTCTGCCTTCTTAGGAAGCGCAGCGGTGATTCGCTAAGCACAAGTGTGATCCGATACACAAGAGAAGAGAGAGAGAGATGGCATCCACCCAAGAGTTCTGAAGGAACTCAAGAATGAAGTAGCTGACCTCTTGACCCAAATATGCAACTTGTCCCTTAAAACGGCCAATGTGCCAGAGGATTGGAGGATAGCTAATGTCACACCAATCTTTAAAAAAGGAAGGAGGGGGGACCCGGGAAACTACAGGCCGGTCAGCCTAACATCTGTTCCAGGGAAGATGGTGGAAAGTCTCATTAAGGATAAAATCTTAAAATACATAGAAGAACAAGCTCTGCTGAGGGAGAGTCAGCATGACTTCTGCAAGGGGAAGTCTTGCCTCACAAACCTGTTAGAATTTTTTGAAAAGGTCAACAGGCATGTGGATGCGAGCGAACCCGTGGATATTATATATCTGGATTTTCAGAAGGCGTTTGACACGGTCCCTCATGAAAGGCTTCTGCGAAAACTCCACAGTCAGGGAATAAGAGGGCAGGTCCTCTTGTGGATTAGGAACTGGTTGAAGACCAGGAAACAGCGAGTGGGAGTCAATGGGCAATTTTCACAATGGCGAGAGGTGAAAAGCGGTGTGCCCCAAGGATCGGTCTTGGGACCGGTGCTTTTCAACTTATTCATAAATGACCTGGAGTTGGGGATAGGCAGTGAGGTGGCCAAGTTTGCGGATGACACTAAACTTTTCCGGGTGGTAAAGACCAGCAGGGATTGTGAAGAGCTCCAGAAGGATCTCTCCAAACTGGGAGAATGGGCAGCAAAATGGCAGATGCGCTTCAATGTAAGTAAGTGCAAAGTGATGCACATTGGGGCAAGAAACCAAAATTTCACATATACGCTGATGGGTTCTGAGTTGTCTGTGACGGATCAAGAGAGAGATCTTGGGGTCCTGGTGGACAGGTCGATGAAAGTGTCGACCCAGTGAATCGGCGGCTGTGAAGAAGGCCAATTCCATGCTCGGGATCATTAAAAAGGGGATTGAGAATAAAACGGCCAATATCATTATGCCTTTGTACAAATCGATGGTAAGGCCACATCTGGAGTATTGTGTCCAGTTCTGGTCACCATACCTCAAAAAGGATATAATTGAATTGGAAAAGGTGCAGAAAAGAGCGACCAGAATGATTCGTGGGCTGGAGCACCTCCCTTACGAGGAAAGGCTACAGCGTCTGGGGCTTTTCAGCCTAGAAAAAAGGCGCCTGAGGGGGGACATGATTGAGACTTATAAAATTATGCATGGGATGGAGAGAGTGGATAGAGGGAAATTCTTTTCCCTCTCGCACAACACCAGAACCAGGGGACACACACTAAAATTGAGTGGAGGGAGAGTTAGAACAGACAAAAGAAAATATTTCTTCACCCAGCGTGTAGTTCATCTGTGGAACTCCTTGCCACAGGATGTGGTGATGGCACCTGGCCTAGATGCCTTTAAAAGGGGTTTGGACAAATTCATGGAGGAAAAGACCATCACAGGTTACAAGCCATAAGCAACCTCCTGGTTTTTAGAAGTGGGTTTTCTCTGTGCCAGGTGCAAGGGAGTGGCGACTGGACACAGGTATCTTGTTGTCTCGTGTGCTCCCTGAGGCATCTGGTGGGGCCACTGTGTGACACAGGAAGCTGGACTAGATGGGCTTTTGGCCTGATCCAGCAGGGCTCTTCTTATGTTCTTATGTTCTTATGTTAGAGGGGCAGGAAGGAGAGAAGACTAACAAAACAATTTGTGCCGGGAATAGAATTCATCTTGCTTACTTTTGTGAAAAGGACAAATGGATCCAAGGGAATCGGAGACTCAAGTGAGTTCCGATTGATTGACAACCCCTTTCATCCCGCCCTCTCATCCGATTGGTGGCTGCAGTAGCTCTGCGTACCCGCCCCCGAAAATCATGGGCAACAAACAGTTTTGCTTGTGCCAGAACTTGGGAGAGCGCAGCTGCTCCGCGTTCAACTGCTCTCTTCCAGAATGCTGACCACACAGCTCAGCACAGCTCCGCGCGCGTCTGGGACGCGCCGGAAATCGTGCTGTGTGGGTTGGGCTTAGGGATGGATACATGCACAGATTGCTTTGTAATGAACAAACCCCTAATACAGGGGTTCTCAACCCCTTCCCAGCCGAATATCACCAGGCTGCAGGGGGGCGGATTGGGCCCAGGAGGGGGGCAGGATCGGCGGCATTGACGTGCACCATACCTTATCCCCCTTCCCAGGCCCAATCTGGCAACATGGATCAGAGCTGACCTATAGCGGTGGCTGGGGCTTTCCCTGGGGCAACAATTGCCCCCCTTTTCTTGAGGAGGCCTCAACTCCCCCTTGGGATACAGCATAGCCTGCACTGGCGATGCTGCATTGGCATGAGGGAATTTAGTTAGGATTGGGCTGTAAGTCTGAACCAGCTGCTGCGGTTTGTACTTGCCCTGAAAACCAGGTTTGGAAACTAATTTGATGTGTTTGTAGGCAAACACAAATCATAGTTTTCTGATTTGGATGAAACAGCAAACAATGGTTTGCAATCAAGAAAGGAGGGAGAGCATGAACTAGGCTAGAGGGTCCTTCAAGAATCATTAATGTAGCATCATGGTTTGCCACTAGATCTGAGCCAAGCTGGTATCTTTATGGTCACCAAATTACTCTTTTTCACTGGCTCAAAATAGGTCCATGATATTTTTCTTCACAACTAGATAGCTTCATCCAAAAGTCGCTTGAAGGTGTTGCACTGAATGTTAGGATATATATCTGCAACATTGTTGAGGATTATGGAACACACCTTGTTGGATAATGCCACAGCAAACAATTGCAGTTGTGTTTAGGCCAGTCCACTGGTTTAACTCTACAGCCATGAAATAAATAAGGAACTGGAACTGAGGGTAAGCTTTGCTGATTGTTTTAAAATCAGGAACAAGTTTTAAAGAGCCCCCCTTTCCTTTTTGTAGCAAATGGCACTGGGGCCTGTCAGTTGTTGAGATTTGTGCACTGAAGGACACAGGGGCATTTTATTACCAGTTTATTTCTGTCTAGCCTTCTGAAACTCCTGCTGATGCTTTGAATCATACAGTGTATGTTTCAGGGGCTGGATACATGAACTCCACTGTCACCCATGGCTCTTAAAATAATTTCTTTTTAAAGCTAATAAATGTTAAAGGAAGATAGCATTTAACCAGACAGAAATGTGTTTTCAAACTGTGAACAGCTTAGCCATGGTGTGGGAAAATTTCTTCATATAACTAGCTTTTTCTAATCACATTGCTATCTGGTTAATGGAAGGCTAATGCGTTTTCCAATAGAGTGCATAAATTTTAATTATTTACAGCCACCGGCAGTAAATAATAAATGGCTGCCTCCTAAGAACAGTAATGGCCGAAACCCGTCACCTACAAATCTTCTTGTTCTTAGCTTCCGGTATGTGAATTTTCTTTCTAATCTAAAGCAAGACTAGCCTTACCAGAATGACTTCTGGGGCCGCCACCTAACACAGCCTTTTGGATGCAGCTGCATGGGGTAGGATCTCTTCATTCCCAGTGAATGGATTTCTGCTGCTTAGAAACAACCAGGGGTAAATACAAAAGAGGGGCATGGAAGTAAAGGGAAGCAAGGGAGAGTAAGTAAAAATAGTTGGGAGCAGAGAAGTAGATAGGAAAGAACAGGAGAAGAAACCAGTGACCCCAGAGCCAGGTGTGCAGGGTAAAGCATCTACAGCTTTTTGAGAGTCAGAATTGTAGAGATACATGGAGGAAAGGGAGTAACATGCTTGGGAACCACAGCAGGAAGCAGTTGGCTTGCACAGCTGTGGAAGTGTGTGTGGGGTGGGGGTGCAGTGCAAAGTTTTTTTTAAAAAAAAAATCTGTGAGGCCAGGTGGTCTGAGTGAGGATGGGCCATTAGGCACAGGAACTCCAGGATCCAGTATCTGGCAGTTACACACATTCTGATGTATAAAATTAAGCACACGTGCTGATTCAAATACATAGTCAGTATTTGCAATCAATCTGTACTGACATTCTGGCTTATTTCTTTGAAATATTATTATTGCAGTTTGAAGTAATTGTGATGTAGTGGGGTGTTTTAAAATTTGCAGATTGCATGTAGTAAAACTACATGGTTCAATTGACATACAGATTTATAGGACCATGATTATGGTAGAATGAAGAACTTCAATATCAAAAATGGTCTCAGCAAGACATTGAATTTCCCCCCCCCTTGTCTTATATCTACGTGCCTAAGGTGTACATCCGTCATTGCCACTCACATACTGAGTAACATTTGAAATGTCGTTTTGACATCACTTCATGAAAAGCATTTGCTTGCCTGAGTCATTGTGAAGATAGATGTTACTTAACTACTCTGAAATCCAAGGATGAGAGCAATGGCTTTTAAATGCTAACATTTGCTTCAAGTTTTCATTTTAAAAATGATGACTTAATAAATTTGGAAACACTAACTAGCTTCTGCTTGCCATTTCTCAGTCCGAGTTGCCAAGAATTCTTGGCAGAATAGAAAAATAGTTGATTTTCAGGTTGCAAAAGCTTGTGTATGCCTACACCGATGGAAATTGACCAGTTGATTCATATTGCATTACCAGTGTTGGTGGGTTTTTTGTTTTTTTCCTGGGACAAACATGACAACAGCTGCCTATCAGACTCCTGCAATTTGTGCTATGAGATTTCTATGTACAGTTAAAGTTGTGATATCTGGCACTTGGTGATCTTTAAAGCTCTGTTAACTGGCTTAGTGAGCTCACCTGCACTGCATGCTGCTGAGGACTATGGAAAACTGACAAAGTCCTGAGTGAAACTGACAGCTATAGCAGTGTTCTAATATCTGGAAAATTACAATTTCTGGCAATGCTTTGTTCCCGGAGATGCCAGTTATTGCAACTTTTACTTGTATTTGCATTTCAGCTTTCAAACATTTCCGGAAGAACTAATGTTGCATCTAGCATGATGTGGTTATCACTGTAGGGTAGGTTTCAGTTTAGGAAGAAAATCTCAGCTAGAAATCTTTAGTAGTCTGTTACTGTTTAGGTTTGTGGCATATAAATGGATAGGTCATGATGGTAGTCAGCAGAGTGGATTGAAAGTGCTACTTTGTAAAATGAAATAAGTCCTAGTTACCTACCTTCAGCTATACGCATGCTGCAGGAAAGAGAAAATATGACTGGCAGCACTTCTGTAACAGATGAAGATAATATATTGTGCATACATCTCAGAGCATCTCAGAAATTATAGTATAATTTCCTGTGCAGAGATTAGTGTCAATATAACAGTATGAACAATGTGCCAGCAGCATATAAATATTAATCAAATCTGAAGTACAGTGAAGTGTTCTACTGGTTGAGCAGCCATTTTATACATATAACAAACCTTTGCAGATCAAATTATAGCATATGGAGATGTCCTCAGATCCATATATGGCAGGACAGGGGCTGCATGTAGCCTGCAATCAGTACATAAAAACACCAAGGGGCATGATCTGTTCCTCTGCATTTTGTGCCCATGTGAAGAGTGATCCTCATGATCCGTAAGAGAACACCCTGTTGTGTGCACCCAGTCCGCAGCTAACTTCCTGTTCCAGCTGATCATTGGGAACTTAATTTATGCCACCTGCCGAAGCTCCGCCTCCCAGACCACAACCGGAGCAGCAGCATGACGTTCCCAGCCCTGAAAGTGATTCCCTTCAGAGCAGCCTCCCTCCCCCTCTCTGCCGGAGCTACATAAAGGGATTCCTCCATGCGGGGAAAGGGTTTGCCCCAAGTGTTGTAATAATTGATGGTTTATTAACGTGTGTTGAAGATTGGACCAATAAAGCTGTCACGAGAATCTCTCTCTTGGCTCTCAATATCTCTGATTTCACACTCTAATTGAAGAATATAGAAATGTAATAAAGAAGATGTAGAGTCCTTTTAAACTGAAGCACCATCAGTGAGAGGTATTATGAAGCAGCTGGCCTCAGCCTTAAAAAGTGGCAGTGATTAGAGTGTTGGGCTAGTAATGAGGAGATTCAAATTCAAATCCCTGTTAGCCATAAAGCTTCCTGTGTGTCTTTGAGCTAGGAACTACCTCTCAGTGTTACCTACTTCAGGGGTCCCCAACTACCGGTCCGTAGCCCGTTTGGGACCGGGCCCCAGGCCGAGCCTCCACGGGGAGCCGCGGGAGGCAGAAGCGTTGGGGTTGGGGCGTACTTGCCTTTGCTCCGCTTCAGATGTCTTCTTTTCGGCCCTCCTGCCCTCCCTGGAGCCCGAACAGCTCCAGAATGGCCACAAAACCGGCAGGGGGGGGTGATTGGAGCTGCGCTGGGCGCGCGCAGCTGACATCACGCCCGGGTCACGTGTGGGGCGTGGCGTCGGCTCCCCCCCCCGGTCCGTAGAAAACAATTCTTCAACGATGCCGGTCCCTGACGCCGGAAAGGTTGGGGGCCGCTGACCTACTTCACAGAGTTATTTTAAGGAGAAAAGGGGGGCCATCCTGAACTTCTTGGAGGAAGGGTGGAGTACAAAATGAAATAAATGAAAGCTTAAATAGAACTTCAGTGTGGTGCTGGAGTTCCTCACACACCTCCACTTCCTCAATTAGCCTCCACCTGGTGAGGGGGGGGTCCCCTTTAGCTGCAGGGCCAGAAGAGCAAAGTATGAGGACTTTCTGCATCCCACATTCATAGTCCCTGGAGAAGTTCCTCTCCCCATAGTGCCTCGGACTCTCTGAGAGTTCTCCTCTCTGCAAGGCAACTCCCTTCTCCTCTCTGCAAGGCAACTTCACTGAGGGCCCAATCCTAACCAACTTTCCAGCACCGATGCAGCCGCAATGCAGCCCCGAGGTAATGGAACAAATGGTTCCTTATCTTGAGGAGGCCTCCGTGACTACCCCACCACCACAGGTTGCAGCGTACGTCCCATTGGCACAGCTGCATCAGTGCTAGAAAGTTGGATAGGATTGGGCCCCGAGTCTCCATAGCCAAGGTGCCATGGAGCTCTCTGCTAGCCTGTCCTTCCCCTCTCCTCCTTAGCACATTAATGGTTTGTCTTTTATACCCCTATTCCCGGCTGTACCCAGTTCCCCACCCTTCGTGCCCTACAGATTCTCCTTCCTGCTCCCCAGTTTCCCTGGCAAACTGAGAGGGGTGAGAACAAGAAATATTCATCCTCACCAGTAGGCCAGGCTGACTCCTCAAGTCCTGCTGCAATTCTTGCTGTGTCCCATGTTGCTGCCTGAAGGGCAGTCCTTGCTTTATTGTTGGCCCCGCCAAAAGGAAGCTGCTCTAAGCCAGGTTGGCGGACAGCAACTGCTGCAGACCCAGACATTTAGAAATTGGCATTGCCGTGGGGGTGAGGAATTACTGTGGTGCTTCTTAGTCATGGTGTCAGTATGTGCTCAAAATACTGACACAATTGTATTCCAGCAACAATTGCAAAAGCTATTGATGCAGTAACTGTGGCATGTTCTTAGACACAGTTAGTGGATAAGGTTTTTTTTTTAATACTGTCTTATTCTAACTCACCAGAAATTTAGGTGATCTGAGGAATAATCACATATGTTTTGAAACATGGAAGGGACAATACACGCGCAAGCACACACACACCCTTGTACCTCAGCTGAATCTCCTGTAACAACCAAATATTAGTTGTTCATTGTACCTTTTTCTTCATGTATGATTTTGGAGTATATTTGTCCAACCCACCCAACTAATTTCACTTTATTGTGTTTATAAAAATAACAGCAGAACTTAAATATTGAGTACCACAAGATAGAAACAGTATAAAAATGAAAAACAAAACAATGCTAAGATGAAGTAGCAACAAATAATAATTTAAAATAGATTGAATCTGAGAAACATATCATAGCTTTCAGAAGAGTTAACAAAAACCTGAGCGAATTTTGCACACTGATAGATCCTGATGGAGAAGTTACAGTACTTGCAGTGAGCCACAAAGCATCCTGAAGGGAGTGTCTGTAGCTCAGCGGAAGACCCTTTGCTTCCATGCAGAAGGTCTCAGGTTCAATCTGTAGACAGGGCAGAGAAAAATTCCTGTCTGAAACCCAAGACAGCCACTGCCAGTCAGTATTGTCAATACTGAACTAGATGGACCAATGATCCGACTGACGTTGCTGCACATAAATGGAAAAACTGTGAAATAAAAATTGAGCTTTTTGGAGTGAACTGCTAAATACTTAAGGTCACAGCTATAAGACATCACACATCTGCATTCTTGAAATGTTGTTATAACAGTAGTTCTTGACAAATTCAAAATTTCTGTTTAGGTTTGGAAGTTAAGTGCCTACTGACCCAGAGTCAAGACCAGCCCATTCATGAGGCTGAATGAAGCAGTCACCTCGGACAGCAGCTTGGTGGGAGGGCACCCACTTTTGCCTGCCTGCTTGTCTCCACTGCTGCTGCTCCTTCTCCCACTTCCTGGAACAGAAGAGGAAGTGAGGAGGAGAGGATGTATTCGATGCTCTAGTCTAGCTTACTACTCTCCTCTCCTCCACACTTCCTCTTCTTCTCCATCTCCCTTTTCCTTTTCCAAGCCAGGGAGTGGGAGGAGGAAAGGCTGACACATCACCAGGTAAGGCAGCATTTGGTATGCTGCACTGGGCGCTGGGAGGTTTTAGGCCAGCCATGTTCAGAGTTAAGCCACGTTGCACAAGACAAATATCCATTTATCCTATATCTCAGGGGTAGCCAACCTTTCAACATGAATGCTCCTGGCCCTTTAACGGTTGTATAGGTGAGGGCATTTCAGCAGGTGCAGCTGCTTTAGCAGCACCATCAGCACTTGCAGCTGCTAAGATTCTGTCTTCTATACAACTCTTAAGAACGCAGAGGCCTTAATGGTGGAAGGTTGGCCACCCCTGCTATATTCTATATAACTATATCCTATATATATAGGCACTGTAAGCATACTGTAGTAAACATCATTATGCCAGTTGGCTTGGTTGCACTGATAAGGTTCCTGGAAGAGGAACAAAACATCTGATGTTCATTTTTATCTTTGTTTTATTGTTTTAATAATACAAATATATACTACATCTTATGACCATATACCCAGTGAAATGCTTCATTCTTGGAAAATATCCATTTAGTTTCGAACAGCCTATGCATGTCTACTCAGAAGTAGGTCCCATTATGTTTAATGGGGCTTACTCCCAGGAAAGTGTTATAGCCTACCATATTTCTGGCAAACAGCCACTACTTTAGAATGCTTACTTGGTATGCATTGAATGGGAAAGGAAAGTGTCCAGAAACCAGCAAATCAGGGAGAGGTCTGCATTCATTAAGCCTGTCCAGGTTCTCGCCCCCTGGACATACCTTACAACGGCTGCCTAGACAGTCCAGCCACCACCAAAGGCTGTGAACTCCCAGCCTCTGAGGGGAGCAGCCCCCCTGATGCAGCTGCCGTGGCCGTGCCCGCCAGTCCAAGCTCTAGCACAGACAATTCTGGCGAGACCCGCCCCACCATGGCTTCACTGACCATGCCATGGCCTCCCACGGCCCTGACAGGCAGGCCAATGGCTACCTGGATGTAGCCACCAACCCCTACCCCAGTGGGAAGCACCTTGGCACAACTGTCCCCGATGTGGTTTTGCAGGAGCCGTGCCTGGGCAATGCCTCCCAACCCAAGCCGGAGGAGCAGCTGAGACAGCTGACAGGGTGTGGGATAGAAATAAAAAAATAGATAAACAGTCAGCTGACGTGCGACCAGGTAGCTAGGCTGCGGCTCAAACCGCACAGTTGACGGCCCTGGGGGCCAGGAGGGGCCCTTCCAAACATGGTTGGCTGAGCCCGACCAAAAGGGCGAGTGGCCCCTTTAACTTGGTCAGTAGGGTCTACTTGGGAGGAGGGTCAGAGGTCTACTCGGGAGGAGGTTTGGAGCAACCAGGAAGGAAGGGGTGGGACCAAGAGATGATATAAGAGAACCTTCCAAGGCCAATGAGGAGCTCAGTAGAGGGTAGGCAGCTGAAAAGTCCTGTACTCCCAGCAGCTCATGACCCCTGCAAAAGGAGCGAAAAGGCAGGAGAAGGCTAAGGGTGAAGCAACTTTCTTCCATGCCTAAACTGAGGTCAGAGCCTTGATGGGGGCAGCCCATGCCTAGGGGGGATCTGGGGGCTGCATGACCAACCTAAGGAGAACCCCCACAAACGTTTCTTTTGGTGTGCTTGTTGGTTGCATGCACTGCAATGAGATTTTTGCATGGGAAAGCATTAAAAAATATGACTTCTGACTTGCAGTGTGAAAACCACCTTAACTCACCATTCCACTCCACACACGTTATCAGTCTGTATACAGGGTCTTGGTTAATGTTCTCAAATCTGTTTTGTTCTTGTAAGGTGCAGGGGCTTGACTTCATGGTAATTTTTGGGAGTTGGAGTAAGGGGCTTGGCCCATTAACCTCATAGCCCACTCAAAGTGATTAATTAGAAAATAGCTGCCAGCCAGCATGCTACAGCCAAATAGTGTTCACTGAAGGCATTGAGTAATCTCCATACTTGGCACTAACAGTGTAATTGGCAATGCACTAGAAAGAAATTATGGTTTTCCCACAGATTAAATCAGCTAGCATTTTTTTCCTCCCATGTATCATGCTTTGCTCATTCTCCCTTCCTAAGTTAATGCCAGTAGCCCAAGGCATTATCAGGCCAGGGTTTTGCATTCTACAGCTTCGTTATTCTTCCACTGGGACAGGAATGGACTGAGCAAACTGCCCTTGGACTTGCTCCAGAACCTTTTTCACCTGTGTGATGATGATTGAGCTCCCCATGTTCCCATCTTTCCCTCCATCTAGTTCCCTTAAGGAAAGTCTCAGTGTAAGGTTTGTTAGGAAAGAGGCTTCCCTGGGACACTTCAGAATCCATACCATTGTAGAGAGACTTCATGGCCAAGTAGATTTTTTGTGTGTGTGTGGATTTGCGTCTTCATCTTCACCCGTGCTAACTGGGCAAGAGGCACTTTTTCAATTGGTGCTCCTCTTTTATTTAGCAGGGGGAGAGTAACTGCTCCCCTTTCACCCCAACACAGTGTCTTTTCTGGTGACTGTTTGCTGGTGTCTCTTCTGCATCTTTTTTAGATTGTGAGCCCTTTGGGACAGGGAGCCATTTAATCATTTGATTTTTTTCTATAAACCGCTTTGGAATTTTTTTTGTTGAAAAGTGGTATATAAATACTGTTAATAATAATAATAATAATAATTAATAATCTGGGTCCAGCCATGACAATAGCCTTAGCCAGCCCTTCTGCTAGGATTGGCATGTACCGGCTGATTGGGCATCCAAGGTCAAGCCGGAGCTACATTGCACGTGTTCATGTTCCATATGTGTCTGGTGTCCCGCCCCCAGATTGGCTGAATGTAACGCAAACACAGCCAAAGTCGAGCCCAGCTCCACTTTGGCAGCGTTTGCGTTTTGTTCAGCCAATCAGAGCCCATTGTTTGACCTGGGGGTGGGACACCAGACGCATATGGAACACGAACGCCTGCAATGTAGCTCCGGCTTCAGAGTGCAAATAGGAATGCCCAGGTGGTCATAAATTATCCAAACAGTGACATCATCAATCCTAGGCTTCTTGGTCGAGCCTATGGATCCTTCGGTGTGTTCTGGCTTTGTTCCCGCACAGAGAGTGCCTCATTATGTGGCCAATCTCTTACCTGCCTTCTGGGAATCAGAGAGTCATGATAGATGATGAGAGCCAAGCTGTCACCACCCAGAAGATGTCTTAAGGTTAAGATGAAACGTCGGTCTATTACCACTCTTGTAATCGGTCTATTATTGTTTTAATCGGTTTTTGGCTTTTTAACAAACAATACATGGCATCATTACCCGTAAATTGGAGATCTTGTGTGATTACTGCAGGCCATGAAAGCTTCCGTTCGAAATAGTCATGATAGACTCTTTAATTTGACCTTGAAGTATATACAGTTAGGGAACAATGAGATTAATATGCTGTAGGGAATTATTTTGCTTTTACATTTGCCTGTAATTGCCTACATGTATTTTTTGCTAAAATCAACACTTGGGCACTTTCAAAGCCCAAGTCATTTCGTAAGCCTGCTTGTTTTATTCTTGTATTATCCAACGTCATTCCCCTGCTTTTTGTATTTTAATAAACATTTTTAAGTTTTAACTCTTTATCTGCCTGTGGTTGCTTGATCAGGGCTGTGCTCTAGTGCTCTTAGCCCCTGAGCTACATGCTACAGCATAGATTTGTGGGAAATTAGCCATTAACTGGGAAGGAAGCTTTTGAAATTGGTCTCCCTATGCCTGCTGTTTTCCTTGATGTGACCAATTTTGGCCATGGCATAGGGATAGATTGGGAGAAAGCAGGGAAGCATTGGCACCAGGGCTCCCCCCCCCCCCCCATATTCTTGATTAATTTGGACTTCACCAAATGGTGTGTCTTGTTCTTTTCAGGTACACTACAGTGACAGGCAAAATGGCAAAGAATGCGTTACCTGTTTGACACTGTCTCCTGTGCAGATGACTTTCCATGGTATTGGAAGCTCCACTGAAACCAGCCATGACCAGGTATAAATAGACTTTCAAACCACTTATTTCTTTTGGTTTCGTAATCTCTGCAGGCTATGTCTAAGATGGATGTCTCAAAATGGCTTTTTATGCATCTTTATGCCCATAATGTATGCCTTTTTAGAAATGTTTTAGATTGTGATTGATTAGAATTTAATTCCTTATAATGTATTTCTTTTTCTAAGATATTTATATGCCACCTTTTGGGGCCTAAGGGTATGTAGATAAACTGTAGATAAAAACCAATGCAAATAAATTAAGAAGAGCAATCAATCACTTAAAAACAAACTACAGTAAAACAATGTTGGTGCGCATACAGAAGGAACAATTAGTGACAGCAAATCAACAAAAGGCATGATAGAACAGAAAAGTTTGTGCTACCATTTTGAAACAAGGGTAGTGTCAGGGCCAGCCAGGCATCCTGGGATAGAGAATTCCAAGTTGGAGGAGTGCCAAGAAGGAAAAGGAAGGGAGGAAGAGGAAGAGACTTGGCGTTGTGGCAGCTCTGCAATATATATCTCATAACATCTATTTTATCTGAAGCCTGTCATCTCTCTGAGTGCCCAAAGACAGCCTCAGAATACAGTTTTTGAAATGCATGCATATTGAAGTAGCAGGAACCGTCTGCTAAGAATTGTGCTGAACCTCTTCTTTACTACTAAAATTGTGCATTTCTCAGTCTTCAAAATGGGCAAGGAATATTTTCTTCTGATTTAATTTATACCTGCTTTTTTGTTCCTTTACACTGGAGGCTGCACAACATGTGCTGCAATAGAAAAAGAAGTACATACCAAATTGGCCACTTAGATCAGCAGTTTCTAATCTTTATACTCTGACTGGGGACTATTTTCAAAAACCACTTCATCATAAGAAGAGCCCTGCTGGATCAGACCAAAGGTCTATCAAGACCAGCATCCTGTTTCCCACAGTGGTCACTGAGATGCCTGGGCAGCCCATAAGCAAGACATGTTATTTTAGGGGGTATAGATATTGTTTTAATTAGATTTATAATTGTTATTCCCATCTATTTCTGTAAACCACTTTGATCTCTTGGAAATGCAGTCCAAAATTTAAGTTAATAATAATAATATAATAAAAGATATGAGTGCAATAGCCCTATCCTGTTGTCGCTCTCCAGCAATGGGTATTCAGAAGCATACTGCTTTAATAGCTTTTATATAACAAGGTGAGGAGATCTTAAAACATTGATTGATTAGATTCCATCTCCCACCACTTCACTGCATAACCACAAGGCTCTGACCTTCACCTTTTCTCCTCCTCCTTTTCCTGTTTCTTCATATTAGATGGGAGGATTCTGCTTAAAGAAGAAGCCTTTTGAGGCGAAAGAATAGTGCTATCACAGAACAATGGGGCATCAGAAAGCCATTTCGTTGAGCCTCTGGATGGTCCACTTAACTCTTCCTCGAACATTCTTGTAGCAACTAAATCAGTACATTGCATAAGAATTAATTGCTTTCAAAGCAATTGAAGCTGGCTGTCTGCCATTTTAGTGGAGCATTTTGCAATATGAACATTTCAGATGAGATGTCCACCTTGTGAGGAATGTTTAACAATGCCTACTAACATTTAAAGGTCATTTGAAATGTGTTAGAACCTAAAGGCTTTCCAAGGAACCTTCCTGTAGTGAAATACAATCTGCAGAATTTCTGTTTGTTTGGTGCTTAGTCATATGAAGCAGTGATTCACGTTGGGAGCTCGTAGAATTTGGCAAGAGGTCTCAGTATGAATGGGTAAAGGTAAAGGTGACCCCTGACAATTAAGTCCAGTCGTGTCCGACTCTAGGGTGTGGTGCTCATCCTCATTTCAAAGCCGAAGAGCCAGCGTTGTCCGAAGACGCTTCCGTGGTCATGTGGCCGGCATGACTCTCCTTGCCGCAGCGCAGAAGCCACAGAGACTGGTTGCAGGGTTGGCTCCAGATTTTAGGGGACTCTCAACCAAATGCCTGATAGTCCCAAGATGACTAGTGTTGGCTTATCTGGACAGCAGGGTGGCAGCAGTCAAGAGTACTCAGTGGTGTCTGTCCTGGTGGCCACCATTTTTTTTCAACAGTGCAGTGCACCCATCCTATCACTGCATGATTATAATGCAGGTGCAGTGATAAAGGTGTTGCATTGTTGTTTTTAAAAAGATGATGATTGCTAGCATAGCCTCTGCAAAGCATTTCAGGCGTCTACTGCCACTTAGGTAAGCTCAACTTCTCTTCCTGCAATCCCCTTCCGTGAATGTACTTTCTCCAGAGACCCCTGTGATAATACAAGGGCCTCTGCAGGAAGTTGAGAGAAGGCAGTGATGAATCCCACAGGGCTTGAAAGTGCACACTGATCCTGGCCTCAGAGCTCAGCCGTGGGCCTTTCGATGGCCCTAGGTCCCTAGTCAGTGACTGATTTGGGTTATCCCTGACCCTGACTGATGGAAACCTGTTCTGGGCAGAACCATCATAATACTTGTGAATGTAAATCTGGCTGGCACAAGCTGCCATGATGCAAAGATTAGCAAGGTCCAACATGATGTGATGGTGCTGAGGGCTCTTTAGTTTAAAGCTTCATGGACCAATTTGAGAACTTGTGTCTTGAACAGCATGTTTCAAAAATCCAATCATCAGATTGTTTTTTGCTCTTGCTTCATTAAAAGCTGGGAGAATCAGCAGATTGATTAAAAAAGAAATATTTTGACTTTCTTCAACAAATCAAATGCAAAATAGGAAGAGAGATGACAGAAAGATCTAGTTGAAGAAGGAACAGTAAGAGCTTTGCTTTAGTGTCCAAAATATGATGGACAATTTTTTATTTGAGTAATCTTATTTTTCAATAGTTTAATATACAAACAGCATCCCAATATATCACGATTATAAATGTTGTAAGAAACTCCCCTTACAGCCCAATCCTATCCAGCACCAACGCAGCGTGTGCGCTAATCGCACACAGCATCCTGTGCTGGAGAGGGGCAGGCTGGAGGTCTCCTCAGGGTAAGCTTACCCCAGCTAAAGCTCCAACCTGCACAGTAGGGGTACAGTACTCCAGTGTTTCTCAATCTTTTTCAACCCGCGCCTCCCTTGACCACTGGCAGCCATTGGCCGCAGCTCCCCATGTTGATGCCTGCCAATTGGCATTGCACTGTTTTCTGAGAGGATTCCGTGGCACTCTGTGGCTCCCCTGGCTGGCTTGGGGAGCTATGCCTTCCAGTTTGGGAACCACTGGGCTACTCGGATCTGCACCACCTAATTCGGCAGCGCATACCTGGGAAGCCCTGTGTCCGCCCTGGAGAACCTGGTATAGGATACGACGTTCGACAAGGACACTGATCCCAGACCCGATCCACCTCTTTTCTGCCCTCCCTCCGTTACACCCCCAGCCCCCCCCCCGCGCTACTCGGAGCGGCCTTACCTGTTCCCTCATGCGAGGATCCAGTGCTGACGAGGAGGGAGGCCTTCCCGCCAGTGCTGCTTACTCTTCACAACCCGCTTTACATCACATTTGCAATGCCTAGCACCAGCACTGGAATTCCTTATGATTATGCCGTTAGATAAGTAATTTAGTGATTGCCTTTGCCCCTAATGGCATAGGCTAATATTTGCATAAATTAGTCTTATATCTTCCTGCTGGGAAAAATGGTAATCTCAATGTCTAGGGGACGATCTAGGCCAAAGGTTCCCAAACTGGGGCATCATGATGCCCCAGTCAGGAAGAATTGGTTGCTACCCCCTTAAGGGGGGTGGCAATGTGCAGGGATATGCAACAGCACTCCCAGGATCACGCTATATCACGAGAACTCCGGGGGTTGTTTTACTCACCATGGGTTGTGCCAGCCCTCTGGAGGGTGCGGGGGCCCTGCGGACCCCTCTGCAGGCCTCCCCACATCTCAGATTATCTTCCAAAGGCAATTTAAAGCTACTTCTGGTTTACTTCCTGGTTTAGGTGAAAACCAGAAGTAGCTTTAAATTGCCTTTGGAAGCTAATCTGGGGTGTGGGAAGGCCCGCAGAGGGGTCCATGCCCCCCGCACCCTCCAGAGGGCTGGCACAACCCATGGTGAGTAAAACAACAACATCCTTTCCCCCCCCCCCCCGTTCCAGCATGATCCTGGGAGTGCTGTTGCCCCACCCCCCGGCAACAATTTATAGTGGCCCAAACTTTCCACGAGAGTATGGGAATCACTGGTCTAGCCCCTTTCTGCACTCTTCCTTGTTAATATAGTGCTTTGTGCATCAAATGTCCATATCATTGTTGTCCTTCCTTTTCTTATTCATGCAAATTTCCTTACTACCAACACCCCCCTCCTCCCATACATGCCATTTCCAGGGAACGAACTATATTCTCTTAATTTCCCAACAAAACAAATACCCTTTTGTTTTACATAGGTGTTCCATCTTGGCCAAGGCTAAAATATGTGATATAAAGTATTTTTACTTTCAACATGATTGCAGTTTATATGTGTTCCAAGTTACACCTCCGTTTCTAACATACCTGGTCACAGAAAATTTGATGACTGGTTTTTCTCTTGTTCACTGAAGTTGCTCAATTGTCTGAACAATTATATAAATAGTATATTTTTAGCAAAGTTGCTCAATTGCCAAACTAATTATATAAATATATAAACATGTTCCACCCACAGAAACGTATGCAGCATTTCCTTGATCATTTTGCATTCATAACAATAATTTGCGCGTTTGCCGTGTAACAAATTGTTGTGATCTTGCCAAGATCCTGTTTGTCATCCAGTTTTCTCACTTGTCATTCACTGAAATTGCGTGGCCCTTGTCATGGCCTTACTTAAGACAAACAAGACTGCATAGTGCATGGATTATACAATCGTTCTTCCCATACTGGCTCCAATCTAGTATGTTGTGAGCTCAGTTCCAGCCTTTTTGTAACAGATTTGTTAAAAATAAATCTCAGAAATTAGTAACAATAAACAAATGCAGCCAGCTCCAGCCATAACTACCACATGACAATGCAGAAACACTACAAAAACACACCCCACCCCAGCAAGACTCAACCTCTTTCTGGAAGCAGTTAGCCTGCCTGTGATTTTTTCATGTCTTTCCTTTCGTTGCCACAATATTATTTCTCTCTGTACAGGTTGAAACTCATCAGAAGAGCCCATGCTGATTATCATTTCCCGTGTGTGTGTGTGTGTGTGTGTGTGTGTGTGTGTGTGTGTGTGTGTGTGTGTGTGTGTGTGTGTGATTATTACTTTGCCACAGATCTGTCTTCAATATGTGCTAAAATCTTCCTTACCAGTTGGCAGGATGATACAGTAAATATGAAGGGGGACCCCGGTATCCACGGGGGATACGTTCCAGCCCCCACCGTGGATACCTGAAACCGTGGAAATGGGCGAATGGCCATTTCTGTGGTTTTCAGGGGGGGGCCGACCCCCCCGCGGGCCTGCGCGACCCCCCGCACCCTTCACAACCCCCCCCCAAGTACTTACTTTTAATGGAGAAAGCTCCGTGTTTTTTTTTCTTCAAAAGCCTTTGCTGTAGGCCTTCTTACCAACAAGTCATCGGTGCTAGAGTGTCTCAGCAACCTTGCTGAGAGGTTGCTGAGACTTTCTAGCACTGAAGACTTGTTGGTAAGGCCTACAGCAAAGGCTTTTGAAGAAAAAAACGGAGCTTTCTCCGTTAAAAGTAAGTGCAGGGGGCGGGCGCGACCCCCCCGCGCCCTCCACAGCCCCCCCCGGCACTTACTTTGAGTAGAAACCTCTGTTCTTTTCTTCAAAAGTTCCGAGTTTCCATCTGTTTTAGGCCTGAGCAACTAGACTTAGTTAATAGCTAGAGTCTCTGCAACCTTGCTGAGACTCTAGCTATCACCTAAGTCTAGTTGCTCAGGCCTAAAACAGATGGAAACTCGGAACTTTTGAACGGAGGTTTCTGCTCAAAGTAAGTGCGGAGGGGGCTGTGGAGGGTGCGGGGGGGTTTCCTCAACCGTGGATAATTGAAACCGTGGTTGAGGAATCCGTGGAATCCGTGCCCCCCTGTAATTCATGAACAAGCTGTCTGAGGTTACCTCAAGATAGTGTGGTTATTATGTGCTTAGTGACCTTCATTCAAAAAGAGAGGTATCACACATCAAACCTATTTAAATACCCCCTTTTTGACTAGCTAACTCTGTCTTACTAACCAAGATGTATGTGATACTTTGGTTGCTAAAAATAATATTCTTTCATTGTGTCATATTCCAAGACTGAGGTCTTGTACTGGAAGGAGGTCCTGGATCAGACACTTGATCAGCTCTTGCCTGCCATCACAGGCCATTGTACTAGGGCTTCAAACAGCCCAGTCCTATCCAGGATTAAGCTACTGGCTGGAGCGTGTTGCGACAGCAGAAGATCCGCTGTTGCAAAACAGCTACTGAAAGCATACAAAGCACTCCATTGGTGGCCATTTTAGGAGGGCTGCTGCAACAGATGGCAGTGCTTTGCGATTGCTGCCAGTTCCTGCTGCACCTGCTGGAGCTGGGGAAAGGAGTGGGCGGCGTGGAGTCTGTGGGAGGGGGTGGATCCGGTGGCAATGCGCGTTCCAGATCCAATCCCCTCTTTTCACAGCCTCTAGCTACTGAGCTACAGCTGCAGGGCTGGCACAGGTCCAAGGAAACCCATTGTAGAGTGGGAGGCTTAAGGGGAAATAATTCCCTTTCCCCTCTGAAGCCTCCTGATCCACCCCCTAGCTTGTTTTTGGTGCAGCTGTATTGATGGGGGGGGGGGATGTTTAAAATGAATATCTCTGATTTAATCACATTTCTGTTTACATAATATAATTGATGCCCCTTTATCAACCTTGATGCAGCATGAGGGCTGTTCCTTATTCTGGAACTTTATAGTTTCAGTGTCTTTCTTGTGTTTTGTCACTTTTGTTGTTTTTCTGGTGAAAATTGTATCACGGAGAAGAATTTATGCATGTGAATGCTTCTCATGAGTATAGCTTACCATACTCTTTGTCTGTTGTTAAACAGAAAGGAATTTTTATATTTTTTTAAAAAAACTGTAGCTATTTCAGGGGTGTCAAACTCGTTTCATACAGCGGACTGAATCGCATTAATGATGCCTGTTGAGGGCTGGAAGTTATGTCATGATTCAGGAAGTGATATCATTAAGCAGGAAGTGACTGGAAATATGCACTTAGTTCTCAATTTGATTTCAAATCATTCACAAGTGCATTCATTCAAGATGCATGCTAAATCGGACATTATTCACAAATCTGACCCAGTTGACCTAATCCCGAATGAATGCACAGACATAAGCTCACAAGCTGCCACATTTCTCTACTTTTAGCCTTGCTCACTTGTGAGCCATCCCACTGAACTTTGGGGAACTTACTTCCCAGTGAGTTAACAAAGTGATGGTTTTATACAGACTATTTGGCTTCATCTTCATAAGACACAAGATAGAAAACATTCTTGCTGAACAGTGGGAAGCAGAACAAAAAGTGATATTTGTGAATTAAAGTTGTGCATAGCATATTCAAAATTGGAAGAAATGCTTGTAGCATAATAAACAGTAAACTTCCCAGTAAACAGTATGGGGAAAACCTACTTCCCAATAGTATTGGCCTGCACGAGAACCGGCCAGGGTGTTTCACTGTCAGCAATGGGCAACACGCAGGAAAGAAAAGAGAGGGCCCAAAAAGTTATGGGAGCTGAGGGGGGAGCTGCTTCTTTGCCTTCCTCTTCTTCGCTTTCAGGAATGGGCAGCACACAGAACTGAAAAGAGCGGGACCCATGCAGGTTGTGATAGCTGAAGGCAGAACTGCTTCTTTGCCTTCCTCTTTCTGGACATGCTCTCACTCTTTCACCAGTGCCTCTTTTCATTGGTGCCTTCCAGAGCAGCCATCAGCTGTTGAGCTGCAGTGTGTTCCCTCGGCAGAAGACAGTGATTCCTGAACTTACCCACAGTGCAACACCCTTACCACTGAAGACGCAGATCTTGGCACCCAGAAGTGATGGTGATGACATCACGTCACTGCCATTACTTCTGGGTTCAGAATGAAGAAGCGACCCTGAAAATTGTGGTAAGAGACTCAGAGCGGGTGGCTGGACTTTTCAGGCAATGAAAACGTCGCCCACGGAGCTCTACCTGCTGAGCCAAGCCTCTGCTCCGTTGTCTTCACAATTGCGTCACGTTCCCCCTGCCGAATGCCTCGGGTGGTGAGCATTCTATGCTGCCCCCGGGGACTCACCATGACACCCCTAGGAGCCGTGGCTCACGCTTTGGGAAGCACTGGCAGAAGAGGTGTTGGGAAAGCCTGATTGTCATGCATGTGCACTTTCAGGAGCGCTTCTTCTGTCGAGGGAATACATTGCAGCTCAGCAGCTGTTGGCTGCGCTGGGAGAGCCTGATGATCACGCGGGTCTGTTAAAGATCTTCTGCGGGCCGCATGTTTGATACCCCTGAGCTATTTATTCTAGTTCGTACTTAAAGGCTAAGATAAAACAACTAAATGCAGGATATTTCCATCTGTTCATGCATGGTTATTGCTGCTTTGCTACGAAGCGATTTCAGTGGTTAAAACACTGGCATGCTGTGCAGATATATCTTACTCCAAATTTGTGACTTCATTTTGTAACTAGTTCTACTTTTTAACTTCTCAACTAACAAGTATAGTAATCTTTTCATCCTGTGCCTGCTTGGATCATATCAGTTATACATTCATTTATGGGAACTTTTTACAATTAGCAATTGTTGCCTTTGCTAAAGTTCACATCATGTTCAAAAGATCATGTTCTCTATGTTGCCAGAGTAACTACTATTATCTGGCAACGTACAATGAAATTATGATATGTACTCGCATCACATGAACGTATGGGAAGCTAGAGAAGTAGTTTGCCACTCTTAAACCACTGTGATTATGATCTCAACTGGGGGCCCCAGAGTAATTTTATACCAGGTCCTCAAGTGTGCAAGGATGCTGCCATTGTAGCAGTAATTATTATTATGATCTCCTAATACCAATTATATTGTCACTAGCACATGGCATCTGTGAAGGTGTTCTTTGGAATAACATGGGATTCTTCTGGAATAGGAATATCCCTGATACGAAGTAGAGAAACCTACTCTCTCTCTCTCTCTCTCTCTCTCTCTCATTCCTTTCCTTGCCGTATTTGCTTAGAACTGAGATTGCAAAGGGGGAGGGTTGGCTGTAGCACAATTTGTTCCACTGTTACTAATACCTGGCCAGTAGAAAAGTTGCTAGGAGATTGTTCCTGCCAACGTAATTTAGAGCATCATAATTTAGGCTGATGTTTAAAATTAAACTGGGGATGAAGCGGCCTCACTGCAGGAGAAGCAGGCAGGTGGCTTAGAGCCATCTGCTCCCCCTCCAGCCCAGGCCCCTCAAGTTTTGTGCTAAACAGCGCTTCTTCAGAGCCTACTCCTTGTTCTCAGATAACATCATGTTATCAAACATTATACCCCTGTCCTTAATCTTGCTTGTTTTTCAATTCAGCTGCCCTGCCTGTTATGGGAACTACCAGAACAAAAATGAAACCATGATATTTTATCTGTCCACTCACAAAGAACTGCTTCCCAGGGCACTATGATTTAATTAATTAATCCAAACTATTTATATCCCTCCTCTGTCTCTGTTTTTAAGGCAGCTTCACACACAATCAGAACCATAATGATAGACCATTCAAACAGAAAACAGTAAAAGACAGCAGCAGGAGCAAAGACAAATTGAAAATTATCAACAGCTTTAAACCACATTTAAAACCAGTAACAGAAAATACTCCTAAGAGGTCCTAAACTCCATTAAAAACCTACATAAATAACAAATGTTTTTAAATGGCATCTAAAAACCATTAGGGGAGGGTGGTGATGATCACTAGGTAGTTACAGTAGTTTTTTTTTTTTTTAGGTGTATGAATGGTTATTGGCCACAATAGCTACAACTGGAGCTTCCAGATTCAGAAACATATGCCGCTGGATATCAGTTGCTGGGGAGCAATAGCCATGGGAGGGCTATTGCCTTCAAGCCCTACTTGTGGGCTCCCTAGAAGCATTTGGTTGGCTGTTGAACCCTGGACTAGATAGCTCATTGGTGTGATCCCACAGAGCAGTGCTCAATGTTCTTGCCATGCTACAAAAGGGTAGAATTGCTATTAAAGAAAATAATTGAGAAGCTCCGATAAAACCTACTATGACTTCGTATTGTCCAAGTGACAGCAATTCCAAAATCTGAAATTCCAAGAAATGCAACATATTTTGTCCTAATGTATAAAATCCTTGTCCTGTCCATTCATACAGAAAGAAACTCAAAAGCAAACCATCACCTGCTTATTTGTTAGGAATTGTATTTATTGCTTTTCAGACAGCCTGTTTTCTGTGGAATATATGGAAAGATATGCTGCTGGCCTACTTTTAAATTCTGCTTTATAGAATATTATGTTCTTTTAAAAATTCCCTGAGGAACAGATATATTTTGGTCCCAAATGTTTAGGTTTTTTTTTTCTGGTTTTATTTGTGGCAGTGGGCTTTCTCACACATGCAAACCAGCTGCCTTTTTCCCCATGTGGTTTTTCGTGTATGGAAACCATGTGCAGCCATTGCTGTGATTATAGCAGCTGTACGAAGTGCCACTGTGCTTGTGGAAATGGCTAAAGGCAGACTCTGTATATAGTCCCATTCAGATCACGGTTTCTCTGTACAGCCTCACACAAGGGTGTACAGTCCCGTATGCAAGAGGGATCACAATGCTTTGTGAACTGGCTCAATGACATACGGACCGGTCCTATCCTCGGCCAGCCTGCGGGGTGCAGCAGTGCTGACGCAGCCTCTGCTGCATCCTGCAGTCTGTCTGGGGACTATGGCCGCAATTGAGAGGTACGGTAAGTAAATGAAATTCTTGCTTTCCTACTCTGCCACTCCATGGTTCCCAATGGGTCTACTTGGATCTGCACCAGCTCTTTGGCTGGCACAAGTCGGAGTGGACCCAAGGTGGTGTGGCGAGGCCAGGCGGGGGCATATGGGCAGCACTGTTGCCACCTGTAACTGCTCCTGCCCTCCCGGACACACCTCCCAGTGGCCCTGATCCTCACCCTCCCCTCCCACAGCCCAATCTCATGCCAACTCACCTCCTCTATCAGTGGCTGGGTGTTCCAGTGGCATGAACATGCAGTTGCCAGCCTTGTGTTGTTGCTGCAGCCGTAGTGCTGACAAAGTGGGCCTTCTGCTGACGCAACGCTCATTCTGTCAGTGAAAAGAGCCCATAGGATTGGACAGTGTGTTTCTCCCATGTCTTTCATATTGGTAGGTTCTTTCTTAGGGGAGAAATAGCTTAAGTAGCTTGTGTGTGTGTGTGCACGCGGGAGGGGAAAATGTGCACGGTTTAACACACGGCTCTTAAACAGTAGGTGTTGTTGATGACCAAATGTAGCTGCTCTCTCTTGGATAGAATCATATGATTTGATAGAAGGCAATCGGCTTTGGTCATGTGAGATGTCATAAAGTTCCATCTTGTTTCCCATGCTAACATCTACGTGAAACTGCTGAATGGGGTCGTCTGGAATATTACGGCTGAAAGTTTTATCATTATTATCCATTTGAAGAACAGTATCATTATCTGCAAACTTTTGATGAGACCCTTTGAGACAGGGAACCATTTTGTTTTTCTACGTAAATAATTTTGTAACCTTTTGTTGTTGAAAAGTGGTATATAAATACTTTAAAATAAATATTGCATTTCAGTGCATGTGCAAATTATGTAGCCCCTTGGATGATGGCCGGTTATTACATACTGGGATGCTTGTTTTAAAGATTAATTACATTAATTAGTATAATTAAAAAAAACCAGTAGTACTGTTTAGAAAAGTGGTTTGAGTGTTGCAGTATGAAAACAGTTATGCTAATGAAACAGCACTGAATTCAGTGCAAGTCGGTTTGCATAAGTTCTTCCTAGTTTGTAGCCTAGGAAAAATTAAAATCCTGGCCTCTTTTCCTTGTGCCTAGAAGTCATTTTTTGAAATCATAAACATACATATGTCAAAACTCGTACTCGTCAATCCTTAAAATCTTCTGACAGATCATGTTCTGTTAAAAAAAAAATGAAACAGTATATAAAAATTCCTCATAGGAACAACTTCTTATATTCTACAACTTTCAGTCTGAGATGGCAACAAGATTACACATCTTTAGGTTCTCCAGTGGTGCATTAACTAAACAAAAAAGACAACTTTACTTGTTTCGGGAGGCTTTATTAGACAAGGAATCTTTGAAGACCCCACACAAAAGATTCTCCTATGTTTAGACTTTATAATGTAAACAACTAATTTAATGCATCACTAATGATATACAATAGATGCCATCTTACAACATGACCATGAGTAAGAAACTGATGTAATCTGAGAGATATTTCAAAGTAATTAATTTGGGAATAGGAAAAGAACTTCTATTGTGTAAACTTCCCCTTAAAAACACACACACACAATTAGAAAACTGTAGTAGTTGTACATTTGCTAAATAAAGTTAACAAGCCATCATTGCAACTGGCTTCTAAAATATAAACTGCACAAGTGACGGCATGGTGCATCAGTTAAGTGCTTTTTCTTTCAATGTCGTCCCTTATTTGAATTGTTTTCCTAACAGTGCCTATAACTCCAATTCTTTGCTTCTAATTTTTATCAGTAAAACATCCTTTGTTTAGATATTTCTCAGCCTTTTAATGTATTAAACATTTTTTAAAAATCTAAAAAGTAACAGCTTTTTCCTACAATTCTTACTTATTTTATTAAAAATTTAAAATGCTTTTCCTAAACATATTTCTACGAAATTTAAACTTTTCCAGCTTTAAAACACTTTAAACATTATTTATCATAGTACATTATTTTGCATGGATTCAGACATTCTTTTGATCTGTGAGAAACTCTGGCATAATTGTTGTAGTCCATTCATGTATTGTTTCTGTTGTTTTCTTTATAACCCAAGTGACACACCTCCACATTGGATGCTGCACACGTATTGTATGCAATACAATAGCACAATAGCACTCCAAATCCATAGCGGCCGCCATATCCCCATCTCCCAGCCTGTGTGGCCTTTACACTGCCTCCTCTTCCGCCAGCTAAATAGCTGGCGGAAGACCCATTGGGCCAAGGAGACCCATTGGGCCTTCCCCGGTTTACCCCTTTCCCTGAAAGGGAAAGAGAGGGACAGAGAGGGGAGGGACAGAGAGGGGCGTGTTGGAGGTGGGGTGGCCATCTATGTCAAAGAGGGGGTAGAATCCACCAGAGTAGAGCTAGAGGGGGGCTCTGACTCCTCCATAGAATCACTGTGGGTTAGATTACCAGGCTCAAAGAGTGATGTAATAGTAGGGGCATGCTACCGTCCTCCAGATCAAAAACCTGAAGGGGAGCTTGAAATGAGGAAGCAAATCAGGGAGGTGTCAACGAGAGACAGGGTTGTAGTCATGGGGGACTTCAATTATCCTCACATCGACTGGGTCAATTCATGCTCAGGTCATGAAAGAGAGACTGGATTTCTGGATATGTTAAATGACTGTGCCTTAGAGCAGCTTGTCACGGAACCGACCAGAGGACAGGTGACTCTGGATCTGATATTGTGTGGCACTCAAGATCTGGTCAGGGAGGTAAATGTTACCGAACCATTGGGGAACAGTGACCATGCTGCGATCTGTTTCGCCATGCATGTCGGAGGGAGAGTGCCGAGCAAATCTGACACGAAAACCCTTGACTTCCGAAGGGCAGACTTCCCCAAAATGAGGAGACTAGTTAAAAAAAAAAAGCTGAAAGGGAAGGTAAAAAGAGTCCACTCGCTCCAGAGTGCATGGAGGCTGTTTAAAACAACAGTCATAGAGGCCCAGCGGGAGTGTATCCCACAAAGGAGGAAGGGCTCGACCAAGTCCAGGAGGGTGCCGGCATGGCTAACAAGCACAGTTAAGGAGGCTATAAAAGGCAAGGAAGCTTCCTTCCGTAAATGGAAGTCTTGCCCTAATGAGGAAAATAAACAGGAGCACAAACTGTGGCAAAAGAAATGTAAAAAGATGATACGGGAGGCCAAGCAAGACTTTGAGGAACGTATGGCACGCAACATAAAAGGGAATAATAAAAGCTTCTTCAAATATGTTAGAAGCAGGAAACCTGCCAGGGAAACGGTTGGTCCACTGGATGGTGAGGGAGAGAAAGGGGTGATAAAAGGGGACTTGGAGACTGCAGAGAAATTAAATGAGTTCTTTTATCTGTCTTCACGGCAGAAGACCTCGGGCAAATACCGCTGCCGGAACGGTCTCCCCTGACTAAAGAATTAAGTCAAATAGAGGTTAAAAGAGAAGACGTCACAGACTTAATTGACAAAATAAAGATCAATAAATCACCAGGCAGGGTCCTCTTGTGGATTAGGAACTGGTTGAAGACCAGGAAACAGTGAGTGGGAGTCAATGGGCAATTTTCACAATGGCGAGAGGTGAAAAGCGGTGTGCCCCAAGGATCAGTCTTGGGACCGGTGCTTTTCAACTTATTCATAAATGACCTGGAGTCGGGAATAGGCAGTGAGGTGGCCAAGTTTGCAGATGACCCTAAACTTTTCCGGATGTTGAAGACCAGCAGGGATTGTGAAGAGCTCCAGAAGGATCTCTCCAAACTGGGAGAATGGGCAGCAAAATGGCAGATGCGCTTCAATGTAAGTAAGTGCAAAGTGATGCACATTGGGGCAAGAAACCAAAATTTCACATATACGCTAATGGGTTCTGAGTTGTCTGTGACGGATCAAGAGAGAGATCTTGGGGTGCTGGTGGACAGGTCGATGAAAGTGTCGACCCAGTGTGCGGCGGCTGTGAAGAAAGCCAATTCCATGCTCGGGATCATTAAAAAAGGGATTGAGAATAAAACGGCCAGTATCATTCTGCCTTTGTACAAATCGATGGTAAGGCCACATCTGGAGTATTTTGTCCAGTTCTGGTCACCACACCTCAAAAAGGATATAGTTGAATTGGAAAAGGTGCAGAAAAGAGCGACCAGAATGATTCGTGGGCTGGAGCACCTCCCTTATGAGGAAAGGCTACAGCGTCTGGGGCTTTTCAGCCTAGAAAAAAGGAGCATGAGGGGGGACATGATTGAGACGTATAAAATTATGAATGGGATGGAGAGAGTGGATAGAGGAAAATTCTTCTCCCTCTCGCACAACACCAGAACCAGGGGACATGCACTAAAATTGAGTGGAGGGAGAGTTAGAACGGACAAAAGAAAATATTTCTTTACCCAGCGTGTAATTCAGCTGTGGAACTCCTTGCCACAGGATGTGGTGATGGCACCTGGCCTAGACTCCCAAACCACTACACCATCCTGGCTCTTGCGCTGGATTGCGCTGACTATCTGGTTGTGGGGAAAACCATTATGAATACTGTCGTAATTTGATGGGAGCAGGGTTGCATGCTTCCACATGCACTCGAGGAGGAATACTTCCTTCTGGTGTAGCCTTTTGAGCTTCCTAGTTTGCCAGTTCATAGGGCCCCCATCCATGGGGTGCTGCTGCTAGAAGGGAAAACTTAAAAGCCCTGATGTGTTGCAGAACTACACCCTCAGTACTTTGGACCCTGACCAATATTATTATGAATATCCTAGCTACAATTTTAAAACAAATTATTACCCAGATGCATTATTCGCACTCTTGCCAGGGTTTATAAACAACATTGCCTAGTGCAGCGGTTCTCAAAGTTCTCCCCACGAGTAGGGGAAGTTGTAAAACTAGTTTTGCACTTTGGACGAAAACTGGAAGATCAGAGAGCTGATCTGAAGCATGGGGAGGTCTGCAGGGTGGGGCCACGCCAGCCGCACCCTCCGGAGGGCCAGCGCAAACTTTTTCCCAGGACATCGCCAACATCACCACACGGCACCACCACCCTTAAGGGGGTAGCGTCTGCATCCGGAATGGGGGAAAAGGTAATGCCCTTTTTCCTTTCTCTCCTTTTCTCCCTTTCTCATCTGTTTTTGAAGACTGATCTATGTTTGAAAACACATACATACACTTTTTTTTTTCAAAATGTTGTTTGTTTTCTAAACTTTTCTTTCTCTTCTCCATAGTTTTCCAAGAAGCCTTTATTTACCTAGTTTTGTGAAAAGTATTTTCTGTTTCATCTTTTAAAAACTGAAGAAATTAACCTTTTTATCTGTTACTTTTTTGTTGTTCATATTTTATTATGGCTTTGTAAATTTTAATTTTATTGTTACTTTTTAATTATAATTTCAGTGCTCATTTGGGTTTTTATTTTCCTAAGGGGGAGAAATTTTGGCATATTCAGCATATTTCCTGTCTCCTGGACTCCGTGACTATTTTCTCTATGTACATTGTTCTATGTTCATGTAATACATAGGTTCTGCCTGATTGCCATATTCCTCTTCAATCCACTGCCTATAGTTTTTCCTGCTGCTGTTTTCCCCTGTTTAATTACTTTCTATGGCTTTTGTGTCTTTTACAACATTTTTTGACATCTTCTCGTGCCTAATTCAGCATAGTATTTTCCATTTATTATTGTCATCCTTAAAGCCCTTACACTGAAGTTTGTTCCATTCGAATCAATAGACCTCACTTCAGAATAAATGTATTTTCAATACACCGTTAAAATCCGATGCATATTTATCTGATAATAAGCCCCAATGAAGTCAGCTGGCCTTACTTCCAAGTAAATATACAGAAGATATGGGTATAATGTTAACTCACCTTGCTTTACCCAGATTTCTCTCTCTCTCTTGTGTGTGTGTGTGTGTGTGTGTGTGTGTGTGTGTGTGTGTGTGTGTGTGTGTGTGTGTGTGTGTGTAAGAGAGAGAGAGAGACTCGTGTTTCCAAATATAAATGTTGATTATAGTTCAGTAATTGTTTTCAGGGACTCGCTCCTGCCATGTCTGTCTGCCCATTTTAGCACCCAGCCACATCTGCATGCAGCTTAACCAATGTACCTATGAGAGGAAGAAACTGTACAACCGCATGGCCTTCATCTTTTTAAGATTCTCCAGTTAAAGCTGAAACATAGTTTGCCACCAGAGCACAAATCAACAGAATCTGAACAACCATTTTGTCTCCAGTTTCCTAACTACTGAAAGTTTTATATGTGGTATATGGGCTTTTTGAATTAATCCAGTGAATGTTGAAGACACCGTTATAGTAATGAATCTTTTTGGAGAAATTTGACTACATTTACTTGCTAAGGAAAATTGCCGAGTATGCTCTGTACTGTACTCTGAAACTGTAGCAATATGTAGAAGCTGCTGAAGAAAAGTCAAAATGCATTCAGTTAATATGGTGACTTCATGTATGCTTAGTTTAATACACAGACTGTGCTGTACAGCCAGTGCCAGCCTATCCATGCATCCACCTGATGTGGGTTGCGCAGGTGGTAGATTCAGGGTGCCTTTCACCCCAGGTCTACCACTGCTGCCTCCCTCCAACCTGCCGCCAATGCAAGCTGCACTGGTCTGCTTCCCGCTCACTCAAGCAAGAAGGAGACCCTTCCCCTACTTACCATGCTCCTCACTCACTGCTATGAAACCTGGAAGTACAGGGCTTCTGGTTTCCTTTTAAAAAGATAGTTTGGAAGTTTGCGCTGTCCCTGTAAACGAAACCAGAAGTCCCACACTTCCAGGTTTCTCAGCAGTGTGCAAGGAGTACGACAAGGATTTTGGATTTTTTTGTAGTACAGCGGCGGCAGACGTGGGACAACATCAGGCTGCATTCCAGGTTGCGCTGTCCCTACATACAGCGGTATATTTTTAGAAATAAGTAAGGTAATGCGTGTACTGCATTGGGCATGGGTGGTTTTGTTGTACAGTTTTTATATTGTAGGTGTTAAATATGTTTGTTTTTTGGCACTACCATTCCATGTAGTATTGCTTTACAACTATGAAGTGTCATATGTAAGAGTTAAACTGCTGAAGGCATTGAAGGGAATGTGGAAATATGCTAAATATTTTGGTTAGGGGGATACTAAATCTTCCGTAAGGAGTCTGGGAGACCCCTCCTTTCTATCATGAAAGGATGTCCACTGTTATCGCATGGACCAGTAGCCACTGTGTCTAGCATGCCCAGGATCTGAGAGGCATTATTTTAGAATTTTACTCAGGGAGCAAAAGGGAGTGGAGTCTGAGGGAGGTATGAGTCAGGAGTTGTGTAAAGGCCTCATGGAGAGTTAGAACCAACTGCTTATGTTGATGGAGTACAATCTATCAATTAAGCCTGGGGCCTTCAAAGAGTTCCTTCAGTTTTGTCTACAAGTTTCCGTGCACACTCCATTTAATTTTTCACTTCGTAGGAATCTGCCTTATATTGAATCAGACCATGAGTCCATCTAGGTCAGTACTGTCAACACAGACTAACAACGGCTCTCCAGGGTTTCAGACAGGAATGTCTGTTTGTACTACCTGGAAATTGCATGGATTGACCCTGGGACTTTCTGCTTGCAAGCATATGCTCTACCCCTGAACGACAGCCCTTCCCTACCTTTTTCCCCTTTGAACAGGAGCCCCTTATGCCATATCACCAACTGCTCTTGAAACTTCTTGAGTTTCAGGAGTATGTCATGCAGCACAGAGGACTCTTGTTCAAGATACAGATGTCCCAACTTTCCGTGGGCATGGATAGTTGCACAGTTCTTTAGATTCTAACCTAAGTGTTAAAAAATTTACGTATGCCACATATCTTTGCAATCTGTATCAGTTGATGGCTGTAAACTTCAGAGTTTCAATCTGATGCTTATATATCTAAGGGGTTGTAAATTATGTTGTAGTGGGCGAGATCCAAGATCAAAGTTTCTGTCAAGACTGTACCCAAAGTCTATAACTCACAGATGGTTTACTGCGTAACATTCCCATAGACCAAGAGGGGAGCTGAGTGCTTGGAAATATGTGTTATAGGTCGCAGCAATGTATTTAGTGACATACTGGGGGGGGGGACAGCCTGTGCTTACCGCTGTTTGTTGTATCTCTCTCTTTGTGAACTGCTTTGTGCGGAAACTGCTTTATGAACTTTTTTTTCCTGAAAGGCAGTATGTGAATATTTTTAATACTTCATAATAATATCTCTTCATAATAATATCTCAATTAAACTTCAACATAAATATTAGTGGGTCCTGTGCTTGGAAGTGTATATAATTTCAGTTAAAAAAACATTGATTGTTCTTGCCTTTCTTGCTATAATTAAGGAGATGTTGCTGCAACTCTCACCAATAAAGAAAAGTTATTCTGCCTCAGATAAATTATGATAGCAGGCATGTTGCTGGCTGCTTTGTGGTAGTCATGAGAGGGCCTTTTTTGTTCATTACATCCTAAAATTAGAATGAGGGGATGTTTATATTTGATGAGTATCTCTCTTTGATTGTGTAATCCTCTCTTCTGGTAATTCAAGTTAAAGTGCAGGTGGCACATGTAGCTCACTGATGATACAGATTGTCTTTAAACAAGTTTTTGCACTGAGGTAACATGTCATAAGTTTTTAAGTCAAGGGTGACAGGAGCTACTGCTGCACTTTCATGTAGTCCAGCAGTGTGGAAGAAATTTTGATGTACAGCTGGAATGATCAAACTGAACTAATTTTGTTTTCTAGCTCTGCTTGACATGACACTCAGAGGCACTTGGAAATTATTAAACTCTGCGGTGTGTTTGGCGGATTTAACTTCCTCAAGAAGATTGTCTATGAACTATTATATGAAGGGGCTTGTGATTTGAAAACATTACAGCAAAACTTGAGACTTTGTATTGATATAGTTTTATTTCTTCTAATATTTGATTTGCACATTAGGGTCACATTCAGTAACCCTTCTGTGAACGAAAGCTTACTCTGTGAATGGAAGCTCCCCAAGAACAGAAGGAGCGTTCCACTCACGCACGGACCCTTTGCGCAAGCAAAATGATCTTTCTGTTCTCAGAGGGAACTTGCATTCATGGATTGAGCTACTGGTGATGGAGGCATTACTCTAGATATGACTCGGGGCCAATCCTATCCAACTTTCCAGCACTGATGCAGCTATACCAACATGGCGTGCACTGCATCCTGCTGTGTGTGTGGGGGGAGTCATGGAGGCCTCCTCGGGGCTGCATTGTGGCTGCATCAGTTCTAGATAGTTGGGTAGGATTGGGCCCCCGATGACTGTTAGTTTCTTGAGGAAAGTGCTGCTATCATCTCCATTTTGACAATTCGCCACAGTACATTTCTTTTGGTGGGGGGGGGGGGAGAGAGAGAGAGAGAGAGAGAGAGAGAATAGGAAAAGGAATTTATATTTTAAAATCCTGTTAGATTCTTTGCCTCAGAAATTTTGTGTTTGTCAAAGTGTTTGGAAGCTGTATTTTTAAACTGGTATCTTAGGTTTGGAATTAATACATTAGGCCAAACAGTTAGGGCTTCTGACAAGTCTTTTTAGCTTTATGCACTAAGAAAGGGAATTTCATGCTATTTTGATATTTATTGTTGCTGATATTGTTTATAACATGATGGACATGTACACAGAGATTTGATGGATAGACAGACGGACAGATAGATAACAGATAGATAACAGAGCATGTTTTCAAGCTTAATAGGACTTCAGTACCTTTACCTTTTTTAAAGAAACAGAGCCTCAGAGCCCTTAGTGAAACTGCTGAATTGAGGCAAATTTGTGCAGTTCACAAAATTACTTACTATATTTAAGAGATTTTTATCCCACTTTTCCATTCAAAAGAAAGTTCAAGGTGGCTTACATCAAATAAAAAATGACAATTTTAATCCATTATTGATGGCAGCAGAAAAAAAAATCAAGAAAGCAACCAAGAGTTAGCAAATAAATAAAAATTAAAACCAATGAATCAAAAGCCTTCTGAAATAGCCAGATCTTCAATAAATGCCAAAAGGAAGGCTGTGTAGGGGGTAGGTGGATTTCTTGGGGTACAGACTTGCACGTCCCAGAGATCACCATAGAGAAAGCCCTCTCCTGAATTACCACTAGCAGAACAGCAGCAAGACAAACAGAAGGTCCTCTTTGGCCTATCATAAAGGGCAAGCAAATTCATAATGGAGGAGACACTCCTTTAGAAAATGTTTCTTTTTAAGACTTTACGATAACTTTGTGCCAAACAACTGAGAGTACTGTATGTGGAACTTCTCAGCCATTTCTTTACAGGTAAGGCCTGGTAGTAGAGGGTGTGAACAATACCTATTTCTTTCAGAAACTCAGATTTATTTTAGAATCCTTGTTGAAAAAGTTAAGTTTCCCTGCAGAAAATGTCTATAATGTGAGCTACTAAAACATAGTTTTCCTTCTCTAGATATGCCCCCCCGTGTTTTTTCACTGTTTTAGACAGCGAAGGAGCCCAGGCGGGCGGGCCAATTTGCCGCGTGGCGCAGCTGTTCTTTGGCCACCTCCACAGCGCAATTACCTCCCCCGCTGGCCACTTTGTCCCCCCCTTGCTGCCCGGGGGCGAATCGCCCCATCGCTTACTAAGGCACTGTATGGAGGATCATTTAATCGTGTGAATCCCCTACTTGTATTCCAAAGTGGTACAGGCCAGTAGGTTTCCTATCTCAGTAAGAACTAGACCCAAAGTACTGATATTTTTTTGTTGGTGTCAGTCTTGGAACCAGTTTGTCTATTGAGCAGCAGTCGCCATTTTAGATGCAAATAGCTCCAAAGATGCCTCATAAACAATTATACCTTCTCAATTGGTGTTCTCTAGAGCAATAACCAGTGAATTTGAATCTCTGCACTTACTTCCTTTGTGACATAATTCATATTCTCTGGTTAGTAATCAAATAAAAGATATTAGCAAAATTATTTTGCTATATGGATGGTTGTTTATAAAAAGGCTACTTGGAATAGGATGTGGTGGGACGAAAGCTTTTTGGGTATGATTGGGAAACCTGTTGAGAAAATAGGCAACTATTGACAGGTCTGATTCATGACTGAGTGACTGTTCTGCTAGTCTTCACATGATCCCCACAGAGAGAAAGCTTTGACCACCTGCTAAACAAGGTCTGTTTGAAGTTTCTTTTTAACATTTCCAAGACGTTAATTCAGCAGGACATCTCCACTGGGGTTCTCAATGTCACCAAATCAGCAGCTGTTGAGGTCCATTCACTTCAGCATGAAATGTTTATATAAGGGTTTTCCCCCCCTAAAATTTATTTTATTCGTGACAACAGCAAAATAAATAAGAACCTAAAATGTTTTCATTATTCAGCTTTTACATATGTGAAAACTACTTCTGATTACCATTGTAGTCAGTGGTCATATGGTGCAATCTGGAAATAGACTGAAAAGAAATTAGTTGCTCGCTCGCTCTCTCTCTCTCTCTCTCTCCCCCCCCCCATTATTTTCTAAAATATTTTGATGACTGTGGTACAGAAGAGCAACTAGATATAAAAGGAAGTGCAGTATTTAAAACAATTAAGAAACAGTGTGTTTAGAGGAGGGAAACCCTGAATGTGAATGCTATTTCTTCTTTTTATGATCCAAATTGTCAGTAAAATACTGTTTGGAGGAAAATGGGATAACACGTCTGTGTGTTTGAAGCCTTTGGTATTATATATTGACTGTTGGTTGTAAATATAGGAACTCTTTATTTACTCTTCTGAATTAGGGGACTTACTTAACCCTAGGTAATTCAACTACATAAAAATACGCCTGCTCCAAACTATTTTCTTTTCTCTTTATCAAACTTGTTAAGTCTTAAGTGTATTTTTACAAGTCTGTTAATGCGTTCCATTCTTTCTGATGTGTTTTTCCTCCCCAGTATTATCAGATTTCATTATATGGGAAGAATTATCAGCTCAACCCATTACACAGCAAAGCAGTATTAAGTCTGTCTGGAATTTGCTGCTCTTTCAGTTTACAGGGAAAATATTGTGTAAATCAGGCTCTCTGGTTTCAGTGGGAGGCACAGGGTTGCACAGCATCCATTTGTCAAGTTGATTGCTCCTCGGTGAGGTTGCCTTTGCTTGTCTTTGAACAGGAGTGAAATCCTATGTGAAGCTCCCTTTCTGTCATTTACACTAACATCCATCCTCTTAAACCAAGGCCTCTAAGAGAAAAACAAAGTGTTGGCACAATATAATCAGTCACTCAAGTTGTCTGTCATCTGTTTTCTTAAAGGAAATGACTTTTAAGTTAGTGGAGCAGAAAATTGTGGAAAATTGGGAATAGGACTGCAATCGGAGAGGAGGAATTTAAAAATAAAGAGAAGACATCCTGTTTGCTTCTAATTTTTCAGTGTCTATTCATTGGCCCTATAACTAGAGAATATTGTCATTGTTTGCTCTGAGATTCCTAGTAAGCTAGACAATGTTGCATGTTGAAACTTAATTAAAAATTCTTTACATATTTTTAGGCTTTATTTTTTAAGTGTTCGTTTGTGTGAGCATCCCCATGTTGTGAAATATCTCTCTCTCTCTCTCTCTCTCACACACACACACACACACACACACACACACACACACACACACCCCAAGCTGACCTAATCCTGACAATGAATACTCATAATTTATCCAGACAGTCACTATAAAAGGGTGTCCCTCCCTGCTAGATTTTAAATGTTGTAGCATACTTCTGTATATTCTTATCCATAGGCAATATGCATCTGGTATATAAAAGCTGTTTTCCAAGGAGGGGGGAAGCATGTTATTTTTTCCAGTGACTGTTGCTGGTGTCTCTTCTGTATTTCTTTTAGATTGTGAGCCCTTATATTATAGGGACAGGGAACCATTTATTGATTTATTTTGCCATGTAAACTTTGTGAACAACTTTTGTTGAAAAGTGGTGTATAAATATTCTTACTACTAATAATCATAATCATAATAATAAAGTCTTGTCGCTGCTTAAGAGCAAGTTCTTAGCCTGCATACGTGGGAGGTGAAAACGATTAGTTCCAAAGCAAACTTTGGAGAAGCCCATTATCAAGTGTCACCCCCTGGGAGCCAGTGTGGCTCAAGAGGGGTGAAGCTGACAGGGGGGTTCACTATATTTCACTCTGAAGCTTTTCCGTCGCTGTACGAGTTTCCTCTTTGCAGGCTAGGCAATGATTCTGGGGTCAAAGCGGGGCACAGGCATTGTGAAGGGTTATATTACTTGATTGTGATGTCATGAACATTATCCTACATGACCTGCATTTAATGTAAACCAGAGGTTCCCAGACTTTCTCAGTTCACGGCGCCCCTACAGTTCCCAGTAATTTTTTCATGGCACCCCTACACTTCCGTTGCTGTGTTTCCCTTTGAAATTTAAAATATCCCATGGTGCCCCTGTGAGTGTGCTGTAGCGCCCTGGGGTGCCACAGCACACAGTTTGGGAACCACGGATGTAGACTCTGTTTAACCATGTTCACCTATGGAGAGACAGAGGATTGTGTCTACTAGCCCACCCCTGGACACAGTTTGAAGCCATATGTTAGATATGTCATTGGACTAAGAGCCTGTCTGCACAGAGCCCAAGAATTATAAACCTGTTTCATGCCATTAGTATCCTTGCAGGGTAACAATCATATGTGTGGATATGAAGGGGGTAGAACATGCACTAGTGGGCTAGGCAGGTGTCATTTTGATGCCCCATTATGTGTAGGCTATACACATATACTCTGCCATTAGTCTGTGGCACTAGAACTACAGAACACCAAATCACAGTTATCCTGGTTAGTTAGGGAAAGAATTGCATTGTCCCATCAATAATGTGTTATATAACTTGAGTGCTGAGAAAATGTGATACCCCAGAAACAAAAATAACTTATTGAGGAAAATTTAAGGATTGTACAAGTTTTGCTTTCTTCATAAATTATTTGCCTGAAATGTAGCTGTGGAAATTGACTATGAACAGTTAAAAATGAGAAAAATGACTGTTTGGTTGTGCAATAATCCAGTCATCTGGAAAGGCCCCTTATGTATGAGCTTCTTTTCTTTTCAGTCTGGATTGTATGACATGTACTGAACGCAGTCCCTGTGCAGTTTCACAAAATGTGTCATTACACCAACATTGCCGGCAGATATGTCAGCACAAATATTTAATACATGAGTCAATCAATTCACATTTTAAGATTAATTTCTGCAATCCATATCACTTAACATTTTTTAATCTTTGGGGCTGATATAAGTGTCTTAATTGACTTGGGCAAGTGTATGTGTATATGTAGGATTGGATCTGATGGAATTTCAAAAGTACAGCACATTAGGTAATTTGTCTTTTAAACACTCAGTAATAATTTTTTATTTCATTGTTAATTTTGTTCTCTAGTAAAATCAGTTGTTAGAAGTTATAAACTGAAAGAAATACTGGTCACATCTCTCTCTCTCTCTCTCTCTCTCTCTCCTGAAATGCAACATGTGGAGTTTGTGAATGTCAAAGGCCTTTTAGATCAATCTTGATTAGTTTATTTTTCTTAGTAAAGATTTTGATAGCCGGGTATAGCTTTTGCTTGAAAGAGCATTCCTTACTTCCTCTGCAGAGATGAAATACTGTTAAAGCCAGCTTTCCACTAAAATAGTGAGAAACAATTTAGGTAACAGAATATTTGATGGAGCGAAGCCTTAGATTGAAAGTTGAGTATTCAATTGCCCTTTTCCTCATAACTCTTCTTCCTTTAACCTCAATAGTGAATTTTAAAGTTATGGCTTAATTGCCTAGCCTCATTCTGACCATTAGAATTCTGCCCTAAAGCAATTTATTATGGCTTTATATCCCTGAAGCAGCAAGATGATAATATTGTATTCTATAGCAGAGAAACATCTTTACAAGATTAATGTTATACTCTGAATTCATATTTCACACACACAGCTTTAATACCTGTGTTACAGTCTGGATTATAGTGAGAACCCAGTTATTAGTTTATAGAATGTATTTGTATTCTGAACTGAATACTTAATACACAAAGCAAGCTGTGTATAAACTTTTAAAGTATTCAGTTCAGGTTCTACTGCAAAATACATATGGTAAATGGGCAGCAAAGTCGGGGGACGGACAGACACCTTTTTATATCCCTTAGCTGGGAACTTTGGGCACCACATCCTCCTTCATGCAGGTCTGAACCATATTGATCCACCCTTTCCCCCCAAGTGCCGAAGCATTAACCCCAATAGCTACTACTAAACAGGGGCATTTCCCAGCACCAGGGCTAAGCGACAGGAGAAAGAAGTGTCATAACAGCATTGGCAGTCTGAACCAATCCTACGTTCTACGCAGCATATTGATTTCTTGCATTTTAAACCTATGTTGGGGCATCCACAATCAGAAAATGGCTGTAAGCACTTTTCTTTGAGTAAGCACTTTTCGTTTGAATGGTCTGATGAAAGTGAAAAACACCTGAGAAGATCCTTTGTATCATTCCTAGTAAAGGTGACCCCTGACAAGTAAGTCCAGTCGTGTCCGACTCTAGGGTATGGTGCTCATCCCCATTTCAAAGCCGAAGAGCCAGCGTTGTCCGAAGACGCCTCCGTGGTCATGTGGCCGGCATGACTCTCCTTGCCGCAGTGCGTAGCATGCAGCTGGAGCACGGAGCGCTGTTTACCTTCCCGCAAGCGGTACCTATTTATCTACTCGCATTAACATGCTTTGGAACTGCTAGGTTGGCAGGAGCTGGCCAAGCAACAAGAGCTCACCCCGTCGCAGATTCGAACTGCCGACCTTCCAATTGACAGCTCATGGTTCAGCGGTTTAACCCACTGCACCACCCGCTGACCTACTCACGTCCAGTTTCACCTTAGAAATAAAGTACGAGGGAACCTCCAAGGTGCACTGAAAATGACTTTATTGAGCTCAACATATTTCGAGTCAGTGACTCTTCTTCAGAGGCGCTGATTAAACCATTTTTACCCAAGGGTATATATACACATCTGGAGTTAAATGTGTACACCTGTGCGCTGGGAGGAAATGTTTAAAAAGTCTTCTGTACTGCATCAGGGTTGTATTTTATTGTGATATTGGAATTGAATCTAATCACATGATCCTGTGTAACTGCTGCCTTAAAGCACTTGCGCGACACCGGGAGAGCAAGCAGCGCCGGCGCTGTAGCTGGCACTGCTTGTCCCGCATCTCCCCAGCCCTCCGGCTTCTGGACCAGGTAAGTTCTATGCCGGTTGGGGCAGGGGTGGGGGGAGGTCGGCCATAGGCCACCCGGGGCCTGGATCTCCGGTATCCAGAGCTCCCTCCAGGCCCCAGATACGCCAACACGGCAGGCGTGAATGTACGTGAGCTCTGGAGCTCGTGTACATTCAAGGAGGCCCATAGGGCCTCCCACCGCTTACACTGGGGGAAGGGGACAATCGTCCCCTTCTCCCGAGTTGTTCCCAGGCTGCCCTGGAGCTGCCCGTGAACTCGATAGGTTGCGGCGGTCGGCCCTTTAGGCCGATGGCCGCAACTTACGCAGGATTGGACTGTTAGTGAGACAAAAAATAAGAAATTGATTAAACCAATTTAGACAACCCATTATGTGTTCTTTTCATCCACCATCACATAGTCAAGAACAAATGTAGAGGGGAAGCTTTGTTAAGAGGAGGAAAGATCTTAGATTGATGGTTCTGTTTTTGTTTATTTATTTATTCATTTTTAAACTATAGATCTCTGTACCTCAAATGTTGTAGAAATTGAAATATGGTGCTCATATCACATTTTGGTTTTTGTGTTCGCCTAAAATTTTGCCACAAACCTTTTGTTTATAAGAATCCTAGCTACCAATACGCTCTAGGTCAGGAGAAGGGATCACTGGATATCTCAAATATCTGTTCGTTGCTGGCAGAGGCGTAGGAATGGGGGCCGGGGGGGCAAACCGCCCCTGTGCCTGCTGCCTGGGGGGGGATCAAAATCCTGGGCGGTGGCTGTGCCAGCGGTCGCCACCCCATTTTGCATTTTTAAAATTTTCACATTCTTCAGCTGTTCTCTGCCTTCCGAGCCTTTGTGAAGGGCTCCGGAGAGCGGGGAAGGCATTCCCCGCCCTCCCGCCCACCTCCTGGGGCCGTGTTCTGCCGTTTTCCAGTCACATGACATCATCCCAGGGGCGTGGCTTCTGGGTGATGTCATGTGGTATGGGCATGTCCAGGGGGTGTCCTCTGGGGGGCATAATTTTGGCTGGCGGCCCCCAGCAGGGGCCCGCCTAACTATGCCACTGGTTGCTGGCAAATGCTGTCAGTCCATTGTGGCTCCACCAACCCACCCACCCCCATCTAATAAGATAATGCCCAGTTTTCTGAAATCTGTTCTCAACATGCAGTTGCCACAGTACTGCTTTCCTTCCATCTGCCTATGTAGGGAAATTCAAGTACCCTAATTGCAATTCAGTGAAGTTGAATTCAGGGCTACCTCATAAATTCTACAATATTCAGATTGTCCTGCATTGGTGCAAAAAGCCCTTAGAAAAGGATTTCCACTCTACTTTGTAGTGTGTGACTAAAAGTCAAATGGCTCCAATTTAAAGGTTGTTTTTATAAATGTAAACTTCTTATAACATCTTCACTTTTTAAGCGACTGTGATTTGTTTTTAGGCTGCGTATGTACAGCACTGTTAAAAAAATCAGTACTTTCAAGATATGTCAAGAAGGGTACCCATAAAGAGATGTGATCCAGATAATTAGCTCTTTTTGTCTCATCTTTTTGTGTCCCCTTTTAAAATTTTTAACCAGGGATAAGTGTTTATGAAACAATATCAGAATATAGCACTCAGAAACAGATTTTATTACCACAGAAATGTTCTAGTGTTTCACTTCTTTATTTTCATTCATAGCATTCTTGGTCACCATAAACTGCTTACATTTTTGGCATAATCCTTTAATTATTTTTGTTAAAATCTCTACTAACATTCAGTTACAAAAACATTATTTACACTGTATTCTTTCTTGCTGAAAGCGCAGTATGAGAGTACTGTTAGTATGTAAGGTAAATAAAGCCTGGTACCATCATACAAGAGCTTTAAAAACAATTATAAACTCATGGTCTATACACACAAGTAAGTACAGTAGTCAGTTTCAGAGCGCAATCCTGTAGATTGCGCCGGTGACGGAATGAGCGTTCCGTCACCAGCAGCAGTCGCAAACGTGCCGTAAAGCACGTTTGTGACTACTCTGGAGCAAGGGAGGTTGGCGCAGTATGCCATTAAAATGTGTTTTAAATGTTGGTGTGTGTATGTTTTTAATAATTCATATTTTAAACTTACAATTCATTGCACTTGGTTTTCTCGTTTTTATTATTACCATTTTAAACTTTTTGCCGTGGCTCTACACCCGTTTTTCCCAGTAAATTCAAGAATATCTCACCTACTTTGCTGTGCACAAAACAACTTGCAATCTTCTTAATTCCTTCAAAAATATATCCTAAAATTACAAACCAATTAAATATCATCATCATCATCAAGAATATTTATATACCACTTTTCAGCTCCACCGATATCCCAACCCTCTTCCCGGGCCTGGCCGGCCTTACACGGCCTCCCCAGTTGTACACCAGCTAAATAGCTGATGCGCATCCGAGGAGGCCCATTGGGGCCGCCGGGACTTACATCGGGGGGAAAGGGGTGAACGTTTAGGCTAGCTGGTGCATCTTGCGCAGTATTGGGCTGTTAGCTAGAAAGTCTGCCCCTTTTGAGATTTTACACTAATCATTTGAGTCTTGGGGGCTAAATCTAGACGTGATGTTGGAAGTACAAAATTGCATCTCCATCTTTTACTCTTATCATTATTGCTAAAAGCAGTTGGGACAATTTAAATTTGGGGCAAAGGGGGAGGGAGGATAACTCTTCCCCCCCATGTTTATTTCCCAGTGCAAATCCTCCACTCAGAACTGCTGTTAGCCATGAAGGGGAAACTTTCATGCACAAATATTATGCCTGTGTGTTTTCCTTTCTGCAACTAATAGCACCTCTAGAGTATGTATGTGCAATTTCAGTTGTGGTCATGACATAGGGGGTAAAGGTTAAAATCCAACACACCACAGGCTCAATTGAAACCATGGCCACTTTAGCAAAGTAAAAGTAAAAGATGCATTAATAGCAAAAAGATGCAGTTGCACATCTCTGATGTCCCATCACATTTAGACCCCAGTACAGGTTCCAGTTATCTTCATTTGAAAGAATGCATTTATGCACATTTGCATAATGCATTCTGAGCAGATATGGGTTTCTTTGTTGATAGTATCTATATACTGTACAGTATTTGCAGACAAATGAACCCAGATTTTGACTGTTATGAGTGAAAATCTGATGGCTATAGGAGAATTCATTGTTTTTGTGAAAAGTATAGCAAGTTTCAGCTTCTGTACGCATTTTTGTGTGTTGTACAGATTATACAGGCACAAATGCAGGTTTATCATCCCATATGCTCCGTGTGTTTTCAAATTCCTGTTCATTGCATATACACTTTACATTTGTAGGTGTATACTTAGGCTTCTAGTCTAATGCCTTTACAAACAGGTGTCAGTGTTATGAGAAAGGTTTCATCATCATGAATCTTCATGATGATATATTGATTGCATGGGTAAATTGAGCTTGAAGGTCAGAAGTAAGGGAGTTGGCAAGATATTATAAGGAGCTCAGCAGGCTGCACTTCTGCTGGGGGTAGTATACCACGACAGGCTTCTTCCTCCAAGCCTCTGAATATGACATGTTATGAATACTAAGTTTACTAATGGATATAAGGATTTGAAACTGTGTTCGATACCTGCTTGTTTCCAAACCATTATAAGACTAAAATGGCTATAAGACACTCTTCAGCCTCTGTTCTTTAAACACTGTTCTGCTCAGTTTTGCATTGTTTGCTTTTTTATGCAAGACAGGGGAAAGGAACTGATGGAGACAAGGAAATAGTCTTCATTATTCCTGCCTCTAATTTCTTCCTGTAAATTTCCAGCTACCTCATTGCTTCTCTTGCCAATTTAGTGAGTAGATAAAATTTCCTATGTGTGTGTCAGTGATTTTCTTTTCCCTTGTAAATGATGTGAAGCTACTATCAAATGTTATCTTTGGTGCTGACGCAAGGAAATTAAGAGAGGTATTATCGTTCTGTTCAGTGTTCTTCTCAGAGAAAACTGCTGGTTAGGTCAATTTACTTGGCTCAATACCCTGCTTTAATCTTAACCTGGGGCGTACTTCAAATGCACAGCAGCTGGCTCAAACATCTTCATGCATGATTGCATGTTAATTTCTCTTCGTTGAGAGGTGGGAATCCAGCAAAAATGTCTCTGTTGAATGAAAATGTTATGGGGCTCCTAACGGGTGAATAAGCAATCTCATGTGATAGAATAAACCTGGAATTGCCACCTGAACTTTCAGGGGCCTGATTCCTCCAGGGCGTAAGGCTTCAGTTGAATTACATCACAGATAAATTTGTCCCAACAATTTGAAGTCTAGGAATGTGGTGAGAACAAAGCATTGCATTCTCCTCTGCTGCTTTCCCAGCTTTGAGGGCTCTGATCAGAAGGAAATCTGCATAGCTTTCCAATAAAAACAAGTATTTGAAGGCTTGGATGTGTGTCGACTGAGAACCGGATTTACCTACCTGGGATACCAACATGTACAAGAAAAGGGTACCCTGTGCAGTTTTTGCCTGATATTCAGGTAATGGGTCACTCAGTAGTCTATCCACCATCCAGATTGCACGTGACGTACAAGTCAAACATATGGGTTTGACGCCCTGTTCAGGCTAATGATGTACTAGTTCCTCTCAGTGCAATATCTCTGTGCAACAAAGCTTCGTTCTGCTTTGCTTGGTTCTGCTTTAAAGGCATGATCATATCGCCTTTGTAGACAAAGTAGAACCAGGGGGCTCTGGCAGGTATAGCATACAAAAAGGAATATCAGAACAGCTGTAAAAAGTCACATTGGCCCACACAAATTACTTAGTTGATTTATTTATTTGATTTATATCCTGCCTTTCCCTCTGAATAAAAAGAGAGCTCAAGGTGCATATAACATAGAGCAATGGTTCTCAAACTGGTGGGTCACGACCCACCATGAAAGCCAGAAGTAGTCGCTACCCCCTTAAGTGGCGTGGCGACATCAGCGATGGCACATTCGAGAAAAGAGAATCCCCTGAACCCAATCCAGTTGCACATAGTCAGCTAGTAGTGACTGAATGGGTATGGAAATGTATGTTTGGATGTTTTTTTATGGTGTATCCATTTAGAGTAATGCAGCGCAGACGGACCATATCTCTGGTTGCACATCCAAATATAGATGTTACCTATCTGCCCTCATTTGTTTCAGTGAAATGCACATCTACTGTCATTCTGCAGTAGACTATTCTGCTGCTGCTGCTGCTTAAATACTACGGAATTACACACTACAACAACCTAGTGGAGTAATAAGAGAGAGCCTGGGGCCCCGGGTGCCAGGCCTCTGGGGGGTGCCATGTAATGATGATAATTTATTTATTATTATTGAATTATTTATTGAATTTATATCCCACCTTTCTCCCCCATAGGGGGACCCATTTTTATTAGAGTGTGTAGTGTACTGTAAAGGTCTGAGGGGATGAAATGTTACATTTATGTGACTGTTAGGTATTATTATCATAATTAATATTATACGTAATGAGTTTGTTGGTACTCGGGGGGGTGCAAAAATTTCATGGGCACTGGGTGCACCGGACCCTAGCTCCTCCTCTGCAACTACCCCTAGCTTGTGGCAAAAGTCTTTCTGCCAGCATAGCACATAATGACAGGAAGCGTCAACTTGCTTGCTTACCAGGACAACTGGGATACATTCCCTCTTTCCGCTGCCTTACTGAAGTGCTCCATTTGCCCCTTCTCAGTAGCATAGTACCCAGCTAATTTTATTTTGCCCAGTGTTCCAGACCCATCTTTACCTTGCAAACATGGGTCTGCAATCCCATGGCAGAAAAAACAGCTGGCAGGACAATTTCTAAGGAAAAACAGCTGGTGAGGGAAGGTTGCCACCCCTCCCCCTCCCCCTCTTGTCCACTACAACACACACACACCCCTTGATAGCATTTTGCAGTGGTGAATAAACAGTTGACCTATTGCTACGTATATCCATGTGTAATTTATAGTTAAGCCTTTATATTGTGTAGGTCTAATGATAGATCAGAACAAAATTTAGGTTCTCATCCACTAATAATTATTTTATTGGTATTTTCTACCAGCAAATGTTATGCAAGAGCAGTGAAACCAAGTGTGCCTTCCTTTCTAAAAAGAAAAAAATAAATACTGGTAGATTTAGCAAAATGTCACAGAAGCAAAAGGGAGTAATGTTTAGTATAACTATAAGGAGGACTAACAATGTAGTAGTTCACATGTATTCCACAACTTTGTTTCAAGGAGCTGTTTTCTGTTAAAACTTCATGTGACATCTTTGCCATTGATTATGGCACATGCACATTGTTTTGCATGTGTGCTCGTTGGTAAAGACTGTACAGTGCTTTTTTTTTAAAATTGGCAAATCATTTCTAGAAGAACAACACAATAGAGTAGGACCTGCTCATGAGATGTGCTGGATCCATTTGGTACCTTATAACACCATTGGCAAGATGCTGAGCGCTCCCGGCACTTCGCAGAATCAGTTGCTTAATGAGCAGTCTGTATTCTGTTGGCTTCCTCTTAAATCAAGTGTTGCTGCTTTTAAATCATTTGTGCCCTTCTTTTTGTCTAAATTTATTAGGGTAGACAAACTTCCTTTGAGTTATTCATTATTGTTGCTCCCTGCCACAATGTACAAAGAGGAAAGCTGTCATCTCAAAGGGGTTTGTGAATCAGAACTGCAGGGCATGTCATTGTCACATTGGTTTCTTCTGCTATGCCTAAGAAGAGTTTGCCAGGGTTCCCCATTAACTGTTCTTATTTTTGGATGGAAACTTGTCTGTCATTTCTACTTAACTGCACCCGTTCCTAACCTCTAACGATGTGCACGCTTTTGTTTTGGGGATGTGCATTGTGTCGAAAAGCATTTTAACAAGATATAAAGTGTTGGTGTGATTATTATAACGAAATCTGGAATTTAACCCTGTTTCCAACACACTCCTTGCTGTCAGACAGCTGTCCTAATAGCTCACTATTTCATGCACACAAGAATCTTGATTTCATTATTTTTTAAGTTTTTAAATAACATGTTTGGCATTTATCCCTCATGAGTCATCCTTTCATCACCATTGGGTTGAAATAATGAAGACACATTCTCTCAAATGTTTAAAAGCCATCTTCACATCTGCAATCTTCCTTTGTTCTTAGAAGATAACACAAATGAGTCCTAGACTTTATTTTAGGTTTTAAGTCGTTCTTCTTGCTGTTGAATGCTGGCAGCATCCCCCCTCCCGCCAGCTTAAAGGCCTTACCATTGAAAGAAAGGTTACTCTTATTTCAACTTACTTTAAAAAAAAAAAAAAAGGAAAAAGGCGGAAGGACAAAGAAAGCTAGCTAACCTTGAATTTCCAATTAGGGAAAGGAGCTGTTTCTGGTTGTCTGAGGTGTCTATTTGACAAGCAGTCATGCAGAAGGAGTACAGTGTGTAAGCTCGTAGTGTACATAGAAGTAGTCATGATCCAAACTGTGGGATAAGTAATTAAAATAATTAGAAATAAAGAAGCTTTGTCAGGCTACGCATTCCTTTTACCAAGGCAGCTAAGGCCATGTATTCCACCAAACTGATACATTTTGGAGTGGAAAGTTTTTAAAGAAAATCAGGCTGTGCATGTAATAAAACCCTCAGAATTCACACTAAAAATGCTTGTTTAAATTTAAATGTGTTGGTGTTTTCCAGCCCATGCTGGTCCACACACCTAACAGAGGTCAACATGGGACAAGCATACATGAATGCACAAAGCTGCCTTCAGCTGGGTCAGCCAGTGATCCACCCAAGAAGCAGCCCTCCAAGGATTCAGGATGAATGAACTGCTTACCTAGTATTCTCCACTGAGTGTGTGGATTCCACAACAAAAACGTACTTGCCTTTCTGTGGGGCATATTAAACTTTTCTACTGAGTATGGACCATTGGTTCACCTAGTGCAGAACATTGAGATTTGAGGCATTGAGATCTTTCCCAGTCCCCTCTCCCAAGGTCCTTTAACTGGTGATTCTGGGAACTGAACCTCAGTCCTTACACATGCAAATAGGTGTGCTCTACAGCAGAACCCTGGAACCTCCTCACACTTTCTGTAGTCCTGGCTATATGCCAGAGCATCTAATAGGAGTCGGGGAGGCTGCTGTATTGACTCCCTGTGGTATGTATTACCATGGGTGCAGTACAAAGTTTTAGTTCAGTTTGTTGGCTTTTCATTCACTGACGGCCCAAGTCTATAGGGCCTAGCTGCTGGTGGATTCACTGGAAATCACTCTGCGGCGATTTACGACCACTTCCGGTTTTCACACAGCTCTGAAACGCCGGGGGGGGGGGCCTGCGGAGGGTAGTGCAGGCCTTCCTGTATCCTCCAGGACGGCTCCAGAACTCCTGGTTAAGTGCACAAATTACCTTTGTTTCCCGGCACGGTGGCAATCCCAGGGATTGCTATCGCCACTGTTCCCACCCCCGCAAATGCTCTAAAGTTCTCCCCGCTTCTCTGGGAGAACTTTGAGAACCACTGATAAGACACTTTTTAAAAGGGATCTAGAGGAGAGCTAGGAAATTATAGGCCTGTCTGTATTTATATAAATGGTGCAGCTGCATTTGGAATACTGTGTATAGTTCTGGTCACCCTACCTTAAAAGAAAAGGATATCGTAGAGCTGGAAACCCTCTCCCCACCTGTATGTCTTCAATATGATGTACATAGCCACCTGAGACATTTCATTTGAGGCAGTCACACACATGCCACACACAAACATCTACATCTGAGACAATAACATAACACCGTTTGGGGAAAGGACAGGATAGAAATTGAAATAAATAAAGAGTAGCCTTCAAGCTGTTTACTTCCGAACAGTTTCCTGCTTATAATGTACAATTGTGAACAGTTTTTATTTTAGCAATCAAAGTGGCATTACATAGAGTTAGTGGTGAGCATAGTTTGAGCTTTGTGATCTAATCAAGTCAAATGTGGATTCTACATTTTCTATTGAGATTAGCAGTTCAGAATTTCTTGACTTCAGTTTCTTACTTCAGTCTGAACACTGAAAAGATTACTTATGCAAGTGCCACACAAAGAAACCTATGGCAGGTATATCCTATTATGAGGGCTTTGTTTGACAGACATCTTGAAGCCCTCCTGTGATGTTCCCACTCCCCACTGCCTCGTCCCTTGGGGGTATTTCTATATCTTACAGGCTAGGGAATGACATCTCGTTGTTGAACAGTGCAAAGAAATAATTTCCAAAGAGGTAAACTGCAAGGAAGTTTTATTTATAACAGTCCTGGGGGAAGAGAGTGCACAAAGACGTGTCCTCTTGTCCATCATTAAGAGGGGAATACATTGAGTATTGCACAGCTGCGCCAGTCCACAGGTGGTATTCCTTGACCACCTGACTTTAACAGCATACAGGTAGTGTCCTGGCCATTTAAATAGAGTCCCTGGGCCACTGGGGGGAGGGAGGGATCTTCCCCCTCCCAAAGGGCCCCCCAAGTCTTTCTCTTCGTCCCCCCTGAGTCCGCCTACCAATTGGGGACGGTAGCCCCATGCCCGGGATGCTTAGCTTTCCCCTTTTCTTTCCTTCCTTTCAAACAGTCCATAAGCCCTCTGGATTGTTCTCGTCTTTCCTTTTTCTTGTTGCTTGTCTTTTTATGTCCTTCCCCCTTGCTCTCTCCTTCTCTTCCCTTCCCTTCTCTCTCTGTCCCAACAATCCCATTTCGCCTCCCCCTCTTCCCCGCCCCCTTTCACCTTCCTAATGCTGTAACTCCTCACTGGCTTTCTAGTCCTGTTTTCACCTCTCCGCTTCCCTCGGCTCAGTCAGCTTTCTCCACCCCTCACCATCTTTCCTCTCTTTTGAACTTTCCCACCACCCTTGGCCCACCCTACACCCCAGGCTGCCAACAGCTGAGCAGCGGCTGGCATCTTCTTGGGTAACATCATCCTAGTGATGATGTCATCACCAGGCTCCAAGTCAGCTGGCCGTGTCCCCTTCTGGCCTCATGTAGCAGCTTGAGCTGCCACAGCTCACACCTCCTTTACCAAGAATGATGGTGACTGTCTAGTATGCTGTGCCATCTCCATGATATTTGGGGAAGCTCATATGTCAAGAGAAACAAGATCATTCATCAAGAAAAACCAAACTGTTAACTAAAATATGGGAGCCAAACAAAGAAGAGACCTTATTACCACTCTAAGGGCATACCAGGTTCTGAATTGTGTTTACATATTTGATTTTTGACTCTTGATTTGAGGTCAGTGGATGACGTTCACTTCAACTTCTATTTTTGCTTTCCTTTCTCAACTAATTATTTTACACTGAATACCATGACATTTCTGAATGTCAAAACTGATTTGCTTTGTTAACGTTCTTCTTTGTATTGAACATAATTGGGCAGATCTTGTCCCATGATAAGTGAAATGTGGAGATCTGAATCTTATCAATGCAGAGTAAGACTGCTAGTATTACATTTATGTATTATCCTAATTGTTTTGAATGAGTAAATGTGAATTTCTAGGCTAATGGTGAACAAGAAGAGCTCTTGTATTAAATTTATATGCCACCATTCTAAATACATGCAGTTATAGCAGATGCTTCTCATTCTTAATTTTTAAAAATTAACTGTAGACAGCAGTGCTGATAACTCTTTGTAGTATCTATATGCAGTTGTTACGAATATTGAAACTGGCAACCCAAGCCTATGCAGGTGTACTCAGAAGTAATTCCCATTGTTTTCACTGGGGCCTACTCCCAGGAAAGTGTGCATAGGATTGTAGCCTAATTAAATTTCAATTAAGAAACATAGTTTTTGCAAGGTTTAATAACACAGGCCTGCACACATTTTGCTTTCTTAAAAGTGAGACCTATTATTGGGTATATTTGGGACACTGATTCTAAAAATGGCATCGGTTTTGCCCTATCACCACGTCTAGTTTGGGGGGTATGGCATCACCACCTCATAATGAGAGTCGAGCAGCTTCCTCGTGAGGAATTTGACGCCATGGCTTCCTCATGAGGAAGCTGCTTGACTCGCATTATGAGGTGACAATGCCATACCCCCCAAAGTAGATGTGATGATAGGGCAAAACCGATGCCAGTTTTGGAATCAGTACCCCAAATTCACAAAAAAAACACATTTTTTTTTAAAAAAAAGGTTTTTTTGACCCTCAAATTTGCAAGGCCTGTGTAATTTAAGATAGCTGCAGTGTCTTTCAAATTTTAAGTAAGTTACAAACAAGTTCAATAGGATATCAGTATATCAGCAAACAACCCCCCCCCCCACACACACACACACTTCACTCTCTTTGCTCCAGACTGAGCAGGAGAGGGAAGAGCAGGATGGGAGAAGAAGGGCTGCATTGTGGGTTGCTGGTTATAGGGAGATCACAAAGAAGCTGAACAAATTCTTTGCATCTGTCTTCTCTGATAGGGGTGAGGAAGAGGAGGACATACATCCAGTATTCCAGCATGTGCAGTTGGTGTTTCTTTATCATGACAGTTGAATCTAGTTGATCCATCACCCCTTTCCTCTACAACAGGGGCAGGGATAAACACAGCATTATGGGCACAACCTTCTGCTGTGCTCAATGTTATCTGGATTAGAGTCAATGACTTGGGCATATGGAAAGCCCCTTCCAGTCTATATTTGGCAAAAGGGCCACATTTTCCAAGGAATGTTTCCTTTTTGCCCAGTTCCCTAGCATGCTTCTCTGGGAGTATGCTTCTCTTGTTTGTTTTTCCCCCCACAATATCCTGCAGCATTTAGCTTTTTTCCAATAAGAAATAGCAAAATAATTATTCATGTTAGTAAAAATAGGAATTGTTTACAAGAACATTAGACAAGCAGCAAAGTTCTGTGGGTTTCTGACATTTTGTAACACTGTACAGTCAGCCCGTATCTTACATGATTTATGTTCCAAGGTTCGCGCAGAAAGCCTAAATTGCATATACAGTAGTCGATACTCCCGTAAAGCCAACAAATACGTAATGTCTAAGAACTAAAGGCACAGTATGAAAGAGACACACAGCAACTGAGGGAACAGCAGCTTCATTCTCCATTTCAGGCTGGCTCCATAACATAAACAGAGAAGGTAGGTGGAGTCGCTTGCGGTGGGGGGACGGGGACAACTTAGCTTATATACTTGAATTCATGCAAGCCAGTCAGGCATAAGATGCAGGCCAACTGTATATCATGATCTCTGATTATACTTTCCTTAAATGTTTTGCTATGGCACATAGTAATCACACATGCAAAATGGTTCCTTGTAGGCTTTCCAGCAAAGCTTATTCCTAGGCTCACAAATAAATTGAATTTTGTTTAAAAAAAATTGAGTTGCACAAAGTGGAATCTCATCCTTCCCATCTTGGTAGCCATCTGAAAATCTCCACTCAGCAGGGTTGTATGCGTTATTTTCAGAAGTCCAGCTGATTTGGAGATCAAAGTCAAACCTATTTTGTGCATAAAATTTGAAATGGCAGCAACAATACTAGATAGCAGATAGAAGTGCTAAGTTGGGGACAGCTGGATAGTGCACCAGATATCAGTGTAAAAACCAATTTCTTTATATGAGAGCCAGTGTATCTAGAGGTTACTGAATTAGAGACATGGGTTCAAGTCCTACATAAACTCCTTATGTGTCCTTAAGCAAGCATGATTTTTCCCTCTCTTTATATGTACCCATTGTGTACGTGCATGTGTATATAAAGGTCTTTATATAGACCTTTTTATAGTGTCGAAGAGGGCATGTTGTCAGGGTGTGGCTTGGTGGGTCTCGGCACTTTGACAACCCATTGGGTCGAGCCACGGGGGCGGGACCAGCAGGGGAGCCCAGATCGGCACTCCTTGGGTCAGCCTCAGAGGTGTACAAGAGAAGGGGTTAAGGCACCCACAGTCCTCCTCCTGTCTTGGGCTGTGCTCACCCTGGTCATAGGCAGTCCTCCTGGGAGGGTTGCCTCCCATTTGTGACCGACCATCATCGGCTGTCTAGTGCCTTATAAGCCTCTAATGCTCCCATGTCAGCCCCGCCCTGCATCATTACCCATCCCCCTAGCCAGTGTTCTCCCCGGTCCCCAGCTGCTGGCCCAGCTCCTCCCAGTGCTCCCCCCCCCAGCCAAACCTCCCATGCTCCAGCGGCAAGATTGGGGCCCTGGGCATCCTTTCCGCCCCGCCTTTGTCTGCCGGACTTCTCTGGCTGCTTTCCCGCAGGCAGAGTGAATGACGGCATCCCTAGCCCCACCTGCGGGGCCGGAAACCTGCCCCAGCATGCCCCATGGTTCTTCCCCAACTGCGCCGCCAGCAGCAATGGCTTCGGGGCTCACTGGAGAAACCGGTGGAGGCTCATCAAGCCCGGCGGCTGGTGCCGGCTGGCCCATGTGGCCAGCGCTGGCTGGCCCATGTGGTCAAGGAGGGCCAGGAGATCATCCAGCAGCTGCTCGGGTAAGTGTCCACCCGGACATGTAGATGGCTTTCCATCTGTTAAGTAGCAATAATAGTGTCCATTATGAACATACAAAGCTTTCCTGTACTGAGCTATACCATGAGTCCATCTAGGCCAGCAGTTATGATGACAGCAACTTTCTGAGTTCTCAAGGTAAAGATCTTTCTTTGCCAGTCCTTCTACCTGAGATCTTTGAACCGTAAATGCCAGGGGTTAAAGCTGGGAATGAATGTATGCAACACTATTGTACTTGGCTATGGTGTTTTCCCCGTCACAAGTTGATCGTGAAGGTGAACACAAACATTGTGAAGCTTTAGGTAGACAAAATGTCAACAAGTGTTGGTCATTCAGAACTGAAATCTCTTTATTTGAATTTTCTTTTCAATATCAATTATCTTCAGAGTAAAAAAGAAAGTTTATATCCCAGAGGCTTTTATTTGTTCTTCAAGGATTTTTCATCTACCCCTCTTGTATGTGAAGCCTACAAGAGAAGGAGGGGTTATATATTAGCTAACTCATGTCTAGAAAATGTTGTGAGGTATTTAGCAGTCAGCTGTATTAACCAAATAGGTTTGTTGATGCAGCTGAAGTTCAAAACACCTGTTGGACTGTCAAGCAATAATGTACTGACTATAATAGATTTTCAAGTTGAAATTTATTTTACAAGCAGTTTTCGCCATGAGCGAGCAAGTAAACCAGATGTTTTGTACCAAAAACCTGAGAAACAACGAGAGTCACACACTTTAGAGTACTTTCACAGGGCCTATCTGCTTCATATGAGTTCTGTAAACATGCAGCAAGATGGTGACCAGGTGGTGGACAAATGTGGATGATCCTCATGCCAGATTTCATATGGGAATATGCATATTACACTTGACTCACATGGGGTAGTTTCAGCCCAAGGCACTACATTTTCAGATTTCTGTCACTTGAGCAGCAAACAGCTCTTAGTAGAACAGGCACCAATGCACAATTCCCCAACAAAATGCAAGCCATTTTCTAGAAGGCCACAATGTCATCCATTGAACTCTAGCAAGGTTAAATTCTTACATATTTCATACTGTGATTTTGAATAACCTTCAGGGCTGAGCCAAAAGTACTTACCTGTTGTTCTTTGTAAATATTTTCAACAGTATTTGCTTTTGCTCCTATGTTTCGTGATTGCTTCAGAGCTACTCATCTATTCAGGAATTGTTGGCCTCAGCCTGAATTTACTTTTGTTTACCTGCAATGATATCACTTGGTCCAGTCTGATTTTTATGTAGCAATGTGCCTCCACCTCATTCACAGCCCATTCCTATGTTGGCCTCCACCGGCAGTACTGGGCTGCACTGTTGCAAATGTGCCATAAAGCAGGTTGCGATGGCATGGAGGCCAGTCCTGTCGGCATGGAGGCCAGCACCAGCAGGCCTCCGCCAGTGAAGGAGCAATACCCACCAGGGCAGATGAGATCTGCGCTAGGAGGCGGGGGAGGGCAGAACAGAGGTGGGGAGGGGTGTTTTGAAGCGGGGGAAAGGTGGATCAGGCCTGGGAGGAGGGCAGGATCTGTGGAGGAGGCCTCTGCTGAATCTGATCCCCTGTCTTGGGTTTGAAAGCCCAACACGGGACTGCTTAGAGTTGCGCCGGCCATTTAGCTGGCGCACCGCCGAGTAACCCCATTGGGGCTAATGGGACTCGACACAGGGGAAGGGGATGATTGTCCCCTTCCCTCGAGGAGACCTCCAGCCCCGTGCTGGATACAACAGAGCCCGCAGTGTTATTTGCTCTCAATGATATTGTCACGTATCCAAAGTTGTTCCTGTTATTTGTATACAGCTTTTCAACCAAAAAAAGTTCACAAAGCTTTAGATCAGAATCTATTCGATTTTGTCCCAGGAAGAGGTTCCGAGATCGGAATGAAACGTAGGGCTAACAACCTTGGATTTTAGTGATTTTTTGTGTGCCTGCCGGCTGCCGTTTAGGAGACCCGTCTGGCACTGGAGATATTAAAATACAAGTCTTTTAACACATGGCGTCTTATCCCGTAGATATGCAACACTGTACAGTTCACAAAGCTGTTTGCATAACAAAATAAATGAAAAGATGGTTCCCTGTCCCACAAGAGCTCACAATCTACGACCGATGTGAAAGAGGCACCAACAAACACCCACTGAAAAAGACGCCATCGTGGGTTGAATAAGGACAGTTGATTGACTATGCAATAGTTACAACATTATCCTCACTATGTCACTTTCAGTTGGCTGATAATTTCCATGTCAGTGATCCAGGAGGAAGAATCAGTAATTAGAAGGAAAAACATGACACATAAGAAGCAGCAGAGGAAACAATGTCAGTGAATGGAATCCAAAAGTGGGTGAAATCTTTCACAACTAAGGGGTTTTTCAAGAAATGTTTCTGCTCTCTGAAACCTGTTCAGTGTGGTTCCCCTGCATCTAAAAGTTACACATCTCCACATGAAAGAGATGCACATGTCTCGTGGCGTGACATTAGACAAAGGCAGATTCCCCCTTGTTGAATGTTCTGAGTTTCAGATCCCCAAATGCCCTTTCTATATAGACGTGTGCAGCAGAACTCCAAACGTATGTTTAGATAAATGATATACCGGTAATTCAAGTATTGTGTGCGTGTGTTTAAGATTTTTGTTTATCCCCAACTTCAGTTTCTAGGGCTGAAGCAAAGAGATATTTTATCCCCAACTTCCGAAGCACTGAATTACTGAGCCACTTGTTTTGAATTGGTTATCAGATTTATTTTGAGAGGATTCAGTTCAGGGCAACAGAAAAGTGTTAGTTGTGTGGCAAGAGCAGCAGAGTCTGGTGGGACCTTCAAGACTAACACAGTAACCCTTAAAGAGACACGTTAAGCCCCAGCCCCCCTGCACCAGCATGTACTGTCATCATACATCATTTCCGCTACCACCAATTCTTAAACTGACCAATCAGGGAGGATCTTAGGAGCAGAACATGTCTGTTCTACACATTCTCTCCGCCTTCTGGCCAGTTTAGACAACTGAAAAGCTGGTGACAGGTCAACAGACTGAACTAAAACTTTGTACTGCCCCCATGGTAATACATACCACAAGGAATCAATACAGCAGCCTCCCTAACGCCTGTTAGATGCTCTGGCATATAGCCAGGACTACAGAAAGTGTGAGGAGGCACCCACCACCACCACTTTGCTGCCTCATTCAGTCCACACTTGGAGCAAGCCCTTCAGCCGTTCTCATGACTGGTCTACCCCTGGACACAGCCTTTTGTGAGCCTGAACACCCTTCATCAGATGCTTTAAAGCATCTAAGGTTCAAGTTAAAGTTCACTGGAAGAAAGAATCCTTCTCTAAACTGCTTGTTTGATTTGGGCTCAGATTGGCTTTGACAGCTTGTCTTTGTGCACTGAGGCTGGTACCTGATTCTTGATTTTGACTCCCTGTTTGACAACTTGTCCTCTTGTACTGATCCTTTAACCTTCACTGTGACTGCACAGTGCTTGTGTTGCCAGCCCCATACGACCCTAGCAGAGGAAATGTGAAAAAGTTGTCGTTGGCTAGTTTTGACTTCAGCTGCACAGGCAAGAAGTCATCACTTTCAGCACTGTAGGTTTAAGCCACTCCCTACTATCAGATCACTTAGTAGCAGATAAATATGATACTACTGTGGAAATGCAGTTGAAGTGGAGCACACTGAGCATCTCAACTGGGTTTACACCACTGTTCAACTAATATTCACTGTAATAAACATGTATACTTGAACATGAAAAATGTGCTCATAGATGTGCAGTAAACATATGCTAGGCAGTCACACAGCCAATTCATGACTTCCTCTTTCACTTCTTCTCCAATGACCAGGAGTGTTTAGGGCTGCTTGTCTCCCAGTTATGCTTTATGGATTTAGCACAGCAAATGCCAAATTTGGATGTAAAGTGGGATGAGGCTTTCTACAGGAATAAACTGTACTGAGAGAACATCTTTATTGATGGTCTTGAAAATCTCATATTCCATTTTGATAAAATGTTAAATCAGTGGCAGTTCCAGTAAAACAAAAAATGGGGATTTTTCTTTCTTCTGGAGCTGTCACTTGCTCTATCTAGTCCAGCATTCTGTTTCCAACAATGGCCACTGTCAGCCAAATTACTCTAGCAGGCTTACAAAGCATGATGGCGCCTGTCCTCGGCATCTAGTATTGAGAGAGGATGTATATGTAATGTGTGGTTGTATGAGCGCTGTCTGTGTGTGAGAGCGAAAGAAAGCTGTGTGTGTTTGTGTCTGTCAGATTCTGCTGATATGTTCACCATCTCTATAATGGGCAAATTTTGGGGGTTCTAGAAAGTCTTCTACTTGCTTGATTCCTTAATCATACGCATTATCTGTGGCATGGCTCACTTTCTTGAGGTATCTGCTTTGCTTATTCCTGCTTTCTGACTGTGGCACAGTTGTAGTCTGGACTACATGTTGGTATGTGAGGGCATGATAATATGTGTGAATGGTATTATTTGATGGCATTAAATATACTTCCATATTAGAGGAAAAGTGTTTTCTGTGGGCTCTGCCTCTTGGTTTTCCAGACTTTGCCAGGGGGTGGCTTGGTAGAATAAGTGGAATATGGGGCATACCCATTTTCTGGAGGCACCAGCCATCACTGGTGTTGATACGTATTTTTACAATTCTAGTGAACATTTACAGAAATTCTCTTATTGATTCCAGTGCTTGACTGAGCCACTGACATACTGTGATGTGAAATGTTATTGCCTTGTTTTCAAGAAGGGGGCTTCCTTTTCCTGATAAGAATTGCATAGGTCTTTTCATTTTAGGAGTTTGGTTTCTAGGCATTCTTTGGCTACTCCTATAGCACAGAGAGAGAGAGAGAGAGAGAGAGAGAGAGAGAGAGAGAGAGAGAGAGAGATGTGGTCCATTTTCCTCACTGCTGTGATTTAATTATACAGTATACTTTATGAGAGGATGGACGGGCATCATGTTGCATTTATGTCTGCAAGACGATTTTACCTTGTATAGTACCGGTAATGTGGGGGGTCCACAATTAAAAGAGGGAGAATCCTACAATGTGATAAATTCTTAGGGCTGTAAGAATAGCCTAAATGTTTAACCATTTTCTCCCACATAAATCACACCAGCATTTGCCGCTTTAATGTGTTTTGAATTACTTTGTTGTATTTATTATTTCAGCTGGATTTATTTGCAGGCCTGTGCTCCAGTCTCCCTTTCAACCCTTTTTAGGGCAAATATATCACACACCATCAAGTAGCACACTTTTATGTGAATTCAAACAAATAAAGGTTTGCTTGATTCAAAATCTGTGCTTTAAAAAAAAAACCACGAGTCTATTGTAAAATATATGCTTCCTTAAAAAAAAAAACAGATTTGACACTGTTTTACAAATGAATTTATTTATAAAAGATGCTGTACAGATGCTGTTCAGGCAGGTAGGGCTAGATATGCCCTTATGGACTACCAGACCTATGAGCAGATGAGACCATTTAACTAGCAGACATCCTGAATACAGTGCAGGTAGCTGTGTAATTTGCCAGATTTTGAAAGAAGCAGTTTTTTTTAGCAGCTATAATTAATGGCTTCAATAATGAACGTTAAGTAGAAATGATAAAATAGCAGTTAACAGATCTAGTATGCTAAAAGCCAGCTGCTTTAGATGGTTCTGGACACATCGATTTATTTTTTTCCCAACTGTAACTGTAAATGGAGAAGAAACAGGCCTGCAGTTATAGAGTTAAGCAGTGTCAAATAAATGTTGTTGACTGCCAGTTGGAAAAGTTCCTAAACTACTAGGATCAAAATACCAAAGGAAATCTGGTACCTGGCTTATGATGTCTCTCAGGGCCAAACTACATGTTACCTAAAATGTGTCGTTAAGAGGCATGGTTAAGTCTGCCAATGGCTCTTCTTTTCTTTTTTAACCCAAAAGCAGCTGTGGAGGCCCTGATCTGGATTGGGATCACAGTACACAGGAGGGGCTTAAACCTTTCCCCTTGGGTTGTTTTCGTGCTATAAACGTCTCCCACCCCTTATTTGCAGTAAATAGCTGCTTCTGGAGCAAATTTGCTACTTCAGTGAGGTGTTTTCCAGTGGGAAAACAGCATGGGGGAGAGTTAACCCACACTGTGGTCCCGATTTGAAACAGGGCCTCCGCATCCATCGCATCTGCTTTTTGGTTGAAGAGAGACATTGACAGACTTAAGCAAGTCTCTTATTGACACAATTTGCATAACATGTGGTTTGGGCATCATATAAAACAAGGTGAAAATTGGCTCCTCAGTGCATGCTCCCTCCCACCAGCCAGTTCTTATCTATTAGGAGGAGGAACAATCAATCAATCAATCAATCAATCAATCCCTCTTGCTTCTTTTTAGAACATTGTGCTGCTGCTGATCTTTGTAAGAGGAAATCCATCAAGTAAAATCGTTGTTTCTCTGAAACTGGCATGAGTTCTGCCATTGGCTTTATTGAAAACAAAGATTCAGCTTATGTGATTGTGTTCTTTGTAGTGTTTGACAACATTTGGACATTCTGCAGAAAAAAAATCATGGTATGTTTTGTCATTTTGAAATGAGAAGTAAATAGATGTATGTTTGGATCAAATTGTTTGCATATTGGAACCCTAAATAAATAGAACTGTTTGCAAACAGTTGGCTACACCTTCATGGAGGTCTGTAGAGTCGCACAATATAATCAGATATAAGGAGAATGCCAGATACCGGTAACTAAAGTTCAGATGGGTAAGAATTCTGTTGTAGTAATGAACACGGATTTTAAAAAGCAAGAGAAAATTTACAGCTTTTCTGGCTCTTCATTAAAGAAGAAAATCCTGATCATTTTTTTGCAGCAGATGCAGACTACTTCTAAAGCGTCTTGAATGAGCAATTACACCTTGAGGTTGAAACCTGAGATGCATTTCTTCGGCCTATGATTCAGTATTTCTACACCCAGTGGGGGCTGGGAAAGATAACAGCAGCCACTCAGTCTAATGGTACACTCTGGTTTCCCAATGATTGCTAGAGCCTTCCAAGGGAGAAAAAAGGTAAATCAGACCCTGCCATGTCTAATCTGAAAAACAGGGATCAAACGAACCCTTTCTAGCAAGTTAGAATTTGGGCTGACTGAATGCATTGCCGTAAAGGAGCAAGACACTAGCCAGCCAGTCTCCCTGTTCTTTTCCTGCCCCCCCCCTTCCTTAGAAATTCACCTTTTAACTGCCCAGCACCAAAAATTGGGATTACTGGATGCTCTGGGCTAGAGAGCATGTGTTAGAGCTTAGCAGCAGGAGCAGCAGACCCAGGTTGAAAACCTATGACCAAGAACAAATGTGCTCTTTCTTTCATTTCTCTGCCAAAGTTCTGAATACAGTTTATTGCTCTTAAACCTTGTTGTTCCATACCTGTACATAAGGGCTTATACAGAGTTTCTTTTGAATTGTAGGCACTAACAGTAGGATGTATGTGGCATTATAAATTAGGACAGAATAGAGATTTGTGTAGAAAAAAGGTACCGTATATTGAGCAGATGCACAGAAATATATTCGTCATGACTCCCATCCTAGACAAAAATAGAAGTGAGTCCTTATATGTAGATATATAAAAAGAAAACAAGAAAACATTTTTCATATGTGAAAAATGCCTTTCCCTCTTTCCATCAAGGAAGTATGGGGGTCCAGCAAGGGCAGAGGCAGATGGGAGTGAGCTACTGGTTAGGGGCCGCACTTGCCCCTCCCCTCACACTCTCAGTCCTGCCTGTGCTTTCAAATCAAAGAGTATCTGATATCTACTACTAATAGTATTACTTAGCATTTGTATAGTGCTTTTTTGAGTGTGTAGAGTGCTTTGTATAATTATCTTGATGCTATCCTTACAGCAGCTATCTTATAAGTATTGTTATGCCCATGTTGCAACTGGGGGACCACTTGGTAAGTTCATGGCAGAACTGAGATTTGAATTGGGGATGTTCTGACTCTCTGGTCCGTCTCTTAGCCACTCCGCTATACCAGCTATTTTATTTAAAAGATGAATGCTTGTTGGAGTCCATAGCAGTAATACTAAATATTATAAATTCTTGTCTTATAGATAGGGAATGTCTTACAAAAGCAGGACAGTTGCACAGCCATGACTCTAAGAGCCCAGAGAACCAGTCCAGTTCATTGGTGTCCATGTTTTTATCTGCAGCTAAAAAAAGATGGCTCAAACTGTTTCACAGTGCTGGACTCTGTGTAATCATCTGTATAGTGTTTCTGGTATCATGCTTGTAGGCGCTGTGGACTGAATGTGGAATGTGGCATTTGGCATACCCAAGCAATGGCAGTGCGCCAGAACAATGCAATTTGTAATTAGAAGAGAATATTTCCGTATCATAAAATGTAAAGAAAATACATAAATCAGAGCCAGCCTGGTGGTCTCCAATAGCACTAGGGAAGAGATCTAAATTCACTGCCTCCTCCCATCACTCATGCACATACACACAGTTGAATCATTCTGGAGGCAGCAGGACCATTCCTAGGGGGGGCAGGTGATTCAGGGAGTGACCATAGGCCTCTGAAGTCTGATTATTACATGACTGCCTGGTTGGTATTTTATGAGAGCCCTGTGCAAACCTGCTCACTTCAGCAAGTCTTCTCTTTGAAAAGAAGAAAAGTGAAAAATGCCCTCTTGGGGGGTTGCACAGCCGAATAGATAGGGGCAGTTAAGGTAGATTTTTTTTTGAAACTGTGAGGCCCTAAGCATAGCCATGTTTTGCTGTGGACGGTACGTGAAGTAGGTGAACCAGCTTTCAAGACTGATTAGCCGTTTTGGTAGCCCATGTTTATTAATGACACTCATGATATCTTCTGGTAACGCCAGTCATGCCAGAACTGGATCTCAGGTATAGTATATGGTACATCTTGGCTTCCCCAGTGGTCTGTCATTATTGATTATCAGCATTTCCAAATGTTTGTTTGTTTATAGTTTGCGTTTATATCCCACTCTTCACCATGTGACCCCAGGGCAGTTCACATTATATAAAAGAATAAAACAATAGCATAAAAAGTAACAGAGAGCACAGCTGTTTGCAAGGAGCAGTGGTCTTCGGTCCCAAAGCCTGGTGAAACAAGTGAGTTTATAGCAGCTTTTGAAAGCAGGGAGAGTGGGGGCTTCTCGCTCTTGGTAATACATTACAAGTCGGGGGGGGGCTCCATCACAGAGAAGGCCCAGTTAAAAAAATCTATCCCTTTCTGAAATCCTTTCCTAAGAATATTATTATTATTATTATTATTATTATTATTATTATTATTATTATTATTATATATACCGCTTTTCAACAAAAAGTTCACAAAGCGGTTTACAGACAAAATCAAATGAATAAATGGCTCCCTGTCCCAAAAGGGCTCACAATCTAAAAATGATGCAGAACACCACCAGCAACAGCCACCAGAAAGACACTGTGCTGGGGTGAAAGGGGAGCAGTTACTCTCCTCCTGCTAAATATAAGAGGAGCACCAATTGAAAAAGTGCCTCTTGGCCAGTTAGCATAAGAAGAGCCCTGCTGAATTAGGCCAAAGACCCATCTAGTCCAATACCGTGTGCCCCACAGTGGCCAACCTGACGCCCCTGAGAAACCCTCATGTGAGCATGGAAGCAATAGGCTTCTTCTGCCATGTCATTCTCCCATTTTCACATTCCTGGTTACAGTAATGTAGATCCCTTTAAAAACTCTGCTTGGGGTAGTTAAAAATAAAAAAATGCTGCTGAATGGGCAATGAAAAACGTAAGAATTCGGTAGCTTTCATTTTCCTCTTCAGAAACTGGATAAAAGTCAACTGTGTGGGCCTTTGTGCCCCTCCCTTTTAATGGACATGGCTTGGGATAATCTACTCCTTCGCATCTGGTGAGGAAAAAGAATACTTACTGTGGGTAAAAATTAGCTTTGGGAATAACGGTGGTTGCCAGCTGCATAAACAGCACTCACCCAGCGGCATTGTTCAGTCATTGGGAGTGCCTAGATTCTCATCTGATTAGTGAAAATCTGTAATTAATATGGCTGTTTCTGAGCATTTTCTGTCTTAAAACAGAACAGAACCAACAACAGCAGGTCTCCAACCTGCTTTCTGGAGGGAAAGGAAGCTGGATGGTATTCTGTAGGGTGATGAGCACTTCCTGGGAAGTGCAGAGTACTTTCAACTTTCCCGCTGGATCTGGTGTGTGATGACTTTGCAGGAGGAGATGCTTTATTCATTCTTAGAGCAGGGAAAGCAGAGACCTCCTCTCGTGAAATGCTCAGCACTCTCCATACAAATTAACTGCTCTGGGTAGTGGGAACTGAGAAAGATCACAACCTCACAGGGTGTAGCAGCCTATACCCTGCAGGATTGGGCTGCTCCTCTTGTAGTGTTTGTCAGTGCCCTGGTCTATTTCAGGAGGCTTTGCTTTATTTCAGCATTTTCAATAGGAGTGTACACATCTGTCTTTATACCCAGCAGCTTTCCTGGCCCACAACAAGTCCTCTGTGAGTTTCCCCAACCAAGCTCAGTGGGATCTCTGTCAGCTGCAAGATTTATGTCATCTTTTTCAATCCTGAGAACTGTTCCTTAAGCTTTTCACATCTGGATTTAATTGGAAAGACATTAAAAGACATTAAGTGTGCTGGAAAAGCATATTTTAAGGGAGGATCTTTATAGACACTTCCATTAAAGGAGCTAACAGAGGTTGAAGTGGGATGCGGACAAGTCATCAGCCGTTATCAAGGACACAATTGCACTGCTAACTGCTCCACAACAGTTCCGCATGGAATCCCTGGGCCTGTATTTGACCTGACGTGCTCTAATGTAAATCAGGAGCAAGGTGCAGTGGAAGAAACATTGTCCTTGTGGAGCAGAGCACTTAGATATTTTCATTTCACCGTGCAATGTCTGTAAAACCTTAGAAACGTTGTGCATGCTTCTATCTCGCGCCTTAAGTTTCACTTTTTCTTTTTTTTTATATGGAGTCACCTTGTAAGACAGTGTTCAGAGGAGATAATGAGGTCTTGCTGGCCATAAATAAAAGACAGAATGGAGAGGCCTGTTGCACAGGATCACAGCATACCACTGTGACCTATATAGCAAGACATGATAAGGGTAACCTTAGGGAAAGAAACGGAATGTTTTCCATGTATAAGCAACTGTAGGCCATTATTCAGGAGACATGCCCTCATACATTATACACAGCTCTGTGTATGCTACGTGCATACATGGAACTGCGACAGATCGAAGTTTCTACTAACTTCAATGGGTGTGAAGCAGTTACATCTACCGTAAATCTCTTTGTGTACGCAAAGCTGTCCCTTCTGTTAACATGAATGGAGAAGTCTTTTAACAAGGTGGCATTTGAGTGAGCACCAGAGCTCCCACATTCTCAAAGAGACACTACATCGAGGTACCAGTATGATGCGGATAGACCAGTGTCCGCTGTGTACGAAGAGCTGATCAGTCATCAGTTTTGGACTAGTTATTCCCAACCTCAGTTTGCCAATCTGTAATATAAAATATCAATGACCTTCCTTGCAGGGTTGTGAAGGTAATTGAGATAATTACTTAAAAATCTTTGTCTACTTTATGCCTAAGAAATTATTCAGAATCCTAAGTCTTAAAGCACCTTGTAATGTTGTGCATCACACTAAACAGTTCAGTCTGTTGGCACTGGAGACCAGAACCCATTTGAAGCGGGTGAAATTATGTGCTGCTGTTTACACATTATTTAAGGTGCCTAGCTGTATGTAGACTGACAGGCAGTTAAGTTTAAAGGCCTTTTTGTGTGGGAGAATGGTCATGTAATCCTTCTTTTCTTGTTCTTAATATATTCTTAAAATAAATGTGATATTCAAAGGCTTGTTTCTAGAGCAAAAGCATCTGTAGCTAAACAAATAGTCCTTTGAAATAATATCCTGGCTGTCTTTAAAGTGAAAAATAGTGGGGTTTTTTTTCCTTTTTATCTTTCAATAAAAGCAAAACAAATAGTGAAAAATCTTCCTCTGTAAACCATCCCAGCAAAACAAATGGATTTGTTTAATGGTCATCCACCTACTTAGGGGGAAAGTTGTGTTCAGTGTCTAAAGTGCATTCGCATAAGCCTTCTCTACAAAACTGTTTCTTCATTGATAACGCTCTGAGTTAATCACTCCCCCATCATATACATGCACATCTGTTCACATATAATAGATGCCAAAGAGGGGAATGTGTTGTTACTGGTAGGGAGATGAGAGGAATTATGAAGATAATTTTGTATCAGCATGGAATTGGAATGTCTTTTACGACATATGATCATCATTTTAGGTATACGTAGTCTAGATGTTCAATAATCCATTGATAGGGGGCACTTTCAGCCATATGCAAAATCGTCAAGAATCCGTGCAGCAAATGAATGGACAGATGTCCCTTCAGAATGCATGACCAAACCAGAATAGGCAGTCCAAATGAAGCAAGTGAATAGTAGACATATGATATAAGACTGGAAAATTAACTACACATTTTTCTTTTGTGCTTACTGTTTACCCCTGTGCCTTCTTTTGTGCCCTGTTTACCCCTGTTTTTCCTGCTTCCATTCCCCTCCCCTTATTCTGTTGTTTCCCTTATGAGTATTTCTAGACTATGAACTCCACTGTGCAGAGACTTATCCTATTAACCATATATGGTTAATATATATTAACCATATATGGTAAAGCACCATAACCATATATATTAACCATATATGGTAAAGCACCATATATGTTGACTTCTTACCCAAAAAATGTTACAACTAATAGTAGATTTATTCATATTTCTTTCCTTTGGTCAGTCTTGAACCAACAATCCTTAAGCCTTCATAAAACACTATGATAGCCTACAAAAGCAGTTGATGGACTTAAAAAAAAAGTAGAGTTGGCCCTCCCTATCCGCAGATTAGCCACCCACAGATTTGACTCGATGCGGGTGGCATCCCGAAGTTCGAGTTCACGGTGGGGAGGGTTGTGACATTGCAGTACCTTATGTAGAACCTATGCGGGCCCGCGCTCCGTAAATCATTCCAGCAGGCTTGGAACGCTTGAAAAACGCAACCCAAAATTATTTCCAGTCATGTGTGGGAGGTCTTCTGAGGCACGTGCTGTGCTATATATACTGAGGCACGTGCTTCAGAAGACCTCCCACATGCACCCAGAAGTTGTTTCCAGTCACATTTTTCAACCGTTCCAAGCCTGCTGGAGTAATTTATGGAGCATCTCGTGGGGGGTTGTAGCGACGCCACTGCAGAAGTGAGCCGCGAGCCCGCACAGCTTCTAGATAAGGTACTGTGGCACCGCAACCCCTTCCCCACAGCGGACTCCAATATCCGTAGTTTTTGCCATGTGTGAGAGGTTCAGTAACCGAACCCCTGTGGATAAGAAGGGCCAACTGTATTGCAGTTAGTTTCCCCTGAGTTTCTGCTAACTGGGCAAAGGCACCTTTTAGAGTAGTGTCTTATATTTAGCAGGTGTATGGCAATTGTCTCTATTCATCCCAGTGCAATGTCCCCCCCATGGCTGGTGTTGCTAGTGTTTCTCTTGCTTATCTTTTTAGATTGTGAGCCCCTTTAGGACAGGGAAACCATCTTCTCATTCCTTTTACTATTTTGTAAACTGTTTTGAAATTTGTTGTTGAAAAATGACATAAATATCCTAAATAATAATAAAATAATAATTGGATTAGGAAAGCATCACATGTCTTTAGCTGAACCTTATGACATAAATATCCTAAATAATAATAAAATAATAATTGAATTAGGAAAGCATCACATGTCTTTAGCTGAACCTTATTCCATGATAGTAAATGTATATGGTCAAGTATCCTACATTAACCAAAGACATAGGCCTGGTTCACTTAGGCTACAATCCTATACTCACTTAAATGGGAGTAAGCCCCATTGAATTCAATAAAACATACTTCTGAGTAGACGTGCATAAGATTGTGCTGTTGAGATTTTCTTCCACATGTGAGCAGACCTAGCTCTCCCTGGGTACACATTTACACTGACAAGTTACATGTGAATCAGGCAGTCATGGTTCACCCTGACAATTGTCCCCACCTCAGAAGTACAGAACCTGGCTGGCAATGTTCTGTCCAGCTGACGATGAGAGTCTTCTCTTTAAGACAAGTCTCTGGGCAGATGTTTGATCTCCCTACCTGTTTTCCTGTGTGATACCCCTCCATTTTGGAGACCACTCTGTCTTTACTCGCAAGCAGCTTCTTTCAAAAACTGAGCTTCCTCAGGAAGGATTCATAAGAACATAAAAAGAGCCTTGCTGGATCAGGCCAAAGGCCCATCTAGTCCAGCTTCCTGTATCTCACAGTGGCCCCACCAGATGCCTCAGGGAGTACACAGCCAACAAGATAACCTGTTTCCTGTTGTCACTCCCTTGCAGCTGGCACAGAGAAAACCTACTTCTAAAGCCAGGAGGTTTAGACCACCCCATGATTGCAATACCTGGATAAAAGTACCACCGTAATAGTGGGAATTGCTGCTAGCTTCTACCTATGATTAGCAAATTAATATATTGGAGTGCTTGTAAGTGCTTGGTTGGGGACTGTTTTTGTGTAAACCAAAATGCCTTTTTTGAGCTAGCCCTTTTGCTCTTGCGTATGAGGCCACTTGGTCTCATCTTGTGCCCTGATGAGATTGCACCATTTCAGAGTACAGGTGTGGAGGGGGTTTACATTTTTTCATGTTCCCCGTATAAAAACGTCCCCTTTTAATAAAGTTTAGTTTAGTATGGCAAGGAGATAACTATGCAGATCTGTCTCTGGATTGAGACCAAGACACATGACGCAGCAACCTTGCAGAAGTTTAACAGTTGTGGAACCTGGCCAGTGCCTGAATGGGAAACCACCTGGGATCCTGTGCACAGGCTTGAGTTACCTAGATGACAGATAATACATACATGTAATAAATAAATGACACATTCAGGACTGTGTCTGTACTGTGGCTTATTTGTATAGTTTTGTATTTGTACCTACAAGGGCAGCACAACCTAATCCCATCTGAAAAGCATTTTGCTCCAACCTTCTCTTTTGTTCAGGGATGAAGCCAAGGTACATACCCTGTTTGTTTTCCTGCTATACTGGGCAAAATGAGAGTGGATGGCGTAGAAAGTAAGTAGGTTGGCTGTTTGTTGCGAAATGTTTCATGGCCAGCAGTTACTCCAACATGTCTCGGATATACGGGTAAGGACGCCATGTGAAAAGCAAAAAAGCAGAAAAATCTCTTTGAAGTTCAAACGAACCTACAAACCGGGCGCGGGTTTCCTGTCAGGCAGCCACGCACGGGCAGAAACATTAAAATCCAAAGAAGAGTAGCACCCCAACGTTTCGTTCCGTAATCTACTCGGAACCTATTCATGGGAGATCATACGATCAAGATGGTATAGCTGACTGTTCATTTTCAAGCTTTATTTTTAAATAGCAGAAAGCGCGGGAAACCGCTCTCTCGCAACAGACGGAAGTAACCTATTGACCTAGATCTGTCAATAGAGTAGCGCCGCTTCCTCCGGTTTCACTTTCATCCTGTTGTGACTTACGGATGATCGGCAGCCAAATCTTGTTTGTGAATACCAAATCCTGTTGCCTGTTAATAAGCCCCCCTTGGATGTTTTTACAAACGATTCCAGATGTCGGAGGATCTTGAAGTTATCTTCTTTTTGCAGGCATTTAGTGTCTTCAAATCGGATCCGATGTCCTGTGGACAACGCATGTTCGGCGACAGATGACTGTTCTGGGTGCAGGAGCCTTACCGATCGTTCGTGTTCCTTCAGCCTTGTTCTTATAGCCCTGCTATACAGGCAACAGGCAACAGGATTTGGTATTCACAAACAAGATTTGGCTGCCGATCATCCGTAAGTCACAACAGGATGAAAGTGAAACCGGAGGAAGCGGCGCTACGCTATTGACAGATCTAGGTCAATAGGTTACTTCCGTCTGTTGCGAGAGAGCGGTTTCCCGCGCTTTCTGCTATTTAAAAATAAAACTTGAAAATGAACAGTCAGCTATACCATCTTGATCGTATGATCTCCCATGAATAGGTTCCGAGTAGATTAAGGAACGAAACGTTGGGGTGCTACTCTTCTTTGGATTTTAATGTTTCTGCCCGTGCGTGGCTGCCTGACAGGAAACCCGTGCCCGGTTTGTAGGTTCGTTTGAACTTCAAAGAGATTTTTCTGCTTTTTTGCTTTTCACATGGCGTCCTTACCCGTATATCCGAGACATGTTGGAGTAGGTTGGCTGTTCTTTGCAGTGGATTAGATAGTAGAAATTCCAACAAATTATTTTCAAATATATGGAAATTAAACAAGGATACTGGTTAGGACCAGGAGGCGGTTTCAGTAGAAATTCCAACAAATTATTTTCAAATATATGGAAATTAAACAAGGATACTGGTTAGGACAGGAGGCGGTTTCAGGAAAATTCAATCTCAATAAATCCGTGTAGAACAAAAAGGTGAATAGAAGAAGACTTTCTTGACGGGCAGCACAATCCACTGTAACGATCTGACCGGCGGCCCAGGGCCACCCGCCGGATCCTGTGTACCGGCAGCCATGCTGCCACCGGGCCAGAGGTCTACTCGGGGAAGGGTACGCTCGTCCCCTTCCCCGAGTGTAAACTGGGGCAGACCCTATCGGCCTCCTCAGATTTCTGCCAGCTAAATAGCTGGCGAAAGTCAGAGGAGGCCGTGTAACGGCCTAGCCGGCTCGGCGGTGGCCGGGATATGGCCGAGGCCATCCCCTGCCCCCTCCCGTGCCGGCTACACCAATGGCCCCCTCCTTTGTCCGGCAAACCGCCCCCGCCATATCCCGGCTTACCTGGTCCGGCAACCACAGGGGCTCTCCGGCAATGACTCTGGCTCCCTTGCTCTTGAGTCGTCGCAAACGTGCTTTACGGAACATTTGCGACATCTCCCGGCGACGGAACGCTTGTTCCGTCGCCGCCGGAAGTCCCAGGATTGTGCTGTGAGTGTTGATAGAAAGTTAGTGTGTTCCTAGCATGTAGGAGAAATGGTTAAAGAACAGTTAATCCTTTTTAGAGACCCACATGATGCCAGCAACTGGATTAGTGTCTGCAGAGATTATTTGTCATGAAAACGTTAGATGCATAGGATAACGGAGCCTGAAGCTAATTCTAAACAGCATATTCTTTTTCCTAAGTGTTGTAAATATTGCATTTGTCAGTCTCTGTCTGAGTAGAAGACTGAATATATTAAACCCCCCCTTTTTGTCTCCTTTCGTATAGTCACAGCTAATGTCCATACCAGGTAAATACAGTGGAACCTTGGATTGCGAGTAACTTGGTTTGCGAGTGCTTTGCAAGACGAGCAAAATTGTTTTCTAAATTTTGACTTGATAAACGAGCAAGGTCTTGCAATACGAGTACATTGTGTTCTCCAAGAGACCTCTCTGTGTGTTTGCAGAGGGAACAATAGCGTCTCCTGGGCAACAAACTGCCCTCTCCTTGGTCGTTAACAATCTATTCTCTCCTTGTGCAGATAAGAGCTCAGAGGTTTGCTTTGCAACTTCTGTGGACTGGCTGCCCTTGTTGCAGATCTCATTAACAAGCTGTTCTCTCCCTCCCCCATCTGCCTCTTTGCAAAGACGTTTACTCTGCAGAACAAGGCTCAGGTTAGGGTTTGCAGACATTGCAAAGGGGAGGGGAGGAGGAAGGGGGAGAATATTAATAAGCTAGTTTGTCAGAGCAAAGGAGGACTCGGCAGGGCAGCTTCTTAATTAGCTGAGCCCAGGAGATAATGCAGACACACACAAAGCTCTTGCAGAATAACGAATCATCTGAGTTTCCATTATTTCTTATGGGAAAATTTGCTTTGATATATGAGTGCTTTGGATTACAAGCACGTTTCTGGAACCAATTATGCTTGCAATCCAAGGTTCCACTGTATCCCTTTAGGTAAGCTGTACGAGTTAGGCTGCAATCCTAAACACACTTTCCTGGGAGTAAGCCCCATTGAACACAGCGGGACTTTCTTCTGAGTAAATATACATAGGATTGTGCTGTTAATCAGATTAATATGCATAGGGCACAAGAAGTTTGAGAAAAGAGCTTAAAGTCAGGTATGATAGTTAAGACTTATACTGTGCAATGAGAATAACCTTTCTGAAATTTCATTTTTAAGCAGATGTTGACCTTGGTCTATGTGCAGTCTAATCAACTGGGGATGGTAGTGCCTGGTAACAGAAAACTGTAAAAGATTCCTTGCTGAAGTCATTGATTGTGAATTCAGGTAACAAAGGTGCTTGCCAGTTAAGTCACATTGGTTTTTGATTAGTCTTTAAGCATGTTAGGAGCTTGGCAACTCAAAGCTTAATTAGAAATTTCAAACCATGCGTATTTGTATAGTTTTGCAATTGCCAGGGCTATGAGCATATACCTATATTTACAGGTGCATGAGAAATTTTGAGCGTGCACAGTAGAGCAGGCTGTTCCATGAATCCTTTTCTGGAGTTAAAACTATAGGATATTTATATACATTATGAATTAACTTTGATTGATCATCATCAGAGTGTTCTGGCTTGGCTTCTTGATTGTCAAAGAATGATTGAGCTATAGTACAGGAAAAGATCTGCTAAACAAATCTCATACACTAACAGTGCAATCTGCTCAGAAGTAAGTCACTTTGTGCTCAGCGGGGCTCTCAGGAAAGTGTATATAGGATCGCAGTCTGCAGGGTTAACTGTACATTCCATGAACTTGGGGCATTATGGTATTTAATTGTTGAAGGGGAAAACAAAATACAGTACAGCTTAGTCTTTCAGGCACTATAGCAAAGAGGCAGAAGTTTACATAATTACTCAACCCACTGCTGTACCCTGCCTCGTCTCATGTCCTCTTTTCCTGAGGTTATTTTTGTTTTGAGAAGACCCAGTGTAGTTCCAGTTTCTCCGCCGTTTGCCCCTTTACCTATCGTCTTAGTTCCCATCAGCGATGTAAAACCTTATGCTGTCACACAGGATGGGGGACCTGATTATCACAGGATACCAAGGGCTACAATGGTTGTGCAACAAGCAACTATCTCTCCTCCACCTCCACCACCAGTTTCTCCAGCTTTAACATAAGAACATAAGAAGAGCCCTGCTGGATCAGGCCAAAGGCCCATCTAGTCCAGCTTCCTGTATCTCACAGTGGCCCCACCAGATGCCTCCGAGATCACACAGACAACAAGATAACCTGTTTCCTGTTGTCACTCCCTTGCACCTGGCACAGAGAAAACCAGGAATGTAGATCAAGTCTTTGGGTCCAACTCTCGAGTCAAGTCCCAAGTCAAGTCTCAAGTCCCAAGTCTTTGCCCCCAAGTCCCGAGTTTTTGGTTGCGAGTTCCTATCTAAACTGCTTTAAACTTTAAACTGCTTATTCCCTTGATATATTTGTCCCAAAAATGACAGTCAGGTTTTTTTAGATAATACCATCAAAGATGAATGTTTTAAAATGTATACATATTTTTTTAAAAATAGAATTCATAGCAAACTAATTACTCACATTTCCACAGTAAAGATCACATGTGGATTTTTTTTTAAATCAGTTCATTTTTAAAAGGAATAAGTATGCATTATAAAGTAGTGAAGCACATACACCTTTTGCTTCAATGAAAGTCAAGAGCTTATACATCAGCAATTAATTTTTGCTTGTAAAGGCCAGAATTAGAGTGAAAATTCTTTGTGGTTTGTTTTCAAAATAGCAGAGAAATTTAAAGCCAGATGTCAGTCCACTGACTTCAGTCTTCCAGAGCAGAACTAATTGATGAAGCATTTATGTTCATGCAACGATCTGTGCCTACAGTTTGTAGGTCTGTTAGATGTTTAAGCCCCTGTCTTTGATAGAACAATAGATAGGGAGGGGGGGAAGGACAGATCCAATAGAAATCCAGCTCTTCCACTTTCCGTAACAGAGGTCTACATTCTTTTGCCCACACATCTGGTAGTAGTTTTACTATTACCAGGCTGCCAATATCCCTAGCTGTGTTCTGGGGTAAACTGAGTGAATTTTGGAAAATGACAACCCCACCCATCTTTTTTTTTTTAAATATAATAGTGCCATCAATGTACATGATGCTTTTATGTTGCAGGTCACAATCTCTAGCTGCTGGAATCCATGGGGTTCATATTCTAGACGAGGACACCACAGCTTCTCCTGAGCAGGGCCAGGCTTGCTATGCAGTGACGTAAAATAGTTGCATGGAGCGGCACTCAAGGAGGGGTGGTGGACGGACAAGCCCCCAGGCCATCTGTCCACCACCCTCTTCAACCTGCCACTCCACTGGGAGCTCCGATCCTCTCCAATCTTCTGAGAGCAAGTCGGAAGAGGATCGCAGCAGTGGCAGCCTCCTTTTCCCTCCAGCACTGCCGGAGGAAACGGTAGGATAAAAAAAGCTGTCGCAGCTCCAAATCACTTATTTTCCCACCTACTTGGTGTTTGCAAAGCACTAAGTAGGCCAAGATAGGCAATTTGGAGCCTACCCCCTTCCCTTTCCGCCCTTCTTTTTACTTGCAATGAGTGTGACAGGCAGCCACTCTGCTCCGTGCTGCCAGGGACGCTGGATTCGCAGTATCGCCTTCTCCTGTTCGTTTCAAAGAGAAGTAGCGCAGAGCATGGAGGCTGCCCGGGGAAGGGGGAACAGAATGCACACACACGTTTGCCCACCTGCCCTCCCCCTAATCCATGGGGATGTGCATGAACATGCCCAGAGGCGGCATTCAGAGCGGATTCAGGCAGCATGGGGGCATGTGCTGTCCCTGCTTGTGAATTCCACCTGTTCAGCCAGTTTGAGCGAGAGAGTTCCCAAAACCACAGTAGAGGATGAATGGTACTGAAGATTGTGTAGCACTAGTGCCAGCATAGTGAAGGAAGAGCCAATGGAGGATAGAACTATAGTGGGAAGAGTCATGTAGACTGAATGCTTATTCACATGAGACTTCTCCTGCTTTGTTAGTACCTTGTAGATGTTAACTTCATTATCATCCCTCCCAGCATTTGTTAGGGACTGTGAGCTTACAGCAGATTTCAAATAGTTCGTTCCTGCAAACTCAAGGAAACTTAGAGCTTCATGATGTGGAACTGCAGTCAAAGACTCTTATTCTCTTCCGTACCCTCAGCTGCTATTATATGGTTGTCAAAAATGCTCTGATTATGAGTAGTTAATGAAGTAGCACATAAAAATTAGACAGTAGCTTCTTGCATTAGTAGGAAACAGGAGGTGGTAAACCACAACAGTGGGTTGACCAAGTTATACAGTATATTTAATAGTGTCTGTGTCAGTTTCATGGCAGTAGTCACCAGAAAGAATTAAGTTAGAACGGTTTCCTGTCCTCAGATGTGTGTTCCACTCCCAGTATGGTGAAGTGTAAAGATGTGCACAAAAGGACTGTTAGGGAACATCTTGGGAAGAGGCTGAAAGGGAGCATTAGTTGTACAAGGAGAGAAAACTACATCTGTATGTTGTTCTGAAAAACATTAAATCATTATCGCAAGAACCTGAGTTGAAATCACATTCTTCTAGAGCAGGCTCCGTATGCAACTGCTTTGTGTAAGGATGATCTAATGTTGTTAAATTGTGATTACAAAATATCCAATTCCCCATAGAGAGAGAACCAGAGGGGGAGAGAAATTAACAAATTTCAGTATGATTTGCTAATTGCTAATTGGCTTAAGGAAAGCTAAAAATGACCACGATTGGAAACATCCCCTTTCCAGCCAAATCCAGACACACATTTGTAAGAAGAAGAGCAGCCAAGACAAACAAAGAGCAGAGTAGTGCATCCTGTTGGCATTGTGTTTTTGGCATCACTGTATCTACACAGAAAACAAGTGATACATGAAATGTGTAAAGACATCTGTTTCATAACCTATGGGGCTTTGCTCACAAAGCAGTTGTAAAATCTTCTGGGGGAGAGAAATATTTCTATATATCTGTGCAGATGCTCTTTTGTCAGGGAAAAAAATCCATCTGAGGAAGTGTTCAGCTTTTGGAAGAAGAATTTGTCCACTAAAATTCGTGTCAAATATTTATTCAGCCTGCATTCCCTGACTTCTGTTCATTTAGCAAAACTTCTAACTTTTAATAGCTGCATATTTCAGACCCAGTTCATCCATGGCAAGAGTACCATGGTCATGAATGAGGTTAGGCCGTAGTCTTTGAAGATCCTCATCAGTCTGGACCTTAGTTAGCCCAGCTCTTACACTTACGGCGCAATCCTATCCAACTTACACCATCAGTGTAACCAGCAGTGCAGCGAGAACAGGAGACCCCAGAACGGAAAGGGGATTCAAAGGGGATTTAAATCTCCCCTCCCCTCCAAAACCTCCCTCCCTGCCCTTCCCCGCTGGTTACACCAGTGGTGAAAGTTGGATAGGACCTAACTTCTTGAGCCAAACCACCCCTCTTAGCTCAATCTGAAACACAAAACACCCTGGGAGAGTAGTTGAGCTAGTAAAACATGGTTCAGGTTCAAGGGAAACTAGTGAGCCCAGGATCTGCTGGGACACTGACTTGCCACCGATCAATTGGCTCCAGGTTTGGGGGGGTGGGGGCTTGGGCTAACCACAGTGGCTCCCTTTCCCTGAGTGAGCCCACCTCCCTCTTCCTGCTGTTGGCACTTGCCTATTTGCTTGCCTTCTCCCCATGGGCACAATCTGTACTAAAGGTTGATTACCCCTTATTTGGACATCTGAGATACAGACATTTTGGGGGCTATGACTTTTTTAAAAAACAAAAAACACCCTTTTCCCACCACCTGGTTGGCATAGCGCAAGGCATGCTAGGGCACAAAATTATTAAAAATATTGTAAAAAAATTACCTCCAGGCTATTTGTATAAGGTGAATATGAGACATAAACGAAGTTTGTGTTTAGACTTGGGTTCCATCCCCAAGATATCTCATTATATTTATATAATGGCGTCTGGCTCAGTTGGTAGAGTGACCGTCTCATATATGCCTGAAGATCTGAAGGACGGCAGTTCAAGACGACGGAAGTGTCTGTGTCTGTCTGTCAGAGAGCTGCCGGCACGCCGATCTGATAAGTTGCAGAGCCTCTGTGGGGGAGGAAAACTGCAGCTGCACTTGAGTAAAAGTCAAGGTGCCCTGTCAGCTGAAGCGTGGTAAGGCGAACGCCAGAGAGAGACAGAGCTGGACTGTGAAAGAAACATCTAGAATGAAGGGTTCTATGAAATATTAGAACATTATTGCATTGTAAAAACCCCTTGGGGTTTAGAAAGCCTGCCCATGTAAACCGCCTTTGAATTAAAGTCGGAGGAGAAATCCGATGACCAAAGAAAAGGTGGTATATAAATACTGGTTTATTATTATTATTATTATTATTATTATTATTATTATTAGTAGTAGTAGTAGTAGTAGTAGTAGTAGTAGTAGTAGTAGTAGTAGTAGTAGCATTATGCAAATATTCTGAGATCCAGACAAATCCTTGTCCCAAGCAGTCCGGATAAGGGAGACCGGATAAGATAACCTGTACTAACTAAGGGAGACGTCAAGGAGAGCAGAGTTCCTTCTCCTTACTGCTGTCACTCCTCACTCACTTAGAAAGGGCAGGTGGTCCCCTGCCACCTTAAGGGGTAGGGACAGCATGTTGGGGGAAAATGGGATAAAATGTTCTAGAGCAGGGGTTCTCAACCTTTGGAGGCCTGGGTACCCCCTATCAGGGTCCAATTTTCTGAAGTACCACATGCTAATTAACTGCTGATTAATCAATTAATTAGGTAATTAATCGTTAAATAAAAAAGTACTAAAACAATTTTAAATGTGAAAAAAGCCTTATTTAACTCTGTGTGTGACAGACAGACAGACAAGGATCTCTTTTTCTCTCCAAGTCACACTTCCCAAAATCAGCTCCTCCCTCCCCTACCCCACCAAAGTACATTTTCCAAAGTACAAAAATAAGCCCAAAACCAAAATCAGAGAGACAGAAGGGCTCCGAAAATAATTACAATTTAAAATCTATGTTAATTAACACTTAATTAGATGTTGATAGGGCAGATAAGGGGCAGGGCTTGGTGTACCCCCAGCAAGAGGTCCGCGTAACCCTAGGGGTACCCGTACCACAGGTTGAGAACCTCTTTTCCAGAGCAGCGGTTCTCAAACTGGTCGGTTGCAACCCATCTGGAGAACGGGATGCTGTTCCCTGCCACCTTAAGGGGTGGGGACAGCATGGTGGCAGTGGCGATCCCAGGGATCACCACTGCTGCTGGGAAAAAATGTTTTTAAAAGTAAGTATGTCACTTACCGAAGGCCAGCGGGGGCGCAGCGGGTTAAACCGCTGAACCATAAGCTGTCGATCGAAAGGTCGGCAGTTCGATTCCCGCGACGGGGTGAGCGCTCGTTGCTTGGTCAGCTCCTGCCAACCTAGCAGTTCCAAAGCATGTCAATGCGAGTAGATAAATAGGTACCGCTTGCAAGAAGGTAAACAGCGCTCCGTGTTCCAGCTGCATGCTACGCGCTGCGGCAAGGAGAGTCATGCCGGCCACATGACCACGGAGGCGTCATTGGACAACGCTGACTCTTTGGCTTTGAAATGGAGATGAGCACCACACCCTAGAGTCGGACACGACTGGACTTAATTGTCAGGGGATACCTTTACCTTTTTATGTCACTTACCGGGGGACCTGGAGCCCTCCAAATGGTGCGGGGAGGCCTGCAGACCCCTCCCCGGGCCTCCCTGAGCTTTAGATCACCGCTCTGTGGCGATTACGGTTTTCCAATGGAAACCAGAAGTGGTCGTAATTGCTGCAGAGCAGCAATCTAAAGCTCAGGGAGGCCTGTGGAGGGGTCCGCAGACCTCCCTACACCATCCGGAGGGCTCCCGGACCCCCGGTGACATACTTAAATTTGTTTTCCTGGTAGTGGTGATTCCTGGGATCGCCGCTGCCCTCACCTTGGCAACTACTCAGAGTTCTCCCCACCTTTTGGGGAGAACTTTGAGAACCAATATTCTAGAGGAAATGCCCCAGAAAGCAGAGCACTGAACAATGGCAAATGGCAATATGTATTACAGAATACACCTCCTCATTGTGTGATTATCTTGCACAAACACTGCTTACCCTACCTGGACACACTTTTAGGCAACCACTTAGCACACTGTAGCTCAGTCTATACCCTCACTATTTTTAGAAAACTGCTTTAAAAAAAAAAAAGGAATCCAGTACATATGTTTCACCTTTTTATCCTTGAAATTTTATTCTTTCAGTGGAAACAAATGATTTCCGTTAGCATTGTTTGCTTTTGTTGTGATAGTCATTTGAGAGAAATCGATGTTGTGGGTAACAAACAAAACATATGTTCCCATGCTTTACTTCTTTAAACTGTGTGAGAAACTAGGTTAATATTTCATTAAAGTGCTACAAAATGGTATTGCGGCAGGAACAAACCAGAAGTACTTAGTGAAGCTACAATTAAACTGTTGAATTTTTAATCCTGTTTTATTGTGTTCTCACTGTTGCCAGTTTAAGTATTGAAAGAAACAATGAAAGCAATTGTGAAAATATTTGTTAAGAAAAGTGCTCAAATCCCAGGATACTTTAATCAAGATATTAAGAGGAATCTGATAATCCAGTGATATAGTTTTATTTATCACATTTATGTCTCACTGTTTCTCCCAAAAGTTCATAGTGTTCCCTTCCCAAACAATCTCGTATGGTTCCCTTCCCAGACAATCTCTGATCCAGCAAGTTTACAGCGTAGTCCCTGCTTACCTTCAGCAAGAGAACTGTAGTGTGTGTGTGTGTGTGTGTGTGTGTGTGTGTGTGTGTGTGTGTGTGTGTGTGTGTGTGTGTGTGTGTGTTTGACAAATTCCTTTGTCAACAGTCAACACGTACAAGATACTGGGTTCCAGTGCTTTTTTTTTTTTTGCTATTGTTCAGAAAAGTTCTAAACATTAAACAAATGGGTGAAAATGAAGCTTCTGCTTCTATATAATATCTGACATTCCCATGCTACAAGTAATTGAAAGATCAGGTGCCTGAATCACATGCACATAATATTAACATACATATGCAATATAGAATAATAGATTACTAGAGTTGGAAGGTACATTGTAAATCACCTAGTTCAACCATTTTCAATGGGAGCCATATAGCCCCTTGGGAAGCCCTGACACATTTGAAGGGGCCACAGACTGAAAACTAGGTCTGTGAGAAGGGGAGCCTTGTTGACAGGGGGGGCTGTTGGGGGGGCCTGGAACACAAGAAGACCTCCTAAGCGGCCGTAGCCAAAAAAAGGTTGAGAATGGCTGATCTAGTCTAACCCTTTGCCCAGTGCAGGCAACTGCTCCGACTGGCCATCCACCCTCTTCTTAAATTTTATCCCAGCTCACAGGTGTACGCATTTAACTCCTGTTGCGTATATATACCCTTGGGTAAAAATGGTTTTAAAACCTCCAACAAGACAGAACTCATAGCTGCATAAGGCAAACTGTTCCAGCTCTTACATTTAGGAAATTTCGTAGATGATTCTTCCTAATGTTTAGCCTAAATCTATTTCCCTCTAGTTTCAACCCATTGGTTCTAGTCCTGCCTTCAAAGAGTAAATCCTCCCCTTCTGCATAACTGTCCTTCAGATACTTACAGATTGCAATCATATCTCCCCTTAGTCTTCTCTTCTCCAGGATAAACATACCAAGCTCTTTTAACCATTCCTCATAGGACTTGGTTTCCAGACGCCTCACCATTTTTTATTACCTCCTCTGAACCAGTCCCAGCTTAACAATGCCCTCCTTAAAATGTGGTGCCCCAAACTGGAAGCGGTATTCCAAGTGAGGTCTGACAAAATATAGAGGAACTGTTACATCTGGTGATCTAGGGGTTTTATGCTTCTGTTGATTCAGCCCAGCACTGCAACGCTCATGCCCAACTTGTGGTCCACTAAGATACCTAGATCTTTTTCACACAAGCAGATGTCAAGCCAGGTTTCCCCCATCCTGTCCTTGTGCCGCCACCATTAGTATAGGAATTTGTTCAGATATGGTAGTTAGTGGAAGAAGAATTTAGAAGTGTTTGGGGGGAGGGGCTTTAATTCACTGGCAGAGTATGTACTTTGAAGAAGGTTTCTAGATAGGATGGGGAAAGACACCTATCTGAAACCCTAGAGAGCCACTGCTAATCAGTGCAGACAGTACTGAGCTAGATGGACCAGTGGTCTGACTTGGTATAAGACATCTACCTATGAAGGATACCATTTGTAGAATGGAAAGATAATGCTATTGTGGGGTTAAAGAGGGACAGCAACAATAAAGTAATCCCAGCATTAAAGGAATCCACGTTGGATTACGTGGCTTGGAAGCTTTGGCAGATGTGTGTCTACAACTGAAAAACACCATCTCCACATCTCTTCCTGTTCCCTGTAATGTCTAGTGATATAATACATGAGACATGGCGTCATCACATTGTGAGTTTCCCCAAATATGCTTCACTTGGTTGGTTACTGCTTATACAGACTCAGAATTGTGCAGTGCAATGCTGTGGCATCATGCGTTTTGTGTCACAAGATATGATCAGGGAGAAGATTACTTGGTAAAGCAATTTTTGGAAGTAAGTCTGTGAGTAGCCTCTAAGGAACATGTGAAGCCAAGCAAGAAGACATGTACACTAGAAGCATCTCAGTGACTTCATTTTATAGAATGGATATAAACAGCATTTTTGTTTTAGAAGATGAGTGACACTGAGGTGACAACGTAACAGCAGCCTTCATTAATGTTGATGAAACTCATATACACACAGTGAAAACTGATAAGCCTTTGTTTCCTTGCCTGTCTCCATGGCAATGATACCCCCACCAACCATGTCCCTAAATATATATTGGATGTATTAAAACATTCCATACCTAGCACTAATGATATGCCTGTTGTGCTATTTGTAATTATTTTAAAATGTCTCCTATGTCACAGGCGGCTTTAAGTGCCTTGAAACAGTTTTCAGAACAAGGTCTGGATCCAGTGGAAGGAACTATGAAGGTTGAAAACGGATCACTTGAAAAGTAAGTCACTTTCCCAGTATTCTTCCTTTGGGCACCTATGTCAATTAAGTTTGTTTTTCTTTTAACAGTGTAAACTTTCCAAAACGATGTGGTTTCCCTTCCTCCCAAATTCATGTAAAGGCTTTGGGCCGGCTTTGCTGACCAAGGCTCACCCTTCCCTTCCTTGTCCGCTGCCAGCCCGAGGCCTTTCCTCAGCCACGGCATGAGATGACTCACACCGTGGCTGTGGAAAGGCCCGGGGCCGGGAGACTCACCCTTCCTTGTACGGCCTTCTGCCCGTTTCAGGCCAAATCACCAAACCAGAGGCAGTTCGGCCCAAAGTGGGCAGAAGGCTGCCCACCCGGAAGTATTTGGCAATGACGTGATGACTTGCTTGATTTTTAATACTGCGCAATTACCTTTACAAATTTAACGTCCTCATTAAAATTTCAGAAAATCCCTCCTTTATATTAAGAGGACTGTGTTGAGGACTGTAGGAGTTTGTAAATAAAAAAATTAAACAATTTCTGCTGGGGGGGGGGGGTCTTGTGCTACAGATTTCACTGGCCAGGCCAAGGCTATGCATGTGTACTCACAAAAATGTTCCACTGTGTCCCAGTGCTTTTTTAAAAGGAATTTTCACTGGGGGAGGGGAGGAATTCATTCAAAGGTTACATTTGAGTGATACAAAGAGGCACTTTTCGCCTTTACATAAAATATGTTACATGATAAAACATTACAATACTATTTTAATATTAAATGTGTATTAAAGAAATTTAGCGCGTATGAGCTATGTAAGAGTGAAATTTATAAGGAAGAAATTTAGAAATCTATATAAGGAAAAGAAATCTATATAAGGAAGAAATTTAGTGCTTATTGTCTTAGTGCTTTTAAGGGTGAAATTTAGACTCACCTTTCCTTGTGCGGTCTTCTGCCCGCTTTGGGCCAAATCGCCAAACTTGGGGTTCTCGCTAATACCCCTTTTTATTATGCATTTTCTCTTTTTAAAAGCCATACGTTAAATAAATAAATCTTTTAAAAAGTGCAAATGCAGACATTAGAAAAAAAATAAATATATAAATGAAGTTTTTTAAAAAAAAAAATTAAGAGCAGGAGAACCATAAGACGCCAAATTGTTTGCATAGAGAGGATGGCTTTGCATTCCTTTTCCTTTGGCCGAACCTGTTCGAGGCAGCAGCAAGTTCTTAGTGGGCACCGCAGGAGAAAAGCAAGAGTTGGACTCAGAATTTTCAACTGATATATGGTGGCTGTTTGTAAACTAATTTAATCAGAACCATTTACCACATGATCTCACCAGCATAGTATCTGAACATAAATATTGTTGTTTCACTTTAAAATGTCCCCCCTTGCGGTGACCTTTGAATCTCATGTGCCATCTGCTAATAAAAATGTCTTAAAGATGTGCAACCCTGGACCTTACTGCTCTTGTTAATGTATTAATCTTTCAGACAAGTCAAGCATCTGGGAGAAAACGCAGACAATAAACAGACTAACTCAGGCACCATTGCTCAGGACTGCAAGGATTCAAAGGCTGTCGTCTAGGAGCTTCCCAGCACCCGCGGCTGCCACTGCATCCTTATAAACCTGTCAACACGCAATAGGGTGTATGTGTACAAGGAAATGAATGACTAATACCATTATTTGAGTCTTATGTGAAGACAACACTATTCTAATACAAGAGATGACATACGTAGTACTGTTTATTGAAGTGAGGGGAAAATAAATAAAATATGGATTGTTTTCCCCTCCAACTCTGAAAATCTAATTGCAAATGATAATTCAAACTGCTCCAGAGTTAGCAAAAATCCAACTGAGCCACCAGAGTTTTAAACAGCAAGTAATTAACTAAGTCTTAATGGGTAAAAAAGTTAAGTTTATAGTTGATTAATACTCTGGAGGTAATAAAAAGTCACCATTGGATTGAGTTATATGACTTTTCGTAGTGTAGTATAAGTTCAGCTTTCCTCTTTTTTTTTAATTATGCTTGGATATTTTAAAATTAACCAATGACAGTGCTGTGAGAGTTGTAGTTGTTGTCTTCATGTATAGTCATACAGCTTCTCTTTTTATGCCAACGTTTTTCATTCTTCATCCTCTTACGGAATACGTTATGACTGTAAGATGCACTATTCGGAGTTGTTTGCAAACTGAAGTTTTAATCATGACAAATATTTGCTTAGATATGAACTCATGTTATTAATGACCAGTCACAATGTACTCCAAGAGAAAGCGGTGATGGTATTTGATTTCCCTTGCCATTTATCAATTGAAGAGGCACCTAGTCTCTAAGGATCACGTCCCTCCCTCTAATTCTGCTCTCTGTTGTGTGAAGCACATTTACACCCCATTCTGTGTTTTGTATCAACCCACCATTTGCATCAACTGAGTGTTTTTAATAACTGCATTCTGACCAAAAACCACAGAAAAGGATGGAAACGTTGTCTGGGAAGAGGGTTGAAAAACAGTAGAGCAGATATTTTGAAAATTCCAGAATTGGTAGAGATAGGGATTTGCATTTGCTTTCTGTACCAGCATATTCAAATTAAGTCAATGGCCAAATGCAGTAAAACCACATCAGTTCATGTATACTGCACTTGTGTTGTCTCTTCTTTCAACTGTAAATAATATAAAGCAAACTTGCCATCTATTTCCTGGTCCCAATACCAGGAACCTGATTAGAAGGTACTTCCTGTCATGCAGCTATCTTCTGTGAAAGCTCTGGCCTGTGTATATTTTACAAGCAATCTGAACTATTCCTCTGGAGGATTACCTTATTTGTTACAGTGTTGTCATGTTCAGCCACCAACTGTGTAACAAACGTGACCAGGAAACTGTGAATATGTACCTTTACACAGTCGCAATTTTAACCATTTCTACCCAAGGGTGTATATATGCAACAGGAGTTAAATGCGTACATCTGTGGGCCAGAAAGAAATGGGATTTATTAAGGTGAGTTCAAAGTGTGGTGTGTTTGGGGAACTCCTCCAGAATGTATCTATTCTTCATATAAAATTCATGTTATCAGTGACTATCCTGCTGAAAAAGAGTCTACATAGGAACACTCTCACCTTAGCACCTAAGAGCCAAACTGAACTTGTGAGAGGAACTTTCCCCCAGCCACAAAAAGAAGGGTCCAATATGGCATGTGCTTCTATAATCATTCTATACAGGTGCAGAAATTGATACAATTCAACATCTTTCTGTTTTGTTGTCTTCAAATCATGTTTCTAGATGTTCCGGTTGTGAAGATAGGCTTGAAAACGTGTGGGTAAAATCACAGAAGCTAAAAGTGGTGAAAGGGTGAGGTTCCAATGTGGCTTCTTTGCTCTTCCCGATGAAAAGAAGCAGAATAAATTATAGAAATAGGCTCAATTTGCAAAATGTATACAGGTCACAGGACCTGCACTGCATATATTAGAATCACCTTTCATGAAGAAACATGTTACCCATTGGAAAAAGCTGGATTCTCTTTTTAGGCAACCAGTCCTTATTATAAGCATATGTCCTCCAATTGAGGGGACACAGTGGAGGTCTGGACCCTTCAAAGCTGAGTACTAGTATCTTAGCATTGTCCAAAAACTGTATGCAAGTGCATTGCAGCCAACAATGGAAACCAGTTTGTGAACAGGCTTTCACTCTCTTCCAAGTCTTAATATCAAGAAATATTCTGATTTTCTACCTATGATTGTATTTCTTTAAGTCTTGTCACTATTTAGCCATTGGTTATGCATGTTAATGGTCATAAGCCTGCTCTTTTGTCTGTGAATTCCAACACCTATCTAAGCAATTTCCTGACAAAATGAACTTTGCTATTTTTGTTCTTACTAGTCCTACAGAGCCACAGGCAGGATTTGTTTCTGTTACCCATGATACCATTTTCCTGAGCCAGGTTTCAGATTCATTAAGGATTGTGGCTCAGCACAACAGTGAGGAATTATGTAGTACAGCTACTCTTATTTTAAAGGGCTAAGGGACCCATTTGTAACAGGTTACAAGCCTAATTTTATTGTCAAGTAATATTTTAATTAGGCCCTCAGGCCCAACGAAGCACACAATTGCACACAGGAGATGAATTTTCCTCAGGAAAACTGAAGGGCTTTAATGTAATTAAAAAGAAGGAATTTGAACTAGTTGGTGTCAGCCCAAAAGATGGCCTCCAATCGCACATTTAACCTTTCAACAGATGGTGCATGTTCCAAGAGTAATTTCTATACTCTCAAGTGAATGTTGATTATTGTGGCCTGCAAGCTGTTGATGCATTGTCTATCTACAGCAAGATGATTGAGGTTGATTTGCACCAAGGAAGGGATGTGTGTACAACTGGAACACAGCATTGCTGTGGGTACCTTATCAAGTCTACCATATTTATAGTTTCTGTTGGTGAACCTGATTGCTACTGCAAAACTCTGAAAATATGAGGTTTTATTTCTAAAAGATCAATTCTAGAGACCACATAGTTGCATAGAAAACGCATAGGCAATTTTGACAAAGTCTACTGAGTCAGAACTTGCTGTGGGAGAGCTCAGATTGATTTTTGCATAATTAGCAACATTTGGGGTTTATTTTTTTTCTAAATTTTCTCTTAGTTTTCTTGGTAGATATGTAGATATATAAATATACAGTAGATATATAAATAAATATAAATATACAGTAGATATATAAATAAATATATCTATTAGATATATAAACCACATATATTGTTTTGATATTCTCCCAGGGCGACTGGCAAATTACTTAAGGTTATGGGGGGGGGGGATCACATATGTGGATTCTTGTTCCAGATACAGAACAGTTGCACTGGAACATATTCTTCATGTTTCGTAATTGTTTGTGGGTATGACAGACCTAACATCTTATTCCACTGAGCTCACTGTGGTCAGTTATAAAACAATACTGATGTGTACATTCATCCCAAACATTAGGATAGTCAAACGGTTGCGTGGCCAGCATGGTTAGGACTAGGCTTACCAGATCTCCAACCGGGACAGAGTGCTAGACCTTTAGGAGAAGGAATGTGGGCAGGTGTAGCTTGTTAAACCTTAGAGCACAACCCTAGACATGTCTACTCAGAAGCAAGCCCCATTGAACACAATGGGGCTTGCTTTTGAGTAGATATGCCTAGGATTGTGCTCTAGGACTTAACAGGCTGCACCTGCCCACATTCCTTCTCCTAAAGGTCTAGCACTCAGTCCCAGTTGGAGATCTGGTAAGCCTAGTTAGGACAGGAGGTTTTTACTATTAATGACATTTTATCCTGTGCTTCTTTCAGGGAGCTCTGGGACCACATGGTTCTCCTCTGTCAATGATATCCTCACAACAACCCTGTGAGGTAGGTTAGGTTGAGAGAGAGCAACTGGCCCAAAGTCACCCAGGGAACTTTTGGGGTTTGAACCTGGAATTCCCTGATCCTAGTATGACTCGCTAACCACTACACCACATGAGTTATTATACTATGCAAGGGATTAATGCTACAACCCTATGCATGTCTACTCTGAAGTAAGTTCCAAAAAGTTCAATGGGACTTACTCCTAGGTTTTGCCTACGTGTTTAAGAAACCAGGGTCAAATCCTAGTTTGCAAGCAAGCACAAACAATAGTGGGCTCATTTAGCCAAAATGTTAAACTATGGTTTGCTGATAACCAGAGTTGGAAGTTACTAGTCACCATGTGCAAAGGGAGAGAGAGTGTGCAAGTTCAAGGCTGGTTCTTGCAATGCCAAACCATGAATAGCCCCTACATGTTTGGAAAAATGGTAAGAGAACAGGCATAGAGAAATGTTTGAAATAAGTCTAATTTACACATTTGATAAGGCAGCTGCTGTTGAGGCTGAATGTTGAAGAGATTTAATTACCCTTCCACTGAATACCCCTGGTTTTGCCTTTGTTCAAAATGCATTGGTGCCTTATGTTTTCCATTTAAGACACTTATTTTCACTTTGTGATTCAATTGTGAAATTTTCTAACTCAGTGATCACTTGTGGTATTTGGTATTTTTTTTCTTCAAAAAAACCAGCTGTTATAGTAGCTTACAGAATTTCATGTTTTATTTAACGGTAGCTGTTCAGCATCCCTGGTTACAGATAAAAGCTTGGAAGCCCCAAGCTAATAATCTAATTTTTTAAAATTAGTTTCAGGAATGAAGAAGGAACTGAGCTTTCAGGTTGCCTTCACTGATTCTTCCTGTTCAGGGAGATTTTAGGCATTAGAGACCGTAGAAAGCTTGCAACCATTTAGAAATGCTTCCCAAGATGAGCCCTTCAGACAAACTTCCTTCACATCAAAGACAGGGAATCGCTTGCATTTCCCATAAAGGGATATTCTCTGCAGCATTCACCAGTGAGCTCCTGGATTTAAATAGCACGGTAATTGTCTTTTTGGTGGTGGAGTGGAACGGTGATCCAGCTCATACGATTGTCTCTTACATACATGCCATCTGAATTGCAAAAATATCTTACACCTAGATCCATCCAGGAAACTCCAGCTGGTTCAATATGCAAGTGTTCTCTTCCGCAGTGTGGGATACCATCAGCTTCTAGGGTATTTAATTTCATGTGTATTACAATCACAATGTCACCCTCAAGAGCCATTAGACAAAACTGATTAACAGCACATCCCTATGTATGTTTACTCAAAGTAAGCCCCATTGAGTTTAGTGGGATATACTCCTAGGAAAGTGTTATAGGATTACAGCCTAAGCTAAAGCAATTTTATCAAGATCAAGCTTTTATTTCCCCAAGTTGGAAAAATCCAAAATCTTCTCCAGACTAGCACATGCATTGCACTTTGCTTGCTACGTTATTTCTTTCTGTACATTTTCTATATTCCATTTCTATCTGAAAATTAATAAAAAGGGCACGAACCAGTCAAGGTTAACACTTTCAGTTCCATTGTTTTCAACAGGAGAGAGCTAAGCATATGCTTAACTTTCTGTTTGAAATCAATGCGACAAATGTGCTTGACTTTGCTGGATCATGGCCTATTTGTTTATAGGTCACAGCATCTTAAGTTCCTCTGAGGGGTCGTCATCAGTTATGCCATATAACATATGGCAGGGGTGGCCAACCTTTCAACATGAATACTCCTGGTTGTGTAGGTGAGGGCATTTCAGCTGCTTTACCAGCACTATCAGCACTTGCAGCTGTCAAGATTCTGTCTTCTACACAACTCTTAAGAACACAGGGGCCCTAGTGGTGGAAGGTTGGCCACCCCTGCCATATGGGGACAGGAAGGAAGCATCGATATAGCAGCACCAATGGCTGAGGTTGGAACCTAAGTTGGCCCAGTTGCAGCTTTGCACCAATACGAGGGTTCTTCCCCCTCCACTCCCTCTCCCTAGTTCTCTGACCTGTTATGCCAGCACATTACAGCCATCTGTGTGAGTAAGGGATTCATCATCCTTAATTCTGGATAAGTAGAAGCCTTGCTGCTGGGCAGATAAAAGCCGGTCTCTGTGAGTGTAATTCCTTCTTAGCTGGAAATCACAGCCTGCCTGGTGTGGCTATGCACTGATGCATCTCAAACTGATTTTAAGTTAACAGACCATTTGAAGCGATGTTGATTAGAATGCTAATCATATTAAGCCAAAAAGAGCTGTGGGTCTGTCTCAGAGGAAGCCTTCGACATGAGTCATTCATTGCTGTTAAATGGAAGAAAGTGAGCAGACATGACATAATAACTTGCACTGTCATTCCACATGAAGAATTGGTAAGGCCTGTTGAGCCAAGGGTGTTGCCCCAAGCAAGCTGAACATGCACCATAGACTTCCTTTGGCTGCATATTGCATGGCAAAATCAAAAATGCAGGATTGTCCATCCAACAAGGTCATCCGATCTATCTCTGAATCAAGCAGAAGAGCATCTTCAGAGTAAATGGCTACATGTGACTCCTGTAAGTGAGCCAGGCAACATATTGAAAGAAATCACCCACCCAGGTCATTATCATGAACAAAAACCTACACACTGAATCTTCCAGTAGGAGGGTGTTCTCAGGGCTGGCCCAAAACCACCTGAGATGGTATGCCAAATGCTGTCCCCCTTAACCAATGATGTGCCAGCCTCTACTCGTCCCACTCTCCAATGTTCTAGCTCAGCACTCTCTTCCCCTCCACATTTCCCCTCTCTGTCTCCCTCTTCCTTTCCTAATCCACAGAGAGGGAGGGAGGAGCAGCAGCAGGAGGCAAGTGAACAGAAATGGGCGCCTATCCACACACCATTCTGCCTGAGGCAGCAGTTTCAGTTGGCCTTGTGGATGGGCCGGTCCTGGGAGCTCTTAAGGTTCAGAGAAACTTAAGGAACAGAGAAACTCAAGCACACTTGGGGAGGGAGGAAGTCTCCAATGTAGTATATGAATAAATGTCAAATATATCCTTTTTGCCCCACGATTTTGCTTCCACAAATCTCATCCATCTGAAGACCGTGGGGAAAGTGCAATTTGGTGGAGCCCCTCCTTCCCCTGCATCTTCTGATAACCACTATTTCTAACTTTTTTATTATTCTAAAAGAGCTGTTGCAGATATTTATGTGTATAGTTTAGAGTCTGATGGTGCAATCCAGTCGTAACTTCGGCCAGCGGAACAAGCTTTCCGCCGGCCGAAGACGTCGCAAATATGCTGTAAGGCACATTTGAGATGACTCTCAAGCAGGGAAGGCCGGCGCAAGGCCGTCTGGCCTGCCTGCCCTGCTCCGCCCCCCGGAAGTCTCCCTCCCGCCGCCAGACCCAGGTAAGGATCAAGTGGGGGGCGGTTCGGAAGCAAATGGCGGGGGCCGATAGGTTCAGCCAATCAGGGAGGGGATCGACCTCGGCCGAATCCTGTCCCCCACCGATCGGCTGAGCTGTTATACGGCCTCCTCCGACTTCCGCCAGTAAAATAGCTAGCGGAATTCCGAGGAGGCCAATCGGCCCCAGCGTCCCCTTCCTCGAGTAGACTTTCTGCCGCGGGGAGCCTTCCCGCAGCGGAGCTCAGGATGGCTGCCTGGCAGATCTTTAGAACAGGATTGAGCTGGGCTGCCTGGCAGATCTTTAGAACAGGATTGAGCTGCCTGTTATGTAGATTCTAAGGCAGAGGTTCCCTAACTCCTGGGAAGGCCCTACGCTGCTCTAAGTGGCAGCGGGGCCTTCCCAGGGATCGCGCCTTCACCGCCGCAGCCGCAGCCGAAATTGTCCTTTTTACCTGCATTGGTGGGCAGTAGATGTCCGGCGGGGGGTGTGGGGAGCCCGCGGAGGGGTCCGCAGGCTCCCCACACACCCCGCCAGACATCCACTGCCCACCAATGCAGGTAAAAAGGACGATTTCGGCCGCGGCAACAGCGCGATCCCGGGCGCGCCGTCAACGTCACCGCGGGTTGCCATGCTCCTTAAGGGCATAGCAACCCTTTGTTCCCGGCTGGGGCGTCGCGACGCCCCAGTTAGGGAACCACTGGTCTAAGGTCTTAGAATCTAAGACCAAAGTTACTTACTGAATCAGAGCCTGAGCTTGCACTGATTGTTGACCGGACTGTTCTTGTCCCTCTCTCTCTCTGGTGGGGTTTTTGAAAGACTGGAACCAATGAAAACTGAATTGGCCTGATCAAGTGGTGCGAACACGCATCAGTCAGTTTTGGACTGTGCTGCCTACATTGATCCCGTGAGTCCGTGGTTGGACTAGCAAGAAGCAATAGTCTTTCAGCGCAATCCTGTGCATGTCTACTCAGACATAATCTGCACTGAGTTCAATGGGACTTACTCCCAGGTAAGTGTAACTGTAGCCTTTGTGTGGCTTGCTAATGTTAGTTATGCTGCATCAGCACATCTGCCACTTGGAAGAGTTTCTGCTCTTCATGGAAGCACCTTGAAACCAACCCTGATTGTGCCCTAAGTATGACAAGTTCTTATTAGAAAAACAGTATGTTTGTTTGCAGTACAATATATGTGAGTTTAAAAGCTGTTAGCCTCAATTTTGCATTTAAGGGTTTATTTGTTCTACCATGTTCCTTTTAGCAGCCAAGAATGCTGAGCGCCTGGATTCCCAAGAGTGCTGATCTGATGTGAGCTGTGCTGGTTTTCATTATTTATAAAGCACCAGAAGTGTGCAGGATGCTTTATAGACAAAAAGCAATATTCCCTTAAGGGCTTGAAATGTAAGAGCCAGTTCCTCCCCAGCGTGCCCTGCTCTTCCTTGAGTAGCCCCACTGGAAACAAGAAGGCAATGGTGTTCTCAGTTGGATAGGGACTGCAAGGCCAAGCTGTGAGTAAAAGCGACACGTTATCAGGGACACAAACCTCTGTGTTTGGGGAGGGTTGACAAGACTTAGAACAGCCAGAAGGTCGCGTGATTATTTTGGTTGCGATGGGGAGAGCTTCGAAGGATTTTAATTATGATTCCATTGCTAGAAAAAACAAATAAACCCCAAAGTCCGTATATTGGGGGGGGGTGGATTTTAAAGAAAGAGCTGCAATACTGTGTCTATTTCCTTTGGCCATGGTTTCGTTTGCTCTGTGTTGAGATGGCTGGATAAAGATTTCAATGTCTACTTTGCAGTTGAAGAACCTTCTATCTTAGCACAGAAAGTGGGCAGCACAGAGTCATCTGAGGAGCAGAAGTTGTCAAACTCTGCTTCCCCCCCCCCCCACTTCCTCCCACCTCCTGGTTCTAGAGGGGAATGGGGTGGTGTATAACTCTACAAAATAGTAAATAAGAGACTGCCTTTGAGAAGGACCGTGGAAGAGAAGGTTTGCTTAAATGGGGAGATCTTCAGATTGCATTACTTTGCCAAATTTTCTGTCTAGGCCAGCAGGTGGCGCAGTAGGTTAAACCGCTGAACCATGAGCTGTCGATCGAAAGGTCGGCAGTTCGAATCCGCAACAGGGTGAGCTCTCGTTGCTTGGCCAGCTCCTGCCAACCTAGCAGTTCCAAAGCATGTTAATGCGAGTAGATAAATAGGTACCGCTTGCAGGAAGGTAAACAGCGTTCCGTGTTCCAGCCGCATGCTACGTGCTGCGGCAAGGAGAGTCATGCCGGCCACATGACCACGGAGGCATCTTCGGACAACGCTGGCTCTTCGGCTTTGAAATGGGGATGAGCACCACACCCTAGAGTCGGACACGACTGGATTTAATTTTCAGGGGTCACCTTTACCTTTTATTTTCTGTCTAGTATCACTTCCCACCCCCACCCCCACCCCCATATTGACCCAGCACTGAGATCCTATGAACAATGGGGAAGGACTAACTGGACTGAGCAAGCCAGTCAGCATACAAGCTGGTCTATCCCGATTGACCATGCTTCCTGTCTGTGAGAGGGAGGTCTAGGTAAATGTTTATGTGCCAAATTTTGAGAGAAATGAAGCATACAACTGCAAAATAACGAATATACAAGTCTTTTTGCCAAGCACTCTTGAGCTGCTGCTGCTACAGTTGTTTTGGAGAGACATTTTGGATTAGTGGTGGAGTAATACGCTTCAAACCAAGCAGAGGATGCTTTATTCAGTTATTAGCCTGATACAGAGGTTTATCCCCAGTTGGATTTTGTAAAAAAAAAAAAAACCTTTTTAAAGGTAATTGGGTAGTATTAAAATCAAACAGGTGAATGGTGTTAGCATTAGTATACATGCTGTATTAAAGCCCAGTAAATTACTGGTGTGCTGTCCCCTTAAGTACAGCTCAACCTCCAGTTCTCCCTGCCCCCTTCCCTTCAACAAGGAGAAACCTGCTGTAGGCCTGTGTTAAGAGCCCTGCCAGGGAGCTGTGTATAATCTTGTTACATTAACACCACCTGTGTGAACTTTGAATGGCAATCAAGGTTTAGCAGTAAGTATAGCCTCTGTAGCAATGGACAAATTGACGTTACAAGTATATAGACCAAATCTGTATGTACATTTCTCCCACTGGAGGTGAGGAGCGATTTCTTGGGAAAAAAATAAGATGAGGGTTGGATTTGGGAGAGAGCTTCTCAGTCCAGGCAGCCGTGGAGTCTCAGGTCTTACCTCCGATGACAGAAATATTAAGCAACAGATTCAGAAATCTCTGACAGGACTGGAGTTTAAACAGCTCAAGCCATCTCCACCTGTTTTCCCAAGTGGCAGAAGAAAGGGATTGTGGGAGTAAAAGTCCCATCTTGTTAAGTTCCTTACGGATGTGGGAGCTCTGCTTCTAGATACCCAATAGCCAAACCTGGTGCACAGGCAAGTTGCCAAATGTAGCTTTTTCACTCCCCTGCTGTGCTTCATCCTTCTGCAATCTTTACTCCAGGAAGTCCATGCACAGAAAGCTTATTTCCATGTGTGGATCTCTGTTTAATCAGGTTGATGATCTGTAGTATTAAAAGCATAAACAAACTGCGAACCAAAAATAAAAATAGAGTGGGTTTAAATAGTCTAGCATTTGTTCCCCTTTTGGCTATTTTGTTAGAATCTTGGCACTTTAAAAGCATGAATTGTGTTGTGCATCACTAAGAATTCAAAGCTTTGAAATCTACATATAAAGAATTGATTTAAAATGGTCATCTCCTCTCTACCAATCAATCTGTTACATATGACAATATAGAAATTGGGAAGACTATAGGTTACGTCTAACTTGTTTTGCTAAAAGCTCTAATTGTTTTTTAGCAACCCTGCATAATTAATCAAATATGTTTTGGAGAGATCCTGTCTTAAATTCTTGTTGGTACAGTACATAGTAAACCTGAATGTATCAGTTGGGGAAATAAATCTCATTGTTGCCCTCTAGGGCAGAGCAGGGATGAGCATACTTTAGGTTTCTGGGAACTACTGTATGTTTCGCTCCATAAGACACATCGGACCATTAGACGCATGTGTATTTTGGAGCAAAAAATAGGGTAAATTAAAAAATGACTTGCTTAAACAACTTACCTGGTTTTTTCCCGCAGCTCCAATCTTCTTACCACGTCCCCTAGTCAGCAGCTCGAAGATGCGAGCCTCCCAGGCGCTGCACACGACCAGGAGGCTCTCCGCAAACATCGCAACAACTGCGATGTTTGCGCAATGTCCCCAGGCGCTAGACGTGACCAGGAAGCTCTGCTCAAACATCGCAGCATAAAGTGCTCTGCCCAAGCGCTGGTGGGGAGGCCGGAGCCTTCCCGCATGCTTTGGGGGATCGCTAGTCACCCACTGGAGCAGGTAAGAAAGCAGGGGAGGTGGGGGGCAGAACGGGGGCAGGGAGGGAGCAGAACGGGGTGCAGAGACTGTGGGAGGGGGTGGATCCAGAAGCGATGGTGCATGCTGGATTCTATCCCCTCCGTGGGTAGCCTCCCACTCTTTTCCTCGGACCTGCGCCAGCTAAAGTGCTGGTACAGGTCCAAGGAGTCCCACTGCCTGGTTTTGGTGCAGGTGATCAGCCTAGATCACCTGCTGAACATTCTGTTAGGTTTCTTCTGTCCCAACTTATTTGACATACATGGCCAGCACAATAGATAACAGTGACCTGGCAGGACATAGTTCATGAAGACACTTCTGTGAAGAATGCACTAAAAAGTAGAAAATTTGAATGGATTGGGTTACTGTAAGGTGACTGTACTGGAGTGGGACTGCCACCAGAGACTATAGGTTTATTCCTTGATTTGTGACAAATCTACAGGATCGTTGTGATAACTACTTGTGTTGAAGTCAACTGAAAGCTGTGTACGCAGAGGCTCACGTTTATAGGAGCAGTAGGGGGGGATGCCATCTGGTTGGCTCTGTTGGCGTAAAATAGCAATCGACTTGATAACTGAGCAGTGCTGAAGTTAAGGGGAGGCAAAAAGATTAAAATGTAGTTTCATTACATTAATATTGCATTTGCTAAGTAAAATGCTCGTAATGGGCTTGGTTTACCATCTGTCTAAAGGTGCTATTTTCTTCTGATAGCTGAAATTAATTGTGTGTGCTCGCAGCACCCACATGCACACACCGTTTGAGTCATTCCCTTTTCCTGTAGCTGGTTAGAACCCATATTCATGTGCTCCTTAGTCATCTTCCCAGTGAATTACAGGAATGTTTCCTCGGAGTTGGAGCATCTCCTGTGAAAGAGACAAAAGCCAGTGAATGTGTTCACAGAGATGTGTGTCATGTATGCATGAACACAATGAAACAGTAAATTAAGGCTTGGAAAAATACTGGTTTTCCCCCCTAAGCAGATGGAAGGGAAGATGTTTACCCCTGTGTTGGATGGGGGCAAGACTTTGGATCCTTGCAACTACTGATTGATGACTGTGCATTTTGTGTGCTGTAGCACACTCATCTGGAAAGGCAATTAGAAGACAAACTGTTGTTCAGTAAGGTGGTCTTGTGGCTGCAATACCAACTTCCACACCCCATGTAGCACACACCGGCTATTGTGCTTTCCTGCAGAACCTGGATGGAAATTTCAAGAGTCTTCTATGAAAAGAGGAAAACTAATCATGGTGCACCATTCATCTGTTTGGGTTTTCTTTGTTAAAGGGTGCTTAAACAGCGTCCAAACATCACTTTCTTTACACCTGAAGTTAAATGGTCTTGTTCCCATGGACTCTCAGACAGATGCTACCCTGGTCTGTGATTTATATAAAAGTAGCTGTTCCCTTAATTTCACCCACAATAGCCCCATTCTTACTGTATGAACCTGCTTTGTCAGTATTTGCTTTGATTTATGAAAGATTTCAACTTACCAAAATAACTATCCCTTTTCTTTTCATTAAAGCTAATCCCCACAAAGACACTTTCATCTGCCGATTAGTCATGCTTCCGCGAGCCACGCTAACCAGAGGCTAAGTTATTGATGTGTTAAAGATGTAATTGCAACAGCTCGAGGCAGCCAAAGAAGTTGCACTGTTTTATCTGACGGTGTCACCATTTAATGGTGTCTTACTTGATAATCTAGCCAGTCCTTATGGCACACCATTAGCCACTGTGTATTTAAACTTCATTTGCAGACCCAGCACCAAAAAGAGGGTCTTATTGTGTATCGGATACAGATGCTGTTGGTTCATGACCAGGAGTGACCCAAAACATTAGAATGACCAGACATTAGAACTGGCCAAGCTGTGCAGTGTTCAAGGGCGAGGGAATAATTTCAATAGGGGTGAGTCTGGACCTCTCAAAACCGAGCTTTATTGCATTCATCATACCATCATAAAGTTGGAAAGGACCTATAATAAGATCATAAAATCCAAGCCCTGCCAATGCAGACTGCCCACAACTACAGCATCCCTGATAGATGGCCACCTCGTACTCAAGTTTCAGTCAAAAGATCTTGTGCAAAATCTTAAACCCATTTGTCCTAGTAAATAACTGCGCTATCTGCCCGCTGCCCAGTTTGCACTGTCGCATTGAGGCTCCCTGAGACTCCGCACGTGTGCCGGCAGCACTTCCCGAGAATCCTTTTAGGAGTGTAGAGGACTCCAGAGACCGACATGCTTGAGAACCACTACTCTAGGACAGTGGTTCCCAAACATTTTAGCACCGGGGTCCACTTCTTAAAATGACCCACCTAAGCCTTGCGAGACTTAAAAAAAAAAAAGTGATCTAGAAAGAAATATTTTTATTTGCATTTATTTATTTGCAAAAAAACTCTCATAATGAGGTAGCCGTAATAGCCTCAAGGCTTGATGGGCTTAATTTTGTGACCCAGCCTTCATCTTCTCCCACTACCTGTCACTAACAGACTTGGGGGGGGGGGGGAACACATCAGAAAAAAACGCTCAAACATTTATCTTCCTATATTTACAAAAGCTTGCAAATGGCAGAAGTTGAGCTATTTGCAGGAAAGCAGCTATCTGATTTTTGAATAGTCTCAGGGCTTTAGGCAGTTAATTATCTGATATTTCCATCACATGTGTTTTCATTGGAGGCTCTGCATGACCCACCAGAAATCGAGTTGTGACCCACAGTTTGAGAAACAATGCTCTAGGGCAGGGGTTCCCAAACTCCTGGGAAGAGCCTAAGTGTTTGTGCCCCCCCCCATAGCAGTGACTGCGCAAACAGGATCACGCCATCATCGCAGAGAAAAAGTGCCTTTTTTACCTTGAGGGGTGTAGTGGCCCTCCGGGGTGTGTGTGCACAGGGAGCCTGCAGACAGCACAGGGCTCCCCGCGTCTCAGAATGGCCCTCCAACGTGATCACGACCCACTTCTGCAGGCTCCCCGCATCCCCCCAGAGGACCACTACACCCCTCAAGGAAGGTAAAAACGACACCAATCCTGGATGCACCATCGACATCACTGCAGGTCACCACTCCCCTTAAGGGAGTAGCGACCCATTGTTCCCAGCTGGGGTGTTGCGACACCCCAGTTTGGGAACCTCTGCTCTAGGGTATTAGTTACCCCTCCCAGTTTGGTGTTGTATGCAAACTTGATAACCATCCCCTCTGCTTCTTCATCCAAGTCATTTAAGAAGATATTGAACAACACTGGGCCCAAGACAGAGCCCTGAGGCACCCCACTCGTCACTTCCTTCCAGGTCAATGAGGAGCTGATAACGAGCAGTCTCTGAGAATGGTCCATTGGCTGGCCATGGATCCATCTGGCGGTAGCACCATTTATTCCACATCCCATCAGCTTGTCCACCAGGATGTCATGTGGAACTTTGTCAAAGGCCATACTAAAATCCAGATATATGTCCACAGTATTTCTCTCCCCCCCCCCATCTACCAAGCTAGTCACTCAATCATAGGAGATAAGGTTGTCTGGCAAGGCTTGCTCTTGAGAAAACCATGCTGGCTTTTAGCAATCACCACCCTTCTTTCTAAATGCTCACAGACGGCTTAATAATTTGCTTCAACACCTTCCCAGGTATCAACATCTAGCTGACCAGTCAGTAGTTGCCCAGATCTTTTTTTTGTTTTTCTTGAACATAAGGACCACATTTGCTTGCCCATCACATCAGAATTCTTAAGAAAATGTTGCTTAGAGAAAGTATGCAGCCATCCTTCTGTTTAATCAGTTAATCAGCAACAGCTGGCCAGATGCATTCTGCCTGACATTTAAAAGACTTGATAATTTCAGTAAGATTAGTGAACCCTGGTCCAGGCTATTATCCATATGTTATATTCAGCTATAGTATCAAACAATTCTTATTTACTTTAATAGGAAAGCGTTGGAGCTGGATATCATCATTTGGTAAAGCTATGAAGTCATGACGAAACCCTTGTCCTCCGTTATAAAGTGACTTGTTCCAGTGCTAGAACCAACCCTATTTCTGTCCCACACAAAGGCCTGATTTACATAATTCTCTTTGATGCACAAAAGTCACCATAGGGTTAAGTGCATGATGTTTTATTTAATGTTTCATTCTTTTGAATGTTTGTTTTAACCAAATATTATATCCCACATTTTCCTCAAGATGCAAAGCAGCTAACAAGGAGATAATAGAACAAATTTGAAAATATGCAACAAAAGCAATATAAAACAGAAAAGCCCTGCTGGATCAAGCCAAGGTCCCATCTAGTCCAGCTTTTGTATCTCAGAGTGGCCCACCAGATACCTCTGGGAACACACAAGACAACAAGATATCCGCATCTTGTTGCCACTCCTTTGCATCTGGCGATGCATTTAGAGATAGGCTACCTCTAAAACCTGGAGGTTGCATACAGTCGTCATGACTTGTAACCGTGATGAACGTGATTTTCCTCCAAAAATCTGTCCAATCCCCTTTTTAAAAGGCATGTAGGCCAGGTGCTATCTATCACAACATCCCGTGGCAAGGAGCTCCACGCATTAAGCACTGGGTAAAGAAATACTGTAAAACAGTCAACAGAGTATTTTAAAAGTCAACAAAACTATCCCCCCCCCCAAAAAAGGGGGCAAAAATCATGGCTCACCTCTTAGCAGAACTGTACCAACTGTATCCTGTATTTATCTCATGGGATTAGGTATCTGTAAGACGAGAATTACAGATTTGAAGACCAAGACTCCGTGCAAGTGTACTTGTCCAGGTCTTAAGATGTGTAAAACTGTGTTGTGATCATTCTAGAACAGAGGTTCTCAACCTGTGGTACGGGTACCCCTAGGGTACGCGGACCTCTTGCTGGGGGTACGCCAAGCCCTGCCCCTTATTTGCCCCATCAGCAGCTAATTAAATAATTAACATGGATTTTAAATTTTAATTATTTTCAGAGCCCTTCTGTCTCTCTGGTTTTGGTTTTGGGCCTATTTTTGTACTTTGGAAAATGTACTTTGGTGGGGTGAGGGAGGGAGGAGCTGATTTTGGGAAGTGTGACTTGGAGAAAAAAGAGATCCTTGCATGTGTGTCTCTCACTCACTCACTCAGTCACACACACAGAGTTAAAATTGTTTTAGTACTTTTTATTTAACGATTAATTACCTAATTAATTGATTAATCCAATTAATTAGCAGTTAATTAGCAAGGGGTACTTCAGAAAATTGGACCATGATAGGGGGTACCCGGGCCTCCAAAGGTTGAGAACCCCTGTTCTAGAAGACATGTGTTTTCTTTGTGAAACAGATGTCCTTTCAACACTATGTTTTTATGTATCTTAAGATATGGATATGGATGCTCACCTATATCTTCCAAAAGTCATATGGTAAATATAGCCTGGATTGTCAAGTAAAGTTTGAAAAGTGAAGCTGCTTTCAGGCTCCATGTCCTGAAACACAAGAGCTTCTGAAGAAATAGCCCTAGACCAGTGGTGGCCAACCTTTCAACAAGAATGCTCCTGGCCCTTTAATGGTTGTATAGGGGAGGGCATTTTAGCAGGTGCAGCTGCTTTAGCAGCACCATCGGCAATTGCAGCTGCCAAGATTCTGTCTTCTACACAATGCTTATTTTTATTTATTTATTTATTTATTTATTTATTTATTTATTTATTTATTTATTTATTTAAAGAATTTATACCCCACCTTTCTCCCAACAAGGGCACTCAAGGCGGCTTACAACACTGACGTTAAAATACATATATACACATTAAAATAATTAAAAACAATTAATTAAAACAATTTAAAATAAACAACCCCAGTGGGTCACCTGAATTTACATTTGTTAAAAGCCATTTGTTAAAAAGTCAGCCCACCATGTCAGACATCAAAAGCTATCCTAAATAAAAACGTCTTAAGTCCCCGCCGAAAGGTCTCTAAAGAGGGAGCTGTTTTTAATTCCAGGGGGAGGGAATTCCATAATTGGGGCGCCACAGCCGAAAAGGCCCTATTCCGTGCCGCCATCCCCCTCACTTCCGTCAATGGCGGCACGGTTAACAGGGCCCCCCCTGATGACCTCAGAGTACGGGTCGGATTATTAGGAAGGAGGCGGTCCCTCAAATACCCTGGACCCGAGCCATGATTAAGGGCTTTAAAAGTCAAAACTAGCACTTTGAATTGTGCTACTCTTAAGGATACTCTTAAGGATACAGTAGCCCTAATGATGGAAGGTTGGCCACCCCTGCCCTAGACAATTCCAAGCCATGTTTCTCAACAAGAGGTGGTTGTTGTTGATATAGTCTACAGTTCTGCATCCCACTCAGTACCCAAAAAATTCTATTTCTGGGACTTCCATTTCCTAAAACCCGTGCAAACTCAGTGACTGTCAAATCAGAATAAAACCATGTTTTTCTTTACACTCCTTTTCTTCACAGGTTCTAAACTAAGTGGTTTGGAATTTGATAGAGGCTGGTTTTAAGTGATTTGGTAAATTTAACCGGATAAGCAGCAGTCTGCCATTAAACTTTTTCAAAAAGTGAAGACAGATGGTTCATAAATATATGCCTATTCTGTGGAAATCATATCTGTTCCATGGGAAATTATATACAAACTGATTATTTGGTTAAAATCTTCCAGGAGTATGCCTTTCAAATACCTATTAATTTTTTATAGTTGAATTATTTCCTTATTGCAGGTCCTCACCAGGGTTGGCTCACTCATGAGGCCAGGTGCAGCAGTCACTTTGAGTGGCAGCCTGAAGAGGGTGGCAAATGGGGGGGGCTCTACACCTGCTGCTGCCTACATCAGCCCACCCAGCTCCCCACCGGGGCTTGTTGTTGTTGTTGTTCAGTCGTTAAGTCGTGTCCGACCCTTCGTGATCCCATGAACCATATCCCGCCAGGCCTTCCTATCCTCCACTATCTTCCTGAGTTCGCTCATTTTCATGTTCGTTGCATCGGTGATGCTGTCTAACCATCTCATCCTTGGCCTTCCCCTTCTCCTTTTGCCTTCAGTCTTTCCCAGCATCAGAGTCTTCTCCAGAGACTCCTCTCTTCACATTAGGTGGCCAAAATATTTGAGTTTCAGCCTTAGTACCTGTCCTTCCAGGGAACAGTCAGGCTTGATTTCATTTAGGATTGACTGATTTGATCTCCTAGCAGTCCAAGGGACTCTCAGGAGTCTTCTCCAGCACCACAGTTCAAAAGCATCTATTCTTCGGCGCTCAGCCTTCCTTATGGTCCAGCTCTCGCAACCATACATTGCTACTGGGAACACCATCGCCCTGACTATACGAACTTTTGTTGGTATGGTGATATCTCTGCTTTTTATTATGCTATCTAAATTTGCCATAGCTTTCCTTCCAAGGAGTAAGCGTCTTTTAATTTCATGGCTGCTGTCTCCGTCTGCAGTGATCTTGGAACCCAAAAAAGTAAAATCTGTTACTGCTTCCATTTCTGCCCCTTCTATTTGCCAGGAATTGATGGGACCAGATGCCATGATCTTAGTTTTATTAACGTTGAGTTTTAAGCCAACTTTTGCACTCTCCTCTTTCACTCTCATCAAGAGGCTCTTTAGTTCTTCTTCACTTTCTGCCATTAGAGTGGTATCGTCTGCATATCTGAGGTTGTTGATGTTTCTCCCGGCAATCTTGATTCCGGCTTGCGATTCATTCAGCCCTGCATTTCTCATAATGTACTCTGCATATAAGTTAAATAGGCAGGGTGACAATATACAGCCTTGCCGTACTCCCTTCCCAATTTTGAACCAATCAGTTGTTCCATGGCGGGTTCGAACTGTTGCTTCTTGACCCGCATACAGGTTTCTCAGGAGACAGGTAAGGTGGTCTGGTATCCCCATCTCTTTAAGAACTTGCCACAGCTTGTTGTGATCCACACAATCAAAGGCTTTTGCGTAGTCAATGAAGCAGAAGTAGGTGTTTTTTTGGAACTCTCGTGCTTTCTCCATGATCCAGCGCATGTTGGCAATTTGATCTCTAGTTCCTCTGCCTCTTCGAAACCCAGCTTGTACATCCGGTAGTTCTCGGTCCACGTGCTGCTGAAGCCTAGCTTGTAGGATTTTGAGCATAACCTTGCTAGCATGTGAAATGAGTGCAATTGTGCGATAGTTTGAACACTCTTTGGCACTGCCCTTCTTTGGAATTGGAACGTAAACTGACCTTTTCCAATCCTTTGGCCACTGCTGAGTTTTCCAAATTTGTTGGCATATTGAGTGCAGCACTTTCACAGCATCATCATTTAGGATTTTAAGTAGCTCAGCTGGGATATTATCATCTCCGCTAGCTTTGTTGTTAGTAATGCTATCTAAGGCCCACTTGACTTCGCTCTCTAGGATGTCTGGCTCTGGGTCAGTGACCACACCAGCGTGGTCATCAGGAACATTAAGATCTTTCTTGTATAGTTCTTCTGTGTATTCTTGCCATCTCTTCTTAATCTCTTCTGCTTCTGTCAGGTCTCTGCCTTTTTTATCCTTTATCATGCCCATCTTTGCACAAAATGTTCCCTTGATATCTCCAATTTTCTTGAAGAGATCTCTAGTCCTCCCCATTCTGTTGTTTTCCTCGATTTCCTTGCATTGTTCATTTAAGAAGGCCTTCTTATCTCTCCTTGCTATTCTCTGGAAATCTGCATTCAGTTGTTTATATCTTTCCCTTTCACCTTTGCTTTTCGCATTCCTTCTTTCCACAGCTATTTGTAAAGCCTCATCTGACAGCCACTTTGCTTTCTTGCATTTCTTTTTCTTTGGGATGGTTTTAGTTGCTGCCTCCTGTACAATGTTACGAACTTCCGTCCATAGTTCTTCAGGCACTCTGTCTACCAGGTCTAGTGCCCTAAACCTATTCTTCACCTCCACTGTATACTCATAAGGGATATGGTTTAGGTCATATCTGACTGGTCTAGTGGTGTTCCCTACATTCTTCAATTTAAGCCTGAATTTTGCAATAAGAAGCTCATGATCTGAGCCACAGTCAGCTCCAGGTCTTGTTTTTACTGATTGTATAGAGCTTCTCCATCTTTGGCTGCAAAGCACATAATCTATCTGGTTTCGGTATTGACCATCTGGTGATGTCCAGGTGTAGAGTCGCCTCTTGTGTTGTTGGAAAAGAGTGTTTGCTATGACCAGCGTGTTCTCTTGACAGAACTCCGTTAGCCTTTGCCCTGCTTCATTTTGCGCTCCAAGGCCAAACTTGCCTGTTGTTCCGTTTATTTCTTGATTTCCTACTTTAGCATTCCAGTCTCCTATGATGTAAAGGACATCTTTTTTGGGTGCTAGTTCTAGAAGGTGTTGTAGGTCTTCATAGAACCGGTCAACTTCATCTTCTTCGGCATCAGTGGTTGGGGCATACACTTGGATTACTGTAATGTTGAATGGTTTGCCTTGGATTCGAACTGAAATCATTCTGTCGTTTTTGAGGTTGCACCCCAGTACTGCCTTTCCCACTCTTTTATTGACTATGAGGGCTACTCCATTTCTTCTAAGGGATTCATGCCCACAGTAGTAGATATGATGGTCACCTGAATTAAATTCGCCCATGCCCGTCCATTTTAGTTCGCTGATTCCCAAGATGTCAATGTTCAATCTTATCATCTCATCTTTGACCACATCCAGCTTGCCTTGATTCATAGACCTCACATTCCATGTTCCTAAGCAATATTGCTCCTTGCAGCATTGGATTTTCCTTTCAACCTCAGACACATCCACAGCTGGACATCCTATTGGCTTTGGCCCAGCCGCTTCACTCTTTCTGGGTCTACTTGGAATAGTCCTCCGCTCTTCCTCAGTAGCATATTGGACACCTTCCGACCCGAGGGGCTCATCTTCCGGCGTCATATCTTGTAGCCTTTTGGAACTGTTCATGGGATTTTCTTGGCAAGGTTACTGGAGTGGGTTGCCATTTCCTTCTCCAGTGGATCACTTTTAGTCAGAACTCTCTGCTACGACCTGTCCGTCTTGGGTGTCCCTGCACGGCATAGCTCATGGCTTCATTGAGTTACGCAAGCCCCTTCGCCACGACAAGGCAATGATCCATGAAGGGGTCATGGCCACCGGGGCTGCCCTGGTCTTTTTGTCACTTGCTGTCCTTCAAGGAGATAGTGAGCAGAAAATCAGGGCAGTGGCAGCCTATCACCTTCCTGAACTCTGTTGCTGAAGATCGCAGCGGTGGGGCTGGAGGTGGAGATGGGGGGGTCACTGTTGCCTTCTCTGCTTGCCACTTCTACAAAACAATTTGGGTGGGAGGAGCCAGTAGAGGAAGAGGAAACAACTTCCAGACTTCTCCCACCCAACCTGTACTGAAGAAGAGATGGAGGCAACAACTATTAACTAGGCTTACCATTTGTCCTGGAAAACCCGGGACCGTCCCAGGCTTTCTGGGCTCCGCCGTCGCTTGCAAAAAGTACCTTTTTTCCGGCGGCACCCATCTTGGATCTTGCGAAATCTTGCGAGATCCAAGATAATGGCACCCTCACAAGATTTGGGCGCCGCCATCTTGGTGGCACTGGGGAAAAGGTACCTTTTGTACACGGCGGCGGGAGTAATTGGCGTCCTGGCTGGCCAGGATGCAGCCAGCCAGACTCCAGAAGGATGGCAGCAGCAGAGGAGAAGGCAACGGAGGAGGGACGGCAACAGCGGCAGCAGAGGAGGAGCGGCGGGGACAGCAAGGTGTGGCAGCGTCGGCAAAACTGGCCAGTTTCGTGGCCATAAATAAATAAATAAATAAAAATTTTTGGGACGCCCTTCGGGCGGTGAGTGGGTGCTTAAACCCTCGGAAAATTAATTAATTAATTATTCTGGGGGGGGGTGTCCTGGTTTGGATCTGGGAAAATACGGTAAGCCTAACTATAACAGTGGGGGCAGTAATTATGATAGGAGGGTGGGGGAGCTAAAAAAGATAAAAAGGGGTAGACATTTGGAAGCTTGAACCAGGTGGTTCACACAAGTGTTGCATCAATTAACATATGTACAAATCTTAGGTATGACCCAATCAAACATCAGGATTTTTGTCCCACAGATTTCAGTGTGAGAGTTACCGGTAAACAAACCCTTGTTCATTTCACTTGCTGATTTCTTATTGAGCAGGTGCTAAGCACAAAAAGTATGATCATCGAACTCCGCTACTTCACAGTCCTGCCTCAGTGTGTCCACGTGTGCGTAGACGCCTATCGCAACTGTATTAAGGTTGCTTGTTTGTACATTCATAAATGTAACTGCTCAAGTTTAGCAGTACTTTACAAAAACAAATAACTGAAGCCTGAAAACTGAATTAACAGGCAAAACACAGTGAGAAGTACTGGGATAGTGCGGGACAGATTAAATGAGAAACGGGCCTCTGCCGTATTTAACAGACATCCGCTACACAATTATTTTATCAACTTTGAATGGAGTTATTATGACTATTCTGTTTATATTCTGGAACTGCCTTCTGTGTGTCTTGTTTTTGGCTCCTTTCCAAAGAAATTCCATATCTTGCAGATATTCACAATAACTGCAACTGAATTATTTTCAATTATCGTTTTTGTTTTTCTTATGAAGATTTCAGTGTCGTGGCTCTGTGTCCAAGTTCCCATATTCCGGTCAACAAACAAATGACATCTGGCTTCTCTTTACTTGGAGCAAGGAGATGCTTCCTGTTATCTTTCTTCCTACTTAAAACTTTAAATTCCCAAAAATGTAGTACTCAAAAATGAGTTTAACAGTTCTCCACTCCACAACTATGGATTAGTTCTTTACAGACAATCCACTTTGGTAGTTCCTAGGTTGCACTTTCACAATAAATCCTATGAAAATCAATAGGACTAGTATACCAGTTCATGAATTTATTTATGCTTATATGACCCAAGACAGAACAACTGGGAAACAGTAGGAAGATTAGACAGGGAAGTTAGGCCAAGACAGAGTATTATGATGCAAGAATACAAGTTAATTACATTGTAAACATTTCAGCGGGGGAAACATTTCATGGAAGTTGGATTATTGACCTTTTTAAAAATGTTTTGTGTATAACTAGCAATGTGATGTAAAAATGATAATACTGTAATTATTTAGATACCACAAAAATACATTAGCAATTTATCAAATCTAAATCACTGTTAAAGAAACTTGCTTTAAAAAGACAAATTGAGAAAATGGAAGGGAATGAGAAAGAAGGAAGAATAGGTGAACTTCATGCTGAAATAAATGTTAAGTCTTACAGGGCCAGGTCTTGTTGTTTTTTTGCTGCTATAGGCTAATGCAGCTACCCCTGAAAACCTTTTTAAAAGTATACAAATACGCATGTGGTAGAAGATAGACCTCCTTCATGGATCATTGCCTTGTTGTGGCGAAGGGGCTTGCGTAACTCAATGAAGCCATGAGCTATGCTGTGCAGGGACACCCAAGACGGACAGGTCGTAGCAGAGAGTTCTGACTAAAAGCTTTCAGGAGCAGCGAGTGGCCTCACGGGGACCAAGTGGCTCACGGGGACAAAGTGGCAAGATAAAAAAGACACAGCGAGTTAAGCAGCTGGGCGAGTTCAGCAGCGGGGCGAGGAAGCCAGGCCCCACACGCTGCCCGGCACGTCCCTTGAAGAGAGGAGAGCTCCAGCAACATTAAGGTACCCAAACTTTGATAAATCCATAACTTACACTCAAAAGCTATGCAGTCAGACAGCCAGCAGAAGAGTGGGGGCTATCCAGTGTTTTGCACTGAGTGTCACATGTATGACTATCTGCCTCTTGGGCACAAGTCATGGGTGTGTGCTCGGTGCAAAGAGCTCCAGGCTCTCAGGGAATGGGTTCGCTCCCTTGAAGCCACGGTTGCTGACCTGGAGAAGCAGAGACAGGTAGAGAGGAACCAGGGTGAGACTTCTAGGGACGTGGAGGCATCGTCCTACCCTCAGTTGGCCAGCGCCTCAGCTGCCAGGAAAGGGAGTCTCAGGGCTGGAGGACATTGCTCTGGAAAAGAGGGAAACAATCCCACAGTGGGGACCCCTTCTTCAGGTGATGGGCCCGTGATGGTGATGTCAGTGGTGATGTCCCATCACCTTCTTCAGGTGATGGGAAACTACAGGCCGGTCAGCCTAACATCTGTTCCAGGGAAGATGGTGGAAAGTCTCATTAAGGATAAAATCTTAAAATACATAGAAGAACAAGCTCTGCTGAGGGAGAGTCAGCATGGCTTCTGCAAGGGGAAGTCTTGCCTCACAAACCTGTTAGAATTTTTTGAAAAGGTCAACAGACATGTGGATGCGAGCGAACCCGTGGATATTATATATCTGGATTTTCAGAAGGCGTTTGACACGGTCCCTCATGAAAGGCTCCTGCGAAAACTCCACAGTCAGGGAATTAGAGGGCAGGTCCTCTTGTGGATTAGGAACTGGTTGAAGACCAGGAAACAGCGAGTGGGAGTCAATGGGCAATTTTCACAATGGCGAGAGGTGAAAAGCGGTGTGCCCCAAGGATCGGTCTTGGGACCGGTGCTTTTCAACTTATTCATAAATGACCTGGAGTTGGGGATAGGCAGTGAGGTGGCCAAGTTTGCGGATGACACTAAACTTTTCCGGGTGGTAAAGACCAGCAGGGATTGTGAAGAGCTCCAGAAGGATCTCTCCAAACTGGGAGAATGGGCAGCAAAATGGCAGATGCGCTTCAATGTAAGTAAGTGCAAAGTGATGCACATTGGGGCAAGAAACCAAAATTTCACATATACGCTAATGGGTTCTGAGTTGTCTGTGATGGATCAAGAGAGAGATCTTGGGGTCCTGGTGGACAGGTCGATGAAAGTGTCGACCCAGTGTGCGGCGGCTGTGAAGAAGGCCAATTCCATGCTCGGGATCATTAAAAAGGGGATTGAGAATAAAACGGCCAATATCATTATGCCTTTGTACAAATCGATGGTAAGGCCACATCTGGAGTATTGTGTCCAGTTCTGGTCACCATACCTCAAAAAGGATATAGTTGAATTGGAAAAGGTGCAGAAAAGAGCGACCAGAATGATTTGTGGGCTGGAGCACCTCCCTTACGAGGAAAGGCTACAGCGTCTGGGGCTTTTCAGCCTAGAAAAAAGGCGCCTGAGGGGGGACATGATTGAGACTTATAAAATTATGCATGGGATGGAGAGAGTGGATAGAGGGAAATTCTTCTCCCTCTCGCACAACACCAGAACCAGGGGACATGCACTAAAATTGAGTGGAGGGAGAGTTAGAACAGACAAAATAAAATATTTCTTTACCCAGCGTGTGATTCATCTGTGGAACTCCTTGCCACAGGATGTGGTGATGGCACCTGGCCTAGATGCCTTTAAAAGGGGTTTGGACAAATTCATGGAGGAAAAGACCATCACAGGTTACAAGCCATAAGCAACCTCCTGGTTTTTTTTTTCTTTTTTTTTTTAGAAGTGGGTTTTCTCTGTGCCAGGTGCAAGGGAGTGGCGACTGGACACAGGTATCTTGTTGTCTCGTGTGCTCCCTGAGGCATCTGGTGGGGCCACTGTGTGACACAGGAAGCTGGACTAGATGGGCTTTTGGCCTGATCCAGCAGGGCTCTTCTTATGTTCTTATGTTCTTAAAGTGATCCACTGGAGAAGGAAATGGCAACCCACTCCAGTAACCTTGCCAAGAAAATCCCATGAACAGTACCAAAAGGCTAAAAGATATGACGCCGGAAGATGAGCCCCTCAGGTCGGAAGGTGTCCAATATGCTACTGAGGAAGAGCGGAGGACTATTCCAAGTAGACCCAGAAAGGATGAAGCGGTTGGGCCAAAGCCAATAGGAGGCTCAGCTGTGGATGTGTCTGAGGTTGAAAGGAAAATCCAATGCTGCAAGGAGCAATACTGCTTAGGAACATGGAATGTGAGGTCTATGAATCAAGGCAAGCTGGATGTGGTCAAAAATGAGATGATAAGATTGAACATTGACATCTTGGGAATCAGCGAACTAAAATGGACGGGCATGGGCGAATTTAAGTCAGGTGACCATCATATCTACTTCTGTGGGCATGAATCCCTTAGAAGAAATGGAGTAGCCCTCATAGTCAATAAAAGAGTGGGAAAGGCAGTACTGGGGTGCAACCTCAAAAACGACAGAATGATTTCAGTTCGAATCCAAGGCAAACCATTCAACATTACAGTAATCCAAGTGTATGCCCCAACCACTGATGCCGAAGAAGTTGACCGGTTCTATGAAGACCTACAACACCTTCTAGAACTAGCACCCAAAAAAGATGTCCTTTACATCATAGGAGACTGGAATGCTAAAGTAGGAAATCAAGAAATAAATGGAACAACAGGCAAGTTTGGCCTTGGAGCGCAAAATGAAGTAGGGCAAAGGCTAACGGAGTTCTGTCAAGAGAACACGCTGGTCATAGCAAACACTCTTTTCCAACAACACAAGAGGCGACTGTACACATGGACATCACCAGATGGTCAATACCGAAACCAGATAGATTATGTGCTTTGCAGCCAAAGATGGAGAAGCTCTATACAATCAGTAAAAACAAGACCTGGAGCTGACTGTGGCTCAGATCATGAGCTTCTTATTGCAAAATTCAGGCTTAAACTGAAGAATGTAGGGAACACCACTAGACCAGTCAGATATGACCTAAACCATATCGAGTATACAGTGGAGGTGAAGAATAGATTTAGGGCATTAGACCTGGTAGACAGAGTGCCTGAAGAACTATGGACGGAAGTTCGTAACATTGTACAGGAGGCAGCAACAAAAATCATCCCAAAGAAAAAGAAATGCAAGAAAGCAAAGTGGCTGTCAGATGAGGCTTTACAAATAGCTGTGGAAAGAAGGAATGCGAAAAGCAAGGGTGAAAGGGAAAGATATAAACAACTGAATGCAGATTTCCAGAGAACAACAAGGAGAGATAAGAAGGCCTTCTTAAATGAACAGTGCAAGGAAATCGAGGAAAACAACAGAATGGGGAGGACTAGAGATCTCTTCAAGAAAATTGGAGATATCAAGGGAACATTTTGTGCAAAGATGGGCATGATAAAGGATAAAAAAGGCAGGGACCTAACAGAAGCAGAAGAGATGAAGAAGAGATGGCAAGAATACACAGAAGAACTATACAAGAAAGATCTTAATGTTCCTGATGACCACGCTGGTGTGGTCACTGACCCAGAGCCGGACATCCTAGAGAGTGAAGTCAAGTGGGCCTTAGGTAGCATCACTAACAACAAAGCTAGCGGAGATGATAATATCCCAGCTGAGCTACTTAAAATCCTAAATGATGATGCTGTGAAAGTGCTGCACTCAATATGCCAACAAATTTGGAAAACTCAGCAGTGGCCAAAGGATTGGAAAAGGTCAGTTTACGTTCCAATTCCAAAGAAGGGCATTGCCAAAGAGTGTTCAAACTATCGCACAATTGCACTCACTTCACATGCTAGCAAGGTTATGCTCAAAATTCTACAAGCTAGGCTTCAGCAGTATGTGGGCCGAGAACTACCGGAAGTACAAGCTGGGTTTCGAAGAGGCAGAGGAACCAGAGATCAAATTGCCAACATGCGCTGGATCATGGAGAAAGCACGAGAGTTCCAAAAAACCACCTACTTCTGCTTCATTGACTACGCAAAAGCCTTTGATTGTGTGGATCACAACAAACTGTGGCAAATTCTTAAAGAGATGGGGGTACCAGACCACCTTACCTGTCTCCTGAGAAACCTGTATGTGGGTCAAGAAGCAACAGTTCGAATCGGCCATGGAACAACTGATTGGTTCAAAATTGGGAAGGGAGTACGGCAAGGCTGTATATTGTCACCCTGCTTATTTAACTTATATGCAGAGTACATTATGAGAAATGCAGGGCTGAATGAATCGCAAGCCGGACTCAAGATTGCCGGGAGAAATATCAACAACCTCAGATATGCAGACGATACCACCCTAATGGCAGAAAGTGAAGAAGAACTAAAGAGCCTCTTGATGAGGGTGAAAGAGGAGAGTGCAAAAGTTGGCTTGAAACTCAACATTAATAAAACTAAGATCATGGCATCTGGTCCCATCAATTCCTGGGAAATAGAAGGGGCAGAAATGGAAGCAGTAACAGATTTTACTTTTCTGTGTTCCAAGATCACTGCAGACGGAGACAGCAGCCATGAAATTAAAAGACGCTTACTCCTTGGAAGGAAAGCTATGGCAAAATTAGATAGCATAGATATACATGCAGGTTTTCATGGCCAGTTGTTATGCTCAAAGATACAATAGGTATGGGTTTTTCAGCCATGTGATTTCAGATCTTAAAATTGAAGAAATAAAGATCGATCTTACAGTTGTCAGTAGAAATTCCACTTCCTGGTTTTACCACGATGTAGATCGGGTAAGCGAGACGGATTATCCAAAGCTGACAATGATGAATTCTTTAGAGTCTTCTAGCGCTTAACGTTTCTCCCCAAGCATTAGGGGCTTCTTCGGAAGCAAAGAGAACCCAGCTACAAGCTGGAAGATGTCCATAGCTTTGTCCTGGAGGTCTCTGTATCGAGGTCATGGAGGAAACAATAGCTTCCGTATCTGGTGCCCATGCCTGACAAAGTATGATTGCCTTACTGCACAAGTCCTTTCAGAATCGCTACGAAGTAGGAAGAGTGGAACACGGAGGAGAGTTTACTTCAGGTCACAAGGGTCTGACAGCTTATGCATCTAATTAACAATCAGCCACCTGCACGCTGGTTCCCATGCTTCCAATAACTGCCTCTATATCTACAGAGATCTCCAGGACAAAGCTATGGACATTTTCCAGCTTGTAGCTGGGTTCTCTTTGCTTCCGAAGAAGCCCCTAATGCTTGGGGAGAAACGTTAAGCGCTAGAAGACTCTAAAGAATTTCATCATTGTCAGCTTTGGATAATCCGTCTCGCTTACCCGATCTACATCGTGGTAAAACCAGGAAGTGGAATTTCTACTGACAACTGTAAGATCGATCTTTATTTCTTCAATTTTAAGATCTGAAATCACATGGCTGAAAAACCCATACCTATTGTATCTTTGAGCTTAGATAGCATAATAAAAAGCAGAGATATCACCATGCCAACAAAAGTTCGTATAGTCAGGGCGATGGTGTTCCCAGTAGCAATGTATGGTTGCGAGAGTTGGACCATAAGGAAGGCTGAGCGCCGAAGAATAGATGCTTTTGGACTGTGGTGCTGGAGAAGACTCCTGAGAGTCCCTTGGACTGCTAGGAGATCAAATCAGTCAATCCTCAATGAAATCAACCCTGACTGTTCCCTGGAAGGACAGGTACTAAGGCTGAAACTCAAATATTTTGGCCACCTAATGCGAAGAGAGGACTCTCTGGAGAAGACTCTGATGCTGGGAAAAATTGAAGGCAAAAGGAGAAGGGGAAGGCAAAGGATGAGATGGTTAGACAGCATCACCGATACAACGAACATGAAAATGAGCGAACTCAGGAAGATAGTGGAGGATAGGAAGGCCTGGCGGGATATGGTTCATGGGATCACAAAGGGTCGGACACGACTTAACGACTGAACAACAACAGAAGATAGACAGTTTAAATGGTCCCAATTCTATCCAGTGAGGGAAGTTCAGTCTGTCTGTTCATGTTCTCTCCCCCCCCCCCCTTCCATCACTACTGACAAAAGACTTGTATTTTCATTGCAACCAGCAGAGGAAGAAAACGGATCTTCCAATTAAATGTCTTGGTTCATTTAACCTCCTCCTTATGAGACTATGGAGTGACTATTCTCTGGATCACTGACCTGATATTTCTCCCCCAATTTTATTATGGGCAAAGATCCAGTTCCTGGGAGTATGCTAAAAACACACCAAATAAAGGTTATTGTTTCCTTCCCTGCCCTGTCCCGTTCTTTTTTGTTGCATAGCATCCACAGGCACACTCAGGTTGCAAAAGGCCCAAACCAGGCAAGTTGGATTTTTCTTTTTGCAAGGTTAAATTTTTACAGAATGCAAGATCATATCAAAAAACAAAGCACATTGCGACAAAGACTTCAGGTTGTATTCTAACTAGTGCTCTTGCAACAAAAGTCATACAACATACAAGTGATCTTCTCTACCCTTTTCTTGTTATTGCAACTTCTTGAAAACAGAGAGAGAGAGAGAGAGAGAGAGAGAGAGAGAGAGAGAGAGAAATCCTCTGGAATGGTGTAAAATGCAGCATGGAGGCTGTAATTTGGTACGGTAGGGGGAGAATCTCCAAAGACAGGGTACCTGCACCTTCTGTGACTGGAGGTACGAGCGAGGCTGCCTTTGAAACTTCACATCTTGTCAGTTTTCAGACAGCTTCAGGGACTACTAACCCATTTTGAAGCACTGTTATTATTATTAAATATTTATATACTGCTTTTCAACAAAAAAGAGAAGCTCACAAAGTGGTTTACAGAGCATAAATAAATGGTCCCATGAGCCAAAAGGGCTCGCAATGCTGGAGCCAAAGGAACACCAGCAAGCAGCCACTAGAAGAGACACTGCACTGAGGTGAATGGGGACAGTTGCTCTCCCCCTGATAAATAGACCTCCCATTTTAAAAGATGCCTCCTCAAACTGCTATACTTCTCTTTAAAGCCCTGCATTGTTAGGGACTTGAGGAACCATCTCTTCCCATGTGTACCTGCTCTCATCTTAGAGCGGAACTACACTACACGCGTTGCGGAGATTCTGACAGCATTTCGGAAGCAAGCGGAGCAGCTGCGACCTCCGCAATGCCGGCGTGTACCTCAAGCTGGAAACCCATCTTTTGAGGGGGCGGGTTCGCGGAGCTAGGGGCAGATTCGCGGAGCTACTGCAGTCTACCAATCGGAGGAGAGTGGCTGCATGCCAATCAGAACTACCTCCAGTCACCGTGGAGGTTATATTCCAAGGCTTATTCCCAGAGGAAAACACAGGACGAGGAGAGAGAAAACCAGAATGGTGGGAAATACTCAAAATAGCCCAAACTCCTGTCACCGTGGAGGTTAATTCCAAGAGGATTAATTGTAACAAGAAAGAGTAGGAACAATCAGAGAGATTTGTGAGTATGTGTGTGTGGGGGAAGCGTTTCGGTGCTCGCTTGCAGCTTGCAGCAAGGGAACGGTCTGTTGTGTGTGCACAGGCAGAGCAGAACAATATTTCCACTGCAGACCGATTATGGAACGAAAGCAAAATATTGCTTACGACTGCTCCATGTTGACTCATTCAGAGATGCACGGGAAGTTGAGCAGTACCCGAAACCCCTCACCGTGTGTGTTAAAACGAAATAGAGAGAAACGTGTGAAGCTTGTGGGTGATTTTGTCTCGGCTGCCTTTGCGACTACGTAAAGATGCATAGGGTAGGGTTGTTAAAAAGTAAAAACCGGCAACGAACTTGAGGATGGCCCGCTGTTAAAGAACAGACCTGCAAGGTTTGCGGCCAATCAGAGCGCGCTTGTGTTTAACCAATCACAGCTGCGCTTTCTTCAGAAGGCGGGACAGCAGGAGGGACAACAGGCGGGAAGACGCTCCTTCCAGCCAGCTCTGCGCGCGGAGGCAGAGGCAGGGGCAGAGGTCTCCGTGTGTAATGCAGTTCTGGCCGTAGAGGCCCTCCTCTTTTTTCCTTCCCTTTTACATTGGGCCAGTGTGGAAGGCGTGGCTTCCAGGGGAGCTGTAGAAACCATCCAGGGGAGCCGAGGAGTGCCACGGAATCCTCTCGGAAAACAGTGCAATGCCAATTGGCAGGCATCAACGTAACAAAATGAGGAGCTGTGGCCAATGGTTGCCAATGGTCAAGAAAAAAGCTTGGGAAATCTTGCATTAGGCAGATCATGGCCTATGAGAGAAGGCCTCCTATCTCTGGAATGCTTAATCCAGGGTGACTCTCCTGGCATCTACTTCTGGTGTTTCTTTCAAAATCAGGAAAATACTGTACTGGAATACGTTTCATTGGTTTTATGCTGCTTTTATGATATTATGTGGTTTAATCCTGTGTTGTTTGAAGCTGTTGGAAGTGGTGTTTTTTAATTGCTTTTACTGTCATGAGCTTCCATATTTTAAAAGATAAATTTTCAATAAACAAGCACATAAATGCTAGTTCCCTTGCAAGTTACTGTTTATTCATATAAAGAGTTTCCACATATAAGGCTGGTCCAATACATTCCAGTGTAATAAACACTCTGAACTCTGCAGATAAATTTCATTATCTGTGGGCTTTTTTTTTTAATCCTGTTGTAATTTTAAATGCCACATATGAACAATTCCACCAGAGAGATTTGTTTAAGTGCCTTTCCTGGTCACAATGGACCAAGCTTTGCACCACAAAGTGCCCTTGAATGATCAGGTTATATATTTATAATCAAACAGCAACTTCTCAACTGGGTTTTCTATTGTTAATCTCAACTGGGTTTTCTATTGTTAAAAGTAAAGGTGGTAAAGGTGACCCCTGACAATTAAGTCCAGTCGTGTCCGACTCTAGGGTGTGGTGCTCATCCCCATTTCAAAGCCGAAGAGCCACCGTTGTCCGAAGACGCCTCCATGGTCATGTGGCCGGCATGACTCTCCTTGCCGCAGCGCGTAGCACGCGGCTGGAACACGGAGCGCTGTTTACCTTCCCGCAAGTGGTACCTATTTATCTACTCACATTAACATGCTTTGGAACTGCTAGGTTGGCATGAGCTGGCCAAGCAACGAGCGCTCACCCCGTTGCGGGATTCGAACTGCCGACCTTTCGATCGACAGCTCATGGTTCAGCGGTTTAACCCACTGCGCCACCCGCTGGCCACTGTTAGAGACCATTTATTTATTGGTCACTTTTCCACGATAGCTAGTGGTTCAGATGAATCGCATGGACTATACGAGAGCTGGTACCAGGTTGTGGAAGGCCCTGAGGCACCCCCAGTGCCACCTAGCTCACTACACTCCTCATGGGACCTTACCTGAGTGGTGGGGCAGCAACGTGGAGGACTTTGCAGCAGTTGCACTGGCTGGTAATATCTAACTAATAATTGAAAAACCCAATGCAATGTACTTATTGGGTTGCCTATGGGCACCTGTCTGGGGGCCAACTTGGTCACAACTGATCATGCTCTTGAGGACTGCTTTATATGTTATTTTCTAAGTAATAATAATAGTTGGTATTTGTATAGCATTTTCCAAGTGTGTAAAGCACACTTCACGCGTATTATCTTGATGGTGTCCTTATAACAACCTGTAAGGTACGCAAGCTCCGTTGTCCCTATAGGGCAGCTGGGGTTGAGAGGGAGTGGCTGCCCTGTGGCCACCTAGTGAATTCATGGCAGAGGAGAAACTCAAGCTGAGAGGTTTCAAATTGGCAACTCAGGGCGCAATCCAAACCTACTTAGGCCGCCGTTGTAACCAGCGGCCCAGCGAAAACGGGAGGCCCCAGAATGGAAAGGGGATTCAAATCCTCTCCAAAAGGGGAATTTAAAGGGGATTTGAATCCCCTTTCTATTCTGGGGCCTCCCGTTTTCGCTGGGCCGCTGGTTACAACGGCGGCCTAAGTAGGTTTGGATTGCGCCCTTAGTCTCCTAGCCACTGTGCTATACTAGTGGTGTGGAAATTTAACATGTGTTAGGGGAAAGTAATGTGTGAATGCTCTTTAAAGTGTCTGTCTTTCTGCTGGTACACACATTTCCATGTGAGAACTAATAGTAGTAGCAGCAGCATGCAAAACTGGCATGAAACTTGAGATATAATCATTGCAACCTCAGTTTGTTATAAATATGCTTTTCTTAACCTCACCCCTAATAAAAATGCACTTATCACGCATGACAGAATCCCTTTCAGAGTTTCCCTGACATATTTCCTTTCTGAAGAAAATCTGGGCAAGTCCCCTGAGCACTTGGCAAAAAGTGAGATGTGTGTCAGTGCTATAAAAGGCTTTTCCGTTTTGCATTCTTATTTGCAATGTTCATTGAAGATAAATGTCTTTATCTATGAGACTGATCCCACAGGAACTGTGGGATCCTGCCATATTTTAAGCACCAAATGAGAAGAGACTCTACCAAAGAGACTTTATGAGGCAATATTCATGAGATATTGAGGAATATTTGCTAGTGTATGCAGAGATAACGCAGAAATATGATTTCACAAAATACCAGACTATCTAGTAGGCGTGAACAAATTCCAGTACGGTTGCTCTTCTGCTCATTCATGATTTTGTATCACTTTCCGTAATGTGAAAGGAAAACCCCAGCTGAGGTGCTTTCTCTCTCACTCAGCTGGCTGCACACAAACTCCCACACACACTGTTGTTGGCAGTAATAGTCATACTTATTCAGAGGTCAAGGTCCACGCAGACTGTACTGCCAAAAGATTGTGTACTGGGTTTTCTTTTCTGAATCACCAGCAAGCCAATCGAATAAACTCCTTTTACCGTAATCCTGTCAAGCGGATTGAATTTCTCCTCAGATTTCTTGTAAAGCTGTGCTTGCGTGGATTTGCTTGCTGCTAAATCATCTTATATTAGTACATTTTGGATAATTAATGGCCTCTTTGTATATTTTCTTTTAAATTAGCTTGTGTAATCTTAACAGCAGTATAACAGTAAGATCCTAGTTCCATAACATTCAGGCTGCTCTGTTGCTATTGGTTTTCATTTTATAAGAAAAGCGGGATTGGGTGCCATTTTCATTTCTCTTCATGAAATATAAATAACCATTTCATCCCACACACATTTTAAATAAGGCTCCAGGCTTGAATAAGATAATCAAGAACCCGGAAATTCAGAGTTAGAATTAATCTGACAGAAATGCAAACTATTCTTGAATAAACAATCACAAATTATATAGAATCCAAAGATGGTAAATAGAGGTAAAATTTAACATTTTCCTCCTGTCCTTCCTATTTTCTTCCTACAGACATAATTTGACCACATGATTTGACTTTAAATGTAATTCTAACCAAACCTAGTGATGATGATGATGATGTCGAATTTAGGTCCGAAACTAATGATGAAGTCAAGAGCTGAAAAATGACAGGACCTAATCTTGGAGGTGACTCAGGCCCTTGTAAATCAGCAATGGTGCTGATGATTGGGAAGCAGTGTTTTCTCACCTACGTCCCTTGAGAGACTTTGCACTTATGCATTTACAGTTTAAGGTGATAAATGTCCTTGATTGGGATCTTCTGCTTTATGGCATTAGCTATGGCTTACATAGCATAGGAAAGCTGGGTGAGGCCATTCTGGGTCATGCTGCCTCAGTGAAGGCTGAAATCCTATATACACTTATGTGGGAATAAGTTCCATTGAACTGACAGCCCAAACCAACTTTCCAGCGCTGATGCAGCTGCAATGCAACAAACATTCCTTTACCTTGAGGAGACTTCTGTGACTGTTCTCCACTGCAGGATGCAACACATGCCCTGTTGTTGACACAGCTGCACTGGCGCTGGAAAGTTAGTTAGGATTGGGCTGTCAGTGGGGATTACTTCTGAGTAGGCATGCATAGGATTGTACTGCAAGTTCATTTACTAGAATGCATCAGCATTTTCACTGGGAGTGGTCAAATACATGCAAAGCTTGTAGAACAAGGCCACAATCCAGCAGAAAGTTGTGTACTTGAGCCTGTGAAAACAGACTTTGGTAAGTATGTATGTTCATGTGGATTTTTAACTTTATTTTTAATATTTTTGTAGGTTTTCACGACGCGACCATATCCTCGAATTAAAAATCCGCATGTTGCCGGGAAACTCTGCCGTTGTAGATCAATTTATTACAAAAAATAAATTTCACAGATGGTAAAACATACTTTTGACGTTTCGCTCACGTAACGCTCGTGGCATAATCAGAAATCCCCCTTTTCTGATGATGCCACGAGTGTTACGTGAGTGAAACGTCAAAAGTATGTTTTACCATCTGTGAAATTTATTTTTGTAATAAATTGATCTACAACGGCGGAGTTTCCCGGCAACATGCGGATTTTTAATTCGAGGATTTATTTTTAATGTTTGTTTACATGTATAGCTAAAGAAAACAAAGAGAGGCCGGGGTCATTCCATGTGAAATCAACCAATGCATGAAACCTTGATGTCATGGATTTTGTTCATTTTTGGTACATTTGTACCTTACCATGAGATGTTTAAAAAAAAAAATCAGATTATCCATCTGTTTTGAGATATTGAATGTTCAAAATTGCCTAAAAATGCAAAAATTCACTTGTCACCATACCTTCAAACGCCATTTACAGGATAACGATGAAAGCTACAGACATGGGACAGGTGTCATTTTAAAGCGTATGAATAGGGCTTTCATTCTATATACAACATGACAAAATTGTAAATTTTCAGAAAATTCAAAAATATTCAAATAATATTAATTTTGAAATTTTGGAAAATTGAATATTTTTAAATTTTTCAAAAAAAATCACACTTAAAGGTATATGACTTGTAGTCAATCAGTCAAAATTTCAAGATGGTATCTCAATGGTATCATACAAAAATTTAATTTTCTTGTTGTCAGTGACCAGGAATTAAACCCCTCAAGTTCATTTTTCTACAGTTTACATTGATAAAATTATGTGGTAAACTGAAATGAATCCAAAAATTTATAACAGGACTTACAGAGATAGATTTATAGAGAATGAATTCACTTTCTATTCTTTTATAGGATCAGTTTTTTGGTAAAACTATCAAAATCATGAGCTTTTTACTTCTGTTCATAGTTTTAAAATTTTCCTTTAGTTGCTGAATAATTTCTGAATCAGCACAGTGACATTTTTCCTCATCTAAATCATTTTCAGAAGTAAAAAATAATAATTCTTTGTAGGTCCTTTTCATCTTCCCCATCTTTTCTTTGCACTTTAGATACTTTCTTCTTGCACACTGGAGACTCACCAAGGGAGGTCAAAGAGGCATTTAAGTGGGTTTGGACAGTGTGTTTTTAGTGAAGCTTTCTAGGACATTTTTGTTGTGAAGCTGCTTTATTAGTCTTTATTAAGTTTAATTCATTAACTGTTTGATAATTACATGATTTGAAATATGGAGGAGAATAAGTGGTCAAAAAACTGTTGCAGCCCTTTTTTAAAAAAGGGGGGGCACTGGGTTAGTAAAGACGAGGAAAGTAACTGATTGGATGGTTTCACTAAATAGTGAAATCAAGCTACACATGAAGAGAAGCCTTGTCAGATGGAAAAGAATATACTTGAAAAGGAAATTCCTCCTGAGAATTATGAGATTCCTGGTCTTAGTCATATTAAGGAGTTGGAGTATTTGGACCCTGATACAGCTTTAAGCCACTTAAATGCCTCTTTGACCTCCCTTGGGGAGTCAAGAAGAAAAAATCTGAAAAAAAATAATTGTTAAACATCTCATGGTAAGGTACAAATGTACCAAAAATGAGCAAAATCCGTGACATCAAGTTCCAAAATGAATTTTTCATTGGTTGATTTGACATGGAATGACCCGGCCTCTATTTGACAACCAAACCAATCTAGCATGTTTAATTTGGGTGCAATGACTGGTTTCTAAGGAGGTCCAAGGCGCCTTGTTCGTGGAGGGGTCCAGGGGGTCCTCCAAATGGGTAAACGGGGGTGCCAAACTTCATAAGAAAAAAATTAAGGAGAGACAGGATTTGCAGATACTCCAGAAACAGCAAGAGGGTCAAGGTGGGGGAGGGAGGTAGCTTCAGCTCACCCCAGGGCTCCCTCCAACACCACCAGCTGTGCCCCCCCCCCCGCTTTCCTGGCATCATCGTTCCCTGGTTGCTTATCAAGGATCACCAGGGCTCAGGAAATTACCTCTTTAGAGAAGGTACCTACTATCCTGAACCAAGGGTCTAATAATCCATATGATCCACTAGACCTGGTGGGATGTGGTCATCTCCTCCCTGGAGGAGGGCAAGTTGGAGCTGCCCTTCCTTTTCTCTAAAGAGGTAATTTCTTTGTCTTTTATCACAAAGGTGCTGCAAGGCATGGTTGCTGGTGGTGGTCTTATTTAGATTGTGAGCCCTTTTGGGACAGGAAGCCATTTAATCATTTGATTTTTGTCTGTAAACCCCTTTGTGAACTTTTGGTTGAAAAGCGGTATATAAATACTGTTAATGATGATGATGATGATAGTTGGCACTTTCAACAAAAGCCTATCTTGCCGGAGAGATGACCCAGCCTCTCCTCCCCAACTCTCCTTGGAAGAAAAGAGAGGTAGTTTTTCTCCAGCAGTTTTTTTTTTATCATCATATCAGCTAGAACAGCATGCCTCATAGCTGTCAAAAATGAAACTAAAAGGGAAGAGAGAATCCATGCTTCATGTAGAGGAAAGCAGGTGGGCTGCTCTCCCTGCCAAAAGCACAGTGTGCTTTTGAAGCCAAACACATGGGAGAAGAGCTACTTCTTTTTTCTTCAAAAGATCATGGGGGGGGGGGGGAGGAAAGGAGAAGTAGCTTTCCCCTGTTAAGTGGCAACGTGGACACCTGCTAATACAGAGAAGAGACCCTCACCCCTGCCCTGCTGTGCAGGTGAATGGGGTTGTTGAAGCCTCATGATGAGACTAAATGGAGTCGCTGTGTTACTTGTGGACATTCCAACTCTCAGAGTGGAGCTGACTGGTTTGCACAAGAGACGAAAGCGAAGTGCCTGAGAAGGGAGTTGCTTGTGGAACCTCAGGGATTCACCTAGGACTGAAAAACACTGGCATGCTGCCAATCAGCACATCTCTGCAAGGTGAAAGATGGAAGTCTCTTCTAGCCTTACCCGAGGGTGCCCGGGATTGAACCTGGGACCTTCTCAAGGCCAAGCATGAGCTCTACCACACAGCTACACACCCTCCCCTAAAAATAGTAAGGTAAAGCTACTTGGATATTAAGATGGGGCATTTCTGTTATTTTATGAAGTCTCGCCTAGACAGTTACAAAATAACTGAAGAAAAAGATATTAGTTAGTTGGAAAGTGCCTATAAGTCACCAATCTGATACAGCTGCAAAGAAAATAACTGGAATTTAGGATGTATTGGATAAAGTAAAAAAAGAAAAATTAATACTGGCAACAGTTTTGGTCAAGAAAAGTAAATCTAGTTTGGAAGAAATGCCATATAACATCTTGCAGGTTAGTGAAATGAAGAATTTACCTTGGAATATATGACATTGGCCATTAGGCAAGAGAGAGCCATTTGCCACTTTAGGAAGTGACAAATGTTTGTGTGCCCATGGTGGAGCAATGAGCTGCAGCCAATTCTGATATCCAAGCACATGTGTCTATGTTGTCATCCATGTTTGCCAGCAAGTGTTTTCTATGTGAATATGTTGGCTGGGATCCCAAGAACTCTATATATGCATGCCTAAAGCCAGGATATATATGCATGCCTAAAGCCAGGTTGCTCCTGGCTTTAGGCATGTGTAGTGGTTTGGGAGTTGGACTCAGACCTGGAAGATCCAGGTTCAAATCCCTGCTCAGCCATGAAGCTTCCTGCGTGACCTTGGGCCAGTCACTATCTCTCAGCCTCACCTACCTCACAGGGTTGTTGTGAGGACAAAAGGAGGGGAGGAACTATGTACACCACCCTTATGGGGTCACAATACAAGGCTGTGGTGGGAATGGAAGGAAAGGAGGGACTAAAAAGCCCCAATGCTTGTGCGGAAAATAGCGTGCAACCCTCCTGGATCCTGTCCATTATGTCTTCTTGAGTTGAACACATTATACTTTTTGTAAAGTGTGAAGCAGCCATAAGAACATTTAAGATTTCAGATAGCACACTGAAGTTACTCTTGAGGGAGAACAGGGAAATAGAGGGGGGGGGTTGGAAAAAAATGTTGTAGGCAACAAGAAACAGGAAGCATCAGCAGCTGTAAACATTTCCCTGAGGGATTCCAGCATTTGCTTAGCCTTCTGCTCTCAGGCCTGTGCCGTTCTCATTGTTGTGCTTCCCAGCCTCCCGTCCCTCAGTTTGCTCAGTTTAAGAATATTCAGCACACCAGATTGCCTTATGGGTCTCATGTGAAAGGATAAATTTAGCTGGAGGTCCAGAGGTTCAGTAACAAAAGCTCAGCCTCCCAAGGTGGATCCCAGAAACACTGACAAAAATTTCTATATCTGACTGGTCAGACAAGAAAACAAGCAAAAAAAACAACAACCCAAAACAACAACAACAACAACAACATCATTGCTAGAAAATGAAACAGAATGGACTTTGCAAGCAAGTAATTTAGAAAATCATGGATAATTTGTCCCTTCAGACAAGAAATGAAAGTTGGGTTATCTTGACTTAATATCTTGTGTGTGCTAGAGAACATGGGCACACAAACAGTTGTGCAGCCCAATCCTGTGCATATTTAATCAGGAATTCAGTGGGATTTCCTTCCAAGTAAGCCGGGCATATAGGATTGCAGCCTTAGTTTTGTCATTTTATTTTTGTCATTGTCTCATTTGATTTTGTTATCAATCTCATGTGCTACCTTTAAAATATTTCATTGAAAGCACGGTTGAAATGTGTTAGAACATGTACATTGTACATTTTAAACATTTTTATTCCAGGAGCCAGAGACCGAGACCCTGCACAAGGAAAGTCATTTTATTGGCCCCTGTGCTAGTCTCTGTGGTCTCTGAAGGGTCTCTTTCCCTTTAATCTTATCTGTAATTACCACCATAGCATACATCAAAGGAAGATCAATTTGACCAAGCAGCACCACCATCACTTTGCAGATTTTTCATAAATACCCAATTTAGGGATGATTCTTTTACAGATGTATCCATCTGTAAGTACACAATTAACTGTCCCACTGATGTCTTAATTGTGCAGGTTGATCTGTAAGGAGATGCCAGGTGCCTTGTGATAGAGGTTGGACCAGGTGGTCTTTTGATCTTCTGTGACTCAATGGGGTGAATCTACACTACAGACTGCATCTGATTTAACAATCATTGCCTCTCTTCAAGAAGCCCTGACAATTGTAGTTATCTCTGAATGGGTGGAATTGAGTATATCTGCAAAGGAGTCCTTGGCACCCTCAACAAACGACAGTGCCCAGGATCCTGGAAATTATCCCGCTTCAAAAGCCTCAATAGAGCAATAAAGTACTGTACTGCCTTTATTAGGAAAAACTGAAATGTCACAAAAGTAACGAGCACACTTTCAAGTTCTCCAGAAGAATAGGGAAACTCAAAAGTTTGTTCAGTTGTTGGTGACATTTTAAGGTCAAAACACACAATCAATCACTGAACTGCGTATTGAAGTGGTGTACTGGTGTAGCATGGCCAGGCCCCAATGGGCCTCCTTGAATTTCTGCCAGCTAATGGCGGAAGTAAGAGGAAGCTGTGTAATAGCTGCGCCGGCCAGAACGGGGATGGGGATATGGTGGCCACCATCCCCACCGCCTCCTGGGCTGACTCGGCCAATACCCCCCCCCCGCTGCCTGGACTGCCCCCCGTGCCCGCCGGGGGATCTCTTACCTGACTCCAGTGGCCGCAGGGGCGATCTGGCGGCAAAGTAAGGACTACTGGCCTCGCACCAGCAGATCTTACTTGCGAGACATCGCAAACATGCTTTCCGGCACATTTGCGATGGCTTCCAGCAGCGGAGTACTCACTCCCCCGCCAGAATTTTCCGCAGGATTGCGCTGTCAGTCAGTGTGTGTAGGATTGTAGCTGTAAACAAGTATAAAATCAGTGCACACTTGTAGTGTAGATGTACTGTTATTATTCTGTTTACATACTGTACCCATCTATCCTAGTGTAACTGCTAGACAAAGTTAAGTGGCAGCCACAACAAGGACCTTGAAAGGTCAGAGAGGTCCCGACGCAGGCAAAACACATAGTTTGTGATGGAGATTTGAGTTCAGGGTATGTTCCTGGTATGTTTTGAGAGAGTCTTGACTTTTAGTCCACCAAAACTCCTCTTTGATGTCTTAGTTGCAGACCACTAACTTTCCTGTTCACTGAGCGTTAGCTGTTTCTCAACCTTTGCTGCTACCCAGGCTCTAAATTGGATTAGGAAAACAAAGGATCCTGTTATCTAAGCCCCTGTGAGATCATGCCAGTGACAAGCTTTGCAAAAACCATTATTTAAAATCAGTACTAGCTAGCTGGTTTGGAAGACCACTTGACAGGATGGATTCCATGGTGAGAATTAAGAATACGTGGTTGTTACACTATAAATAGTTGGGGGGTTTCCTTTAAAAAAGGGAGTGTGTTCCACAGAAAATCTGCCAGGACAATGTTGCTTTTTTAGCTTGTTCTAACTACCTTACATGCACTGTTCTCATGGTGTGCTTGTTGCATATGGTTTTTAGGTATTGATACACACACCTTACTGTGCAGCCCAATGAGCCAGCCTTGATGTTGACTTGAAGCTAGCACCATTTATTTAGTTATCTGATGATAAATCAACAAAACCTCTATGTCTTTAAACACATGTAGATCAGCAGATGCCATTCCCTCTGTCACTTAAATGCTCAGATTAAACACACACACCCTTACAGTTGGTGCAATCCAGGGGCAGCACAACCTGGGACACGGCCCAGTGTTGCCTCAGGTCTGCCTCCTCTGCACAATAATAACAAAAAACAGCTGCTTACTGTGCTCCTCTTGTGGTTTCTTTCTTCAGTTGCAGAATTGTGGGGTTTCCGGTATGATTTAAAAGGACTGTATGAATGACCTTCTTCGTTTGCACAGTCCCTGTAAATCAAACTGGAAGACCTGCAGTCAGAAATGACGGGTGCCCTCTCGGCGCCTGGCGTGTGGGGGCGGGGCCTCGCGTCACGTCGATGCGCCCCCCGCCCGTTTTTAACTCATCTTGGAGCCAAACGGGCTCCAGGGAGGGTGGGGGGCTGATCCAACACGTTGCTTTGCTACGGTAAGTGCCCCAAGTGCGCCCCCCGCCCGCCCGAGCGTCTGGAGCTCCTGCTCCACACGCTCCACCCAAGTTCCGCCGCTGCTGCAGTTCTGTGTTTGATGAGACCGCTCCAGGAGCAAAGTAAGGAGGCAGATGAGCTGCTTTTCCCTCGCTTTTAGCAGGTGGAAAGCGGATCAGTGCAGCTCGTGTCTGTGATGGCCCAGAGGGAGGCAGTGCTGGCGGCACATTCACGGTGGAGCGCAGGGCCCCTGAATCCACTGCCCGCTCTCACCACCACCACCACAATCTGCTGCTGAAGCAAAGCACATCACCTCACCTCATATTTTATTTGTGACATTTTAACATTACTTTAATGTTCATAGTGACTTTTAATGTTTATATGTAAATTATTGTTTTAAATGTGGACTTATGTTGTAAGCTGCTTTGGGTGCCCTTTGGGGAGAAACGTGGGATATAAGTCAATAAATAGCGAATGGGCCACCCCTGCATAATCCCAGCAAGATAGGCATGCCACTTTCTTTTTATTTATATATATATATATATATATATATATATATATATATATATATATATATATATATATATATATATATATATATATATATATGATATATTAACATAAAAACAATACATATTTCATAAAATTATAGCAAGCACAAAGCAATACATCCTACTAGCATACTATTCACTATTTTCTATATATAATTTCCAACTTAGCCAAAATAACACCCACATTCTATTCATTAAATCCGCATATCATCACATCATTCCTCTCTCTCTCTCTTACAAAATCGATAAATGGTTTCCAATTATTCACGAAAAGGTTAACTGACTTTTCCTTAATTAAAATTGTAAGTTTATCCATTTCAGCATAATCCAAAACTTTCAGCCACCAACCTTCCAGCGAAGGTATCTCCGAATTCTTCCAATATTGTGCATATAAAATTCTTGCCGCAGCTATCATATATAAAAACAAAGTTTGAAATTTTTCGCCTACATGATCATCCCACATACCCAACAAAAAGGTTTCCAGTTTCATTTGAACCTTAATCTTTAAAATCAACTCAATCTGTTTATGAATCTAAGTCCAATACTTCTTTGCTTGGGGGCATGTCCACCACATATGGTAAAAAGTTCCTTCTTAGTTTTTACATTTCCAACATCTATTCGTCACCTTCTCATACATTTTTGCTAATTTGCTTGGGGTTATATACCATCTATACATCATTTTATACATATTTTCTTTAATATTAACATTTAACGTAAATTTCAACTGTTTTAACCATAGTTGTTCCCATTGGTCCATTAAAATAACATGACCTACATTTTTCGCCCAATGAATCATACATTCTTTAACCTGTTCTTCTTCTGTCTCAAACTTCAAAAGCAATTTATACATTTTTGAGATTACCTGGTCTTCAGATTTTAATTGTACCTCCAATATTGATTCTTCTTCTACAAATCCATATGCCTTCTTGTCCACTTTAAATCTCTCCAAAATTTGAGCATATACAAACCATTGGCAATTAAAGTCTTCTTCCATTAATTTTTCTCTTGACTTCATTGTACATTCTCCTTGTGAAAAATTTAATAAATTTCTGTATAGTAGTCCTTTCTCTTTTGGCACGCTACTTCCACCAAAATGCGCTTCATATACTTTCATACAACAGTGTATACATGACCTTTTTTCCCTTACACAAAATGAATGTTGTTGTTGTTAAGAATATTTATATTCCACTTTTCAACAAAAGGTTGTTCACAAAGCAATTTGCATAGCAAAATAAATAAGTAAATGGCTCCCTGTCTCCAAAGGGCTTGCAATCTAAAAAACGACACAGAAGAGACAACAGCAGCAGCCAATGGAAAAGATGCCATGTGTAGCCTCTGTCTCGATATAAGGGATCTCTTTTATACCTACAAAAGCCTGTTATTCACTCTAGGTCACAGCCTTGTGTAGGGATAAGATGTATCTTTTATACTAGGGTGAGAAGCTATTCTGACTTTCAATTGAATATTTCCTTTAAGGAAATAGCCATCTGAGAAAGTGCATCTAAGAGTTTACTCTATCATTGGATTTTTGTAAATTTGTGACTACTGTTCACCAATATATTAGTGTGCATCAAAGAAAGTTTTGTCTGAGTGATGCATTCCCCATGATTATGGGTAATCTGAAATGCAGCAATGGATTGCTTCCCATTGAAATTTAATCAGGAGATATTGCATGTACAGTATTTGTTGAATTTTGGGCATCCTGACATTGTGTTTGTCCTTTGGAGTTCTCAGTCTTGTTCTGTTTTATTTTAGTACATGTGTTTGAACATTTATGTAGCTTTAGAAATTGCATTCTTTGTCATTTATTTCTTTGATTCCTGTATTATTGTGCCTCAAGATTGTTTGTGAATTGTGGGTTTTTTGTCCTTCAGTTTATTCAAATGTTGGGACGGGACACCCTTTTGGTTTTATTCAACAAATTTGTGCCATCTAGATGAACTGGTTAACGGAAGAAACCTTTTATTCTTGCATCTCTCACAGTTAAGATACTAAAGTTTGCATACTTTCTCTTTGATTTATATGTAAGTGATGTACCACTTTGTAGTAATCTGCCCTTTATGTCATAAATTGCCCTTTATGTCATAGCTTGTCACTGTATTGTCTAGAATTCTAAATAGTTTTAGAACTTCATTTGCTTTTAGGATGCAATTTTTATTCCAAAAGTATTTGCAGAGAGAGACACATTTTCAAAACAGAATGGCAAGGATTTAGTCATTTGTCTCTCAACTTATGTGTCTAAAAGCTTTTTATGCAATCACATTTAGAAACTCTTCCTCCCCTTCTTTCACTACCCCAGCCTCTTGTGCCTCAGGCTAGGTCAGAATGGACCACTTTGCTTAGAGCTGTATTGATGCTTACCAAGGGTCAGAGAGATTTCCTACATACACAGATGATGACTCGACAGAAGATGTGGTGATTTAAAACAGTTCCATTGTGTTATCTAGCCACCAAGACTGGAATTATACCAATTTGCAGTAATGTGACTGTGATTACACAACATTTTTGTACAAACATGACCACGTACGTTGACTTGAATTATGAATACAGCCCCTCAGTGTGTCTCCCATGTTAGTGCCACGTGTGTCTGGTATGAGATTCCTTGCCTCTAGCTCAGTGTTTCCCAACCTGAGGGTTGTGACCCCCAAGGGGATCGCAAAGTCGTTTGTGGGGGGTTGCGGGATGTTGGCTGGACAGCCACACCCAAGATGGCAGCTCACTTCTTTCCCCCCCCCCCCTCCCACTGCTCTCTTGGGGCTTGTTTGCTCACCCTGTGTTACTTTTTGCTTGCCTTTTAGCATCTCTGTTAATATTAGCTGACATCACTTCCAGCCCTGCCAGCACAATGATACCACTTCCTGCTTAATGATATCACTTCCTTCCTGGGGCTGGTGGGGTCCCAGTGCTAAAAAGGTTGGGAACCATTGCTCTAGTTGCACCTCAAATCAAGGACCTTGAAGAATTAAATTGGTTTTCAGGTGCTTTCAGACAGATTTACCCCATGAGGTTGGCACAATCCAAGTGTAAATATGACAGCTGTGCAGCATTGCCAACATTTTATATTATGGTATGCATCCTTCAAAGGTGCCAAAGACTTTTGACTATTTCCTTTTATCTATCTATTAATGGCAAGTGTTAATCTTTTTTCAGGCATACTTCCCATATCTGGTTTTCCAAGGGGGGTCATGAGGAAATGGATAGGCCTCGTTTAGAGTGCAGCTGCTTCAGGAGCTCTTCACTGTGATCTCAGGGAGTTGCTTGATGCATACCTGGGTACTTGCAAGTTTGTAGATGCATTTTGATAGCAAACAAGCCTAGCTGAACAGTTCCCATAAACCTGAATCCCTTGGAAACTTTACTTGCAAGGTACGTTAAGTAGATAAAGCTGTATTTGCTGACCCATTTTTCTACGGCTTATGGCATATACGACTGAGAAGGGTATTCCAACCTCATTACAAAACAGCTCTAGGCTAATGGACTCTGACTTTGTAACAAGCATAGCTTCTTGTTTCAGGCATTTCCAGAGCATTCTTACTTCAAGCAAATGCCTCTGATATACGTGTATATGACCAAGCTAGGGCCCATTTTGCAACATTGGTGATCTTCTTTGCTATTCAGTCAGAGGCTACTGCTGGACATTCAGAAAGGTGCAGCTGTGGAATTTATCGTGGAAAGGTGCCTAGATTGTCCTTCACCCGTGACCATCTGTGGTAAGCATCCTTATCCTTCCATTTCTTTGCCACTAGAGCCTATCCAGACACTTAAAACCACAACATGCATAACTGTTAATTGTTTTGATGCAGGAGAGCCAGATGTCTCCTGTGTGGGAGGGATATTGCATAATATTTTGTCATGGGGGGAAAAAGGCACCCATAAGTGACTGACCCCCTACCCAATGAGTTTAATTTTGCAGTAACTCTTTACAGCAGTTGTTCCCAAACCTTTCGGCGCTGCGACCCACCTCGTCTCCCCAGGTAGGTCACGATGTGCTGCTCCTGGTGGTGCTGGAGGCCTCTTCTGGGTTGCACCAAGCCATGACCCACTCTACTGGCCTCTGCAGGCCTGCAGAAGCACCAGAAAGCCAGTTTTTGGAAGCAAACTGGGAGTCGAGTGGGTCGTGGGCCCAGTGCAACCTGAAAGAGGCCTCCAGAAGCTCCCAGTAAGTAATTGGGTTTCTGGAATGGCTCCCATTTTGGAGCAACCAGCCAAGTGGGTCATTACCCACACTTTGAGAAATACTGCTTTAGAGGAAAATATTAGTAAACATGCCAACTGTCCATCACTTGGTCATGCTGAGCTGCTGCTGTGGACACACCACCTGGGAAGAGGTTCAGTCACAATAGCCACAGGCAGGAAGGGAATCTGTGCAGTTCAGCTATGACAGCACTACTTGTAAGAAGCAGTAGCATGCTTGCTGCCACTTGCTGTCACACCGCAAGACAGTCCTTCCCCGAAGCCAGATAGTCCTAGCTCCCTTTGCTGCAGGCTGATGATGCAGAGTGTCTCTCCTCAAGGAAGATAGCTTAAATGAAGGGCTACTAGCCATAGGCTTACCAGATCTCCAACCGGGACAGAGTGCTAGACCTTTAGGAGAAAGAATGTGGGCAGGTGTCGCTTGTTAAACCTTAGAGCACAATCCTATGCATGTCTATTCAGAAGCACGCCCCATGGATGCCTAGGATTGTGCTCTAAGGTTTAACAAGCGACACCTGCCCACATTCCTTCTCCTAAAGGTCTAGCACTCTGTCCCGGTTGGAGATCTGGTAAGCCTAACTAGCCAGGTCAGCTCCTTGCCATGTGTCCCTATCAATCTGAGAACTGCTGCTGTCACTGCAATGAGCACCAAGGGAACAGGCAGGGCATTGACTCAGCTGGAGACCCATCAAATCCAACAGGCATGGGTTGGTTTGTATTGATTCATTTACTTTGTCTCTACTATACAAGGTCTTTAGTTTCCATATTAGCCATGCATACCTGTTATCATATTTCACAAGGCAAGACCAGCAGGAGCCAACTTTGCTGTATTTTTTCCTTCTTTTCAACCAAGGTCTTTCAACAAGAATCACCTCCATTCAAGTTATTAGACAGAGTCCCCTCTGCACCCACCATAAGCATAATGCCCAGACTTTCAGAGGAGCCATGATCCTCAGTTTGAGCATGTGACCTTGAAACATGCAATATGATCACACATACCTTCTGCTTAACCTCTACCCAGATGCCACCAAGAATCCACAAAGCTTCTGTGACAAATTTCAACATCAATTCCCTTCCATAGTAGCCTCTCATGCTCTCCAAATCTTACCTTTCCACCATCCTGAATTCTAGTAAAAAACTAGAAATGAATACACTGCAATCATTCTCACAGAAGCAATGACGGGATTAAAAGCCATGACGCAGAAATATTAAAATCGCAAGTCAAAACACAATTAAAAACTCTGTTTAAAACTTTATGAATTTTAAAATTAATCTAAAAGCAACATTTCTGTCATCTATCGATGACCTTCATCAGGCACAAACAAAGCTACAGCGAGCTGTAAGGATGGTAAAGCAACTGTCTCTCAAACTGCAAGTTTAATCAGACACAGCAATGCTGGTCAGCTGAGAATCGTTAACATGGGAGTGCTCAGTTCCGGTTGCAGCCCGTAGCAGTGATCCTGCAAGAGCTCTCAAACAACCGGAGGTAACCTCGGACCTGCAGAGGGGAGGCTGGAATTCTCGGCTTTCTTCTTCAGTGCAGGAGCCCAGATCTTATTCATAAATGATGTTTCCTCCCTTCTGTTCAACAAAATCTGATGGGTTTTGAAGATCTCAGTCGCCTCCTTGTGTTGTCTCTGTCGGTATGAGGTTTCATAGACTAATCTTTTGGTGTTATCAAAGTCAATCTTATGACCAGTGTCCAGATTATGTTCGGCAAGAGCTGATTGTAGCGGGTGTTTTAATTTGCATGAGCATTCATGCTCCCTTAGTCTTGTCGAGATCATGCACTTAGTTGTACCAATATAAACTTTTCATCGATAGATGACGGAAACGTTGCTTTTAGATTAATTTTAAAATTCATAAAGTTTTAAACAGAGTTTTTAATTGTTTTGACTTGCGATTTTAATACAGGTGGGCCCCCATATCCGCTGGGGATATGTTCCAGGCCCCTCCGTGGATACTTGAAACCATGGATAAGAGCGAACACCCCCTCCATGGTTTCCTGAGGGGCCCCCTTGCCTCCCCTGCAGGCAGCTCTTATTTTTCTTTCAGCAAGTTTTGTTTCTTCCTTAAAACAAACAGAGAAGCAGCCTCCATTGCAGGCAAGTAGAATGAGACTAAGTCCTAGAGAGGCTCTGCAAGGTTTCTGTTAACCTTGCAGAGCCTCTCTAGTACTTAGTCTCATTCTACTTGCCTGTAATAAGCAGCCAGAGGCTGCTTCTCCTGTTTCTTTAAGGAAGAAACGAAGTTTGCTGGGAAAAAAGTAAAAGCCTGGGGGGGTTCCCCGTGATCGGTGGATAACTGAAACCGAAACCATGGATAGCGAATCAGTGGATATGGGGGCCCACCTGTATTTCTGCATCATGGCTTTTAATCCCGTCATTGCTTCTGTGAGAATAATTGCTGGCCATGAAAACCTAAACACACTGCAATCAGTTTCTAGCTCTTAAACAAAACATCTTTCATGTTTTTAATGCTAGTTTGTTCCCCAATGTCTTTCCATTCCTTCTAGTAGAATAGAACTGTCTCACATATGTACTGTATAACCGAACATTGCTACAGGCTGAAAAAAATATATACAGTCAGCCCACATCAAATATAAGGTTTATGTTCCAGAATCAGCATCTAAAGCCAAAATTGCATATCCTCAAAATTACCTTGAAATTCTTCACAGCCAAAAAATGTACTGTCTCTTTAAAAACTACACGAGGCAGACAGGAATTGAGACTGACTGAGGGAACAGCAGTTTCATTCTCTAATCTCATTCTCACTCTGGGGCATGTATTTAGTAAGTAGAATGGTGGGCAGAATTGCCTGCACTACTTAAATTGTTCCTTTTCCCGTTTATGTTTGCCAAGTGTGTGTAACTGAATCTGTGCTAGTAAAGTCTGCATAAAATGCAGGCTGACTGTACTACTAAATTGATGGTTTCTCTGTAATTTTCACTTCTGACTAATTTTCACTTCTGAGATAGTGCCCCAGGTTCTTCCCTCCCAATCCCATGACCAGCAAAGAGGGATTTTTGAATATGTGGAAGAGAAATTCTGGCCAAAATGGAACAGTGCATAATGAGACATAGCCCCAAAGACTTTGTGTCTGTATCACTCACCCTGCATACAGGCAAGGGCCAAGCCACGACAATCCTGTTTTAGCTGCAGTTTGACAGAGCCACATGTTTTGAGATGAGAAAAATAATCCCACAACATTCACCACCCATACAAATCATTCTTTAAAGGTCAAGGTGGCTCACTTTAATAACCACAAAAGTTGGTCACTATTTAACATGACATTCTAAAAAAAGTCACAGGATTCATATTATAGCAATTTACAAGTGGATGGTATACATTTAGATATAGAGGTAGAAGTTCACCTTTACAATATTCCGCTAATACAGATTACCAAATTCAAGGCACAAAATTGTTTTCAAAAAATACTGTAAAAGTGTCATTTTCTGTTCTACAATGTGAATACAGCTTTTTTTTTAATATAAAAGAAGTTTTTACATCCTTTCCATTCTCCAGCATTCAAGTTGCATTCAGCATTTTTTGTCTGCAATTAGTTGGCATTAGAACCCCAATTTAATTTTTTTTTCACAGCTGGTTTGCATTGAGTTTTAGGTAGGAGCTCAGATAAAGAAACATTACACAGCTCTGGAGGGTCTGAGGACAGACTTGCCCATGAAATAGAGGGGAAATATGTAGTTGAGCTTACATCCCTGCAATTGTAAACAAAAGTGACAGCTTTAAAAGTTAATGGCTTCAATGGGGTGTGGGGTAAGCCATATACTATATCTCAGTAATGAGATAGAATGGTTATACAGAATGTGAAGTTCATAAAACAATTCTCCTTTTAAATTGGGAAAGGTTGAGGATTCAACGTATATGCTATTGTCACACAGAATTTCATTAAAATTTAACTGTTAGAATTAACAGCATAGGCTGGGTGAACCCCATAACACCCAAAGAAAAAACCCACCATAGGAAAGTTAAAAGTTGCTGAAACAATTGCACCTTCTAGTTGAACGGCCATCTCAGGACAAATCTTACATAGTTTCTCTCTACAAAAAACAGTAGCAAGACTAACATTACTGTACATTTAGTAAAATTCCAGAAGGACAAGGGTGACCACTACATTTTATAAATTCACTTTGCCTGTCGCAATTTCCAAGAACTCTAATTACTTTATATACAGTATGTAAAAACATTGATTTTTATGTTCACTATACAAGTATAGGATCCAAGAGAATGCCACAGTAAAATGTTAACAGTTGCATCAGCTAAATGCAAGTGCACTTCACCAGTCATGAGTTTTGATCATAATTCAGCTACAAATCAGTCCACTATGAAAGGTTAAATTCCATTTTTTGCTTCATTGTTGTTTGTGGCCTGTTTTCGTTGAGCAATGAAAGGGTACATACACTTGTCTGCTCCCAAGAATCGGTACATGCACACGACTGCTTCGAAAGGCAGGATGCTGAGGGAAGGGGGGAAAACATGATGTGCATTTTAGATGGTGGTTCATGAAGATTACAAACAAAGCACAGGTTTTTAAAGATACACATCAAACCCAGAACTATTGTCTAGCATTACTGTCTAAGACAAACTTTCCTGCGCCACAAACCCACTTACTGTGTGGAGCTCAGCAACCTGGAAGTTTTGGCAGTGACATAATGACGTCATGACAGGAGGACGTCATGTTACTGCCAAAACATCCAGTTTGCTGGCTGTTCGCTTTTTTTCATGAACAGCCAGCTGCCTGGGCCTCACTGCATCGTGTTCTCAGCCTGAGAACATGACACAACAAAGCCCAGAGCGTTAAAAAAAAAAGAAAAAAAAGAACAGTCAGCAACCGGCAAATTGAGGCTCGGACGGATGGCTGTTCACAACCCACCAAAAATTGGGTCTGGGCCACGACCCACAGTTTGCTGGTCCAAAGCAGAAACAGAAATTTACAGGTAAGGTAGAGACAAGACCATAATATTTTTGCTTTTGAAAAGATCTCTTGTAAAAGTAAACCAAACCCAGACACAAAGTCAGTCTTTTTTCTTTTTAAGTGTGAGCCTTTTGGGGATATTTTTCATTTATTTTGCTATATAAACTGCTTTGTGAACTTTTGTTAAAATAAAAGTAAAGAATTATTTAGGTTAAATTGACAATAGTGTAGAACTGTTAGATATAGGACACAGAATGGAGATTAGAAGATTATCCAGTGTCGCTCAGTCACTTTCTATTTTCACTATTAAATTTTATACGTATTCCAACTTGCACATGACCTTTATTGAATTAGGGTGCTACTTTTGAATCTGGTGTAACTTTTCAGGACTATTGAAGTCTAAACTTTCAAAGACCACAGGAACCAAGTGAGAGAGACGTTGGCAGGTGATCTACGGGGGGGGGGGAGGGTCTTATGTAGATAAAATTCTTACTTTTAAGACTGGTGCCTTAGTAGGCAAAAGGAAAATCCTGTTTCCCCCTGGTTCTGGAGTTTGACTACAAACTCCACGTATGACCTGCACCGATTAAACGAAGTATTCCCCTAGTCAAAAGTACTTCTTGAATGAATCACCTCCTTGTGGCATACTATATTCACAAAGTCATGAGCTGATCTGTGGTAGGATTTGATGCATGAAAACCCTGCTTTATGGAAATTTCAAATCCTCATGTTTCTTCCAAAACCTGTGCTCCCCTAGATTAGCTTTTACTGGTCCTTACATACACTGCCAATGCAGCCTGAGTAGAGCTCTTGTTTCTCCTATAAGAAGGAACATGGCTGCAACAAACAGTTCGCGTTAACCAGAAATTATATGCACGTGAAAGCATTTACTAAGAGGATGTCCCATGTCAACAATATTTGAATGCTCCAACTGTGCTGATACAACACAACTCAACGACCTTACAGGTCTGATGGACACCAGGCTTGCAGATTTGCACTGAGCATGGACACTCATGCAATGAAAAGGAGTTCCTGTAGAGAGCCCTGAGTTTGTTCTCCTCCAATGCAAGATCCAAGTGATTTTAAGGCTTACTACCTGTGCCAATCTAGGTTGTCAAGTTCTCTGCCACTAGATACTTCAAATCAACTGGAAATACTAAAAACTAATACGACAATGGAACATCCAACTGCATTTTTAAGACTGGGAGGGGAGGATCAAAGGAAAAACAAGAGTGCTTTCAGCCGCTACTAGGATCTAGTGGTGTTACTCGATTAGTAGCTCTCACAAATAAAAGGAAAGATTCATGAGCAAGTCCTAAAAGGTACAGTGCTCTTACAAAAATAGTTCATTTATCTGTGAAAGGTGAACATTTTAAGTGCTAGTCAATATTTCCAGAGTAGTTACCTTTTCATGAAGGTGACCATATACATCAGGCGAGGTGTACATATCATAGGTTGGTCTGTAAGTATAGCTCTCATAGCTTGTTTTACACAGTAATCTGGTTTCAGAGGTGGAAGGAATGGTTCAATTTCTTTTCTGGGGTAAAAAAGATACATAAAACTTAAAAATATGCTCACAAATATATATGCATGATCCAGCCAACAAGTACCGCATAGTCCTATTGGTTTCAAAAACTAGAGATTTAAGTGGGTGATGAACTTATTAAAATGGACTTACAGTGCAATTCTATGCACATCTACTCAGAAGTAAGCCCTAATGACTTCCGTGGGACTTACTCCCAGATACATTTGTATAGGATTGCAGACTTAGTGATCCAACTGTGGTTGGATTACACTATTAAGATCTAAACAATTAGTCTGTAAATGCACGTGGGAAAAGGAGTTTGTGCCATTTAAGAACAAAAACATAATAAATTTGCAACTTGGCTTTAAGGAGATTTATCCCACTACATGAATGACGCTGCAATCCTGCCCTAAACTAGGAACATTCGTTCCGCCGCCCGGAGTAGTCGCAAATGTGCCGTAAAGCACATTTGCGCCTACTTGTGAGCCGGAAAGGCTGGCTCAAGGCAGGCCTTCTCAGCTCTGCTGGCCGAGAACTCAGCCTACCGCCGGACCCAGGTAGGTCTGGATCCAGCGGGCGGGCGGGGGGGGGGCGGCGGCGGGGGATGGACGGTGGAGGCAGGGGACGGACATCGGAGCTGGGAGGGTGGCCATAGGCCCAGTCGCCCTGGGTGGGGGCAGGGGCATGGCGTTCGCCATATCCCGGTCCCTGCAGGGCAGTTGGGCCATTACACGGCCTCCTCCAACTTCTGCCAGCAAAATAGCTGGCGGAAATCCATGGAGGCCTGTCGGCCCCAGCCGCCATTACACTTGGGGAAGAGGACGAGAGTCCCCTTCCCCGAGTAGACTTTCTGCCACGGGATGCCTCCTGCAGGCTGCCTGCCGCCCAGCGGATCCTTACGCAGGATTGGGCTGTGAGCCTGGATCTTAACTATGTTTCCAAATGGGGAAATCTTATTCCTGAAGACCAAAAGTAAAGCGTTTCGGTAGTACTCAATACAGCTGTGCATTTTCCTTTTTCCTAGGTAAGATGAGAAAAATCAGGCTAGCCTTCTTACCTAATTCTGCAGCCTCTGAACATGCCTGTATCTACAAGGTACGGGCAGACCAACGTTGTTTTAATACCATCTTTCTCAGCTGCCTTCAGTTCATGGCTTAGAGATTCATGAAAACCCACAACTCCAAATTTACTGGCACAATAATCCTAAATTGGTAAAAGAGGAAACAAGCAAGCATGAGAACATAACAAAGATAGTGTCAAATCAGTTTACTTTCTCTTATGGCCTTATATTCCGATGGAAACCACAAAGTGTTAACATGGTTTTGATGTTTTGTGTTGAAATATTTCCAGATGTCTTCGTATTGTTTGCTTCTATCTTTTAAACAAATACAAGAGATTCTTCCCTTAAGTAATTTTGACAACACACAGTGCATGAAACAAATAAACCATGACATTAGGAAAACTAGTACCCAACCTCACTATTTTTAGTTTCTCACTCTGTGCATGTTCAGATGTAACAAGCAATGATTTGTTGTTACAAGCATGAGCCTTGAGCTCAGAGGCTCTCCATGCCCTTGAGCACTTAGAAAAGGAAATGGAAAGGTTCCTTTTGCAATTTGTAATAAGACAGTTTCGTGTTTTGCCTGAACTTTGGATACTGTGGTTTGTTCAAATCAGATCATCAATCAAAATCTAGGCATACCGTATTTAGACCAAATTAGAAACCTGGTTTGCATTAAACCATGAATGGAAGCTTTCAGTTCGTTCCCTCCCTTGCATGTGACGAGGAAATGAGGACCAGGCAAGCCTGAGGTGGATGCTAATAACCATGGTTTGTTAATCTGGATCTGGCTGCCATGGTATCAAGGTTCTTAAAAACAAAACAGAAAAAACCTTATGATTGGGACTACTGCACACATTATGTTGCTTTATTGTGGTACCAACTGAAATATTTGCTTCATGCCGCCTTCTGGGCAATTAACTTCTGGGCAACACATAGTGGCAAACAAAAATAAGCCACTGGTAAACAAAACCTTATTTCAGTCATAATGCAAGAAGAAGGAATGGCAGCTGTTCTGGATTAATATTGCAAAAATAGAATATACTGGTTTTCCCTCCTGGTACTAAAGTGGAAAGGGAGATACAATAGGGAAGGGCTTCTCAAAGTGTGGGTCACAAAGTGTGGTTTGCAGAGGTGGGGCGTGGCCTGGGGCCTCTCTCCCGCTCTTGCTCTAATTTAGCTCCAAATCAGAGCCATTCCGGAAGCTGAACGACTCACTGGGAGGGTGGGGAGGCCTCTTCCGGGTCGCACCAGGACACCGACCCACTCTACTGGCCTCTGTGGGCCTCAGAAGCCTTGGAATGCCACTTCCAGTTTGCTTCCCTTCCAGTACTGATCAACTGCCAGAGATTCCTCCCCACTGTGGGAGGAGCTGCTGCCAGGAAGCTGAGGGAGGCTATGCAGAACTTTGCCTTGCCCCCCCCTCCCCAGCACCCCCCAGTGGTGGTACAGGGAGTGGGAGAGAACTGTTCAAGTTCCAAGATCCTATATTGCTGGGTATTTCAAAAAGAATGAGTAATGCTCCCCACAGTGATAATTTCTGGAAAGCAAGAACAACATAATTGCTACTGGTAGTATATTAAAAGTCCTTGCAACTTAATTCACTGGTACCTTTCAACAAAAGGAGGTGTCACCTTCTAAATATCTGAAAATCTTTCCTCAAGTGGTCTGTGCACTAACGTTTGTACAGCAGATTTAACATAAATTACTTTGATCCACAAGATGAGCTTTAAGAAGTCTGGACAAACCTCCACTCCAGCAGTGCTGAACAGCCCAAGGGAACTTGCAACAGTCACAATATGCCCGTGATTCAGTTCCAGCATTTTGGGAAGGAATGCTTTAGTGGTCTAGAATGTAGAAAGCAAGAGTGTTACTCAAGAATTAGCCATTCTTTGCACCAGCCCAAATGGAAAATTTATACATCAAAACTACCCTCAGAATTAAATTTTCTGCAGAGAAACTTCAGTACATTTACCAAGTTTGAGTAAAGCAGATAGGATCATACCCAAGATTCATGGTGCGCATTAGGTCAGATACAATGGGACTTGCAACAGAACACAGTTCTAACGTCCACTTCCAGAATATTAGTATAAGCTGCTAAAGTGTGACTAATCTCCCTCCCTGTCATGGTCTGCTGTTGTCCAACTGATAATTTAACATGTCATGGCTCCTGGGCTAAGCATGTTTAGTCCAAACAGGGACTGTTTCCCCCTTTTTAAAGTGTATACTTAGTGGTTTCTACATACTTGAGATTCTCTACCTTATTTGGGAGAGAGCCCCCCCCCCCAATTCTGCTAAAAAACCTAGGTGGTTGAGTGGCTATTAGTACATTAACATTTTATTTTTTCTTCAAGATTCTCGTTATCAAACTAACTTGACCTTAAAAATGACAGTTTTGCAAAAGAGAAATTTCACTTGAGCTTAGATGTCTAAACTCAGACTAGAACAACTTTCAGCACAGTGGAGAGATTGCATTTAAAACTAGTTAACAAGAATCAACGGTCATTTCACTTAACCTGGATGTTTGCTACGGTTTAGCTTGGCTACCTCATTTTTATTCAAGAGCCATTATGACAAAGTGTTTAAGAGCATTGGACCTAAATTTGCACAAAGCTTACAGGGTGATCTTGGGATATCATCCTAGCCTACTTCACAAGATTGTTGGGAGGATAAAAATGGTGGGACCCTGCCTGCTACTTGGAACTCTGGAGAAAGTCATGATAATGCTATCCCTCAGATTTTTATTAATAAAGATAAAGAAGTCATCAACTTGAACAGTGACCAATGTAATTTTACATGCGACTAGAATGCAAGACCCTGGTCAGCAGCTAGTTTTCCTGCAAGTTATTTGGAAGAGAAAACGAAGGGAGGCAGACCTGCACTTCTGTCCCCACCCCTTAAAGTGACCAACCAGCTTGTTGCAATCCATACTACAACCAACACCTCTTTTGCCTTTGTATTGGTTGGGGGAGGGGGCAGATGGCACTCCATACAGGTCTGATTTTAACCCGTGTGCCTCCAGTTGCTGACTTTGAATGCTAGGGAGAGGCACCTTCTGCAACCCTTAGTACAAAATCCCACTAATGCCGACTTGAGTTGATTTTTGTCCATCAAATCAACCCTAGGCACCTATAGCACCCAGAATTCCAGCTCCTGAAGCACACTTGATGTTAACCCATGTATTCTCCTTCTGCAAAAAAACCACTCTATACCCATTATTGCATTGGGCGTTCATGAACATTCAGTTCTACATCTTTTGTACAACTCTGGTTAGTTGGTAAACATTGACAGTGTTTAACATTTATAAAGCTGAACATGCAATAATTTTATGAATGCAGTCATCTTATTTCAATGCGACATCAAAGGGACTTTGGTCTTCCACCAAAATAGCAACAGTGTCACTGTATCAAAAAAAGCAACCATTAGCAACCATTGTGAAGCCAAAAATGAAAGGAAAGGAGGGGACTTCTTAACTGTACACATACAAGTTGCATTGCATTGACCTCTACTAGTTGCCTGCATTTTGCAAGATATTTTGGCAACTTTGTCTGGTGTAGACCTCATGACCTTTAAATGTATTTTAAACATGTGACCATTTAATAATTAACTGTTTTTTAAAAAAAATCAGCTGCATCACCTTTCTATTGTGGATGTTACCATAAAAATCATGTTAATACTCCAACTCTTATCTGGCCTACTATTCTGACCAACAGTTGCAAGGTAAATACTCTTCATTTCACACCTGAAAAGAATAAATCTCAGGTCGTTATCCCAATTGCTTCTACTTTGTTCATGTGTATGAAGCTTTCAGAAAAAAACTAAAATGCAGACAACTTCCCTTTACAAAAGCTAGGGCTATAAGCATTGTGTTTTGTAAATCTGCTTTTAAAATAAAATTCCATGCATTTGTCAGGGTTCATTAGATTATATTAGCAACCTCCTAGTCCTCCAGTGTAAAGTCTGATTTACATAAGAACATAAGAAGAGCCTTGCTGGATCAGGCCAAAGGCCCATCTAGTCCAGCTTCCTGTATCTCACAGTGGCCCCACCAGATGCCTCCGAGATCACACAGATAACAAGATAACCTGTTTCCCGTTGACACTCCCCTGCACCTGGCACAGAGAAAACCCACTTCCAAAACCAGGAGGTTGCTTATGGCTTGTAACCTGTGATGGTCTTTTCCTCCATGAATCTGTCCAAACCCCTTTTAAAGGCATCTAGGCCAGGTGCCATCACCACATCCTGTGGCACAGAGTTCCACAAATGAATTACACACTGGGTGAAGAAATATTTTGCAAGATATTTTGGCAACTTTGCCTGGTGTAGATCTCATCACCTTTAAATGTTTAGTGCATGGGTGATTTAATGAGATTATATATCACACTATTTTGCCAAACTTCTTGACCCTTTGTTAGAATATTAGACCAGGGATGCTAGGTGGTCACCCTACCACACGTACACATACACCCACCCACCCAGTTTAATTTCTCACCCTCCCATCAGGTCTTCCTCAGCTCTCGAGGACCCAGGTTCAAATCTCAACCCAGCCTTGTTTAATGCATGGGTGAAATATGGAGCAAAATATGGAGTGTATAGAGGGGGTATGTTAGTATAGTGAAAACCCCACCAGAACTGTGAGTTATTGTACAAGTTGCCATTTCACAGCTGGCTCCCTCCCAGTCACCAGTTTGTATTGGTCGCTCCCAAGGCCCTGCCCCACCCAAAAGCACCTCTACTCTTCTCACCACTGTGCTAGATCCTTGAGCAGCTACGAATTTTTGGAACAGGGACCAAATTTTCAGTGGAGCAAGGGCTATAGGGTCGAACACTAGTCCCCCCACAGGCTCTACCATGGCCTCACTTGCTGTTCACGTGGTAGGGGAAAGGGGCTGAAGAGCTCTTTACGTGGGCAAAAGTTGCTAGGTATATAATGGATGGGGGAAGAGCCTTGGATCAGGCGCTATGTGGGAAACGTTTGTTGGACAGACGTGGCTCCTGGGACTCAAGTTGCCTGTCCCTATTCTAGCTTATTTTTAGATCTATAGAAAAGCTTGATTGGAGCTGTGTTCACCTATTACAAGCCTTAATTTATTTATTTAAAATGCATCTTGTTGGTTGATTTTTAGAAGCCTCAAATAATCAAACTTACAAAGACTAACTTGGAAAATACAAAACATAAGTCGGTCTCCGCAGACAAAGCTCCTGCCATAATCTCATCCTACGACACCTGGGATATGCCTCCATGGAGTTAGTTGGGATTCTACCAACTGAAATCCATTTTGTAAGATTCAGACATGTATAATTAGAGCAGTCACTTTGCACCTGCCATGTGCTTGCAGGAAGCGACAATGTGTGCTAGAACTGCATTTCTGCCAAAGTGATTGTATCTGTAAAATGAAAAAATAGAACTTAATTTTACACATCAGTGCTGCATAATTTAGGATACCTGTATTCATACCAATAGTGGAGGTTTTTAAAAAGTTTAAGATTAAGAAACCTTACATACTGTACACTATATTTTGAAGTTCTGAAAGCTAACAAGCTGGCGATTTTTTTTCTTTAAGTTAAACCACTGCCATATGAGTTTTGTTTTAGTTTTACACTTTACATACAAAAGACTACAGCTGACTCAATCTAATTCCATTCTTATGGCGTCTCTGCATTTTCCAATTGGAGATGTCAGAACAGTTTTGCTCCAATGATTTTCACATGCTCTTGTACTGCATTTTTGCCTGCAGGTGTTAAAATGACTAACCCAGATATATGAACATGACACAAGAGGCTTTCGCTGGGCAGCTGGTGGATGATGGAAGGTTAATAGGCAGGGGTGTTGCTAGGGCTTGCATCACCTGGTGCGGGAGGTCAATGCGTCACCCCCATGATGAACCTTCTCCCATGCAGCGGGTGGGGAAATGCATCATCGCCCCGCCCCCATGCCAGTGCCCCACCTCCCGCATAATCAAAATTACACCTTTAAATTGACAATATTATACGCACAGCCTAATGTATGTTTGCAGCCTAAACAGAGGCATCACAAGGGTTTGTGTCACCTGGTATGAGATCATTAACTTTATTTTTTTTTTTTAATATACAACAATACAGGTAACACTAACAGTAACCAACTCGGCTCTCAGAACAATCAGTCTCATTGGTCTGTTTTGAGTTAAGGAAATCCACTTTTTGTTACACTTGTTTCATTTACAAACAAGCAAGTTGTGTTTTCTGTTTCAGGTTATTTGGTCATAACATTTGATAAGATAGATTTCAAAACGGTTTTATTGCATTCTACATGAGATTATGCATCTAATACATACAACATGATGGTATCATTGGTGAAGACAAAGGTTTTCACAATTTTGGCCACTAGTGATGTCACCCCCCTGAGGATATTACATGGTGCGGTCCGCACCCCCTACACCAGCGTAGGGACACGACTGCTTTTAAAATAGGAAGCAAGACCATTAAATGGCCCTCCCACTTTTGATTTAATCTTCAATAGTCAGGAAGTGCATGGATCCTCCCCTCCAAGTTTCAGCTGCTACCCAGTGGGAACAACTGGAAAATGCAGCATGCCCCCCCACACACACACACACTCACACATAAGACAGGCAAATGATGGAAAGGGATTCCAGAACGTTGTGGAAGAACTGGTACTTAAGGCACAGAACCCACTACCCAACACACTGGAGCCTTTTACAGAAACAGGAGCAAGTTTTCAAGTACAGTACATCTCTGCAGTTGTAAAGACTAAAAAACACGCTTAAAAGTGTATTAAAGTTCACTTTTTAAAACACTTTGAATTCTTATGTTTTGCGCTAAATGTCAGATTTGGTCAAATTCCAATGACAATTCCTTGTATGCAAACTGCCAGTTTTGAGTTTGTCCCTCGTCCTACAGCTGGAGTTATCTATAAACACCTTCTCTATTGACAGATAAGAATGTACTTCACCCGGCACCAGTGCCACAGACACAATTGGATTCATTTTCTAGCCGATGTAAGAGAATAATTTTTTCTCTAGAACAGAATGGTCTTGGGTACATACAGTACAAAGTATGGGTGCATACAAAGTATGTTGGGTACAGCATACAAATTCTTCAGATGTGGCAATTCTAGACAAGAAAAACTGTTGAGCAGGAAAAAGTCATTCTCTTAATAAGTAAATGGGAACTTTGAGAGAAAATAAGGATTGAAGGCATCTGTACTTTTTGTAATAAAGTTTACTTGTTAGATGCTAGATTAGAAGGAAATCAAATAGCAGCATGCAATATGTTTTCTGCAGATATGAAAAATCCCCAATTTGTAAATAGGCACTTTTCTGGTGGTTTGTGGCATATAAGAATTATAGCCAAGCAAAGAAACTTTATAGAAGTTGGCTCTTGAAAAGGTATGGCATGGGCATGTGGGATAAGTTTGACCAGTATCCCATAATTTATTTTTTTTTTAAAACACATTTGCTGAATTGGAGGCCAAAGAGTAGAAGGCTGTGGAAGGAATAGATACTATTCATGGGACAAAAATTATAGTATGACCAAATGGTGTCAGTTCCCCATTTCAAAATTTAAACTAATTGGATCTCTATTGGTAACCTAGGGTTTTGTTTGGCACTATTTCTTTTTTATACTTCATAGAATTGAGAAGGAAATGTGGAAGCGTAGTGTGAGCCATCTAAGTCCCTTAGGTGAAGGGCAGAATACGAATGAGATGAGTTTCTTTCACTAGAAAAGGACAGGCAAAAGGAGGATCTCTTTGTTATCAGCCGATCAATACAAGGTAGGCCCAGATGGTGTGTTACATCTCACACTAACAGGATACATACAAAGTTTAGCAACCTAGCTAGTCAATGTTACTGTAGACCTAGAAGGTCCTACACAGGTCGTCTTCTAGTATGGTTCCTGTTTCTCTCCGACATGGACAACGTAGTGTCCATCCACCTCCATTCCAACCTCATTTTAGATTGAATTCCCCCTCCAAGACCTTCATTTATTCCATCTCAAAAGACAAAAATTTCTACAGGCAAGATGCTAAGTTCTTCTTAGAAGAATAAGAGTTAGATGCAAATGTTTTGACCTTGAAAAAAGCCAAGACAAAAGACAAAAAAATTTGTCTACTCTATCCAGCATGTGCACTTATTAGGACAGAATGTACAGATTAACATGCCTCAAACCACCAAATTCAAAAATGAAAAAAAAAAACTTCAATTTAACCTAATCAGTATTGCTTACCATTTTATCTCCTGCTCCAAAAAGCATGGGAAATTTCCACACCATGTAAATAGTAAAGATGTTGTACTGTCTTGTACATTACACGGCTTCACAAGATAGTGTTCCCATACTTTGCCATGGTTGTTTACTTGACACTGGATTGGGGAAGGGATGTGTCCAGGCAGACATTGACAGGTGAGGCTTTCCCAGTCACCTGATGCATTTCTACAAGGCACAGCTCGTCCCCAAAATACCACCACCTACTATAGTAAGTGTCCAGCCATCAATTGAGCAGCAGTTTCTGCTGCCATAATTCCTTTCAGCAAATGAGTCTTCCCTCCATTTAGGTTGATGGTAATTCACAGGCTTCTTGGCCCTCAGCCTGGAGGCAAAGAGCACCAGTTTAAAATTCTTCTTTGCTTCACGCTTTCTATTTTACAGCATATCCTTGCCTGCCAATGCAGAACAAGATGGGGAATGTCACATGGTTGTGGCAGTATGGTGCGGGGGGGGGGGGAAGATAATACATTTTATTGCACAATAAGCTGTAGCTGCATTACAATGAGAAATACATATGAACTGGTGTTTTTTTTTTTAAGTGACCAGGCACACTATATTGCAAGTTTGAATGGAAACATTCAAAATAGAAGACCTGAAAATACGTATAGTAGTAACAATTGTGCAACACCTGCAGCTTGCAGCCCATCAAGTAAGATGTGAAAGTAGCATCTTTCACAACACCAATATATACTTTACAAAACAGGTAGGAGGGAAAAAAAGACAAAAGTTTAAGCCTCTGCCTTCACTGTGTTAACTAGCTTCTTTGCACCATTCCAACAGCACAAAAGAACTGGTTCAACTGGTTTGACAGCCATGAAGGAATTCCCTTGATATACACACAGCAGCTATTTTCGATGACTCTAGAATAGGCAGCGCGCGCGCGCGCACACACACACACACAAGTTGTGGTTTCCTTGACACACAAGTTCTCTGTTCTCAAATTGGACACATTTGCTGTACATCTGCTTAAGTGTTTGTTATCCATGGGCTTTCATATAAAGTGGTTGAACATTTCTAATAGAAGGCATGAAGAAAGGGAAATACAGGACATAAGCGAGTAGGGACAGAACTGTTCAGTATACTGAAGTCCTACTTTGTCCAATAAGCCATTTTAGCTTTGGCCTGTAGTAGCAAATAGAAGTGTAGCAAATACACTTCATAACCCCTTTCTTAGGCTTAGAAAAGCTTTTAGAAATGAATAAAAAAGATCAACGCAACACATTCTGCCCTGACTGGTGCAATTAGGCAAAAGAAAAAAGTATGCACGCACTCGCACCCCAATACCCATAACAGTTCTGCTGAAAATACTAAACATCAACATGAAACTACCATTCTAAGCTACTCCTGAAAATCTCTGTACCGCGATTTTCAAGCACAGAAGTGGCTATTCTAGGGATACTTCCTTCATTCCTTTTTGGAGTTCTGGTGCAACACAGTAGCTCCAAAAGACCAACACATCAGGAAATCCCTCACTGGAATCTTGTCTCTGTCATGGAGCCCACTATAGTCTGGTGTATGGGTAACGGGTTGGTGTCTGCCCTCTGCAATAGTGTTTGTTCCGCTGCTTCATTCTGTTCTAAATCACTTGTTTTATTTATTGTTTTTATACATTGTAAATTTTATTGTTGGAACTTTGTAAGTTGCCTTGGGCATTTGCTCCGGCATGGGGAGGTTGGGATATAATTTTTTAAAATATTATGATAAAGAGGCAAGTTTAGGTCATTTCCCCTTATTTCACAAGGAGCAGTTATTTAGTCACAGTCAGTGCAGCATCCAATTGTTCAAAGCCATTACCCACTACAACTCTGTATCAAAAGTTAATACTTAACATCGGTGCATAGTAATATTGTCACAGATCACTTGCAGCCAGTGCTTCTAAGAGAAGGTAATCAGCTTAAACAAGTGCCAACATTAGTCCTGTGCCGATGACATGAACACACCAGGCTCTGTACAGAAATTCTGAAAAGAGCAAGGATAGCGAGCACAATCCAGATGCCCTTTCAACATGTTGATTCTGCCTAAATCGTCAAACATTACTGATAGCAACTAAACAAAACTATACACTGCTCCCTGCATATACGGCTCCCTGAACTGCCTCCTGATCTTACTTAGTGCATCACTAGGGTAAGTTTGAGCATTTAATATCTAAAAAGCTGTTACTACCATCCATGAGCTGAGAGAGCACTAGGAATACATGATACATGTTGCAACCACTTTCTTCAGCAAGAATTTACCATTACACAACAGCTCACTGTCAAAGGAATGCTCTTTGAGGACATGAACTTTAGCTTTCCAGAATGCCCTGACAAAAGAGACTCTTGGTGCCATTAGCTGCGATATAGCAAGCATTTGTGCTGTGCTCATGCCAACCCAATTGAGGGCCCAATCCTATCCAACTTTCCAGCGCTGATGCAGCCATGCCAACGGGGTGCTTACCACATCCTGCAGTGGTGGGGCAGTCACGGAGGTCTCCTAAGGGTAAGGGAACGTTTGTTCCCTTACCTTTGGGCTGCATCGGCCCTAGGAAGTTGGATAGGATTGGGCTCTTGGTGTTGGTAACATTCTATGCTGTCCCAGTGGAATGGAACGAGACATCGTGGGTGCCCTGCCCTTCCTCTAAAGACGTCAGGATGATATACTTGATTTTTATCACCTTCTTAGTCTCACAACAGACCTGTTACGTAGATTAGACTGAGAGATAGTGGCTGGCCCAGGGTCACCCATTATGCTTCATGGCCAACAGCACAATCCTAAGCATGTCTACTCAGAAGTAAATTCCAGTGAGTTCAATGGGACTTGCTCTCAGGTAACTATATTTAGGATTGCAGCCTAAGTGGGATTTTAACTGGATTTAAACAGGATTTTAACTTTAGTCTGTTGGCTGCCTGTGACACCCATCCACACAATATTCACAATGGGAAAGCTACATTTTCCCTAGGAATGTCTTTTTCTCAGACACTGAAGTAACTATTCTGAGGGGATGGAAGAGAATGTACTAATTCTTTGAAAGTACTGGGTGAGGAGGACTACACAACAGTTACTTTGCCTATAGAGCAAAGTGACGTAGCTAGGTTCCCTAGCACCCAGGGCCCTAGCTGCACTGTCACCCCCCCAGGAGTAGACGTCACTCCTGGGGGTTGTTTAAAAAAACAAGACATGTGCAGTAGCTGGACCCCAGTATCCATGCCCTGCAGATACTTGGGTCCAGCACCAATCACAAATTACTCATACACACCCCTCGGAGGTCTGTTCTCCTTTGCACAGGCCTCTGCAAGCCTCTCTGATGTGATTTAAAGTGACTTTCGGTTTCACCAGAAGTCACTTTAAATCCCGTCGGAGAGACTTGGAGGCCCATGCAGGCCTGTGCAAAGGAGAACGGACCTCTAGAGCCCCCCTCCCAGGTGAGTTTTTGTGGGAACAGAGGGGTGCCAGGGGGATGCTAGAGGAGGCTTCTGGCACCCCCCCCCGAGGCATGGCACCTGGGGCACAGCAACCCCCGGCCCTCCCTTAGCTATGCCACTACTGAACAGAGAGAACTGCCCATGGATAAGGACAAGGGGAAAACTTACTAAAAGGTGGGGGAAGCAGTAACAGTGCTACATAGCAAAAATTAATTTACCTTTCCCCCTTCTTAACCAGGCATGTATGCAGCAGAGCTAGGGGGCAGGGAGAAACAAATCAGTAAGAAATCAAATGGGGGGGGGAAGAAGAGAAGAGAAGAGATGCTTACAAGTTACAAGGCACATTGCCAAACAGGAGGGTGTAGCATTGCCTTACTTTTTCTTTCTTATTTCTTACCCCATCTTAAATGGCTGCCTGAGCAGTACTACAAAAACAGCCAATCTCAGGTATCCAAGATACCCGAGCAGCTGCTGTCCACACAGTATTCATTTCAAGAGCTGCATGTTTTGCATGAAGAAAACTCACATTTCTCCAGCAGTTCCCTACTGTTGGAATTACGAAGTAGCAGGATTTCTCGGCAATGAATGCAGTAATAAAGGATTCTTTCTCTGGAGGAAGTGAAATTCTAAGGCAGAGACACACCGCACGTGTCTGACTGCGTCACATCCCGAAGTAGCCAACACGTCGATTCTGATTGGCCCAATGTATTGCTCCCGCCCCAACACCAAACACAGTCTCTCATTGGCCACAGTTCGTTCTGGTGTGTTCGAAGTTGAACAAATCGATCTTTGGCTAATGAGAGGCCACATTCGGTGTTGTGGGGTGGGACAGGAGCAACGCATTGGGCCAATCAGAATTGACATGTCGGCTACTCCGGGATGCGACACGCGCCGACGTGTTTGGTGTGTCACAGCTTTTACGGGCCCTTAGGCAGGATGTTCTGTATGGTGGTGCTGCAGCCTTGGAATTAGCTTCTCAGAGAGGCCTGCCACATTGCTGCCCTATTGGCATTCAGGCATAAAGTAAATCCCTTTTTAGTTTTCCTGTGCGTTTAAAACAGCTCTGTTACTTTTTTAAAAAAAGGTAAAGGTGACCCCTGACAATTAAGTCCCATCGTGTCCGACTCTAGGGTGTGGTGCTCATCCCCATTTCAAAGCCGAAGAGCCAGCGTTGTCCGAAGACGCCTCCATGGTCATGTGGCCGGCATGACTCTCCTTGCCGCAGCGCGTAGCATGCAGCTGGAACACGGAGCGCTGTTTACCTTCCCGCAAGCAGTACCTATTTATCTACTCGCATTGACATGCTTTGGAACTGCTAGGTTGGCAGGAGCTGGCCAAGCAACGAGAGCTCACCCCGTCGCGGATTCGAACTGCCGACCTTTCGATCGACAGCTTATGGTTCAGCAGTTATTGCATGGAGTTATTTTAATTTAGTTAACTATACATTACCTTATAATGTATGTAATGAAATTTCGCAAAAGCAGATTTTATAAATAAAATATCTGGTAGGACATTGGCTCACAGGCAACAAGCAATTAACTACTTCTTAGTCTGCACTGTTATTAACTACTGTTTATTCAACAAGAACATATGGACTGGAAAGACTGCGTCTCTTAAGAGATTCTTCTCCCGAGCACTTGTGGTGGCTAAATAAGGGTGAAGAGAACTCAACAATTCATCTTCTGATGCTCCCTTTGTTATCAAACTATATTATCCTCCATCTAGATACAACATCCTTCAAATACAATGACAATACACAAAGATAAGGGTTTTGTAGAATTTGCTGTAATAAAGCAATGCTTACACAGCAGGTAATAACCACTAGTTAACATTTGTCAACAAGCTCCTTGTGGAAACATGAACTTAGGATTCATATCCAGATACTCAAATGGTGACGGGGCAGGGAGAGAAAGGAGAACAGAAACTTGTTTAATGATCTCAGAAAAATGGGAATATGTTGACAAAATTCCTCTGGAGTTTCTAGGGAGTAGACTAAGAAGTGAGTTGTCTAGCTTATCCTTACAGGAATGGGTTATTCAAACATTGCCTTTAGTAAGGCATAAACAAACATCAGGTTTTGATTGTCACAGCCATTTGTCTGACACAGAATGTTAACCCCCTGCCCAAAGAAGAAGTCAAAGGTTAGAATGATGGGGGGGGGGGGTTGTACAAGATTCTGCTGCTGCCTGGTGAGTTTTGAACCCAGTTTGATACTGGCTTAAAACTAGAACATTTGATAGCCAGTGGCACTATCTTCAGGTAACCCTTTCAACAGACTCCACCAGCACTGCATAGGGTTCAGTTTATATGGGACCCTACCTAGTTTGTTGGGTGCACTCAACTGGATTCACTGGTGACACCCTAAAATGCATGTAATCACCCCCTTCAGTTGCATACTACAGGACAAGATTGGTAGTGAGCAAGCTGTCAGGGAAGTGTGCCTGCCATGACAAATCTTATCACTAAGGAATGTTGGTAAGGTTTAAGGAACCAGCCTAAATTTACATGATCTAGCACCAGTAGTTTAAGTTACAGTATATACCCACACAAAACCACAAGCACAAAAAGAGGAATTCAAAAGAACCGATTCTTCAACAATCTTAGATGTTCGAGCCTCAAAACATATACCGGTACTTGTTAGCAGAAAGCTCCAAGTGGTCTAGCCATTGCTTTAAGGTCCTTTAGAAAATAAACTAACATTGATGGTTTATTTTCAGTATAGTATCTAAACAGTCAAGCCCCACTAAAGGAATCACCTTTTGTTTTACACAGTTGTTCATTATTCATTGGGAATTTCCTAGCACCTCAGTCCTAAGTCCCACTTACTAATGTGTCCCATTTCAAATTGTGAGAATTCTTCACCTCTCCATTTGATTAGCACCAGAGCCACTTCCCATTTGGTTATGGAATAAATGAATAATGCGAATATCTGTACAACTCACCTTTCATTGCTTTCAGTCATCCACACTTTCTTCTTTAGACATTGTTTTACTGGATTCACCGAGGTACTGTGATGAGCTGCCTATTTCATTATAACACTACTCCAGACAGTTCTATGAAAGAGATCCTACTTTAATATAACACCTCCACTTCTGAAGACCTGGTCTCAGAAGTGGATGCAGTATAGTGGTCTTAACCAAATCATGCCCATCCTCCTGACATTTCAGAGGATGAGCACCGAGATAGGACAAGCTAAGCTAGGGTCAGGAAACTGAATACACGTTTCCTTGAAGTAAACCCTGGTGACTTTAACTGGACTTATTTCTAGGCATGCATAGGTCTGCACCCAAGAGTGTTCTGTGGAAAATTAGATAAACGTAACAATGGTATAAATATAAGCATACCTCTCCTTCAAACAGAGAGAAGATCAGACAACAAAAAAGTTGGATTAGTTGTTCTTCAGACATGTATACAAAGCTTCACTAGAGTACCCAAAGTACAAGTCAAGAGGATTTAATACCTTACTTTGTTCCTATGTCACCACAACTGTCAAAGCAAATTCAATTTTGCACTAGAAACCCATTTTAAGAGGATAGCCAATTGCTATATAGCAGCAGAAGTTCCAGCTTAATGAGCACAATAAAGCTTCTGCTCAAGAAATACAAGTCTGCTTTCTGCCTGAACAAATAAGCTAAGATAGGATCAGTTTGGAAGCTTGAAGAAGCCCATTCAAGTCAGGAGAGAATGTGACAAGTTAAAGAGACAGGCATCCTCCCCCCCCCCGAAAAACCCCTCTAGTTATACTGTAATTTATCAAGACCTTGTCAAAATGGAGACGTGCTAGGATAAGTTCTCCCCCCCCTCCCAATGTTATACCACATGGCACACCATTTCCATTCCGAGTTGCGATGATGCTCATCACAGGATAAGTCCAAATGCATCATGGAATGCCAATACCATGCTCTATCCCAAGAGTGCCATAAAGCTGAATAGATAGAGTGCAATTCTACTTCATATTCTAAGATGAAAACAACCTGGAAACTAATTATGCTGCAAAGCTGGCACCTTGCTGCAAAGCTGGCACCTAGTACTCTTGTATAAAAGATTAGACTATATACAGATTTCTAAGAAAGATTTTAATTTTGCATACATTGTTATGGTCAAACTTCTGATGTGCAGTAGCTTTCCTCTTTTGGAGGGGGATTTTTTTGGAGGGGGATATTCACATAGGGTGGGAGCCACGGTGGCTTAGTGGTTAAGATGCTGAACTGCAGACCGGAAGGTAGGCAGGACAGCAGTTCAAGACCCGAGTGCCACGTGACAGTGAGAGCTACCATCATCGGCCCCAGTTCCTGCCAAACTAGCAGTTCGAAAGCAAGAAATTGCAAGTAGATTAATAGATACCGCCTCGGCGGGAAGGTAACAGCGTTCCGTGTGCCTTGGCATTGAGTCATGCCAGCCATATGACTACAGAAGTGTCGGACAACACTGGCTCTTTGGCTTTGAAATGGAGATGAGTACCGCCCCTAGAGTCGGTAACGACTAGCTTTCAAGCGAGGGGAAACTTTACCTTTATTCACATAGGGACCATAACAAAGGCAGTCCTTGCATATCTGGATACCTTTTCCCTTTGCCACAAGCCCCCTGTCCTATATGCTACAGGAGAGGAAGACCCCAAGGGAGTGGGGGAGGAGGCATCCTTTTCTTCTTCCACCATACTGAAACTCTGATACTCCTGTAAGGCCTGAACAGCACAAAGAAGGCTCCAGTTCTAGACTGGCTGGGTCCTTGAGCAAGTGTACTCTTAAGGGATGGAGATAACCAGTGAAATTTAGTAAGACATGGGACAAAATGTTGCAGGGTAACACAAATACAATATATTGAGAGAGTACTTACAGGTAAGCTCCCTCTACTGAAAATAATCTACTAGGTCTATATTTAGACTTTTGCTCACATGTTGAACCACCATCTATCATCAGCTTAGCATTTATGCATTTAGTTTAGCAGTGGTAGTAATTATAGGCAGAGGCCTTTCTGTATATACAGAATAGCCTGAATTCTGCCTGGCACTATCTCAGTTTACTTTGGAGGAAGTAAAAAAGGCAGTTCACATACTCCAAATATGGAAGATATATACATGACATTTCACAGCTATTTTTAGCTCAGGCTAAACGTTTACCATAAAGCAGCAGGTTAGGAGATCAACGGAACGCCAGAGGCTCTCACAATCCCTCCTGCTATTTGCTCTAACCATAGCAGTGCCTGCATTAATGTTAAACCATGGATAATGCCAACCAGGATTATCATAATCAGAGCTTGAAGCAAGTTTGCAAGTCAAGTCCTGGTTATGAGAGAATCTTGGTAGCATTGACCTTGGTTAGTACCAACACCACTACAATACAAACGGTTGCCATCTTTCTTCTGCAAAGACGGTACAAGTTGGTTGGCTAAAACCTGGCACTGGCAGTGTGTAGGTTGCAAGTGAGCAAACGTTTGGCTTGGAGATCTGGCAAAGCTGTTACACCTGTTACACAAGCTGTACCATCATTTTCTCTGAATGGAGTAACTGATCTTAAATACAGTGTCCTACATTTCAAGACTATCCTACAACTCCAGTCTATGAGAGACATAGGGCACAATCCGATCCTACTTACGCCACCGGTGTAACCAGTGGCGCGGAGGCCCCAGAACAGAAAGGGGATTCAAATCCCCCCCAAAAGGGGAATTTAAAGGGGATTTGAATCCCCTTTCCGTTCTGGGGCCTCCGCGCCGCTGGTTACAACGGTGGCGTAAGTAGGATCGGATTGAGCCCTGGAATTAATTTTTGTTGTAAGCCGCCTTGGGCATTTGCCTCGGCATAGGATAAGGCGGGATATAAATTTTTTAAATAAAATAAAATAAATAAAAGAAATATAGCTGGGATAATTTCTTCTTCTGGGATAGCTTGCCGAAATCTTCCCTCTCAGAATACTGTGTACACACACTTAATTTGCATTGGAATAGTAAGAGGACGCAAGCCAGATATAAACCCAATGAGATGCAACCATATCACAAGAGAACTGTTGTCAGGGCTTCGTTTTCTTGGACCACCCACTCTGGTTTCCTGTTACCAAAGAAGGTCAAGTTGACAGTATTCTCAACAAAGTGCCAGAAAATGGCTGTAGGAAGAAACACACTACACAATTGCTCACTATAATGGCACTGAGTGGGGTTGATAACATGGACTACTGCATGTATAGAACATGCTAAACAAGTGGCCAATGTTTCTGTTCTGCAACATGTTAGATTCTGCTACTATTGCAAGTTTTATCCTCTAGGTGAGAAATAATTCACTTTAGAACCTGCAACAGGTTTCAGACCCTGCAATAAGCATTGTTTGTTTATCTGCTAATACAACTCAGATGCACATATAAAAGGAAGGCTGGACAACTGCTGTCTCAAGAAGCAGTGTCCTTTTTTTGATCTGAGCAAATACTGGAACACTCACAAATTCACCAGTTTCATTTTATCAAGGTCAGCAGACTAGAAAAGCCACAGTGAGTAAAATTGCAAGTAGATACTGTCAAACATCGTGACCAATGGCAAGATTGCTTAAAGGAGGTAACAGACTCCGATGACTGCTAGCTACATATATGTTGAAGTGTTTTATTGATTGGCAAACATTCACTACTTCAAAAGTCACATCAAAATCTGGAAGATTACTGTAACAATTTTCTTCATGGCCAAAAGCACATGCAGTCCAGCTGTGACTTACAAGACAATCAGGACATAACCTTTCTGGACACCACAGAAGAGTAAAATGTGTTTATTCATAAACACCAAGGGTGAATTTTGATGCTATGCGCAGGTACAGTTCAGCGTTTGAAAGGTGTAAATACAAGTTTGTTGGTTGTCATTTTAAAAAAACCAACCAACTGTTCACCTCATGGTGAATCGCATAAATGAGCTTTGGACAAGGTACCTGCCAACGACACCGAAATACTGACCAGAAATAGGGAAAACGTAGTGGTGTTTCAGTGCCATTGACGTCAGTGGGACAAATTAGTAACCAATGAGTCCCACTAAATTAAATGAGACTTCAACAAAACCAAGTTGAGGCCATAACATTTCAGCTTACTTGGCCAATCAAGCTGTGGTTCAGCAACTTAGCTTGCGCTGCTTAAGATATGCTAAAAATGGTGTTCTAATTAAACAAAAGTAGTCAGTAGTCCTTTAGATCAGTTCCAGATTATCAAATGGTTCAGATTTTGTATTCCGATATATAGGTGTGTTGGGTGTATGTGTGTGTGTGTGTGGGGGGGGTATATATAATTGTTCATATATCTTTGGGCAACCATCAACCTCTAACTCTGGACTGAGAAAAAAATTGACAGATTGAGCATTCAAGAAAGAAAATAATTGCCCATAAAAAGGAGTTAATAAGAGAGCATCATTTAAGAACAGAAGTTGTGAGCTGCTACTTAAATTATACAAGACAAGGGCTGGACCAATTTAGTGTAACGCTAACAGCAGTGTTGGATTAGTCTAGCACAAACCAAAAATTAACAAAATGGTGACAGCTCCAGAACAGTTCTTCAAAAGAAAAAGGAGCATGAAATGTCTTAGAAAACCATCAAAAGGATTTCCAAAACATGGTTTAGTTTTTCCATTGTCATTTTATAAAATTTTAAGATTTGTTCAGAACATGCACACACTGTAAATAACTGTTGATTTAGATGCCCGAGGCAAGAACAGCTGGACAGTACAGGATCCTCCCATATTTTAATGGCAATGATGTAAGAGACAAAACTTCCAAGAACACTACAATTTACAACATTGCCTCAAGCACACACTGTTTGCACATTTCTTCTCCATTTAGGAACACAAACTGGATATATAAAACTTCATTCATGCAAACAAAACCTCCAAGTACATTCTATTTGTAAAATATTCAAGACAAGATCCTTTGAATGTTGCAACTAATATGAGCTGAAATTGGTTCTTCCTTCAGATTACTTTCCTCACTCAACAATATTCAGCATGGAATTAAAAGGGGACCCTCGACACAGAGGTCATGAGCCTTTAGCATGAATGTCATGCTAAAGGCACCATGAGTCATGAATTGCATGGAAGTAGACTGGGACTAAATGCTAGAGAGGCTCAGCAAGGTTAACAGGGCATGAACCAGTATTCTACTTTTCATGTCTTAAGATGAGCATTTACTAAGCCTATGACTTTCAGTTACATAGAATTAACCTTGCTTCCTGTTAATCTGCTGAGCCTCTCTAGCATTTAGTCTCAGTCTACTTCAGTGATGGCGAACCTATGACACGCGTGTCAAAGGTGACACACCAGGATGTTTTGGGTGACACACCAGCATTCACCAACACCTGACAACAACTACAGGATCTCAGTATCCATGGAGGCAGCGGGTATGGCAGACCCTTTAAAAAAACATTTTTAGAAGTCAGAAAAAAACCTTCGCTACCACCATGCGGCAAAATCAAAAGTCTTCTGCACTCCCGCGCCCTAGCTTGCCCCAGAATGCATCACGATGGGAGAGCGAGGGCAAAGGGGGACTGTTGCGCGACCCAGAAGTGGCTTCCCGAGACCCAGAAGTGGCTTCCCGATGCGCAGAAGATTGACCTGCAGGCCTGCAAACAGCGTGGTTTTGCCGCACAGCGGTAGGGAAGGCTTTTTCTGATTTAGTTTTACTGTTTAAAGTGATTTTTAAAGGGTTCCCCATATTCGTGGGCTTCGTTCACGTGAACAAGAAGAATGGTTTCTCTTTTGTTCGGGTGGGGGGGGGAACGACACACCAGCAGAGTCAAGTTCTGAATTTTTGACACACCGAGCCCAAAAAGTTCACCATCACTGGTCTACTTCCATGCAATAAACAGCAGGAGGCTGATTATCATGTTTGTTCTAAGCAAGACACAAACTTTAAAACAAAAAGATAATCACCCGAGGGGGGTCACGCACATGCGGGGGGGGGGATTCGGCATCCATGGATAAGTGAATCCACAGACACCGAATCAGCAGATACAGGGGCCCTATTGTACATAGACACACCACACAGGAAGGTCTACTGATACATAAACCTAAGCCCTGATCCAGAGAGTATTAGTCACACTCTCACTGAAATCCATAGGACATGTTAGTTGTGACAAGATTATCCCATTGCTTTAAACTTAAGCACAATGAACATTCTTTGGACCAGAGTCACAGACTACAGTCTGGTAAAAATAAATAAAAATAAAAGTAAAGCACAAGAGTGTTATATTAGAAACATATAATCCTTAAAAGAAGGTGCTGCAGATGTTAAATGAATTTTAAGGAAAGAGAAGACCAGAAATTGAGAGAGAAATATTTACCCAGAAATGTGCATGGCAGTTAACCATCATGGTCCTCTCAATAAGCTCATCTGGACATTCCAGGAGATGATGCCCAGAAACCACACCAGCATTGTTGACCAAGACTGAAACTTCACCAACTTCCTTGCGGACTCTCTCAGCAGTTGTATATACATTCTCTCTTTTGCTCACATCACAAGTGTATGTATGAACTTGCAAGTTGTAATGAGGTAGCACTTCTTCTTCACCGTGCCCAGCTGTTACCGACATCCAGATAGAGCAGAGAGAGAGCAGAGAGAGAGAAAAGAGTCTACTTAGAAATATTGTTCAACTTTTAGATGTCAATCTATCCATTTCAATACCAATTTTGTTCCCAAAGGTAAAATGTGACACTCAACTCAACAGTGGGCCCACATTATATGTGAACTTTGTATTTGAAGATTTGACCATCCACTGATAGCAGTGAATAGCAGATAGCAGTCTGCATTAAAAAACTTCAAAGAAAAAAGCATTTTCTTACCTTACCACGCCATCTGCAACACTGTGGGGAATTCTCTGGTGCTCCCTGCAGCCACTTCCAAGTCGCATCGAGGCCCGTGACCCCCTCCTTTGGCCCTCATGAGATGCAGTCTGGGGCCAAGCGAGGGGGTTGTGGGCCTCAGCACAACCCAGAAGGAGATAGCTCTACAGCGCTGCAGATAGCATGGTTTGCTGCACAAAGGTAAGATTTCCCCCCCAACTTTTTTTTTTTTTTACATATTTTAAACACAGACCCCCACCATCCGCAGTTCCATGTTAACTGTAGGGAGTCCAGAACAGATCCCCCCAGATAACAAGGACTACTGTATTAGTGCAGTCAGAGACCAACTCTTCAAAAATTTATCTTCCATGATAATCTGTTGGTCCAACACAAAAAGTGATAGGTTAATGAAGGAGACCAATCTTCCTTAACTGGTTCTCTAAGCACAAAACTGTTACCTCAATCTATAAATCACTTAAACTGGAATATATGTGAATCCAAGGTTAATGGTAGTGGGAACACGCAGCCCAATTCTGTGCATGCTTAGTTAGAAAGAAATCCCATTGAGTTGGAGTCCCATTTACTCGCAAGCAAGCAAAAACAGGATGGCAGCCTAAACCTGTTTTAAACCAGAATACTCCATCTTAACATAAAAAGGGGCACAAGAACTAAAGTCAGCTTAATGAAACAAGTTTGAAGAAACTACTGTGGTACCATTTGACCAATACATTAAATAAGAACACACAATCCTATATACTTGTCTACTCAGAAGTCCCATGGTCTTTAATTGGGCTTACTCTCAGGAAAGTGAGATGAGGGACCCCAAGTGTATCAAGCTATCCTTTCCATAGATTTGCATAGTACACCTCCCAAAATGCTTGGTCTCCATTTCTCCACAATAGGCACTTTACAGAATTCCCATTTCACCATTTCCGGGGAGACAGATTACTGTTTTCTCAGCCACTCTCTTTTCTCTCTGGCTAGGGCTAGGCTGTTCTAAAGCCAAGTATTTTGAGGCCTTCTTTGCCATGTCTACATAATGGTTCTATACTAGGAAAGGACTGCCACCTTCTCAGCCCTTCCACAACATACTGAATAATCAAGGAAGCATAGAAGAAATCCAGAGCTTAGTAAAATGTTTGGTCTGCCTTTTCCCCCCTACTGGGTTTATTTACTTTGATTTCCTAGATTTTTTTTGTGTAGTGTTTGTACTGTACTTGAATCTAGATGCAGTTTAAAATGTGGAGCCCACTCCTCCAACCCCAAAGTTCAAAGCAGATAACCTTCTGCTGCAGTGACATCTGGCATTTTTTGAATGAGGTAGCAGCTAACCCTCACATGTGTAAATCTTTGCCTTTGTCAAGGATGCTCATGTTCTTCTTACACTGGTGTGGGAAGACTCGGGAATATTCCCAAGAATATAGTTTTAAGATTTTCAATGGTTTTAACTCAGGAGACCTTGATTAGGAAACACATGCAGAGATGCTGGAAGATTATATAAAGTACTAGTACACAACATCAGTTATTGTTCATCTGTCCCTCCTCCCAAGCCACTTAGAGAAGCCTCTTCTAAAACTTGCTATAAAGCATGTCCACTCTAATCACCAGATATCACTATTGTGCCCCGACTATTCGCATCCTTTTGCTTCAAAACAAAGAGAAAAAACCGTCCTGCTACTGAAGCAAGACTAGTATTTAGGACTTAATCTATAACTTCAGGTGCAACAGGAAGTCTCTGTTTTTAAGAGCACTGTATGAGGCAATAGTTTCGGCTGTCGCTATTTTTGCTGTCCCTGTAAAAGAGCTGAAAGGTTCTCTCTCTCTCTTAACACTTTAAAGCGTGCGCGCGCGTACATGCGTGTTATATGCACAGCACACGTACTTTTCATGACGATTCACTTGTGGCTCGTGGGGGCTCCCCGCTCTCTGCCACCACAGCCGAGCCATCCTTACCTTGCTGGGCAGCAGCCACGGCTTCTTCGGAGATCTCTCGGTAGATGTGCCGCACCATGCCAGCCGTCTCCTCGTTGCTCTGAGTGTTGATGTCCCACAGCACCAAGCGCGCCCGGCGGCGGGCGAACTCCAGAGCGAAGAGGCGGCCCAACCCGCTGCCGGCTCCGGTGATGAGGCACACCTGCCCCGCCACGCTCTTCTCCTTGGGGCGCATGAACCACTTGGCTGCGGCCACCACAAATGCCCAGAGGACCTTGAAGGTGACTACGAAGAACTCCAGGATGATGTTCATGGCTGCGGCTCCCTTCGTAAGGGTGTGGGCGACTTCGCAGAGGCGATCCACCGACCGGAATATGCCCCCTTAACTAGCGCGCACCCACCGGCTACCTGAGAGGTCCCCTTCGTGGAGATCCCGGAGCGCCTCGACAAGTCAGCAAGGAGCCCCGCGCCAAAGCATAGCCAGAAACAGCCTCTCTGTCGCTCCCGCTCCTCCAGAAACCCTCTCCTTAGGAGCGGGAGAGTTTCTGCTCTGAAGAACACGGCAGGCACAGCCGGCACCTACCACTGGCCGAGCCTCTTACTCCGCCTGCGGGCACCTGGCCGAGACCGCTGCGGCCGCCTCAGAGCAAAACCTCTCCTCTTTCGCAGGCTGCCTCCGTGCTCACAAGCCTTCAACGGCTGCTGTGGCTACGGGCAAGGGAGGTAGCCGGGGGCCCGGGGCAGCCGCAGCAGGAAAGACTAACCACAGCGCCTGCCACCCAATGGCCACTCGGATCCCGCAGAGGCGAAGAAGCCAACCCCACCGCTGCGCTCTCGGAGGAGGCCAGCAAGTTTAAGGAGCCCGGAGAACAAGTTTACGCAGAGGCGCCCGTGGTAGTGGTGCTGCCGCTGCTGCTGTTACTCGCCGGTGGCTTCTTCCACTCTCTCCTATCTCTTTCTCTCACAACCCTTCTAGACTCGAGCAAATGGGGCGCTATTCTGCTGCTGCTTTCACAGCTCTGGAGGGGGGGGGGGCAGACGAGCTCTGGCCAAACTGCGCACCCCAGCCCTACCTGCCCCTTTCCCTACGGCCGTGCCAACACTCAGCACCTCGTCCCTGAAAGTGAGCATTTTCCCAGCGCTCGGTGCTCTATATAGCCCCGGCGAGAGGGAGTCAGGGCCCCCTCCGCCAACCCCAACATCATCCCTGCTTCCCAGGCCAGCCCCGCCTCCTCGCCCACTTAGCATTCCTAGGCCTTCCCCCATCACATTTCCGCCCAGCACCAGCAGCGCCACCCCTCACTGAATGGAGAGCTCAGCCCAGCCCAGCTACACACGCGACGCCCCCTCGTGCTGCTAGGCCCGCCCAACCCAAGTGCTCGCGAGGGAAGATTCTGCCGCTGTTTTTTCTTTTCCATTTGTGCAACGACCTCTGGCTTGTACCGTAGGGGCAGCAATCCGACGCACGCTGTATTTCAGAGGAAGTCCCATTGAAACCAGTGGCAAGGATGGGAGCGGGCGGGCTGAAAGTACCCAAGAAGCACGCTGGTGTCTCTCAGGTATCTGTGGCTTGCCAGCCTGTCCTCCACGCCTACCTTGCCGCCTTGGGCATTTGCCTCGGCACAGGATAAGGCGGGATATAATTTTTTAAAATAAATAAATACCTCCACCGGGTTCTCTCCATCTTCGTCCACAGCAGCCTGCTATTCTTGGAGACTGGCCCCTGCTCTGACAGCCCCAGTCTATGCAGAGTTGGATCACTGGTGGCACCAGAGAGGAAGCGCCTGCCCCCCCCCCCAGCTTTCCTGTGGAAAGGCATTTTTTTCACATACTCGGTGCTTTTCTGTACAGTATTATTATATGAAAAGCATCAATATATACAAAGAACAGTTCCCCATGTGGGTTTACATCTGCTTATGCTTTGGATAGAGATCAGACCATTAAGGCGAAACAATTATTTTTCCATAATCTATTCAAACATGTGAAACAATGTTTTTCCCCTATGCACTCTACCCACCAGTGCCCTCCAATATCCCCCCCCCAAGTCAGTTCAGATGATACTTTTTCTCAGGAACTTTGTTGTTGTTCAGTCGTTAAGTCGTGTCCGACCCTTCGTGATCCCATGAACCATATCCCGCCAGGCCTTCCTGTCCTCCACTATCTTCCTGAGTCCGCTCATTTTCATGTTCGTTGCATCGGTGATGCTGTCTAACCATCTCATCCTTTGCCTTCCCCTTCTCCTTTTGCCTTCAATCTTTCCCAGCATCAGAGTCTTCTCCAGAGAGTCCTCTCTTCGCATTAGGTGGCCAAAATATTTGAGTTTCAGCCTTAGTATCTGTCCTTCCAGGGAACGGTCAGGGTTGATTTCATTTAGGATTGACTGATTTGATCTCCTAGCAGTCCCAGGGACTCTCAGGAGTCTTCTCCAGCACCACAATTCAAAAGCATCTATTCTTCGGCGCTCAGCCTTCCTTATGGTCCAACTCTCGCAACCATACATTGCTACTGGGAACACCATCGCCCTGACTATGCGAACTTTTGTAGGCATGGTGATATCTCTGCTTTTTATTATGCTGTCTAAGTTTGCCATAGCTTTCCTTCCAAGGAGTAAGCGTCTTTTAATTTCATGGCTGCTGTCTCCGTCTGCAGTGATCTTGGAGCCCAGAAAAGTAAAATCTGTTACTGCTTCCATTTCTGCCCCTTCTATTTGCCAGGAATTGATGGACCCAGATGCCATGATCTTAGTTTTATTAATGTTGAGTTTCAAGCCAACTTTTGCACTCTCCTCTTTCACCCTCATCAAGAGGCTCTTTAGTTCTTCTTCACTTTCTGCCATTAGGGTGGTATCGTCTGCATATCTGAGGTTGTTGATATTTCTTATGCCCACTCAGGAACTAGCCCACTCAGGAACTAGCCCCACACTATTGACACACATGCGCACTCCTTTGCTAGTTTCCTTAACTGCATGGGGGGGGGGGGTTGTCCTTTGCAATGCAGGTAGAGGAGTGGCTTGGATAAATGCTGTGACACACCGCCCGTGACACAATGCGGGTACGGCATGAAGTGAGCTGAAGTGAAGCCGGCCTTTGCTTCGCACCATGCCGCACTGCTTCCTGTCTATACAGGCTGACTGGGGAGAGAACTGTAGAGAGAAGTAAAAGACTCCTGCCCCCTCCATTTTGCTAGCCAATCAGAATCAAGTCTTTTCAGACTCGCTTCCTTTCACGTCTCACCCCACAACAGTAGACACGGCCTCTGATTGGCTGAAGTTCAATTATCCCAGCTGCGTTACAGTGTGAAGGAGGAGAGTGCAGGATACACTGCACTCAGTTGGGAAGTAGCTAGAAGTGGCATGGAGAATCCAGTGTATCCTGCACTCTCCTCCTTTGCGCGGCAACGCAGCTGAGCTGCATTGCCATGCAACAGAAGTTGGAAAAATTGAACTTTGGCCAATCAAAGGCTGCGTTCACTGTTGTGGGGTGGGATGCGAAAGGATGCGACCAACCAATCAGAATCGAGTCCGAAAAGACTCGATTCAGATTGGCTAGCAGAGAGGAGGGGGCGGGGCAGAACGTCTTTCACTTCTCTCTGCACTTCTCTCCCCAGTCAGTCTGTATAGACAGGAAGCGGGGCATGAAGCAAAGGTTGGCGTCGTTTCGTGCCGCACCGCGGGTGGCGTGTCACAGGTTTAACACACACCCATGCAGTTAAGGAAACTGGCTCATGCACAAGGAGTTGGGCTAGGACATGCACACATGCCCCCTTAATCATGTGGGGCCAGTTTTGAACAAGACGTATCATCTGAATGGGTCCATAAATGCACTAGAAATCTATTGATATCAACAGGCTTAGGTGCACCTAATTCTGAATAGAACTGGGCTGCACAGCTGTAGTCCTTATGCTGACTTTAAACTAGAGTGTAAGTAGCACTGAACATTGCAAGGTTTCCAAGTACAGTACTGTAAATATGCATAGGATTGGACTGCATAGGACATAGCAAGAGAAAGAAAAAGAGCTATGTTCTTTCTCTTCATACAGAAATGGCTATGCCTCTCTAGCATTGAGAACTACTTCAGATATGTGAAGGGCTTATTTATAATAATAATAATATTTATATACCACCTCTCTTGGTCATTGGATTTCTCCTCCGACTTTAATTCAAGGCGGTGCACATGGACAGGCAATTCTAACCCCCCAAAGGGGTTTTTACAATACAAAGCTCTAATCTTTCATAGAATGTTTTCATTCCAGATGGTTTCCTTCACGGTCTGGCTTATTTCTGGCATTCGCCTCCCACGCTCGACTGATGATAACTCTGACTCCCATTCAGAGTGTAGCTGGCAGCTTTTCCTCGCTCTCACCAAGGGCCTCTGCAGATAGAGGCGTGTCAACAGCTCTCGGATACTTCCGGTTGTCCTCAGATTGCTTCAGGCATTACAAAGCGGCAGCTCTACCACTGAGCCAGACCTCCTGCCCTTTACTCGGAAATCTCTTGCTATTTCATTCATTATGTTCATTGCACATGCAATCCATGTAAAGAGAATGTGATTGTTGATTTATATATGCATATACAGTTTATTATTACTGTATTTAATATATTTTATCCCACTTTTCCCTTTTACAATAAAAGGCGAGTGAGTGAGTGAAACCTTTATTGGCATAACACAATAAAAGGCCAAAGGCAGCTTACAGTAGAAAACTGTTATTCACACATTACGTTTAATGCGCACACAACAGTACAAACAATCTGTATGCTACATTTTCAAAGGGCCCAGTTCCTGAGTTGACTAAAAAATACACACACATCTAGTAATTCACAGTAAAATGTCCACACGCGTACAGACCCCTCCCTGTGCATGCATACAGCAAACTGCGTGAATAACCTTACTGACGTCAATAGGTCTTTACTCCCTGCTATGCCTGTAGGATTGAAGTCTTGCAGCCCAATCATACAAATGTTGAATAGGAAGCAAGTTTCAGTTTCACTATGTTTCATGAAGGTTATTCTCAGAGAAATGTGTATACAATTGTAGACCCAGGATGCAATACTTGTACTATGTACACTTACCTTGGTCCTTGGAGAAGTCCCATTGTCCTGTCCTGTTTTTGTGCCACAGGCCAACCTAAAGGCAAGAAAGGTGGACTACATGCACCAGCATCCATAGCGGCTGTCCCGGTCCTAACGTCTCTACATTGATGCTGTATTGTGCGCCAGCCGCATGCAAACACTACATGTCCCACTATGCATTGTGCCTCAAAAGATTAATGCCTCACTCCAACTTCGTAAATTGGAAAATGCATGCTGGGAGATGTAGTTTTCCCTTGGCATCTCAATTCTCACCACTTTTTAACTTGTTCAAACTTTCATTATGCTTAGTTTAGCTTCCGTGCACCTTCATTATGACAAAACAGTGAATATGGGAAACGTTTTTTTTTTAATTGATTAAGGAGGCTGCATTCTATCGATGCACAGAGTTCACCTACCTCACAGGGTTGTTGTGAGGACAAAAAGGAGGGGAGGAAATATGTACACCACTCTGAGCTCCTTGGAGGAAGGGCGGTATAAAAATGTGAAAAATAAATAAAATAAATGGCAGTAAATCCCACTGAACTAATTTGTAATAACTTGCGAATAAACACGTGGCATAATACATGTCAAATCAAATACCTACCTTTTGGAAAATAAATAATTGTAAACATCAGACTGAAAGAATACAAAATATGATAGGTAGCCTCGCAACGCATACATCCTTATTATTGCCGAAAAATCTGGACGAGATACTCCAGTGACACTGAGGAATTAAACTAAAAAACTGAAATTATCAATGGCAATATTACTTTCAAACCATTGGCATCCTACTAGCCACCTTTCTCCGCTTTTGGACAGGCATTGTCTAAGTGATCTAAAACGTGAATTGGGCTTTGCATTACGAGGTCCCTTCCTCTGAGCCGGTGACCGACTCTTTATGCTCACTGCGCATGCTCTAATTCTTCCTTTTCCGGCAGCGATCATGGCGGGCGAAGAGTGAGTACTGCTTTCCTCCCAGAAATAATCTGTTGCCATCCGTAGCTTTACACGGGCCTTTCCCGGTTTCTGTTTTTCAGGCTTAACCGCTGAGCCTCCGTTGTCTGGAGAGACATTGCGAAAGCCTCTTAATCAAGTCATCTGGGTATTTTTTGACCAGAGAGACGGTTGTGACTAGGAAATGCACAATGCTGCCTGCGCAGCGGAGCGTATTGGGAGGTGGTGGTGGACGGTGGTGGGTTAGTTGTCGAGTAGAATGAGGGTAACAATAAACGTGGGGAAGCGGCCTGCACCCTTAGCGGTTCCGGGCCTAGTAGAAGGCCTTTTCTCGGTCCTTCTTGGGCGTATAGTTTGTATTGTGCGGCTTTAGGCCCCGCTGTGCCTTTCCGTACACGCACACAGCGGTAGTAGTAACAGTGCAGAAAAAAACTTGTAGTAGAAACGGCCACGAGTCACCTTTCTCACAAAACTGACTTCAAGGCTCTGAAATTCGTTTGTCTTATTATTATTACTGTACTTTCCATCTTTTTTCCAAATGGAGCGGTTTGCATGGTGTTCCCAAGCAGTCTCCATCCAGGCACTTCTAGACCAAGTTGCACAATGGCCACCTCGTAATGTATCGTAAGGATTAATAATGAGTTTGGGAGCGCAAATGCTTTTTCCTGTATAATTTGCTTAGGAAAAGTCTGTAGCATGTATGCCCATACTAAATTTAGGGTCACCATGACTGCTTGACAGGTTTGTTTAGAAATGTAAATGGTAAAAGACAGGTGGGTAAATAACCTTGCTTTTGGCTCTCTTTAATGTCACAAAAAAATAACTTTTAGGCTTAAACTGTTTAGTAATATCCCAGTCATGCATTTTGATCATGTGTTGTTGCTGTTCAGGAAAGCATGCCCCTGTAAGAAGATTTTAAAGTGTGTACTGAATTGTCTAAGGCCAATTCATAAAAAAGATAGGTGTAGATCAAATTTGAAAGAAATAGGTTGATTAACATCTAGAGAAAAGTATAGCTATAATAAAATAAAATAAAAATAAATATAGCTATAATGACAGGCATCCCCCTCCCCAAATCTACTTGCAATTAAGTTAAATAAGAGTAGCTGTGTCTTGAGTTGGTTGATAGAAGTGATCCATCTATGTTTTGATTTTTTTCTACTTTATAATATAGAGCAAAGAAGAAGGTGCCTTCGGTTCCAGAAAGCCTTGTGAAGAAAAGGAAGACTTTTGCTGATATCAAGGCCAAGCGTCTGAAGAGACTGTTGGTTCGGAAGAAGGTAAATACTTGATAAAAGCATTCAGTTTTAATTAACTTGGTTATGCTGGATCCTAGGCTCCCTTGCTTTATCTTGACATCTATACTGTAACAAATTATGGCAGCCTGTGCAGACTCTTAAGTGGGGATATTCTGGTATTGAGCTGTGTGTTTTGAATTTTGAGGACTCTGTGTGAGGCTGAGAGATGGTGACTGGCCCAAGGTCACCCAGGAATGAATGGCTCAGCTTCATGGCTGAGCAGGGATTTGAACCTGGATCTTCCAGGTCTAACGCCAGAACCACCACACCTCAAAGCCTTCCGATCTTCCTCACACTGGATACAGCACATGCCTTTTTGGCACAGCTACACCAGCGGGGATTGGGGAGGATAGGATTGGGCTGTAAGTATTGTGCTTAGGTTGGTAAGTATTGTGCTTAGGTTGGTATGTCAGCTTGTTTGTATTAAGCAGTGCTTTAAAATATATAGGCTTGCCTTTCTCAAAGACTTGTGATATCGTTCACTTCAAATAGCTTATAATCTAATACAGTGGTTCTCAAAATTCTCCTCGCGAAGCGGGGAGAACTCTGAGTGTCTGCGGGGGCGGGACCAGCGGTTGGAAAAACGCCCCCAAAACCGTTTTTTGCCTTACCAGGGCTTCAGGCAGGCCTTCCCAATCTTCGGATTGCCAAAAAACCGGAAGTGCCTGAAAAACTCTGTTTTTCGGCGATCCGAAGATCGGGGAGACCTGCAGAGGGTCGGGCATGCCTCCCCGAAGCCCCCCCAAGCCCCAGTAAGATCAAAAACAGTGATTTCGGGCACTTTTCAGCAGCGGTGGCAGTGATCCCCAGGATCGCCACTGCCACCATGCTGCCCCTGCCCCTTAAGGGGACAGGGGACAGCTTTTGTTCTCAATGGTGGGTTGCGACCCACCACTTTGAGAACCACTGATCTAATATATAAAGGATGAGAAACCATTTGTTTAATATGTCTTCCTATTCTAATAGATTTGGAAGCAGCCTTGTTCCTGTATTAGCTCTGTTCCCTCCCTTCCATGAACAACTGTAGCTATCAGCAGACTCATTCCTCTTTAATATATCAGTACCCATTTTAACAAATAGATGTTTAGAATTTCTTTAATGTTGATTAAAAAACCTTTAACCAAATAAAATTCATCCAATCTTTGTCACTGAATAATGCTGCGTTTTTGAACTTATTATGTTACGTTGTTACGAATTGCTTTGAAAACTAATGTCAAAAAGCACTACACAGGTTTTAGATTGAATTTTTTTCACCTTACCCTTAATTTTTCCACTGCTGTCAGTTGCCCAGCCTCAACTCAATGAAGGTTTGGTAAATATTACTTTGCTTTTCCTTTGATAATTAGAATAGGAGAAAGTAAGCATTCCTTTAAAAAGAACACTTTCAAAAGTTTGCGTGGGTGAAAACTTTCAATACACACTGATCACACGATAGCAAAAAAATAAAAGCTTTTTCACTCGGTAATATTTGTGTTGGGGTTTTGGAATGACATCAATGTTTTGTTTTAGGTTTGTGAAACTAGTGCTACGCATTTGTTAACACATCGGCATTTTAATTTCAGTTGAGAAAGGAGGAGAGAAAACGCATCTATAAAAAAGCTCAGGCCTATCACAAGGAGTACAGGCAAATGTACCGTCGTGAGATTCGCATGGCCCGAATGGCCCGCAAAGCTGGCAATTACTATGTACCTTCTGAGCCCAAGCTGGCATTTGTGATCAGGATCAGAGGGTAAGATGAACAAATGTGTTTTGCAGACTTTTAAATTCATGGCTTGCAGCAACACTGTTCTCTATGTCTAACTCAAGAAAATATTTTTTGTGACAGCTCGCTCAAACGTATCCTTGGTTAACGTCAGCACCTCACTATCCGTGAGGGATCCGTTCTGGACACACACCCCGCGGATAGTGAAGATCTGCATATAGATCCGTCCACCGTTTCAACTGTGAAAAAGAAAAAAATGGTTAAACGTGGTTTTTTAACCTTTTAAATGCAAATCGCTCCGTGTTCTTGCTTTAACATGGTGAAATCGCGCTCTGGAAGGCTCCTCCATTGCACGCAACTCCTTCCTCCCAAGGTCACCCCGGAATGCATTGCAATAGAGGCCAGGTCTACCCAGGCCGCAGTGGGTCAAATCCGTGGGTCCCAAATCCACTGAAAAAAAGGGTCCACTGTACATCTAAAGAATTGGTCAGCTAATATTACAGTACCCAATTTCACAGTGGGTAGAGATGCTGTTCCTCTGTGGCTTTCTTGCAATTTGACTAACACCCATTGATAAATGCACGGGGCCCAATCTAGAACATACGGTACTTTCATCCCTTTGAACTAAGTTGCAAGACCTGATTGATTTTAGTGGTGCATAGTGTCTGGATGTAAATTGGCTGCTTAAAACTTCAGCACTTTTGACTTTCAATTGTTTGTTAGTTTGAAGTTACCAAGGAATCAATGTACATCAAAGTTCTTGCTGTCATACATTGGTATGGATGTTTGAGGGTCCTAAAATAGAAAAAAAAACTTCTGTAACAGAATCTTTTTAACAACACTCTTAAAACTAAATGCATGCTGATATTATATTTATTACAACTTAAGTCATACTAGAGACAACCAAACTTATTTTGCTTCAGTGTGAATCTGAGTGAGTACTGATTGTTCAGTACTAATTGTTCAATCTAAATATGTACTGAAATGCTTGTTTTTCTGCATCTTTTAGCATCAATGGTGTTAGTCCCAAGGTTCGTAAGGTACTGCAGCTTCTTCGCCTGCGTCAAATTTTCAATGGCACATTTGTGAAACTCAACAAAGCATCCATTAACATGCTGAGGATTGTTGAACCCTACATTGCATGGGGGTAAGTTGAATTTAGCAGTTGCCAGCTGAGTGTTAGATATGACTTATATATGTACTATAGAAGACATATTAAATTGTTTGCTCTTTTTGCTTGTCTGGGTCAAGGGAAGTCAACTCTGCTTCTTGCTGTAGAACAGACACTTCTGTTCATGAATGCTTTCAGCAGGAAGAGACTGAAAATTGGCCTTTGTGTGTGTTCAGCTTTTTGAGAACAATGGAGCAGAGAAAGTGTTGGTCCATTCCCTATCCCAGAGATGATCAGCGAATGTTCTGTGAGGCGTATGGTAAAAATCTTGCTTAGGATTTCACGTGTGAAAGAAGCAGTGAATGTCCATGTGGATTTCAGATGACTGTTGTTGCATTGTGCACTCATGCATTTTGGAATGGCAAAGGGTCACTGACTGTTGCTCTTTGAGGGGTTCTTCCAGGAAGTCCTCAGTTGGTCCTCAGCCAGCCTCCCTCTTCAAGTCAATAACCTCATACTATCAGAGTGCATGTGTTCAAAGTCCTTTTTTTGTGAAGTCATGTCAGTTTTGTTGCAGATTCTGGCCACCTGTGAGGGAGATGGATAATTCTGGCCCCTGGACTAATACATGGAGAATATAGTGGCTTATGAGAAGGTTCATGCCCAGCATATGCTATCCAAAAGAATTCAACAGTCTAATAACCGACAATTTTTCTTATCCCAAAAAACCCGTTTGTTGTTAAATGGCTGTGCTACTTGCGTAGTACAGTGTCCAAATGTTATGCTTGGATATAGGAAACCTCACTTAAATTACTGCTTAGTGGTGAGGCTAAAATGTCTCCTACCCTCTTGAAGCAAAGGTTGCATACACATCTAGTAACTACGGTAATTCCTGTACTCCTTAATACAACAGCAACCCCTTTGACTAGCAGCGCAATCCTATCCAACTTACACCATCAGTGCAGCGAGAACAGGAGGCCCCGGAATGGAAAGGGGATTCAAATCCCCTCCAAAGCCAGTGGTGTAAGTTGGATAGGATTGCGCTGTAACTCTTAAGTTAGTATTTCTTCCCATCCTTTTGTCTCCCAATTCAACCTTGTAGACATTCCAAGCAGATTTTTTTTCCCCAGAACAGCTGAAAAAATTTCTCCAGAACTTTGCCCTTGCCTTGCTAGGTGTGACTTTTCACTGCTGAATGTAAGACTGTTTGCTCCTCTGTCCTTGTGGGAAAGTGACTGTTTTCAGCATTTATACCTAGCTTTTTAGAAACAAATTGGCTGGGCTCATCTAGAAAGGCACAAAGGCTTTGCTTGAAACCTTCTGTCGATGGCATAGTTTGAGGTGTTGTATAAATGGTATATTGTCACTGGACTGACATTCAGTGTGTGCATTTTTAGAGGACCTATAAATAACTTACAAATAGAGAGAGCTGTTACAATGTTATACTGTTGAATTAGCCAGTGTAAGTTTCTTTTCTTCTCTTTCTGTTCTAGTTATCCCAACCTGAAATCTGTGCACGAGCTGATCTACAAGCGTGGTTTTGGCAAGATCAACAAGCAGCGTGTTGCTTTGACAGATAATGCTTTAATAAAGAGATGCCTGAGTAAGTGCAGCTCACTTTTTAGCAGGCCTTTTGTCTTAGGATGACTTAAGTGCTGGATGATTTGGATGTGTAGCTGTATTGGCACACTTGTATTGCTTATTCTGAGACCAGCTGCATACAATGGGGGTGATATTTGTGGTGGTCTTTGCAGTCCTATTGGCTGGCTTGAAAGTTTTGATTTTTATATAGTACAGGTGGGGCCCCATATCCACGGATTCGCTATCCACAGTTTCAGTTATCCACGGATCTCGGGGACTCCCCCAGTCTTTTACTTTTTTCCCAGTAAGCTTCGTTTCTTCCTTAAACAAACAGGAGAAGCAGCCTCTGGTTGCTTATTGCAGGAAAGTAGAACGAGACTAAGTCCTAGAGAGGCTCTGCAAGGTTTCTGTTAACCTTGCAGAACCTCTCTAGAACTTAGTCTCGTTCTACTTGCCTGCAATGGAGGCTGCTTCTCTGTTAGTTTTAAGGAAGAAACAAAGCTTGCTGAAAGAAAAATAAGAGCTGGGGGCGCGCGCACGCCTGCCCGCAGGGGAGGCAGGGCGGGGGGCCCTCAGGAAACCATGGAGGGGGTGTTCGGTCCTATCCACGGTTTCAAGTATCCATGGAGGGGCCTGGAACATATCCCCAGCGGATATGGGGGGGGGGTACTGTACTTCTGTTTACATACGAACACAAGACTTTCACTGTGTGGCAATATGGCCATGTGTGTCTCCCTCCCATTTTGCCTTCAGAGTGGTGGTAGTAGTGTAATGAACAGGAGGGGTGTGAAGTTCAGCTTGATGGTGTATGCTAAATTAATGGTATGATGGCTTGCCAGGTGGAAAAGAGGTTGAAAATGACAACTATACACAGTAGTAAACAAAAGGAAAGTTGTATTACATGGGCTTAGAAAGAGGGGTCTTGAATCCAAAGAAGTGTGCTAAGAACGACTGAGGCATTTCATGATGCCCAAGAAAGTTTTTGGCCTAGCAAAAGTAGCAGCTTTTTGGATTCTGGCTTCAACATTATGCAGAAACATTAAACTCACACTTTTAGAGAAAAGGCTTAGAAAATACTTCGAGAATGTAACTGAGAAGTAGCAATACATTTGTGTATTGTGAACATGTCCTGTGCACATTTACCTGAAGTATAAGCTTCACTGAATTTTGAGAGACTTATTTCCAAGAAAGCATACACATTACATATTGTAAACAAAATTACCTATCTGTGGCCCATATTTTTTAATTATCCCAGCAAATAGTATTGCCTCAAACAGTAGCATAACTAAGTTTTTCTCTCATCAGAACTAGTCTCTGATAGGTCTGGCACTTTGTAGGCTTCAGAATTTGGAATCTTTTTGTAACTAAAATAAGCTTCTGAACTATTTCATGTGTTCTAAATGTTTTCTTCTACTTATTAGTAATGCAGTAGCAATGCTATCATCGCTAACAGGACAACTTGCTGGATCTGCACTTGCCTCTGTAGTGATATTCACCTATAAAAACGTTCAATTATATTTGTAAAATAAGAACATAAGAAGAGCCTGCTGGATCAGGCCGTCTAGTCCAGCTTCCTGTATCTCGCAGTGGCCCACCAGATGCCTCAGAGAGCACACAAGACAAGATACAAATATCCTGTTGTCACTCCCTTGCATCTGGCATTTGGAGATAGCCTACTTCTAAAACCAGGAGGTTACATATACCTAGGCTTACCAGATCTATACTGGGACAGAGTGTTCAATGGGATGCTTCTGAGTAGACGTGCCTAGGATTGTACTCTAAGGGTTTAACAAGCTACACCTGTCCACATTCCATCTCCTAAAGGTCTAGCACTCTGTCCCGGTAGGAATCTGGTAAGCCTACATATACCCATCATGGCTTGTAATCTGTGATGGACTTTTCCTCCATAAATCTGTCCAATCCCCTTTTAAAGGCCTCCAGGCCAGGTGCCATCACCACATCCTGTGGCAAGGTGTTCCGCAGATTAATTACACACTGGATGTAATGAAAATGACTGCCATTTACTAATGAAATACTTAAATATCATTATGGAAGAGTATATGAAACGCAGGTTTGTACTACTGTTGGTATCCCTTCAAGACTCAAATACTATAGTATGCAATTTCAGACACATTCAAACTTCCTCAATGATCCTTGAACTGCTCTGTCAATTTGTCCAATATTATGCCCATACTTCAGATGCATGATTGTGGCAATGACTATCTGAAGACTATCGCATGTATTTGTGAGAATCAATGAGAATAGTCAAGTTCTTTGTACATTGAACTTTTCTGTTTGGTTTTTTTAAAGGAAAACATGGCATCATTTGCATGGAAGACCTTGTCCATGAAATTTATACCGTTGGCAAACACTTCAAAGCAGCAAACAACTTTCTCTGGCCATTCAAGCTGTCTTCTCCACGGGGTGGAATGAAGAAGAAAACTACTCACTTTGTAGAAGGTGGTGATGCAGGAAACAGGGAAGACCAGATTAACAGGCTCATAAGGAGGATGAATTAATGGTATGATGGAATGGAGAACTGTTAATTTCATGCAAGTTATCTAAAGAGATGACATGTGGAAAGCATATTCCTACACTTGGTTGTATGAACTTGTACATATTCCTGATACAGCAACACAAGGTTTTAAGTAGGTAGTATTAGATCAGGAAATGGGTGTATAGAAGGGCCTGCTTGGGAACCAAAGAACTGCAAATGCAAAAAAAATATTCTCATGCATTATCTGCAGATCTTGCATAAACTATATGTTCACTTAGTTAATTTGTACATATATAGCATGTTCAAAGGGGTGTGGAATGCATGCAGACAGGATCTTTGAGTATCTTCAATGCATTTGCCGTATACCCAATGAAAATAGCCACTCTGTGAAAAGGAATGAGATGGTGCTTCTTGAGGTGTGGGTTGAGAAAGAAAACAAACTATATAGCACCAGCTGTTATGATTCAAGGGTAGCATTACACCTCAACTGTGTGAGGCTAATTCTGGCGATGTGCCCACTTCCCCCTTGTATCGAGAGCTCACTTTGCTATTAGAAAGTTGCTATTTGCTTCTTAAGCTAGGGCAGTAGCATGAATTAGGCCATCTTACAGCACATGCTTGCTCAGAAGTCCCACTGAGTTCATTGGGGCTTACTCCCTAGTAAGTGTGTGTTGTACAGTATTTCAGCCTTGCTGAAAGCACAAAGGTGCTTTCAAGTTAGCATTCTTAATTCAGAGAGAGGTTTCTGAGACTGGACTGCTCTTGAAAAGAGCTAATATCCTGTTTGCTTATTTGAATGGTTCCAGCAGTATTAGTTACTACTATACTTTTGAATCTGAACTGGGAATTGATCATTCTTGTGCTGTCACTTATTCTTATTTAAAATGATTAACTTGCTAAACATATTAAAACAAGCTTGCATAGAAGGCTAAAAAACTTACTAGTTCATGATTTTTTTTCTATTCTACCTGCTCACAGGTGCTTACTCTAATAATTTACAACTTAAAAAGAAGAGAAAACAAACTTTGTAATGCTTACTTTCCAGGAGGCAATTTTTTTTCTTGCCACAAGTGGTTGTTTGCAAGTACTGTACTGTATATATTAACATTTCTAATTGTTAGCACATTAACCCAGGCTGCATGGGGGAGGGGGAGTGTTACTGGCAAATAACAGGTAACTGAAACACTGGAGTCTGTTCAGTGACTAATGTGAAATTCTTAAATATCTTTAACCAACTGAAATGCTATTAATTCAGCTCTCAACTTTCTAAGTATTTGTAGAAAACTATAATGTTTGCAAAATATGCAGAGTACTTATTTTATTTTCTCTTCTAGGAGCCCAGAAGAAAACTACTTCCCGACTCATTGTTAATAAAAAACAGTCTGTAAAATTGTTTTTGTCCTGCTCCTCCTTGCAAATAAATTGACAGTGAAGCAGGCTAATCCTGAAACCTTCCATTAAAATATTGATAAGGTACTGTTTATAATGGCTGGTATACTGTTGCTGTCCTTGAGAGAGCTAAAACTCAGGATCACATTGACTATGGCATCAAAATACAAAACAGGTTAACGTGGACTATTCGTTTTGTGCATCATACACAAGAGCAAAGCTAACTTTCAACTTTCACTTATATTAACAGTAGGTGTCTTGTTCTTTTTGGCATAATTTCAGAAGGTAAAATATGTAGCCATCTTGTCCACCAATATGTATAGGCATTCTGTTGCTGGGCACAGCATAACATGAACATCCCTTAATGTGGCTTACTAATGGGTATTAGCGGTCTGTTTTGATGAGTTTCAGGCACACGTGCAAAGTATTCATGGGGCTGTCTTCAGAATAAAGTGAACAGATGTCCACTTGCACAGGGAAATTTCCTTTTTGGGGGGGGGGGGGGAAGGATGGAGGGTTGTTGCACAAGAGAAGGGCAGAAAGTCCCATTCCAGGAGCAGACTTCATGCAACTCTGGGTACAACTAATGGATTTCATCATATTAGTGGTGGTTTATTCTGTGTTATGCAGCTGTTGATACAGAGGAGGCAGGTCTGGAACTTGAGAATCCGACACTAGAAGGGGCAACAAAATCTGAATAGCACTGCCTACAGTTAGGAATTGGCAGCTACTCAGTTGTGCATAGACTTCAATATACTAGATTGCCACTTGGCACTCAATGGAGGTCTTTAGGGCAGTGTTCCTCCTTCCTCCCTGTGAACTGTTAACATTTTAAATAAAGAGCTGTATAACTTATAACACAAGGTCAGGGGGAAGAGGATATGGATGAAATGGTAACATAAGGTTACCAGGCAATCTTATTTGACTTCTTGTTTCTCTCCACCTAATTCTTTACTCCAGTTGACATGAATGTGATTGGAAAAGTTGTACAGGGATAAAGTAATTCTGCCTTGAGTAGTGGTAATATTTGCCTCTTACCAGAGAGGGGAAAAAACAAGAGTTGAATATCTGGCATTTAGGAGTAACAACCTGCTTAAGACTGCCTTTACCATGGAAGAACTGTTTCTCTTAGAGAGGGTTCTGTAGTAAAACATCCCACAGAAAAATGATATTCATATTTTCTCCACCTGAACTAATTTTGAAATACTAGTATTTGCACTTGAAACAAGAGAAATATTGTATAAGTTAATGTTAAATTTACTATTGGTCCTAAATATTTGTCCTAAAATGGATTTTTTTGTACTAGAGATGGTAGCAGCTGGATTATTTCTCAGTATAATTCATTTTTCAATTACCCAGCTGCTAAAGAACTAAAAACCTGACATATTGGAACCAACTGTTCACAATTTACCCTCTCTGTATAAGACAGACAAGTGACTATTATATTGGTTTTTGCAGCAAATGTTACGACAGCTGTGCAGTTTTAATACAGCCTTGTGCACTCGGCTAAGTTACACGAGTGCCAGCATCAGCTTTGGGCACAAAATAGCATCAAGACAATAGCTTGGCTATCTGTTCCTATCAGATTCATAGTTCCATTAATGAATCCTTAAATGTACTTAACCTCTGGTAATGGTTCATGTTAAAAGAAGGAGGTCACTGCAGGCGGGCGGCGCTCTGTTCCACTGCGATCAGAGCCTCCGGTGCACGGAGGAACGAAGCGGCCCCACCCCCTCGCCTTCAGAGCCTTTCAGGGCAGCGAAAGCAATGCGCAGGGAGTCTCCTGCGCATTGCTTTCACTTCCCTGAAAGGCTCCGAAGGCGAGGGGGCGGGGCTGCTTCGTTCCTCCGTGTAACGGAGGCTCCAATAGCAGTGGAACTTAGAGCTCCGCCCCCCCTGGTATTGCCATACTTAAAGAGAAGTATCCCTGAACTCAAATCTAGGGAAGATGCTTCTAAGCAAAACATGGGGAAAATACAATTCTGAGAGAACCTTTATTCTGTATCTAATTCTGTTCATTCACATGAATATAGCCTAAAAAAATTGCAACAAAATTATGTCTTCAGTTTAAGACTTGTGGTAACTTGGAAATTGATAAACACAAATCACAGCAGCAGGTGTGTCCTGGAAACTAGTTGATAGGATGGAAGATTACACCACATTTGTTTAAGCAAATATATTTCAGCATGTGGATTGTGTATGGAAACTACTGGTTGAAATTGCCAGACTTCACTCTACTAATATGCTTGTGCTTTGATATGGCAAAGGGAACAGAAAAAATAGCAAGTGAGAAACAATACTAAATTAAAGCAATCACTCGAGACTAACGTTTTTAGTGTGCTCCTGAGACCAGCTACACAAACATAACTGGTTGCCACCTGCTCAGTGCTGTGCCACTCCGTGCTTGACACGGTTTAGGAGCATAAAGGACTCCAGAGACTGAAAAGTTTGAGAACCACTACTCTAGACCAAGTGCTGGCAAAGCACTCCTCTAAGATACGTAGATCTTTGAAATTGGTGACTCCCTTTCACAAATCAAAACCCAGTTAACTATAATTAAGAACAACCCAAGAGTCTAAATGCACAATAATTAGTCACCAACAAAATGACTGCTGCGTGATATCAAACTGCTGCTTTTTGGTCAGATTCTGCTATGTAAGTATACATGCTTTCTTTGAGTTAGGTCAGAGGTGTCGTTAGGGGTAGGGGTGAGCTCCCAGGTGCTGGGTGCTTTGGGGTGCATGTGTCACCGCTTCCACGGCAATTCGCCAGATTTGCTACAGAATTGCCGTGGAAGAGGCGACTTGTGCACGCCCCAGGCGCATGTGGCCATGTGTAATGCATGGTGCACGAGTTGGCAGTGGTGACCGACTCGTGCACTCCCCCCAGCCGGTGTGTGGCCATGCATTCCGGGCTGTCCATGAGTCGCGGGGTGCATGATTCGTGTGCCCTCCCAGCTCGTGGACGCTTCGGAACGCATGGTCACATGTGCGGGGTGTGTGTGCACGAGCCAGCAGCACTTACCTGGCCTCAGCCTCTGTCTTCCCCGGCCGGGTGGCATCTCTGGCCAGAGATGTCCCTAGAGAGGCTGCACCTGCGCAATTGGAGCAGAGCCTCTCTAGCCCCTAGTCTCGCTGGTGGACCTCCAGTCCTCCAGCCAGTGAGACTTGGGGCTAGAGAGGCGCTGCTCCAGTTGCGCAGGCGCAGCCCCTCTAGGGACATCTCTGGCCAGTGAGTAGATAAGGCCAGAGATGTCGCTAGGCCGGCGAAGACGGAAGCATGACAAACGAAGGCCGGGTAAGTGGTGCCAGCTCCTGCGCACACACACACGGCCTTCGTGTACCCCCTTCGTGCACTTTCACCGCTGTTTTGCGGTGGCATGAAAGTGACACCGTCCCAAAGGGGCGGGGCTTGTGATGGCACAGGGGGCACGGCAAGCCCCCTCCCCTGGCTGGGGATGTAAGAATGTTGCTGTGTTACGTGATGGAAGTTGTGTCATTTTAAAGCTAATTCCAAGTGGTGTACAAAATGGAGGTTTGGTAGTTTGAATTTTCAGCTTTGTAAATTGACACATTTAGACGATAACACAACTCTACAAACATCAAATTTATTAGCACAGGTTTGGTAATTCCTTGTTATATTGTGATGTTCACTGATTAATAACGTGAATGCAGGTTCTGTAAATAGCAGTAGGCAAGAATATATACATGAACTGGTTAAATAATTGCAAAGGAGCCTGCTCCTTGCCTGTGAGGTTGTCTATGACTCCTGTTTCTTGGTTCTCTTAATTTTTCTGCTTTTCTCTTGATGAATGGTTTCACATTCCAGAGCAGCCAGTTCAGAAAGCCGCTGGAGGTACTGAGGAGGAGCTCCACTGACAGGATCTGTGAAACGGTAACCTAGGAGAAGAACAAAGGACTCCAGTGATTGCATGCCACTAACATTTGTATAATGAGCGTATAACCTGCCTTTCTGATGGTGCACCTGAGGCAGCATTGCATAATAGACCCAACACAAGATAAATCAATAGCCCCACATGTGAAAGATACTTTAAAGCATGTCAATGTGACTAGGCGATTCATTTTGCAATTGCCAACTAGGAGTTAGTGGCACTGTGCAGATGCAATGGAAATGAAGAAAACTTTTTTTTCTACCATTAGCATTGCCACTGGATACACCTTTTTCAGTAGTGTCTGCACCATGCTCAGATGTTGCTATGTCCTTCTTGTCCAGAAGGCGGGGAAAAGGAGGGCACCTAAATACCATGCCGATGGTATTTATACCATGATATATTGTAAAAATTAAGTTTAAAAAGTAAATAGAAGCAGCAGTACCTCAGAATAAAAAACCTTATATTACAAAGAACTCTTTATTTGCCATCTAAAAACAGTTGGAGAGGGAGCCAAGTGGGAATCCTGGGGGGGGGGATGCCTCCCCTGAAAAGGCCCTGACCTATCCCTATCCCAGGCCCTGACCTGGCCCTATCATTGTACCTGCCAAGCAGATACAATGATAGGCCAGAGGGCAGGACTGTTATGGCAGATCTTGATGGTAGCCATAGTCATCCATCCTCCAATTCTATATGTTAAACCTGGTTACCCAGAGATAAGTCAAAGAACAAAGCTGGCACCCCCAAATTATAGAATGAAGCTGTTACATAAAGTAACTCCTGGAAACAGGCTCCTACATAAAGTAATGTAAAGTCTGTTCACAATCAGCTATGACCAAACCACCTGAAATTAGGCTTATATAGAGCATTGAATATAGGATATGCCTGACATTAAAGCATAACATTAATGAGTTATGCAGAAGAGTCTGGCTCAGTGGGGAGAGCTGCTGCCTTCAAAGCCCGAAGACCAGTGAACTTGATACATTTGAGACACGCTGCCGGCAAAAAAGCTGTGAAAGTCTCCAAGAGGAGAGATAAGAGCTTCCAGCTGCGTCGGTCGAGTGTGGGAGGCGCCAGCCAGCAGAATTGTCAGACTGTAAAAAGGATACCACCTGGAAAGTAGCCGTTCATGAAAGATTGGACATTTATATATATATATTGTAAAAACCCCAAGGGGGTTAGGTCAGCCTGCCCATGTACACCACCTTGGATTAAAGTCGGAGGAGAAATCCAATGACCAAGAAAGGCGGTATATAAATACTGTATATTATTACTACTACTACTACTACTACTACTACTACTACTACTACTACTACCACCACCGGGATAGCCTCAGGGTTATCACGACGGTCATGACGTTCTAACCAACACAGCAAGGTAACCTCAACATAGAAATTGAAATCTTGCAACATTACCTCACTCGGGGTCTATTGCACCAAGTTGAGATCAGTTCTATGAGTTCAGTCAGAGGGCGCAATCTTGTGTAACTCTTGCACCGGTATAACAGTAAATCCCCTGGTGGAAGAGCACTTATGACAGTAACTTGTCGTACTCCAACAGACACAGGACGAACACCGGCATAACCCCCCTCAGACGCCTCACATGTGCAGTTTGGACGTGGAACGGACACTGGCGCAACTATGCCGGCGCCTGAATGCCTCCAGAATGCCCCCTGCGCTGGCGGAGTTACACAGGCATCCATTCTGCATCTGAACTGCGCGTGTGAGGCGTCCGAGTGTGGTTACTCCGGTATCCATCCTGCGTTTGTGAGCGTACGGCAAGTAACACTGGCATAAGTGCTCTTGAACCGGTGGATCTACTGTTACACTGGTGCAAGAGTTACACAGGATTGGGCTGAGAGATTGTTAAGCAGCAATGTGGTTGAAATAAACATTTCCCAATTCATAAGTTTTTAGCAAAAATAATTCTGTATTACCATTCTGTTTGGAAAAGCACGATCCTGAAGTATGATAAACTACTTCCCCCTTGGTTTAAAAGTAAATTGGTACCATATTCTAGTACACTGTTTTGCCAGCTATCTTATGTTACCTTACTATTTGGATTATCATAAGCAATCATTTGATTAAGGTGGGCTTTGAAAGGAACAGAAACTGACTATGGCAAGGCTCAGCATACAACCACAGTCTATGCATTTTTACTCACAAATAAGTATCACTGAGTGCAATGTACTTAATCCCAAATATGTATAATACAGGATTTCAGGCCAAGAGCACCCCCACCATACCAGTACTAATTGTTCCTATTAACACTCTCATAAAGGAATAAACCCAGAATAATGATAAGTAGCTTCTATTATTGAATTCCTTTTTTTAATGTGTTAATTAGGTGAATTAAACATTTGAAAACATGATTTACATGCATAACTAGAAATGTTATTTCAAGTATACACAATAATTGACATTTCAAGAAGCATTTTATTTGCCTTTTATAGAACGCAAATAAAACAATATTCAAAAGTCTGAACAGTAACAAGTGAAGGCGGAGGGTGGGAAATGATATCTGACAAGTACATTTACCTGGTTTGAATCTGGACCCCTCGGGAAATGAAATTAGGCTGGAGCACCGGTTATATTTCTTCATCCTGCAGTGTTTGAACAACAGAATGTTTACATTTCTGGCAATTAGGATTATAAAATAATCTAAGATCTGGAGGTGAAGTACTTGATTTACCATATTTTTCGCTCCATAAGACGCAGCGGACCATAGGACGCATGTGTTTTATGGAGCTAAAAATAGGGTAAAAATATTTTTAACTTTTAAATTTTTTAATTTAATATTTTTTAATTTTTTTAATATTTTATAAAAACAGCTTGTCAGAAAATGGCCGAAAATAGCCTTTATCTCCGATCTGGAGACCTGCAGAGGCCTGCGCAACCCTCTGCAGGTATCTCCGATCTTCAGATCGGAGATAAAGGCTATTTTCGGCCATTTTCCGCAACCCTCTGCAGGTATCTCCGATCTTCAGATCGGAGATAAAGGCTATTTTCGGCCATTTTCCGAAAACCGGAAATGGCCGAAAATAGCCTTTATCTCCGATCTGAAGATCGGAGAGGCCTGCAGAGGGTTGAGCACAAGCCCAGGTAAGTAAAAAAAAAAATTCCCCCCCCCCATAACATTCGCTCCATAAGACGCACGCTTATTTCCCCCCTATTTTTTGGAGGAAAAAAGTGCGTCTTATGGAGCGAAAAATACGGTATTTGTTACGTGCCCACTCTGCAGACATGATTTCATTCAAATGTGTGTATATTTCTATATCACCATCCAAAAATCCTAGTACCACTTTCAATGCCTTGTTTTCTAATTTATCCTTCTGTTCATGTTAGGGTGTTTGCAGACAGAAGTGATAGCGCAAGGTTCTTGTGCACAGAAATCTGAATGGAATCCCAATGTGTGTAATGTGTTTACACAACACATCACACAAGATGTCACAGTTGTCACTACGTCATTGTTGTGCGGCTGTTTCGCTTAGGCAACCACATACTGAACAGCCCCAAATGCCACCTCATTTCCACATGTGCTCTTTAGGATACAACCCATTAAATATAAAAACGTTTTACTAATAAATGCTGGGAACAGGAGACTGCTATCTCTAGGTCCAATGAAACAAGCATTACAAACTGTTTCCAATATAGCACACTGTTGAGCAACAGAGTCAGGAAAAGAGCAAACTTTGAAAATTCCAGCATTATAGTAGCAACATTTCCTTGTTGTTGTTGTTGTTGTTGTTGTTCAGTCGTTAAGTCGTGTCCGACCCTTCGTGATCCCATGAACCATATCCCGCCAGGCCTTCCTGTCCTCCACTATCTTCCTGAGTTTGCTCATTTTCATGTTCATTGCATCGGTGATGCTGTCTAACCATCTCATCCTTTGCCTTCCCCTTCTCCTTTTGCCTTCAATATTTCCCAGCATCAGAGTCTTCTCCAGAGACTCCTCTCTTCGCATTAGGTGGCCAAAATATTTGAGCTTCAGCCTCAGTACCTGTCCTTCCAGGGAACAGTCAGGGTTGATTTCATTTAGGATTGACTGATTTGATCTCCTAGCAGTCCAAGGGACTCTCAGGAGTCTTCTCCAGCAACACAGTTCGAAAGCATCTATTCTTCGGCGCTCAGCCTTCCTTATGGTCCAACTCTCGCAACCATACATTGCTACTGGGAACACCATCGCCCTGACTATGCGAACTTTTGTTGGCATGGTGATATCTCTGCTTTTTATTATACTATCTAAGTTTGCCATAGCTTTCCTTCCAAGGAGTAAACGTCTTTTAATTTCATGGCTGCTGTCTCCGTCTGCAGTGATCTTGGAGCCCAGAAAAGTAAAATCTGTTACTGCTTCCATTTCTGCCCCTTCTATTTGCCAGGAATTGATGGGACCAGATGCCATGATCTTAGTTTTATTAATGTTGAGTTTCAAGCCAACTTTTGCACTCTCCTCTTTCACCCTCATCAAGAGGCTCTTTAGTTCTTCTTCACTTTCTGCCATTAGGGTGGTATTGTCTACATATCTGAGGTTGTTGATATTTCTCCCGGCAATCTTGATTCCGGCTTGCAATTCATTCAGCCCTGCATTTCTTATAATGTACTCTGCATATAAGTTAAATAGGCAGGGTGACAATATACAGCCTTGCCGCACTCCCTTCCCAATTTTGAACCAGTCGGTTGTTCCATGGCCGGTTCGAACTGTTGCTTCTTGACCCACATACAGGTTTCTCAGGAGACAGGTAAGGTGGTCTGGCACCCCCATCTCTTTAAGAATTTGGCACAGTTTGTTGTGATCCAAGCAATCAAAGGCTTTTGCGTAGTCAATGAAGCAGAAGTAGGTGTTTTTTTGGAACTCTCGTGCTTTCTCCATGATCCAGCGCATGTTGGCAATTTGATCTCTAGTTCCTCTGCCTCTTCGAAACCCAGCTTGTACATCCGGTAGTTCTCGGTCCACGTACTGCTGAAGCCTAGCTTGTAGGATTTTGAGCATAACCTTGCTAGCATGTGAAGTGAGTGCAATTGTGCGATAGTTTGAACACTCTTTGGCAATGCCCTTCTTTGGAATTGGAACGTAAACTGACCTTTTCCAATCCTTTGGCCACTGCTGAGTTTTCCAAATTTGTTGGCATATTGAGTGCAGCACTTTCACAGCATCATCATTTAGGATTTTAAGTAGCTCAGCTGGGATATTATCATCTCTGCTAGCTTTGTTGTTCGTAATGCTACCTAAGGCCCACTTGACTTCACTCTCTAGGATGTCCGGCTCTGGGTCAGTGACCACACCAGCGTGGTCATCAGGAACATTAAGATCTTTCTTGTATAGTTCTTCTGTGTATTCTTGC